>OX638214.1:22266004-23466004 GCA_951805285.1 Thymelicus acteon | reverse complement strand
ATTGTAGAGAATTAAATTCCCTACAACTTCTGTTTCAAAATTTTTTTTATACATTGAATCGTTTTCGAGATACAGGGAAGAGAGAGCGTGGTTAGAGCATAATGTAAGGTCAACCGGTATAGACCCGATCAAAACACGCTATATATAAAGTTTATTAACTCTATCTATCTATCTATCTATCTATCTATCTATCTATCTATCTATCTATCTATCTATCTATCTGTCTAACAGTGCTGGACATAGGCCTCCCCTAATTGGCGCTACTCCGACCGGTCCTATGCCCTCTGAATCCAGCGGCTTCCCGCTGTCTTCTTTAGGTCATCACTCATCAGTCCACCTGGTCGGGGGGCGACCAGTGTTTCTTTTACCAAGACATAGCCGCCATTCGAGGACTTTGCAACCCCATCGGTTAATATTTCTCCATGGGGTTCGCCTGGATAGCTACCACCCTTGAGCATGATGAGTCAGCCGCCAAACGACTCGTCGTGTTCCGGCTGGGGGCTGGAGAGCCAGTTCTTTCATTCTTTTTCTTCTCTCTTTCTTGGCCGGCAACGCATCAGTGATGCCTTTCGTGTTGCTGGTGTCCATGGGCGACGATATCCACTTACCATCAGGTAGATCGTCAGCTCGTTTGCCGGCTATTTCCATTAAAAATATTAAGCAATGTTTGCAGAAGTTGGACATTGAATGGATTGGATGGGTGACCTCCGTCATGCTACAAATTTACTGTACCTCCATGTTGTAGGTATTACTCGCGCCATTAAAGAAACGAATCGTAAGAAATCGAATGGTAAGTGGATATCGTCGCCCATGGACACCAGCAACACCAAAGGCATCACTGATGCGTTGCCGGCCAAAAAAGATAGAAGAAAAAGAAAGAAAGAACTGGCTCTCAAGCCCTCAGCCGGCACACGATGAGTCGTTTGGCGGCTGACTCATCACGCTCGAGGGTGGTAATGGTAACTATCCAGGCGAACCCCGTGGAGAAATAATAATAGTAATAATGGTATTAATTAACAATAAAAATCAATTTTGAAAATTAACTGTAGTTTTGATTACTTGGTGTAATTAACCCAGTTACATAAATTCTTACATAAATTCTTACAATTGTTATTTTTCATTCAAAATAATTTTATTTTTTTCCGCAATTATTGTATTTTGTTCACTCAGTTTTTATAATCTGCCAACTTTTCGTATCTCGTTAGATAGATAATAAGTTGTACATGTTTTTAAAATGTTCTGCCGATAAAGTTATTCCGGTTTTTTTTTTGCAGAAAACACCTATTAAAGTTGAAGAAACCTGGTTGAAGTATGAAAATTTGTAAGATTTGTAGCTCTGATTTAAAAATTACTGAAAAAATTCACCGTGTAATGGTTGATTATTATGTATTGTAGTGTTAGCAACCAGATAAAAAAAAAAAATCATAATATTTTATGCATTAGTGATTTTTTTTCAATTTTCAAAGTTGAATTTCGCATATTCTTGAAAAATACATAAAATATGGAATTACTCGAAAACGGTTGATATTTGAATAGGGGTCATAATAGGTAATTTGGTTGCAAATGACCTCCCCTATATGCCTTTCACGTATTGCCAAGACGTTACCAAACACCCTGTATATTAAACCAAAAAGTATACAAAACTGTTGATACTGGGATTTACAGTTTCAATTCTTGGATATTATATACACACCCTTTCACTACAGTTAGACGTCATAATGATTTTATCATATTATCAATTGCTCTTCAAAAATATGTTAATACCGTACTTACCGTACAGTATCAGATGGCCATAAAGTACTACACCCTTAAATAGTCCAGTCATCTTAGTAATTCACTGCGGAATTTGAGATACCCAGCTGAATTTTTGTATAAACTTGTATTTTGGCATTCTAAAAGTTGTCTCAAAACCTGCATATGATAGGGTGACCGCGTCTATTAAAAATTTGAGGACAAAGGTCACAAAAGTCGATTTTCTGCAAATATCTCATTTCCTATGAGTTTTTCGCTATTTGTATCTTCATCAATATTTTAGAAAATTAAATTCCCTTCATTTAATAAACTTTATATAGCGTGTTTTGATCGGGACTATACCGGTTGACCTTACATGATGCTCTAACCGCGCTCTCTCCGCCCTGTATCTCGAAAACGATTTAACGTATAAAAAAATTTTTGAAACAAAAGTTGAAGGGAATTTAATTCTCTACAATATTGATGAAGATACAAATAGCGAAAATTTCATAGGAAATGAGATATTTGCAAAAAAACGATTTTTGTGACCTTTGTCCTCAAATTTTTAATAGACGCGGTCATCCTATCATATGCAGGTTTTGAGACAACTTTTAGATCGCCAAAATACAAGTTTATACAAAAATTCAGCTGGGTATCTCAATTTCCGCAATTCTTACCAAATTTTTACTAAGATGACTGGACCATAAAATGGTAGCGTCATTTTCATCAGCCTAAAAGATATGGTCTGCATTAAAATGTACGGCATAATTTTTTCCTAATTTATTTATCTTAATACTATTTAAAACAAGGGAAAAAGGTAGAAAATTGCTATATTTCATTAATCTAAGAATATTTAAACTTTTGCAATAATTTCAAAAATTTCAGTTTTTGTATCTCTCTATATTTTTTTTTAGGACAGTTTTTTTTGTACGGCAATACTATATAACAATTGTATTTTACAATGTCATGTTAAAAAAAAAGTTGCCGTACAGGGTCAAATGACCTTACAGCTTTATAAATCAAGTATACCATGAAATTAAGATAATTATTAATTATACATTCAAATGGACTATCATTTTTTGACGGCATTATTTTTAATAGTACTTTTGAGTCCTAGAAAATGTATTGGAATCGAAGCCGTACTTTTTCAAATGACCCCCCGGACCACTGCAAAAGAGGGGGTTTCAACCCTCGATTTCTTCCCCTTGTCGCACGATTTTTTGTACGGCGTTGCGGAATAATGGATTAGAAGCTGTATTGCAACAGTATGAAACTGATGCCGTACTGTATCAAATGACCAAATTTACCCTCGAAATTGTCACGAATTCAAAATCATTTACCGACTTTGTGGACCACCTTTTTTGTACGGCACTGCGCGCTTTCTTATTATTTTTCATGGCCCTATCGATGGTTAAAAATGCCGTACAGAATCAAATGACCAAAATTTACTCACCCAACTTGCACTTTTGAATTCTCAACAGCACTCAGTTGGACAGCTTACAAGTGACGGCATAGTGCTGAATCTTATTATTTTATGCTCTTCTATCGTCCTATATACGTCACCTGGTGGTTCGTATGACCCATGATTTTTGTGCATGGGCCAGTAGTCTATTATTATCACAATACAATTACAATTAATGGACACTGTGAACCGGATGTTTGCGCAATCAGCTGTAGCCAATTGGCAACTGTTTTCAGTGGATTCAGTTGATTTGGAGAACAAAACGGGGCTCGATTCTGTAAACAGAACTTCCCGGCGCGACACAAATGTTGTTCGCAATGTTGTTCTGGTACTTTAGTACATTATACTTAAATATTTTCATTTGTTTACAGATTGCAGGTAGAGCAGAAGGTGGAGGAGCCGCCGCGCTGCCACTGCGGCCGCGGCCCGGAGCCCGCCCCCGCGTCCCCCGCGCCCCTCGCTGCCCCCGCGCCCGTACTACACTTGTGAGTACACTTCCACCTCTGGTGCAATCGCAGTATCAAAATCCTTGTTGACAATGCCCTTTATTTCTTTTTGTTCTCTTTTTATTAGCCGGCAACGAGTTAGTAATGCGTTTGGTGTTGCTGATGTCCATGGGCGACGATAGCCACTTACCATCTGGTGGTGAAAAAGCCCTCCAGCACAAGTACAAGTAACATGTTCAGTTTAAAATCCTCCTATAGGACTTACGCCCCAACTCACTAACGGTTACTTAAATCGCTCCTTAGTCACTAATCACCATACAAATTCTGTACTAAAGAGCGATTTTGAGGAACCGTTAGTGACTATGAGTTTGGGCGTTAGTCAGTCGGGCAGGTGAAATACGTGACACCAAGTGTATCTGATTAAAATGGGTGTTATAGAATGCAACCTCGACAAGAGGTGCAATTCGCCTCGCTTGTTCTCCAGCAACTCTCTCTGTAACTAGTAATATTCTAGAACTTAACAGTCACCCTTAAATAAATAAAATAAAATAAAATAAAAAAGCCTTTTATTTCTTGCTTAACAAATAAAATGAAAATGAATGAAAAAACTTCTATAAATACAAACATAAAAAACCAAAAAATACAAACATAAAAACAAAAAAAAAAGAAATTAAAATAAAATAAAAAAACTAAATGTATTGTACAATTTTTTAAATAATTTCATGATATAAGTAATCAATATATATTTTTTTATAATATAAGAAGTTCTCAGTTTTATTCTGCAAGAACCCCTCTTCGGGTGAAGGCCTCCTCCAAAAGGGTCCACTTGTCTCTGTCCTGTGCGACCTGAATCCAGTTTGGGCCGGCTACCTTCGCTACCTCGTCCTGCCATCTCGTGTAAGGTCTTCCTACGAGTCTCTTTCCTCTCGGGCCTTTCCACCTGGTTATTCTTGTAGTCCACCTGTCGTCTTGTAGTCGTGCTACATGCCCCGCCCATCTCCATTTCAATTTTTGCGCATGGATTAGGGCGTCTTTGGCTTTTGAGATTTTTCTTATTTTGGAGTGTCTGATTTTTTGTCTTTTGCTGATATTAAGCATGCTACGTTCGAGACCACGCTGACATGTGACGATTTTGTTTTTAATTTTATGTGTGTATTTCCAAGTCTGACAGGCGTATGTTAGGCACGGAAGAAGGCAAGTAGACATAGCTTTCGTTTTTATTGATATTGGTAAACTGCTTTTAAATATTTCTTTCATGCTCCAGTATTTGTTCCAGGTATTTTGTGTACGTCTCTCTAATTCCAGCTCATTGTTCCGTCTATCAAAGCTTATTTGCTTTCCAAGGTAAATGTACTTATCTGTGTAGTGAAGTTTTTCGTTGTCGACGATTATATCTATCTCTCTACTATTGGTCATTAGCATAGTTTTTGATAGGTTCATTTCAAGTCCAGTCTTTTTACTAGCTTCATTTAGTGATTGTATCATAAGCCGTAGTTGTATGCCGGATTCCGACAAGAGCACCAGGTCATCTGCAAAACGTAGGTGGCTGAGGTATTGACCGTCGATATTTACTCCGTATGTCGTCCAACTCAGTTTCCTCATTATTGACTCTAAAACGGCAATAAATAAAATCGGCGATAACGGGTCTCCCTGTCTCACGCCCCTTTTAATAGGGAAGGCTGGTCCAATTTTTTCTAATTTTACTCTACCTGTATTAGTGTTATATATGTTCTTGATTATTTCTATGTATTTATTCTCTACTCCCTGTTCTTCTAGCGCGTCCCATATGCTAGAATGTGAGATGGTGTCGAACGCTTTTTTATAGTCTATATAGGCGATGTAGAGAGCTCTCTGACGTTCGTGATATCTTTCTATCAATAATTCCAAGGTGTGAATATGGTCTATGGTAGAGAAATTCTTTCTAAATCCCGCTTGTTCTATAGGCTGGTTGTTTTCTAGTATGCGACTTATTCTGATGTTAATCAGTGAGGAAAAAAGCTTGTATATAGAAGGTAAAAGGCTTATTGGCCTATAGTTTGCAATGTCTTGTGGGTCCCCTTTTTTATATATTAAGATTATGTTAGACTCCGACCATTGTACCGGCGTTTCGGTGGATTCCAGTATGAGGTTAAACAGATAAGTCAGAGGTAAAGCGAGTTGCACCTGTGCTAGTTTTATAGCCTCGTTGCTGATATTGTCCGAGCCTGGACTTTTATCAATTTTAAGCTTTTTGATTGCATCTTTGATTTCACTAACATCAAATGGCTTACTTGTGTTTGTTGTTAACATATTTTTTGTGGCAGTGTTGTTATGATAAGATGTGTTCCCGTGTTCTTTGGCGCTATATAAGGATTTGTAGAACAGTCACCCTTATCACCGAATTAATTTGTATTACAGCAACACGGAGGAGATATTCAACCGGCTGTTGAAATCGACGACGTTGGGACAGCGCGGCGCGACAGTGGACGCGGGCGTGCAGGCCGCGCCCCCGCCCCCGCCCCCGCCCCCGCCCCCGCCCGACACACACGACACGGAGCGACCGCTGCGAGAGAGAGAATCTCGTATCGATCGAAAGTACGAGCGAATGGACAAAAATCAGAATTACGAAAAGCCGCTGAAACCGAAGCGACAGTCGAAGATAACGAACGGGGTGAACGACGCCGCGTCGAAGAGGGGGAGGTCGTCGAGCGAACTCAGCGGGGGCAGCCGGAAGCGTGCGCGGCGCCGCGTCTCGCCGGCGGGTGAGGAGGAGGGGGAGGGTGAGAGGGAGACGGGCGTGTGCAAGGAGCTGGTGATCGGAGAGGAGGACGTGGCGCTGCTGCGGCGGTTCGTGGAGCGGCACGACGGCGTGCCCTTCCCCGTGGACCTGCTGCGCTACGACGAGGACGACGACTACAAGCGGCGCGTGTTCTTCCGACTGAACCCCATCGTGAACGTGACGCGCTGCGGCCGCGTGCGCCGCATGCTGCGCGCCGGCCGCAGCCGCACGCGCGAGCGCCGCAGCCGCAGCCGCGTGTCGCTGCGGGACTTCGCGTCGCTGCTCGGGCTGCAGAGCGTCGAGGAGCGCTCCTCGCAGGAGACGGACGGCTATCGGACGCGGAACAGGGTGTCGCTGAAACGGAAACGCGCCCGCAGCGTCGGGTCGAGCGACACCGACAAGGAGAACGCGAGCGAGCCGCGCGCGCGCCTGCCCCGCCCCTCTCGCCCCGCTCGCCCCGCTCGCCCCGCGCGCCCCGCCCGCCCCGATCGCGCGGTGAGGGCGCTCGCGAACAACGTGGTGGACCGAGCGGGCGACGCGGGCAAGAGGACGCCGCTGACGAGGGAAGTCAAAGACAATGTAAACGGGAGGATTTTGTCGGATCGTCCGCGGCGGGCCGGCGCGGTGTCGGTCGGCGGGGACGAGAGCGGTAAGAAGAGTATGAAGACACCAAACAAGACACCGGATAAAGCATTGGTTCCGAACAAGGCACTGAACAAGGTACCGGACAAGGCACTGAACAAGGTACCGGACAAGGCGCCGGATAAAGTACCGGACAAGGAACCGAACAAGACG
Organism: Thymelicus acteon; assembly: GCA_951805285.1. Taxonomy (NCBI): domain Eukaryota; kingdom Metazoa; phylum Arthropoda; class Insecta; order Lepidoptera; family Hesperiidae; genus Thymelicus; species Thymelicus acteon. The sequence continues at coordinate 23,458,812 of OX638214.1, read as the reverse complement.
ATGGACAAGACGCCGGCAGCACCGATCACGCTCAGACCCCGACCAGCCACGGCTGAGAAGCGGTGAGCATGAACAAGCATTACAAGTACTGTTATCGAGGTCGACTGGCTCGTCGCATTTGAGTTTGTTTTCCAATGTTTTTCGATTTTCAATTGTTTTGTAATACGCAAATGCGACGATTCCGTTCCGTGGACAGATATTGTAATTTTACTACGAAACTATAACTTACTAACTACGAATCTATGTTTATAAAACTGTTGTTTGGTCGCAGGAGCGGCGGGCGCGAGTACAGCGCGCTCGAGGACGCGGCTATCGTGCAGTGGGTGGCGGCGGGGGGCGCGGGGGGCGGCGGGGGAGGGGGGCGGTCGCGGCTCGTCAACGGCAACCGGCTGTGGCGCGAGCTGCAGCCGCTGCACCACCAGCGCACCGGGCACTGTGAGTACACACACCCACACATACACAATCTGGAGACAGTGGTATGAAACCACTCGACGGCCCGTGTGGCGCAATGGTTACCATGCCGGATCGCGGCACCAAGGGTCCTGGGTTCGATTCCCAGCAAGGCGGAAATTTGAATGATAAGTTTGAATTTCTGTTCTCGGTCTGGGTGTGAATGTCCTTGTCTAGTGTTGTCCAGGCACCCACGACACAGGGAATCCTAGTGTGAGGCTATGAGTGTGAAGCGTTATTTATTTATTAATTTACTTTAAAATGCTACATGACCAATATGGTATATTGGATATCCGACCAATGTGGTATATTCGACCTACATAATGTAACTTAGAATTTCAGCGTGGGAGGAATTTTTAATGCTGGGAGGCTTCAATACAAATAATGTAACCATAACTTGTTTATAACTATTTATATGAGACAAGTTGGGTGAAAGATAAAAGAACAATCCTACACAGTGAAGTTTATAGTTACACAGAAATTGAAAGTGACCCGTGTTACTAAAAGCAGTTAGTATGGGGACTAACTCGGTGCTACTTGGGTACATTGTGCCGCTGTGCGATCATTCTCATTGCTTGCTTGCTGTTGTTTGTTATCTGTGATCACCATGAATATAATTACATAATTTGTAATTATAATATGTGAATATGTCTTGTCACCACCGATCGGTGGTGATAATATTATTAACCAACTTCAAAAAAAGGAGGAGGTTCTCAATTTGATTGTATTTTTTTTTATGTTCGTTACCTCAGAACTTTGGACTGGGCGAACCGATTTTGATGATTCTTTTTTTAATCGGAAGCTGGTGGCTGTCATGTAGTCCCATATAAATTTTATTGAGATCTGAAAATGGCATCCATGATAAAACCATATAAGTCTTAAATTTGTATTAAGTATGTGCGCGACAAATGGACGAATAACTCAATATCACGCCAACCGATTTCGATGATTCTTTTTTTAATCGAAAGCAGGTGCTTGTCATGTGGTTCCACATAAATTTGAACGAGATCTGAAAAGTCGTTTTTGAGACTTTGAAGTCGGTTATTTTTTTTTAGTAAAATTTAGATTATTAAGCTTACCACACACGACATTCAGATAAGTATAGACTAAAAATAACCGGAGAAAAAGTCACAGAAAAAGTAACAGTCAAAACATACATTTTTCACTTTATACATTATTTTTATAGGTAGATGCTATAAATAAGCCTATTTTACGTGTTTTACTAGGATATCAATATATGATTGTGTATTTGAAGGTTTTTGCACGTTCTTATTTGGAATAATTTATGTCCAAATAGAAGTCTTAAACTTCAGTGTGAGAAAGTGCAAAATGGTGATATTGGGAATCTATTTGTCATTTTCAAAGTGATAATTAAATATCTACTACGATTAGAAATTACTAACTGTTTTGTTCAACGGGTTGTCCAGACATCTAACTATTGGAAATAATCTATAAGTTAATATATAAAGAGGAAAGATTTGATTTTTTGTTTGCATTGAATAGGCTCCGAAACTACTGAACCGATTTGAAAAATTCTTTCACTGTTGGGAAGCTACACTATCCCCGAGTAACATAGGCTATATTATATGTATTTTCAAAAAATTAGGGATCCTTAATAAAACTCCAATAATGTAACCCAAGGTGTAAAAAAATAAGAAAACCGAAGCAAAGCGAGGGCGATTACTCGTGTATAATATCCGAATTGGTTCATCAGATTTATTGAAAATCGTTCATAATTTAGTAACGGGAGAATTTTGTTCGAATGTGTGTTGAAGGACTTGTAGAATATAAAGTGATCAGTGTTTTATCATTTGAAATAATGCATAAGATTCATAATTTATATAGCTTAAAAGAAAACTCATCAATGAGTTTTTATTTCAATCTTAATTATTTCCACGACTCGCCGCGCGCGTTCGGTCGCCCGCGGGATCCCTCGCAGTCATTATTATTATTATTTGAAATTTCGGGCCTGGGTCAAACGTCCCAGGGGCCACTGCGACCAGATTTGATCTATTGTAGCCGTACCCGTTTCTGAGTTAGATCTGGTCTCCAAGTCCTATTGCTCGGGCGAACAATAGGATGTTCCTGGGTTCCAGCTCTCTTACTTGACTGGGTGGGATTAGGTGGCCTCCTAAGATACGACTCCTGAAGTGATTTATGGCAGATCCCCCGCAGTCAAGGGGTGCAATTTGTGCGCGGCTCTCCCGCAGCCCAGAAGTTAAAATAAAAAAAGATATAATTTAATACTTGCTAATGTTATAAAATAATAATTATTAGAAAAAAAAGGTTGAATTTCAACGAACGACTGATTTATTTAAATCTTGAAATACGAACATTACAAAGAAAAGAAGTAAACTACATACAGCCAGACACTTGTGTTATTAAAACCTTTTTGATGTCATTTCTAACAATAATAATTAATAATTAATAATAAATAATTACAAGTTATCTAAAGTATGAAATTCTCTTCAACACTGGCCACACAAAGAAAAACTTTACAGTGACTGCAAAGAATGTTACTGATGCTTTTCTGTTTTTTCGCTTCGCATCGAACGCAACGACCTCGTTGGAACCGCACTTGTTTTGAGGTTCGCTCCGCAGTAACGTCCTTGTGTTCAGGAAACTGATCTTGGGACTTGTCCAACCTGTCAGTAGGATTATGCTGGCGCTGTGACCGAACCGTGACATTTTCACCGTATCGCGCACAAAGTTCCTCTGCAAGCTTATATCTGAACTGCCTGTGAGTAAATTGTTTGTTCTGGCCAATGTTGGAGCAATAAATAATGTAAGAATTAAGTATAGATACATTAAGTAAGCGGCGGAAGACTTTAATGTACCATTTCATGCCTCGTTTACGTTCTAATAAATACATAGATAATTTTTGATCCTTGAGATCAACACCACCCATAAATTTATTGTATTCGTGGACAACTTCTGGCAAAGATCTCGACCCGTCCGACTTCCAGGAATCATGTTCGCCTTGTGGTAAGTCGACAGTGTAGTGACCAGTTTCACGTCCTTCCAGGCCACCATTGTACCTTTTGTCGTTCTTATATCTTTTATGCCTTTAATTTCCTGGGCAATCGACTCGGCGTCTATTTAATGTACCAACTACATCTGTGTACCAACTACAATTACATTCTCAATGAATTCTTGTTATGTTCTTTGTTGATGTCTACTACTTATTGTGCAAGCTGTCTTCGCTTATAATTGTGGTGGCACTTGACAAGCTAGCTACATAAATTATGTTATTAACAATGTATTGGTGTTCACTATGTTGGCGTTCATTTAAATAAATAAAAATAAAAATAAATCTGTCTTATGCTGTTTCACAAATCTGGCTTGTGTAATAGAATTGTAGAAGTTGTCCATGAATAAGGTATACCCTTTGCCAAAATACTCTTTGAAAAGCTCAAGGACTATCTTGACTGTCGGGGACGTAAATCCAAAAAGAGTTATATAGTAGTAAAATAGTTAGGGAGATATATTCATATAATGAGACGGTTGCAATATGGTGTCTCGTTTCCGAAATTCTTTTTCCGTTCTTTCGAAAACGCGATCAGGTGGTAGAAATGAATGCCCTACGGGAAATTCCATTTTTTAATATGTGATGGTGCTGAGATCATCCATTGTTAACACATTCCAATAACAGTGCAATTTTTATTGTGTCGCACAACCGTCGGCTATTAATCTACTCGTATCAATTTCTAGTGGAAATGAGGTATAATTTAAACGGCGAAATACTGCAGAAGCGATTAAGTTAGAATTCTTAGCATGACAGTCTTCCGTCCAGACATAATAAACTGAAATTATTGTTTTTATTTAAAGTGGTGTTTGAGGGTCCAGTAACGATAGTAAAGTTATAGATGAAAAATGAATTTTGGGAAGTGGCATATTTTTCTGAAAGACATATTATGATTGAAACATTTGGTGATTGATCTTTCAAGTAATCATAAAAAGCTTTAGCCCTTTTATCAGTACGTGTTTTGATTTTTTCCGTGTACTGTAGACACTCGGAGCATACATCAGTTTGTAGCGAGCCAAAAAAGTAAAATTTTGTGTTAAATAAATTTTTAAACTTAACTTTGCCAAAGCAAGTCCAACAGTCTTTGTTTAATAATCCTAATTGTATTTCTGTTATATCGTCATCATTATTTATATATTTGGTTTTCCTTTTGTTGGAAGAACTGGATTCAAGTCTATTGAGTCTCGGTTGTAGGGGGGCAATGATAAAGAATAGACGAAGCTGTAATGGGTATAGAATGTATATTATCTGACACAAAAACACACTAATGAAGTATAATATATTCGAAGAAGAAATATGTAACATATATATTAAGTAATACAAGTTTACGTTGGGACTCAGAAAAGAATATATAAAATGTACTTAAATAAATATGTGGACCTAACACGTGTGTGTACCCGTGCCTTGAAACCGAGACTAACTATGCGAGGGGCTGCCGGCGCGAGGCGGTGAGCCTAATGCCAAGTCAGCTCCCACAATCCATTCAGTTCAGTTAGAAGGTGCAAAATGGTGGTATGGGTTTTCTTTACGTTTTTATTCAGTTTTGAATGAAAACATTCTGTAGCATTATGCGGTGTCTTTCACCAAACACACATAATATAGAAAGAAATTTTTTTGACATCAAAATTCATCCAAGTATTTGAAAAACTGAATCATTTTATCTTTATTACTGCCTTCCAATTTTATGTATTTTAAACCTTCAGTTATGTTTTCAGCCGGCAAAAGCGGCAGAACTGCAGTCAGTCCTACCAGCCTTCTTTCCTTTTTAGGGTTCCGAAGTAAAATCGGAACCCTCATATTTCGTCATGTCCGTCCGTCCGAAGCAATGCGCCGAGACCTTTAGTGCTAGAAAGCTGTAATTTGCCATGGATTATTTATTAAAACTCCAGAATTGTAGAATAAAATATTGAAAAACATTTTTTCAGGGTGCCTCCCTCACAGGCAACGTGAGGATGAACCCGCGTACCCTATAGCGTGGGATATCGTTGAAAAGGTCTTTCAAAAATATTATGGGTCTTCTAAGACCATTTTTGGAATAAGGAGTTACGAGGGTATAGATCCTCCACAAGTAGTACGTTAAGTTTCTCAGGACAGGGCAGACTCGTAAGTAAATAAGTCCAGTTAAACGTTATTTATAATATTATCACACCAGCATACACACAGCACCAGTACTAATATGTTAAGAAGTACTATTTAATATGTTAAAAGAAAAACGATGAAAATATCATAATATTATCACAATTCCATCCCCAGATCCTCCATGGAAAACCCCCGGTTAACGGATGCATTTTTGTAAACAAACCCAATTGTCAAGATTTAAAAAATTAGAAAAAAAAAACAACTGCCAGTCATGGAATATTGAACGAGGTATAGCACCTCGTTACAGGGTCCGTTTGCGAAATATTTGGCTTTAAAGTGTTAATTTTGGTAAGAGTCAAATGTAGGGGACATTAAAAGAGAGACCAGTGACGGGAAATATGATGTCTATAACCTTGTTATCAACATTTTCCAGCAGCCATTTACAACACATGCCAATTAGAATCTATTTTTATTTTGGCTGCCACATCCGTCTGCAACTAACCGTATTATAGTAATGCCTGTTTTGTCAGTTTGATAAATTCGGTCATACACGCACGATGCCACCAAGTTAGCAATTTTACCAAATTCGTTTTATGTACATACAATGGTACGCAAAAACACGATCTTTGTTTAAAGGCAAATCAGAAGATCCTTCCACTATGGCTAAGTTATAAAAATATTGTTGACGACAGTAATAGTAGGACTGATCAGGTACCTTAGGCAATGGGAGGTTTCAAAAAATCAAAAGATATAATTTTTAGAACAGGTGTGGTTTCTCGCAAGTTTTCAAAAAATGGTTTGGTAAAGTTTGTAATGTGTGAACTCTCTTCTCTGCTATCAGTGTTGCTTTTTTAGATTCGTCTTGCTCTCTTTTTACCTTTTCTCTTAATTTCAAACATTTGGAGCATACGTCTGTTTGCGGTGTGCCGAATCCTATATTATTGGGTTGTCCCATAAATAATGTCGGTTAGGAATATGAAAATTCAAAAATAAAAATCAAGCCAAGGAAACGTCTTTTAATATTCAAAATATAATCCTTTATGTTGCATAACCTTCTCCCATCTGTCAGCTAATTCTCGAAAAGCTACCAAGCGACCAATCTTTATTTTTAGATGCAAAAATTCAGTCACCTCAGTGTCGACTTCTTCAATACTTTGAAAATTTCTTCCATGAAAAAATTGTGCCATCGATCGAAAAAGATAATAATCGGATGTTGCTAGATCGGGACTAAACGCGGGGTGTGGTAGCAGTTCAAAGGCTTCTAATTCTTTAATTTTTTCCTTGGTCCTTTTTGCGGTATGTGGCCGGGCGTTATCTTACTGCAGCAGTGCTGCTTTTCGATTTATAATGGAGGGATATTTTTCCTTTAAAATTTCATCAACCTTTTCTAATTGCTGTCAGTATGTATCAGATAGTACGCCCATCAGGAACCAGCTCATAATAAATCAGGCCCTCGTAATTCCACCAAACACAACAGAACTTTTTTTTCAAAGCGTTCTCTTTTAGGCACTGGCTTAGGCAGTTGGCATTTATCTAACCATTGCCTTTGCGTGTTTGGATTATGAAAATAGATCCATTTTTCATTACAGGTTATAATTTTTCTTAAAAATCTATCATCTTTAGGAAAATTAAGCAACTGACGACACACTTCAATCCGACGCCGCACTTGTTCTTCGTTCAAGTCATGGGGTAGAACTCTACAACTTTTATTTACCTTACTTAATTTTAATGCTTTTGTGTTATGTGTACATACTCGATCTGGCAAACTTTTCGATGAATATCTAGAAAAAAAAAAGAAATCATTAGAACTATTGAAAATTTGCATGTTTTTTTTTTTTTGTTTCGAATGATCAGTTGCTGTTGGCCCTACTGGCCTTTACAGCTTCACACGGACTCTGTGGCGGGTCCTGGAAGGGACCCAACCGAGAAGTTCGAGTGCAAAGTCAGCGGGAGTGGACCAAGAACAAGACTACACTACACGAGGGAGGGACCCCGTGGTCCCCCCCCCTCCTCCCGCTGATTTTAGGACCTATAACCACATAGGCATCGGGAGTGGACCGGTTTATTCGACCGGGCCGAATCCAGTACAACGGACCGTTGACCCTTCACGAGGGATGAACCGGTTAAACGTCCTTAAACGGCTAGTCCAGTTCCTACCCCCGCTGACTTAGAACCTAGACGACCGACGTACTAAAGGCACCCCCTGCGGGGTTCGAACCTCGACTTAGCCGTCCGTCCGAGCGTGTCATTTTCCCTCTTCTCTTTCTTTTATTGAATCTATTAAAATAAACGACCGAGCTTGTCTGGGTTGACCTCGATCCTCCACTTCCTAAACCATTCGCCATTGCCAGACTTTATCGAATGCCTTGGCTACATCAAAGAATAGGGCCCCTGTGCCCCTTGGCCTTGTGGCTGATCGGGTGAAGCCCGCTAGGATGTGCTCCGTGAGGGGGTGCACCTGCTGGACGCATGAGTGATTGGCTCTGAAGTCGAATTGTTCGTCCATCAGCAACTTTTTAGTGTGGGCTACCTCTCTGAGGCGGCCCAATAATAACTTTTCATAAATTTTACTAAAGGTATTGAGTAAATATAATGGGACGGTAGCTCGTTGGCTCGTTTTTAGGCTTGCCGGACTTTGGAATACCTATTACCTCTGCTTCCTTCCAGGAGTCTGGAAACGAGCAGGTGGACAGAAGTACATTAAATATAGCTAATAATAACGTTAATAAAACTGGAGGGAGGCGCTGCACCACCTTATTGATGATACAGTCTGGGCCCGGCGCCTTTTTGGGGTGCATGTATCTTAGTGTTTCACGCATCTCAACGATGGCGAATGGTGGCAATGGATCATCGGTAGGAGGACAGGCGAGCCTGGCCTCCACCTCGCTTTCTACTAAGGCGTTGTGGTCTGGGTCAGTGGGCTGTGTACTAGGTGTACATTTGCTCTCAAGACTGTCGGCCAGGTGTTCGGCCTTTTCGAGATCGTCGAACGCAGGTGTTCGGTTCTGACGAGTCAATGGAGGCATTGATTGAACAGTCTTTGATTTCAGGGATTTCGCTATCTGCCAATAGGCAACATGTGACGGCGAAATCTCCTTCATCAGTTAGGACCACCGGTCGTTCCGGATCTCGCTCATATACTCATTAACTTTCCGTTGGTGATGGTTCAGATTTCTCCGATTGTCACCGTTCGGACACTCATCGCATCTACGGGTGGCCCTGTTCTTTGCTGTGATAAGCGCCTTAACGTCGTCCGGGAGCTCGAAGCGACGGTCATTCGCCACCACAACCTCCCTGGACGACTCGCGCGTGGCGGAATGTACATGACTAGTGAGAGCCTGGATGGCGATGTTAGCGTCCTCGGCTGTGACTAGTGGGTCGGGAATGGCCTTTAAATAAGGTGAGTCGGGGGATTTAAGCGTTTTTGCCGCCCGGGTGAGTATTGTTCCCTGCTGAAGCAGGGAGGGTGTGTGCCTACGGTGTAAAAGCCCTACTGACTCGGTCTTGTGGGACAGAGATGTGTACTTAAACTAATTGAATGTGTTTAAACAGTTACGTGCGTCGAGTAGGCGCATGCCTACTCGAAAACGAGCAAATCCCAATAAAAGAACAACGCAGCTATAGCACAAACACTAAACAACGCTGAACTTCACTTCACTGTTCACAACGCAGGAACTTTTACTTTGAACGAACACTAGAAACACTTTACACAATAACGGTCACTATTGCGCAATAACGGTCTCAGATTTTGGCGGGAATTCCACCAACACCTGCGAGAGCGGGACGGAGCTATAGGTTTGAGCGAGATAACGTATACTTACGTACTACTGTACCGAGACGTCTTTGCGCGGGGCAATTCAAAACGGAACTGCATGTTTACTAGAGGTATTAGTAGTATGTAGGTAAGTTGTTGCTATGACAACCTTGATAAGATTACCTAAACTTAAAAGAACTCTTTTAAAACTAAAAGAAGACTGCCAGCTAACATCTGATATGAAGCACCCTTTATTTTTTATACTACTATATTTTATCCTTTCTAATATTATAAACGCGAAAGTTTGTTTGGTTGTACACTCTATCCCACAAGAACATTAAAATGATATCTAGTACATTATGTAATATACTAAAGAAAACCACATAAAAGGTTAAATGTTATATAATGTATTACAGTGCGTTATGATTAATAATAATAATAATAATAATAATAAATCTTTAATTCAGGCAACGAGGCCCATAACATAAATACCTTACAGACTAACATACATACAAAAATATATACTTAAAACTAATTCACTTATTCGCGAAGTGAGACGCGCTTCCGGTGACTCCCGGTGGTCGTCGACGTCCACGAAACTTTCGGAAGACGACCCCCTTTGGCCACAGCTCCTCCTTCAGGAAAACCGACAGGAGATCGGTTGGAACACGCACAACAAACGAGTTGAAGTTCACTGCGTTGCGCGAGTCCAACTTCTCAGCCAGCACCCGGTACTTCGTCTTCTTCTCCAAATACTCCACGACGTCGGAGACTTTCGTAGTGTAATGAAGACGGGAGACGTAGATGTAGGACGTTGGGGTGGCGGGACGCAAGAGATGGTTTTGTCCTGTCGGTGCAGTACCACACTGGTTACGACAAAGGGGCTTCCTCTTCTTCTTCTCCACTTTAATGAAGCCATCTTTGTCCGGCTGGCCAATGGGCACCGTACTACGAGGGGGTTCGCTGCGGGAGACTCCGCTTTCCCTCTCTGCCCTCTTCTGTACCCGAATTTCGGGTTGCTGACGGGTTGCAGCTGCAGCATAGTTACGTTGAGGCGTTGACGTAACCATGCAAGGCAGCACCTCCGCGGGGGGAGGTGCGGGACGGGTGACTCGCACGTCACTGCTTACTCGTGCGGGGACAGTGGCCGACGATGAGTCAAGTTTCGCTGACTCGAAACTCGCTGACGAAGCTACATATGCCCCGCGACGCGTGTTGACGTTGCTGGCCTCTGGTGACCTACTAACCGCCAAAGCGTTGCGCAATGTCGCCACTTCAGCTCGTAAATCACTGATGTTGTTTTGGGAGGCCTCCAGCTTCAGCACCACTTCCGCCAGACTCACCTTCAGGATGCTTATATCCTTAAGTAGCCTGGTAACGTCGACGTGATCGAACGTGACGGGCGGCAACTTGTTTAAGTTTCTTGCCACGAACGACGGCACGTCGTCAGGATCAGTCTCCTTAAGAAGGTTGATAATATCTTGGAGACTCTTCTCACCCTTCTCATCCTGTCTGCGGGATGGCATCCGGTCGATCTTGCCGAGCGACTGGTACAGCAGAGTCTTCGCATCAACCATCTCTTCACGCGTGAAGTTGGTCTTACAGATCTGAATGACGCTGATCTCATCCATTGTATCAATGGCGTGTTGTAGAAACGCCAATACTTCATTGGCTACGAGCTGTTCGGAGCCCATAGCCATTGTAGCATGCAGCGGCAAACGCCGCGCAAATCGCGAATAATAAATATTCGTACGCGCAGTGAGGTACGTCCGTCGCCAAACGCACACTCACGACGAATTAATATAAAATAAAATCTTCTTCATTTCGACAAATGGCCTCACAACGTTTGGGCATGCTTTCCACTAGGTTTTTAGCATATTGCACTGGTAAAGATCGCCATAGTTTTTTATTTGAGAACATAACTGCTTTAAAGTGTGTATACGTTTTCCCGTGAGATAATGCTTGACAACACTCCAGACATTTTCGATGGGGTTGACATCAGGTGACTGTGAAGGTCATTGAAGTATTTCAATAGAATTTTTATTTTTCCATTCAGTACATAGTCGGCTGCGATGTTTGGGGTCATTGTCCTCTTGTAAAATCCAAGATGATTTATCTTCTCCGAACCATGTTTTAGCAGACCTCAAAAGTATTTACTGAAATATTTTTAACATCAATTGTGCATGTAGATTTTGTGTAAATAAGTACAAAGTTCCAAAACCAAGAGAACAAAAGCACCCCCAAACTTGGACCTTAACTGGCTTTTTAACCGTTCGCTGGATCACGTCAGTACGTTTAGAAGTCCAAGCTTGCTTCCTAGGAAGCGATACCCAAAAAGTTGCCTCATCTGTAAAAATAACATTGTCCCAATTTCTGTCGATATTGTCTAGTGCCCATTTTAGTCGGTTTTTCATGTGTTTTTCTGTCAGCAATGGTTTTCTTAAATCACTTCGATAAGAGACCTGATTTTCTTCCAGTCGCCTTTTTATCGTCATGAGACTGACTTCAAGTAATTTTTTATAAAGAATTTTCTGAGCCTGGCATAATGTTAGCTGAGGATTTTATTTATATACCTTTAAAATCGTTTGGTCCTCTCTTCTATTCGTTATTCGTTTTTTCCCTCTCTCCTTAAAATTATCGACGTGTCACAGCTTTATATCGGTTTACCCACTTCCTTACAAACTCTGTTGACTTTTTTATATAATGAGCAGTCGCTGAATAACTCTGGTAGTGCGTGAGCGTGTAAATAGCTACACGGCCGCGTACTTGCGTACAATTGAAATTAGTTTATTTAACCTATAGATAACGGCTGAAGATCAGCTAAAGCGCAACTGGATCCACTCACCCTGCTGTCCTGTTTTGTATTCCACGCAGTCCAAGGTAGCCTATGAGGTAGTGACGCTGAAGCCGGCCGGCGCGATGATGGTTTGATAATCCGTCGAAATTTGTGATAGTTCGCCAGACCACGCACTTTACTATATATGAATCGAAGGGTGCACCCTATACTTGAGAAACTTGAGTATATTTCCCAGAAAACTTATTGATTCACCAAATCATGAATTTAATTTTTATAGTACATACTCGTAGTGTCACGGGTAACTCGTAGCAACGGATAACAGATTTTTTCGTCTTCACTCGGCACGATTGCAGCGCCGCGCGTGGATATTTCAATTAGGTCTCCTAACACCATCTAGCGGCGCTAGGAAGCACTCTAATGAGCGGACCAGTGAACTTAAACTGTTCTTGCCATTAAAAATTTACCAAAAAACCTACTTTAATAATTGAAGCAGTAGTGCTTCACCAAACTCATTTTGGGTCCTTTAGGATGGGTACACAGAAACACAGCTTCAAATCTTTTTACGTATGCAGAGCTCATTTTTAACTATGTCCGATTGCGATAATGCAATAACATGAACTAACATGTTCACTGTGACGCGACGTAGTACAACCCTCCTATGTAATATAACAATCGCGATCGTGTTTTGTTCTTACTTTTCGAGATATCATTCCAACTTTCTTGTGGGATAGAGTGTATGAATGGATGTGTAGATTTTGTGTCCGATGGGTATTGTTCGGAGATGTTATCAGAAAGAGGGTGTCCAGTGAAAAGGCGTTATTTCGGATCACGAAACGATCGAATTTTATTTCGCACTCAGTAGGTTATTTACGATCAATTAGTACAGTAATATTTGAGTTACACGTACAGCGCTTAGGTATTAAGGCACTACAACGGTAAGGGGGCGCGGGACCGACTGGCGCATCGCGGTCGCCTGCGCGCGTGCCGGGGACTTACTTAATCAGCGATATGTACCCCTACAGATGTATGGATGTTTTTACTCTTTGTTGCTGTATTTGATACTAATATCGGTTTTACAGTCTGGTTTGTGATGGAATATTGCTGTTTTTAATACTTTGTGACTAAATAAGTAAAAATATTTTAACAGGACAGTGTTACCATATTCATAACTCGAATTGCGTAAAACTGACAGATTGCTGTTTTTGATTCTATACGACTCATATGATGAATTTACAAGGAAAACTATCTCGGCTATGTTAGCATAAGTAGTTAATGAGTATTAGTCGATAAATGTACTATTTCGGAACCCTACATTGCGCGTGGCCTGACACGCACTTGCCTGGTTTTCGAATTCACAATGGTATTTGACTGGTTTGAAGTTAGGCAGTTATTGTTTAATGAGTTCGAAAACAATAGCATATGTATCTTGCTTTCTTGCTTTTTTGCAGTCTCAAAAGAGCTTCAAAGATAAAATGCAATTAGTTGTTTTACCTTCTTCAGTATACCACATAACATAAAGACAAGGGCGTGTGTAGCCACAGCTGGTGCTCTTCTTTGGGAACCGTGGTACTCCTCTATTTTGTCATCAGTACTATTGTAGTTTAGGTGCTTTCTAATATAAATCTCATCGAAAGTCAGTACTGTATATTCGTTATCCATTGGTTCCCGAGTTGATGAATACCATTTCAAAAAACTGAATATTTTTTCATTAATTCTAACACTTTGGTTCAGTAAACCTGGTGCCAGGTTACAGGTAGGGGAAATTTTATATATTCTTAAAGGCTGTAATATTTTTTGTTCTTGAGTCCATCGTGTCCCTCTACATTTTCCTTTAAAGTTTTTTATTTCACCTTGTAATAACAGTGCCAGCGTGGGTGTGATTTCTTTGACAGTGAATTTAATGACTCGTCACTTTCCAATTCACTTAATATTATTTTATTTTTCTTGTGCTTGATTCGGTTGCGTAACTGAAAATTTTTCTTTATGTATTTGTTACATTTAATTTGAAGCATTTGCCGTTTAGCCACTTTATCAGGACTTTTGACAGGTATTGGTGGGGTAGTCACCATTCTATTTGACGGGCCAGCTGAAGATCCAGCTATATCCAATATCTAGCCCAACAATCCAATCAGACTGGTGGGCTAGATATTAGTTCAAATGATGGTTCAGGGAGCATCAATCTCATGAATTCCACTTAGAAAGATATTCTCTAGACATGTCGTAACAGAAGGGCCTGTTGTTGGGACTCGTTAAGTACAAAGCTTCACGGTAATAAAGATATTTTCACGAAATTGTTCAACCTCTCAGAGCGAAGTTTTTGTCATCTCTACATCGTCGGTGGGTGCTATGTATTTACGTCCATGTCTTTATGATATTCGTCTTTAAAATTCCAGCCCATTGAGTCTTCAAAACGTGTAGTGATGTAGGCAGTGTCATCATTTATACGAGCCAGTATAAATCGACTCACTATAAGATTTCATCAAGTGATGAGAAGTCGAAATTGTAACGGCAACAGTGGGATCAGAGAAAGATGACATTTGGCCCAATATGTGTTGACCATCGAGTCAAGGCGATCCTGGAATTACAACAGATAATCCCGCTACAATGGTGGTGACTTCGCTAGCACTAACGGCACAAGCGGATGATACACCCGTCAAGGCAGCAGCTGTCTCAAGTCCCTCTTGGGCCTCAATCTGTGTGACAGTTGGAACAAGGATCAAGTGTTCATCAATTGCGGCGAAATAAAACAACTTTGTTACTATCCTAAATGTATATTTAACATAAGTAATAATCGGTTTTTTAGCGCGTCAAACTTTTTGGTCTCTGGCGGTTTGCACACCGAGCACAGGTCTAAGCCATTTATAGTATTTTGAATCGTTCTCCCATTCTTTTCTGTAACTTTGAGCATAACGTACTTGTTTTTTTTAAAGGAACATACATTTTCGTAAACACTTTCACTTAAACTTTTTAAAGAAGCAAATCAACTCAATATAATTCGACTAAGTCAACAAACAAGAAATAATAGAACTTAAAAGAAAGACTTATTATAACAGGACAAAATATATAGTAGTGTTATATTGCCGTTGCGTAAAAATAGTGCACGGAAAATCTCCTGTGATAGAGTAGCAAAGCATAAAAATAAAGCGTTTTGTTACTGCCTTCGTGAATGCTTATTGTTCTGCGGTAACTATAAAATAATCAGATGAGTACTATTTAATGCTAGGTGCTGTATGTTGTTGTTTCGTGCTGGAGTTATGAAAATAGTGCTAGATCTAGCACCGAAAGTGCTAAGTTGGCAACATTGAGTAAGCGTGCGGTGCGGGTCAAGGCGTGGGAGGGGAAGGGTATCAACGGCTGCATAACGGTTGTCAAGCCGTTCAAGCGCGTAGGAATCTACAGGTAGCTGCTGGTAGGCATCTGCGATGCGAGCGCCCAAAATATTGTTGATTTATAACAGAAGTACCCGTGAATACGGTTGTGATTTCGGATATATTGATAGAGGATTGACTCCCGGTGCCCCTCTTTACTACTTATTTTCTACGGCGCACCAAGTCGCCGCGGCGCAAACTTTGGGATAACCGGTTCTAAAGAGTATGGCATGTTGAAATCACCTTCTTAAGAGAAGCCTCTGTGTGCATTAGTTTTTCAAATAAACAATAAATCAATAGAAATAAAAAAAATCTCTTACAGCATATATTTTTTACTTTTTGCAAACTTCAAATACGCTTAAGAAGTATTATGCAAGATATTTTTAAGTCTTCACGGATATTTATTATAATGAAAAATCGTAAATTAAAAAATTTCTAACAAAAAATTCACGTATTTTAAGAGACACTAGCACGATTCAAATTATGGCTATTTAAGCTTTGAAACATAATTTTCTTTCTCAACCATCCTTCGACCTTAGTTGCTAACGTGTTGTTTGTATCTTTAAGGCTTTTCATACGATCTATTATTTTTAATGACAACTCACTATTTACAGTGACAGGTTTTCCAGACTGGTTAAGTAAAAATGCAACGATTTTATACAAGGTTCCAATTTCATGAAGCATTTTGTTGTTAATGTGTGATTAAAAGTCGATTTTTCTGTTTTATCATACCATGAACCCACTCTACTATCCAACAAAGTTTTGTGACAAAACGGAATTCATTGCACTCTTTTGTAGTTATTTGTTTGCGGTTTCCTTTTAAAGCTGGCATTAATATTACTGTTGATTAGACAGAAATTTCGATTGGTCTCGGTACTTACCGCCACGCCGTGCCGTAGGTATTCTAGGCTAACTAGCTAGTAATGTTCCAGGATTTGGATTATCTTGAAAATTTGTTTCACTCACACATGCACACAGTTCACAGTAATTGAAATTAGGCACACGCAAAGCACTATGTTGATTTGATACTAGTTTTTTGCTTATTTGTTGCGGAGCGTGGGCGAACGCATTCGTTGCTCGTACGGGAAGAGAATAGTTCCTTTTTGGCTGCTAGGTTAGGCAGCACTAGTTAGCTTTTGAAGGCGCGAACGCAACGACGTACGAATTTTGGCGGGAATTCGAATACCATGACCAATATTCTACAATTACATAGCCCTTAATTTCTAAACAATTTTGCACATCTCGAAACCCTCGGTCAAGTACAAACACATCTCCCGGATTTTAAATTTTAGATAATTGATTTGTATCCATAAGCATTTTTAAGATACTAGCATCATTCAGATTCGCTTCATAAGGCCCAAATATATCAATAACATATCCACTAGACGTACATACTGTAAAAGGTTTACAAAGTGTTTTTTTCTTTTGGCCTGAATAAGATTTATGTCGATGAACCTTGCCAAGACTTCTTGGGCCTGTAATTTTGATAAGCATAGGTCTCATCTACGTAAATTATTGCCTTTCCTTCCCTACGCTTTGAAGCTGTGGTTCTGAAATAACGATGTCTCCAGGCAGTTTCGTCATCGCGTTCAATCAACAATGACCTCTCATTCTTGTTTGTTTTAAATTCATAGCCATTGGCCAATAATATTCAGCGAAGTGTTTCCCGGCATCCATTAAACCCAATGCTCTCTCTTAGTTCCACTAACAATGTCCTTAGTGTAGGAACTTGTTTTGTAACAATGTAAAATTCGTTTATTTTGTTTTGAATAGCATATATGTCAAAACTATCCGGGTTAGAGATTGGTTTATGAGGACGTTTTTTCCCAGGAGTATTCTACATCCCTTCATTTGCTGCTCCTTCCTTTTTTATTCTTTTTACAGCAGTTTTATTTGTGCTCAGTTCTGTAAATAATAATAACAAATAATAATATAAATATCACAGATATTGCATGTAAATGCAAACAAAAGGAAACTGGCATTACGTGTTCAGGTAAATAGGTAGTTACCAGTGAGTGAAGGTAATTGTTCCAAGTATTCGGCCTGAGTTTTTAACTGGTATTTTTGGTCTAAATCGATAAATTTTTCAATATTTTTCACTATTTCATCGACCCCTGCTACATTCTCCAGATTTTCTGTAGAAGAAAAGTTGGTGTTAAAATTTAAATATGTACTTGTTTTTATCTACCCACCTACATAGTTTGCACAAAAATAATGAGACACTTGGTTTACGTTTTATACATTTTGTTTTTATTATTATTACAATACAAATAGCTTAGTCAATAATGTAATCACCATTAGCATCTAAGAATTCTTGCCAACGATCCGGCAAAGTTTGGATGCCTTTCGCCCAGAATTCTGATGGCTGTGCCTCGAAAAAGTTGTTCAGCTCCGTCTGTACATCATAGAAATCATTAAATTGTTTACCCCGCAAATGTTGTTTCAGGGCTCTAAACAAATGAGGCTGATGAGCGAGGTCTGGGGAATAAGGTGGATAGGGTATCGTCTCCCAGTCCAAGTTCTCCAGCTGTTGGCGAACGGCAGTTGCGACGTGAGGTCGAGCGTTATCGTGTAGTAAAACTACATTGACTCGTCTTCGTCGTTTTTTCTTTATAACAGAAGATAGTTTGGTGAGCTGGGTTGAATATTTGTCAGCGTTTAAAGTTTCATTGTGTAATAGTTCATGAAACAGCATGCTGCGCGTCCCAGAAACAGCAAAGCAGAACTTTTAAGCCCTTCTTTTGACTCAGCTTCGGTTGATGTTGGTGGCGTTTCTTCTCGAGGTAGCCAAAAAGCACGACATGTATGGTTCATCTCCAGTAACCAGATCATACAAAAGCTCTTTACGTCGGGGTCGCAGCAAAAGTGATTGACAGATAGCGACACGGGCTCCACCACTGGCGTCGGTAAGGATGTGCGGTACCCATCGAGCCAAAACTTTTCGATACCCAAGCTCATGCAAATGGTATTCCACGGCGTGGTGACTGCAGTTAAGTGCTTTCGCTAATTCACGAGTGGTAGCGTCCGGATTCGACTTCAGTTCGCGGCATAAATTGTCATAATGGAAATGTATAGTTTTGTAGAGTGTCTCATTACTTTTGTGCCAACCCAATATACCATTCCGAGTTAAAACATCTATGATTTACAACATTGGTCGACACATGCCCGCTACGAGAAAAAACTACCTACCATGTTTTCACCAACGTTACGAGGTCTTTGCAGTTTTGTCGGCAACTTTCCTTCTGAAAAGACCTGACGACTGCCTCTTATTTTCCGAATCATATTGATAAATCCACGTTTCGTCGCCTGTGACGATTTCGGAAACATGTCTTGACGTTTTATTTTCAAATCGTAGACGCATTTCGTGACACCAATCCCCATGGGCCATGGGTTTTTCAGTGTCTGAGAGCAAACGCGGGATCCCACGACAACAAAGTTTCCACGCTCCAGGATGCTGATGCAAAATATGTTAAAGTTCCCCGAACTAACGCCAAGAATCTTCTCGATGTCCGAGTAAGTAATTCGCGGGTCTTATCGCACCATCATTTCAGTAGTCCACACATTTTCAGTAGTTACTGTCGTTTTGTGGGCGACCACTTCTGTGGTCATCTTCGAGGTTTGTTTTACCCCTTTTAAATTGACTGAACCATCTAAAACTGTTCCTCGAGATAGGGCAAACTCCCCTAACGCTGATTGTAATCCTTAAAGGCTAAGTTTTTCAGTTAAACCAAATTTAAAATCATAAAATATCATAGCATCATATCTTGGCTACTTGCGTTCTAATTTTTTTAATTAATTTGCTTTTTAAAAATGTAAAATACAGATGCGTTTCATTTTTAAATTACGAGCATCTCAAAACTTATCGAGTGACCTACGTAC
Source organism: Thymelicus acteon (assembly GCA_951805285.1). NCBI lineage: Eukaryota > Metazoa > Arthropoda > Insecta > Lepidoptera > Hesperiidae > Thymelicus > Thymelicus acteon. The sequence goes on along the minus strand of OX638214.1, from coordinate 23,439,460 downwards.
CGGCGTGTAATGATAGGGGTAAAGGCCGGTATTAGTCATAGTAAACCAAACCTTCCACTGCCAAAAGAAAGTTATGAAATAACGTTAGTGGCCAACGACGGCTATAGCGCGTTACATCATACTGACGATACATTATGTTGAAAACGTCAACCCCGTATTTAGTATGATTGTAATATTATGTCGGATTTTTTTTAGCTTCTCCACTTTCAGGGTCAATTTTGTCGTCATTTGAATTGTTCCTCGCAGTTGTAGTGAGTTTTCAGTTTCAGTTGACGGAAAACCTTCCAGTAGGTTGCTGCCCATGTTCCTACATATTTCAATTACATAGGAACCATCCCCTCTATTGTGCTTCCCATAGTCGATCTGGCTTGTTTTAATTGGTATGTTCCACAAGCTATGAGGATAACTCGCTAAGCTCCAGTCTTGAGAAGAGTACATTTTCAATGTTTACATTAATATTTTGAAACTGTGTACGCCTTCGATTCAAATTATTGCTTTATACATAATCAGCCAAATCATTATTGCTAGTGCTAGTGTACCCTTCATGTTTCTCAACATTGGCAGATCTGAAATTAGTTGTTGGAATTGACCTTTTGTTAAACCAATCCAATAATTGAACTAATGGAGGCCATACACGATCAAGTATACTGGATGCCGCGTCAAGTCTGCTTGACGCGTGATCAAGTACACTTGATCGTGTATGGCCACGGTATAGCTATCTGGCCATATATCTATCTCATGCACTCTGGATGGCGTGTCAAGTCAAACTGCAAATTTGACAAGTCAAACTGTAAACTTGATCAAGTGCACTTGACCGTGTATGGCATCCCTTAGTCATCTGTCATTATCTATACTAATATATAAAGAGGAAAGATTTGATTTTTTGTTTGCATTGAATAGGCTCCGAAACTACTGAACCGATTTGAAAAATTCTTTCACTGTTGGGAAGCTACACTATCCCCGAGTAACATAGGCTATATTATATTTTCAAAACAATTAGGGATCCTTAATAAAACTCCAATAATGTAACCAAAGGTGTAAAAAAATAAGAAAACCGAAGCAAAGCGAGGGCGGTTACTCGTATTATATAATCCTAGACTTACGGGGAGTGAATTTCTTCTATATTTGAAAAGTCTAATGCATTAATTCTTTCAGATACAAATGATGCAAAGTCTTCAATATATTCAGGAGTAAAACTTTGAATTGGTTGCGCTATATTAGCTAATTGCTTCCAGTCATCGTTTTGTTCATCCAGAGTCACGCATTCGCTTGACGTATAGTATTGTTTGTAGTTGCGAAGCATAATTTCAATTATTTGTCGTAAAGGTGCTAAGCGGTCGATTTCTTGACGAGCTGCATGCTCTTATGTACACATCTTGATAAGAATTTAAATCTGCTTTTCGACAATGTGGTGTATACCAGTTCGATACCAAGACCCTGTGAATTATCCCACAAGTCCTAGAGGTTTTTTCGTCCAGCTCTGCCAAGTCCGATCAATAACAACAAGCCGACGAAGGCTTTCATTTCTACCAAATGCAGCATCTTTCTTTTCTTGATTATGTCGATATAAATATTTGTGCATTTCACAAGAATTTTGATAATGTCATCTTCAAAAAATTTGAAAAAAAAAAAGATTGGACAGTACGCGTACAATCTCTGGCAATACCTTAAGGACCTGGAGGTCTTGTCATAATGTTATGGGCTCTAGTTCTAGTCGCAGCCGGCGAAAATTTGCCCCATTTCGTTCCATCATGAGATACAAAAGTCGCTAAATGTGATAAAAACAAATCATCTTCTTCGTCATACGATTCATTGTTCTTGTTCCGTGTCAGAAACCTGAGGCGAGCCTATTGGAGCAGTTTGCTCCTCTGAACTACTATTTCCCTCTTCGTCTTCGTATAAAGTAATATAATATTGTGAGTATAAAATAAATTAGTCGAAAATAAATATACATTGGACTTGCTTGTATTTAAATTCGACTGCAAATCGTGATCCTAAGGATTCAAGAATTTCCTCGAATTTTCGCGCGGGGGACGTACGTTTTATTGTAGTTAAAAGAAGAATTAAAATAGAAGGAATTAAGAAGAAATAAATTTAGTAAAACAAATGAACTGATTGGAAATCTATTTATTTTTAAATAGTATTTTTTTTAAATAATTCCTTAAAAAATACTGTTTCTCATTCTAAAATCTAAATAATATTTTACAATTACCTTTATCAGAAGATGTAAATGAAGTAAATCATGTTCAACAATACAGTACAAATACCAGAATTATTAATCAAAATATTCGCCGTTATAATCTATAGTCCTTTGCCATTTATTGGGTAGTAGATAAATGCCTTCACGATAGAAACTTGGCGGTTTGGAAACAAAATATTCTATATATCCAGCCATTTTCGGACATCTTCGAAATTAATGAATTGCTGCTCCTTTAAACATGACGACATTGAACTAAATAAAGTAATAATCAGAAGGAGCTAAGTCTGGTGCCGCATGATGTACAACTTTCTAGCCTAAATTGAATATGAGTTCGTGGTTTGTGTATGGACGTGCAATATCATGCAGCAACATCACTTTTCGCTTTCCTTGTCCCGTAAATGGTCTTTTTTCCTCCAGAGCATCACTTAATTTGATCAGCCGGCCTGGTAACGCTCAGCTGTAACAGTTTGGCCAGGTTCGGGAAGCTCATAGTAAATGATTCCTTTCCAATCCCACCAGACACAGAGTAAAACTTTTTTTTTGCATGAATATTCGGTTTCGCAACTGATGTGGATGGCTGGCCTTTTTTTTTTGATATCGCTGGAAAATCCTCATGGATACCCGACAGACGCGGGGGCGCTGTCGGGTTATGCCGGACTCTTACCGGCTAAAAACCAGCGGTGTTCCTCCTCACCGTCTTCCGGCGGAGCTGCGGGAACGCTTACGCACACTTCCGCTGCTCCGCCGACGGTTGCCCGGGACTCGGGGCCCATCTTGTGGGTGTCCGCCCAGATCGGGGCCCCATACAGGGCCATCGACCGCACCACCCCGGCGTACAACCGGCGGCATGCGACTGACGGCCCGCCCAGGTTCGGCCGCAGCCAGCTCAAAGCGCCGGCCGCTCGCAACAACCTGGGGACCAGTCGCCGGAAGTGCTCTCGGAAGTTCCATCGGCTGTCGAGGACGAGGCCTAGGTACCGCATCGTCGACTCGACAGCGATGGAGACGCCGCCGACCACCAGCCGGGATCCTGCGGGAGGGGCGCGTCGGGCTCTGTGAAAACACAGAGCCTCCGACTCCAGCCCCAGCCGGCGGATTCGGGCCACCACTTGGGCCACTCCGGCCGTCGCCAAGAGGGCCGCCTCTCGGTACGTGGCGCCGCAGGACGTGACGAGGGTGTCGTCGGCGTAACACGTTACGTCGACCCCCCGCAGATTGGCGCCCCGCAGCACCCAGTCGTAGCCGATGTTCCACAGGAGCGGCCCGAGAACCGATCCCTGTGGAACACCGCACGTCATTACCCGGCGGCCCCACCCGTCGCGCGTCGGGTATACCACTTTCCTCTCGGAGAAGTAGTCGGTGAGGAGACGACGCAGGTATTCGGGCACGCCATGATATCCCAGCGCCGCCCGAATACAGCCCCAGGGGAGGGTGTTAAAGGCGTTGGCGATGTCTAGAGACACCGCCAAAACGACCTTTCCCCGGGACACTGCCTCCTCCGAGAGGTCCCTCACACGCGCGATGGCGTCGACCGTCGACCGGCCCCGGCGGAAACCGAACTGCCGGTCGCTCAGCCCCGGCCCGACCCGTTCGAGGTGCTCACCTCGTCGAGCAACACTATGGGCCGGTATGCCGACGGCGAGTCCGCCGGGCGACCCTCCTTGCGCAGCAGCACAAGCCTGCCGACCTTCTACTTCCTCGGAAAGCGGCCACGCCGCATACAGGAGTCGAAGAGCTCGACGACCCTGGGCCCGAGGGCCTCCAGGGCTAGCGCCCACACCCTACCGGGCACCCCGTCGGGGCCCGGTGCTGTGTTCTTGGCGCGGAGCCGCTGGACCGCGGCCTCCAGCTCCTCCTGGGACACATCGGAGGTATCGAGGTACCTGGTATCGAGGTGTCCGAGCCCTCCGACGATGCAGCCACCGTAGGCGGAGGCACCGAGTCGGCCCTCTCTGGGAAGAGAGTGGCGACGATGTTACCGACCAACTCTGGTTGGAGACTCTGGGTCAGCGGAGGGGCCCAGGGGCGCAGCTGACCGCGCACCGTCTTGTACGGGCGCCCCCAGGGATCTCTATTCAGAGTCTCCAACCACTCTCCCCACGACTCGGCCTTTGCCTCCCGTATGGAGATCTGCAGAGAGATGCATCTCTCCCTGTACGCGGCGTAGAGGCGGCTTTTCCTCGGCTTCCACCCGTCTTCGCCGCCTTCTGTAGTGGGTGTACTGGCGTCTGGCCATAACGCACGCTTCGTGAAGCCGGCGCAAGTCCGCCGACCACCAGTACACCCATCTGCGGGGCGGGAGCGGTGTGGCGCGCGACATACCGGCGTCGCACACCTGCACCATCGACTCGCTCAACCGCTCCGCTCGCCCGTCCACGTCGGCCGCCGGGCCCTCCGGCGCCGGTAACCAAGCCTGGACGATGGACGCCTCGACGATGACGTCACCGTCCATGGTCTTGAGGGCCCAGCGCGGTCCGTCCCCGCGCGGGGGTCGGCTCTGGGGAGCTCCAGGGTTGGCGGCGACCTCGAACCGGATATACCGGTGGTCCGAGAGCGTCTCCGCCTCCCCGAGCACCCTCCAATTTTGGACACGGCGCGCAAGACACGGGGTCGCGAACGTAAGGTCCACGATGGTTCAGGAGAACCAAGCCCGACGTGGCAGCCCACTCCTCCAGTACCTCGCCCCGCGCATCGGTGACCGGGGAACCCCAAGCCGTCGACTGGGATTGGGTGACTGGCCGACCAGAGCACCGACCTCGAGCAGGAATTGCTCGAATGCGGCCAGGCTCCGGTTCGGCGAGAAGTACACGCCGACGATCGTCACGCCCATAAAGGTGGCCGCGACGCATCCGTGGCCCTTCGCTGTTTTGTCGAAGGGCGGGGAGCCGACGGCCGTCTGCGCGACGATCGCCACCGTGTCCTCCCGGTCACCAACCCAGTTGTCCCTGGCGGGGACGAGGTAAGGCTCCGCCACCAGCGCCGCCTTGATCGACCACTCGGCCAGGCTCTGGTACAAGAGGTCCTGAGCTCTGGCCGAGTGGTTGAGGTTCGCCTGAAGGAGAGACATGGCCATACTTAATCTACGACCATGTCTGCAACCCTCGCGGCGCGTTCCGCGTCAGCGGCGGACGGGCGGGCCGGCCGGGGGTGAGCTGTTGGGCCTTTCCCGGCGGGCTTCGCCTTCTTTTTTGCTTTCTTCTTGGTGCCGGACTTGGCGGAGGCGGGAGCGGTACAGGCTCCGCTTCCCGCTCTGTGGTCCGCCGGCTTCTTCTTAGCCTCGCACAGCGGGCAGTGTGGGGCAGCCGAACAGCCAGCCGCCTTGTGGCCCGGTTGACCGCAGCGATAGCAGGCATCGCTGCGGTCCACCTCGGCGGTGCATTTGCTCCGTACGTGCCCCGAGTCGAGGCACCGGTAGCACCGCAGGGGTTTGGCCTCAAGGAGCCTGACCCGGGCCGACACCCACCCCACCAGTAGCCGCCCGCTGGAGGCGACCTTCTTCGCTGCTGCTGCGACAGGGCAGCGCACCCACGCCGTGCCGGGGCTGTCGGGGGAGAAGCGGTGGATCTCCCCACACTTGACCGGCTCGGGGGGGCATTCCCCGGAGCGGGCCACCGCGACCGCCACCTCCTCCTGGGACACCGCGTCATCCAGCTCGCTGATGCGCAGGTCTGCGCACTTCACGGGCCTGGAGACGCGGACCAGGTCCGCAGGAAGGACCTCCCGCAGTTTGCCCGCCAGCAGGTCAGCCTTCTCGCCGCTGTCTGCCCCGGGAATCTCCAGCATACGGGCCCCCGTCACGGCGGTTCGGAATCGGAGACCCTTCAGGCCTAAGCCTTCCAGGTCGATCCTCCGTTTCGCCCCGTCGAGCACGTCCTTGTAAGACAGCTCCCTGCCCTCCACCGTGGCGCCCGGCTGGATGGTGATGGACACCGCAGCCGAGCGCGGGGCGCGAAGCTTCGCCGCCTTCTTCTTGGGCAGGGTTGCCGGCTTGTCCGACGCGGACGGTGCGCTGCCCTTCTTCTTGCCCCGCTTGCCCCGCTTGGCAGCCGTGCTCCACTGCTCGGAGACGGCCGTCGTCGGGGGCTTCGGGGCGCCGGGTGTCGGCGCTGCCACCTCTGAGTACGCCTTGGGAGGCGCTTTCCCCTTCTTGTTTCGGGGAGCGGAAGCGGGAGGCGCTGCCTCATCCCTCGCCCTGACGGCGGCCTGAGGCGGCCGGAGGCGCGGCTCGGGAGCGGGAGGCGCAGCCTCAGCCCTCGCCCTGTCGGCGGCCAAAGGCGGCCGGAGGCGTGTCTCAGGAGGGAGCCGCATCTTGATTGCCTCGAGCTTTGCATCCATCATGGTCCCCACTTCCACCATGATTGACCGCATCAGCAAGGCGTCTCGATCGGCTCCGCTCGGCTCAGTGGGCCTAACGAGGCTCGCCCGCAATTCCGCGATCTCCTTGCGGAGTTCGGCGACCTCGCTCTGCAGGCGGGCATTGGCCCTCTCGAACCGAGCCGTCTCCTGCGTAGCGGACCGCTCTGCGAGTTCCGCTACCACCTCCCTCAGATTAGCAGAGGCCTCCTTGAGGTCCCTCTGCAGCGTGCGCGACTTTGTCGCGACAGCCTGAATGAGGAGCACGCTGTCCTCCGCCTTCTTCCGAAGCTCGGATGTTGAGGGTCCGTCTTCGTCGCGTGACAGCGACGACGTTTCGGACAGACGCCTTGACCGCGAGCGAGATCGAGATCGGAGGTCTCGGGCCATCTCGGCCACCTCCTTCTCCGCCCGGAGCTTCTCCTCTTCTCTCTGGGCTTTGAGATACGCCTGCTTGGCTTTCGCCAGGCCGACGTACTCGCCCGTTGTGGGCGGGCGCCCTCTCCCTCGCTTCGTCACCGGCGTGGGAGCAAGCTGCTCGACCACTGCCGGCTCCTCCTCACCTTCCTTTCGGGGCCGTTTACGCATATTGCGCCACAGGCCCCCTGACGAGTCGTCTCCGGACGACACCGAGACTAGGGTCACCACCGAGGAGTCAGACTCCTCCGCAGTCACCTGTGTCTCCTCGTCTCTCGCCACTCTCTCTCCAGATTCGGTGTCCGTTTTGCGATCGCCAAGGTTGTGTTTACGGAGGCCAGCGGATTGCTGGCCTACGAGGCAGTTCTTGCCCACCCCAGAGTACGAAGGGCAGCTCACGTCCGAAGACGTGAGGAGGGATTCCCCGGCTGAGCCGGGACCCTCCTGGGGACAAATACTCGTATTCTCAGAACTTGCCATGGTTGTTTCTTTTTTTGAACGGGGTGAGATCCCCTGCTTCTCGGGATTGGGTACCCCCCAACCATTTATCCCATCGTCGAAGCCAAAACTTAGGATTGGGGTAATTTTTTATTGAGGTTTTCTTCCTCGCGGCCCCCATCGAAGTGGCGGCCCTCACCCCTGACGCCTACGGGTCAGGGAGCGAGTTGGCCGACGGTGGCCTAAGCCATGCTGCCAGTCTCGCGACCGACAGCCCGTCGCCCCCGCGTTAGGGTGGGTAAACCTCAAGGGTTTATCCCACCCTGGTCCCATCCACAGTGCCCTCTGCTAAATCAGAGGGACACGTGGAGAGACACCAACTTAGGGTATTTTTTTAGAGAGGTTTTCTTCCTCGCGGCCCCCACCGAAGTGGCAGCCCTCACCCCTGACGCCTACGGGTCAGGGAGGGAGTTGGCCGACGGTGGCCTAAGCCATGCTGCCGTGACCGACAGCCCGTCGCCCCCGCGTTTGGGTGAGAAACCCTCAAGGGTTTTTCCCACCCTGGTCTCATCCACAGTGTCCTCTGCTAAATCAGAGGGACACGTGGAGAGACAGTGGATGGCTGGCCTGGATCAACCTATGCTTTTCTACGTTTAGAATTGTCGTACAAAATCCATTTTTCACACCCGTAATGATTTTATGCAGAAAATTTCTTTTTTTTTTTGAACCGAGTAAGCAAATCCATGCAAATGGCAACCCTTTGATTTTCTCAGTTTATGAGGAACCCATTTTCCTTCCTTTTGTATTTTTCCCAATGCATGCAATCGAAGTGAAATTGCTTGGTGAGTAAATCCTAACTGTTCTGAAAGGTCTTCTTGAGTTTGACATGGATTTTCATTCAGTAAAACTTGAAGTTCTTCATCCTCAAATTTTTAGATTACACCTGGACGTGGATCGTCCTCAGGACTAAAATTTTAATCACGAAATCTTGCAAACCACTTTCTCACTGTTGAATGGCTCACAAAATGTTAACCCAATGTCGAATTAATCAAGCCATAGCTTGAGCTGCATTTTTATTCCTTTGAAAACAGAACAGAATGCAATGGCGTAAATGTTGTTTATCGAAATCCATCTCATAAAATTGATACACAGGAAATGACAACTTGAAAACGACTGATATAACTACTGCAATGGCCACGATACACGTATCCAAAATGGCGGACGAATTGGATGCGTTCAAGTATTTTGTTTCATGTAACCAACTTAAAGCAGAGTTTCTACTTGCACATCTACCCAAATACTTCAAAATCAATAAGCAGTTTAGACGTGATATCATAACATTTCATACTCTACGTTTACGCTATGGATAACGATACCAATACCGATACATCGGCCGTTATACATATATCAACCGATACCGATATACAAAAAAGTCTCAGAAAATTAAATTGAAATAATGCTTAAAATAAACATCTAATTTAATCTCTTTGAACTGTACCCTCGATGCTACTCGCCGTAGCCGCGGTTCTCTGAGATATTCATCAGCGTGGGCTGATGATCATTCGCCTCACAATTGCGTTGTGCGCATTTGTTACGAATCTGATACAGATAGGAATCTGTCTACATCTAATTCTGCTGGTAGAGCTCGTCGATCATTTCGGTTATCGACCCATTCCTGCGAAATTACCCACTCTTGATTGTGGGCCGCTTCGAGGCAACACCAATCCATTAATTCGTTTAAAATTAAATTGAAAACACACCTTCTGAGCCTACAAATTAACTCCACCTAACTTAATAAACGAGCTACAAATATAACTAAATCAATAAAATTTACAATAACTATATAATAATTATACAATAAATATAATTCACACAATTTTTAATATTCAATACATAATATTTACAACAAAATTCACTTTTAAAATTACGTATAATATCCTATATATCCTATATATGTATAATATACCTATGCAATAATAATATTATCCATATTCTATCAATAAATAAAATGTAGTAGGTACTTAACCGCTAATAAAACTTACCTCATAGTTTGCAGACTATAAGCAATATATAGGCTTAGGCGTTATCTCAGTGCTTCTTGTATGCGGCTGTATACAATGCACATACTTGTAGCAAACATAGTTTAAATATAGATTAAGTAATTATTCAAAATAATAGCAAAATTCGTGCCATGGTAAATAGACAGAAAACACATGAAGCGCACGGGCGTGTAACGGCTGCTGCCATGGCGCAGTGTGCAATGTCAGAAAAATATTTCATAACGGGTTCACAACGCATACCCCCCTCACTTCTGTACCCTCCTCGTCGCTTCTTAGCGAGATTATATCTATTCAGGAATGCGTCACACCACTGACTCACTTCGAACCTGATATAAACCTGTTCTTACACTGGTAATTAAGACACTGATGTCCGTACATCACTAAATGGACTCACTGAAAATCAGCGCCGTAGCTACCACTATGGCATTATGCTGAGTGAGCTCCATTTTCTGGGCCACTGCGACACATGCGAGTGTTACAGACCAATAATGCTGTAAATTGTTAATTTTATTTTCATTTTATTTTTTGTGTCGGTCTGTAAATTTTAGTATTTTTTTTTAACTATATTGATATTTTGATCTATGTATGTATGTTCATGTGTGGCACAGAAATAAACGTGTTTCTATTCTATTCTATTCTATTCAATTGGCGTTACTCTCACCGATCACCTCTTTTGACAGTTGAAAGCCCATGAGATATGAGGCTCCAAAAGTCGTAGTTGGCGTTCGACGATTTTGGTCTGATGACCAAATTTAATATGTGTAGTTCGGTTGAGTTGAACTGCGTCACCTTCACCTGTCAGCGTGTCAATGCGACATTTCTTATTTCGGAAGGTTGGACTCCCTGAGAAATAGTCACTCACTTTCTGGACTAGATTGATGTTCAGTCGTGTGCCTGTGTTTTCGCGGAATTGGGTCGCTGTGATCCTTATTGAATTAAGATCTATATACGCACCTCTAGGAAACCTACGAGTGATCTCGTTTGCGGTGGTAAGGCCCAGATGTTTTACACTGAATTTGCCGCATCCGATGACTCGCCATCACAATATCTCCACAGACCCCAAAACAAGGGATCTGTTCGTAGATATTCTAAGATGCTGCATTAATGGCCGCTGTGTGATATCCACTCATGCCTTGCACTACAGTTGTCGGCAGTGTATGGTCGCTCAGATAAACGGTTTTACAGTGCCCACTGCAGCGCAACAGCAGATATATTAGCTACGGGATGTTATATTCAAACTTCGTCATCAATTTCAGATACTCATTTTCTTCGGAACTTGAGTTTGCGTTTCTGTGCTTAAGTTTCACGTCCAACAATCGTGCCAAAGTTAGTGACGTAGCGTAGTACATCAGTTTCTCCCTTAGTCATCGTTTTGTTGAGACTTGTCATTGCCTGTAATTAAGGCGTAAACTTCTTCGACTATCTCCGGGAGACTAGCGAAGGATGGTGATGGCGAAGAAAAACATCTTTTTTCAATGCTGCCTCATACTAAATGATTTGTGTGACAGATCGTCTGCAAATAATTTAAATAAACTTAGCTTTTAAAAAAATATTTACATTGTGTAGCAAATTCTTAGTTTCTTTGATAAATATTAATATTAAAAAGTAAAGAATTGAATTTCTTACACAACCGCAACTGAAAATGGTCAGCATTACCACAGCAAACGCATTTCTTTTGATCATTAAAAACAAAAGTTTTAGTTACTATATTATTACTCGTATTATAACCGGGACGGGAAGCTGCTCCAGCTTGAATAACTTTTCGAATGACGCGACCTGCTGCTAAACTGCTTTGTACCTACAACGTTATTGATTTTGAATAAATTCAATGAATGTCGGAAGCTTTACTGAACAACCATTTTGGTGATGTAATTCAAATGCCTTAACTATGTTTATGCCCACTTTTTTTGGAACCAATATGAACTAAAATATAATCTTCTAAGCTGTCTAATTTAAATTGTTTTAATCAGTTTACTACAGACGAGTTTTTACAATGAATGTCCAAGGTATTCGAAACATCTTCGTTAACATAGTGTAAATTTAGTAACTTCTCAAAGTACTATGCAGCCAGCACGCGTTTATCATTGTACTTGTTCACTAATGTCTGCCAGACAACAGAATAATTTTCTGCTGTAGTCATAAAACCTTGACAGATCGTCAGCGCCTTCCCGGTAATTCGACCCATTAGGTATTTAATCTTTTCGTTATATGTCAAGTTTTCATTTTGGGTGGTGGTATTCAATTCGAATTCTTTTATATTTGTTACCTCAGAGCTTTGGACTGGGTAAACCGATTTTGATGATTCTTTTTTTAATTGAAAGCTGGTGCTTGTCATGTGCTCCCACTTAAATTTGAGCGAGATCTGACTAGTAGTTTTTGAGTTCTTTTGAAGTCGATTATTTTTTGTCAAGAATTATTATTTGGCTAATTATTCGAAGAAAGAGTGGTTTTTGTTTCACTATTTATTGAGAGATTTATAAAATAAACGTGTACTTATGTACGCATGTGAGAAGTTATAACTTCTTTGGCATCATTAAATAAATATTTAACATAAATAATTTAATAATATTTGGTATTAATTATATTAAATTATAATATTTTTATTTATATCAGTAAATTGTCTAAGTAAATCATGACTAATACAGGTTCTATTTCTATTTTGTTCGTAGCTTTTTGCGGGCAACTTCACAGTGATGCGCGGGCATCTATATGCGGGCAACGTCATCCTGTTACTTTTGTGTTACAAATGTTAAGATTTCACTCTCATCATTTTTTCCAACGCGCCTAAAGAAGTATAACTTCAATTATTTTTAATTGCAATTTTATTTCAAGTCTAATAAACATTCACATCATAGGCCTAACAATTTTCTAATTATTCAATCTGCCCCTACCCATGCTCAACTTAGCTCACCTATGGGGTAGATTGAGCAAGTCTTACCTTTACCCCTTAAACGACCGTAGCTCTTATGCGGGTTGCAGACCGAAAACTAAGCTATTCCAAAGCTAAGCTAGGGAAGCTAGGCTAAGCCAAACTAAGCTAAGATAGAAATAAATGGCGTGCACACAAAGAGCTAAGCCAAAGCTCAGTTAGTGTTGCGGAGTTCAATTAGACAGACGTCAGGCGCTTGCTATGAATATAATCGATGAAGAAAGTTCCGATGATGAATACGTTACACATAGAAAAAGAAGATTAATACTAACTTATTATTATTATATAAGAAAACGACATTCTAGACCTTGGATATGTCAACACATTTAATCTCGGCACGCAAGTGGAGAGTTTAGAACTTTATTTTACGAATTAGATGATGAACATTTTCAGTTATATTATCGTGTTACAAGAGTTCAGTTTTATGATTTGTTATCATTGATTATCGGAGATATTACTAAACAAGATACTAACTATCGGAAGGCTATAACCCCAGAAGAAAGATTAGCTATTTGTTTAAGGTAAGCAAAACTATTTTAATTAAAAAAAACATTTATTTATATTTGTTATTGGTAAATGCCAAAAGGTTACAAATTATCTAAGTTATCGTTTTGAGTTGGCGTCGAAAATGTGGATGATGATGAGTACCCATATTGATAAGTCTGCCTAGACAAATAACTTTCATAATTTTCCTCTGCTTCGTTTACAATTTGAAAAAGCTTTTTTTTTACATCTCTTTGTATCCAATCGGGAAGCTTTTTAGTTGACTCGCACATACTGTCAAAAAATAAATTTAACGGATGTCTGTGTTTCTCCGCCTCTTTTGCCTCCTCAGCCTTCCGTTGCTCTCTTTGCTCACATCGCTTCATAAAATCGTTATCGACTTTCTGAAGTAAGTCGTTTAATGATGCGTCATCGGCAACTTTTCTTTTTTTTATCCTTGGTGGTTCGGAAGTATTTTCATCATCATCATTCGGAATTTCTTCGCAAATCTCAGTACTTTGACTTTCGGTTGATGTACTGGGCAAAGTATTTTGACTTTCGATCGAAGTACCGGGCAAAGTATTTTGACTTTGAGTTGATGTACTGGCCAAAGTATTTTTATCATTAATTGATACGTTACCAGTTCTCTTACGGTTTTTCATGTGGGTTAAAAGAAATTCGAGTAACTCGGCATATTTCCAGTTATTTGCCGGAGAAGCAGCCTGACCACTTGTACTGGCTTTCATCCTTTTGAGTGACTCTCGATGACTATCTCGTAATTTTTTCCACTCATTCTTCGCAGTTTTCACTGTAACAAACACCAAGTCAAACTTAGTAATAAATATTTATGTGTTTCAGGTTTTTAGCTACTGGCGACTCCTTTAGAACAATTGGATACAATTAAATTGTGATAGTCCTTTAACTGTGTGTTCCATAACACAGGAAATTGTTTAACAACTTCGATAAATTGCTCCATATTCGCTACGAAACGACCGTGCGTACGACAAAGGACACTGGACAGCACTGGCGAAGGATGTGCGAAGGGCGTGCGGGGAAGGCGGGAGGGACATAGCTTAGCTCGCGTAGCTGCGCATCAGCATACACAACTAACATAGCTTCGCATATTTTAGTTAGCTCACATAGCTTAGTTCACATAGTTTGCGGTCTGCACACAAGTATGGAAAACTGCGTCAGCTATGCGAGCTAAGCTAAACTAACTTAGCTTAGCTCTTGGTCTGCAACCCGCATTAAACCAGATCTTTGATAGATGGACACTTTTAGAAAGGAATAAATGACTTATCTATCACAATACATACCAAGGACTTTGGACCTATCGTTTAGGAGCTATGGCCGATCAAGTGAAAAATTGCTGAACTAGACCCGCCCTAAAAGTTGTATTTTCTTTCGTTCAATTTTGAATATTTTGACAATGAGTGACAGTTCATAACAATTGCTTTCCATTTACTTGTTAGTTCACTCACACTATTCGAATTTTAAAGCTATTATGTGTCGAAATCAGATTAGATAAGGTATTTTTTGAGTGCAGACAACGGTTCGCCGATTTATGCATCGCTAAACCGACCCCTTCCGAGTTAAACGTCCACTATTTCAGACTTACCTTTTTACTAACAGTTATATTCATGGTTATTACTAACATGTTAGTTTCATAGTTTCGAACGCAAAATGTGATGTGCTGTTGCGATTGCTATGTTAAGGTGCATGACTTCACCAGTTTCCCCTCCCCATCCCGACTTGTGCTAACTCGAGGTCCGGTTGTTCTCGGTGCGGCGTGCAGTCCGGTCCTGGCACTCACTGCGGAACCGCTACCTGCGGTCGCTGCTGCCGCGGTTGGCGCTGCACGTGTCGGCGGCGGACGCCACCCGCCTGCGAGCCGACGCCGCCATAGGTCCGTATCCGTTCCATCCAGCACCCTGAATAATACCTAGTCTGTATCGCATGCACCGCATTAAAAATGAGCTCTAGCTTGCTACTCCAGCAAAGCTTTGAACACGCTTTTGAACGCAACGCGCATGGTTTGTATGGTAGTAAAGAAAGCCGAGCGCGGGTTATTATAATGCCCCTGTCATAGTACGTCAAGGCGCCTGCTGCAGTGGTCTAAGGGTAGTCTATATTACGTTTATTCCGTTATGCAATCAATATGATCACATTAGCATCGGTTGTATTTTTTTTTTGAAATAGTAGGCAAACGAGGTGTCGATGCACCTGATGGTAAGTGGCTATCGTCGCTCATGAATATCAGCAACACGCGAGCTCACCCGCAACAGAATGTCACACCCCACTACAGGTAACTGTAACCCAATGTTGCATAAATGTAATTCGTAATGTTTTTTATGTCGCTTTATTTTTTATTTTATTCATTCATTCATCAACAGAAGTAGCACACAACAATAATTCCTTTGTGCAAAACAATTGTACTAAAAATGTTATATTTAGTGATGAAATTGGAAGGAATTTTGGCCAATTAATAAACATTTATTCGGGGCTCAGCTGTGTTAACCATTGTTTTCCTGGATTATCATTAAATGATATTTTTGAAAAAATTCTATGCAGTAAATTTGACAGTACTACAAACTTAATTATTTTTGTTGGAAATAGAGGTAAAATAAACAGAAAAATGTTAATATATTATTATAATAAACTATGCAAACTAAAAGCTAAAAGTATTGTAATGTTTACTTTACCTTACAGTGAGTGTTTGCCACAAGAAGAAAATAACATTAGGTATAATGTAAATTTAGCAATGTACACTATGTCTTTACACAGTGATAAATATTTAGAAATATTTGACATTAATAAATTAATTTCTAGAAGTTATATGACTAAAGATAATTACTATCTGTCTAAGTATAATAAAAGACAAATAGCATGTTCGCTATCATATTTTTTTGACAATTTAGCCAAGAATTTGGCTGGTACTCCTGCTTTTATTGAGCAGTCACTTAATGACATTCAGCATGCATCGTTGGAATACGTTCCAAGTAATTTAAATTAGTCTGTAAGACAACAGAGAACTACTCTAGCAATGTAGTGACAAAAGGAAAGCACTATAATTTAAATATTGTGCACCAAAATATACAAGGCTTTTCTGGCAAAGACTTAGAATTAACTTTATTATTAAATGAGATGAATATTGACATTATATGTGTTACAGAGCACTGGCTAAAAAAATCTGAATTAATTGTATCTATAGATAATTACAGCATAGGCAGTTCATTCTGTAGGCAAAAATTGATTAGGGGAGGGTCATTAATAATTATACATAATAGTTTGAATTATAAGGAACGTAAAGACATAGTATCCCTCTCTATTGAGCATAATATAGAACTTTCATGTATAGAGCTTGCAAGGGTTATAATTGTATGTGTATATAGACCACCTGCAGGCAACTACCCATTGTTTGAATCCGCTATGGAAGATGCTCTGAAAATTTTATGTAAAAGAAATAAAAAAGTAGTTGTTTGTGGAGACTTCAATATTGATATTTTAGTTTCAAATTCTACCTCAATAAGGTTCATTAATTTGTTTAAATCATTTAATTTGGGTTATGTATTTTTTGAACCGACAAGGGTTACTCCATCATCGGCTACTTGCTTAGATAACATCTTTTGTGATTGTAATGTTATCAATAAGTCTATATTAAATTGTATTTGTTCAGACCATAGCGGACAATTAGCCACCATTGAGTACCATCATGACCTATCACAATATACTATATCTTGTAGACCAATCACACAAAGACGTGTTAGTGATTTTACAAACAATATTGCTAGAAAAATTCCGTTCCTACAAATTTCTGATGATGATACAACGGATCAAGCATACAGTAATGTGTCTGGATTAATTAATAGTGAATTTAATAACATTTTTAAGCAAAAACAGATTAAATGTGAGAACCTTAAAACTAAATTTAGTGATTGGGCAACTCCTGGTATATACAAAAGCAGAATTAAACTTTTTGAACTTTATGCAGATAAATCGACTTCCACAGACCCTGAATTTTTAAATCATGTTAAAATTTATTCAAAAACGTTTAAACTAGTCTGTGCGAAAGCTAAATCAATTTATATTGCTAATAAGATTAAGAATTCTGATAACAAAATCAAAACTACCTGGAACATTATTAATAAAGAAACAGGTAAAGAAAAATTTAAGGATCATGAGTATACTTTAAAGGTCAATGATAAAAATGTTACTACTGATAGCGCAGTTGCTTGCGCATTTGAGGATTTCTTCTCGAAAATACCACATGAAATAACAAAAAACTTAAACGCGAGCCCTCAGCTTGCTATGACTTTAATGGAATCATGTGTTGAAAAATGCCTGACTTCATTTAGCTTCAAATACATTAATTCTGATACAATTATAAAGACTTTTAAGTCTATAAAGATCAAGAAATCAGGTGATCTCTGGGGTCTTTCTACTATGATAATAAAACCAATAATTAATTCCATAGCGCCACATCTAAGTCACATTTTCAATAAATGTATTGACGACGAGTAGCTTCCCCAATCTAATGAAACATGGTAAATTAATCCCTTTATTTAAATCTGGAGATAAAAGCGACCCAACTAATTTCAGACCCATCTCAATGTTACCAGTTCTTAGTAAAATCTTTGAAAAAGTTATTTATAACCAGCTGCTGTCTCATTTCTACTTAAACAATTTGTTTCATGTTAATCAGTTCGGTTTTTCGAGAGGTAAAAATACCACTGATGCAGGTATAGCACTCCTTAAGCAAATTTTTGATGCTTGGGAGTGTAAGCAGGATGCCATTGGTATATTTTGTGATCTCTCAAAGGCGTTCGATTGCGTTGATCACAATATACTGATAAATAAACTTAGGCATTATGGTGTCTCAACACAATCAGTTGGCCTTATAAAATCGTACCTATCCGACCGTATTCAAAAAGTAGTTATTAATGGCAAGGAGTCCCCAGGAGCACACATTACTATGGGAGTGCCCCAAGGATCAATATTAGGACCACTGTTATTTTTAATATATATCAATGATCTTCCTTATTTCACAAAGGACTTGTGTGAAACTGTATTATTTGCAGATGACACCTCATTACTTTTTAAAGTTGATAGGAGAAAAACATGTTTTGACGATGTAAATAATACTGTTTCCCAAGTGTTGCAATGGTTTACATGTAACAACCTTATGTTAAATGCTAGTAAAACGAAATGTATGAAATTCACTTTACCAAATGTAAAACAGGTACCAACTCAAATAGTTATAAATAAGGAAGTACTTGACCTTGTAAATTCAACGAAATTCCTTGGCATTACTATAGATTCACGGCTACAATGGAGTCCTCATATTGAAGCCTTGTCTGGGAGGCTGAGTTCAGCTGCTTACGCGGTTAAGAAAGTAAGGCTCTTAACTGACGTAGAAACAGCACGGTTAGTTTATTTTAGCTACTTTCATAGTGTCATGTCTTATGGTCTGTTGTTGTGGGGCTCAGCTGCAGATATTGAGTCTATATTTATTTTACAGAAAAGAGCAGTCCGTGCCATTTACAACCTCAGGCCTAGGGACTCGCTTAAGGATCTCTTTAAGGAAATTAATATTTTAACTGTGGTGTCACAATATATATTGGATAATATTTTGTATGTTAAGAAATATTACGATAGTTTTCTTAAGAAGAGTGACATCCACAATATTAATACGAGAAATAAGGCTAAACTGATTGTACCAAATTTTAGACTCTGTAAAACTGGTGGCTCGTTCATGGGTACATGTGTAAAGATTTATAATAAAATTCCATCGAAATTTACAGAAATGCCTTACCTTAAATTTAAAACTCATATTAAAAGCATTCTTATGACGAAAGGATATTACAAATTAGATGATTATTTTAAAGACAAGACTGCTTGGACATGAGTTTTATGAATATAGATTGTAGTAGATGATAAGTGCTATCTGTAACTGTGAGCAGGAAAAAAACAAACCCGGGAGTTTCTTGCTGCTTCTTCTCCCGGGCCCTCTCACAGTAGGGCCTTGCCTGAAGCATTGGCATAACTTGCATGACTTTCAAAAAGTGTTTGTAAACCAAACCAATTTTGAATAAAAACATTTGATTTGATTTGATTTGAACACCAAATATGTACGCATTACATTACAGTACAGAGCATAAAGTATAGGAGCATTCCGGCGAAGACGATAGGTAGTCAGTTGAGTTTAGTACGAAATTCAGAAATATGGTAATTTGCAAGTCCAAATATGAACCTAATGCATACATACTGGAGACGCTTGAGTTTATAAAGTTGCTCCTCGGTGAGGGTAAGATAACAGATACCGGTGTAGTCAAGAATCGGCAGTAGTAAAGAAGTAGCAAGGGGAATTTTAGTGGAGATGGGGAGAAAGATTTTAAGTCTACGCAAGTTGCCGATCGTGATAATGCTGATGTTGTCGCTTTATTGCTTTGAGTGACTTACGACGAGGTAATTATTTCACTAAATATCATACACCTCACAAATTAATGATATTGTCAGCAGGGGAGGTGAAGCGGGCGCTGCGTTCGAGTGCGGTGAAGGCGCCGCCGCGCGCGCGCACGCCCACCTACACGGAGCTGACGCGGCGCTTCGCCTCGCGCTCCTCCCGGTCCCCCTCGCGCTCCCCGCACTCCCCCCGCCCCGCCCGCGCGTCCCGCACCTCCCGCTCCAAGACCCGGCGACTGTACAACCCCAACCTCCCCGTGTGACCACGACTCGACTGGCACGACGGGCGTGTCCTAGTGAGTTGAACTGGTCCTTGTTAATGTTACTGTGACTTACTGTACGTGACGCATCAGTGTATTAAATAATGTTATCTAATTCACTAGTTACAGACTGAGATATTTGCTATTATGATGAAAAATATTATATATTTTATAAATTATTCCGAGGTTTTATTTACTTCACACTATGATTCTTCCGTTTTTGTTGTTACTGATGTCCATGGACGACAGTGACCACCTATAATCAGGTGGCTCGTCACAAAACACGTATCTATCAGCTACATTCTTAAATTAAGTGAGATCAATCTATGTATATCTAATAGATATATCGAATAGATCAATCTTCTGTATTAAATCTATTAACCTTCAAGTTCAGTTAATATTTTCTCCATGTCAGCAGTATTTATTTTTTGTTGTTTATATTCTTTTCCTCTATGTTATTTATCTGCTGCTCATTTTCTTTATCAACGTTTTCAACAATCTTAGCGTCTTTTGATATCATAAAAATCCTTCGATAGTTTCTTGCTGCTTCTTCTCCCGGGCCTTCTCACAGTAGGGCCTTGTTGAAGCATTGGTTTAACTTGCATGACTTTCAAAAAGTGTTTGTAAACCAAACCAACTTTGAATAAAAACATTTGATTTGATAGCAAAAACTTAGATACATCATCTTTGGTCTTCCTTTTAGGCTTTTTGGTACCTTTTGTGTCTGTTCCTTTTCTAATTTCTTTCGTTCTCTTTCTTCTTTTCTCTTCGTGATTAGAAGGAATTTTTCTTGTTTAATCCTAATTTTTTCGTTTTTTTTGGCTTTCCAACCTGCTGAAGTGGATACAAACTACAAAAGGGACTTTTAAACAATTTTTACCAAAATATGAATACTCAATATTCTTTGTTTCACTAGAAGGCTCAACAAATATTACTTGCGAAATTAGTTCGAATTCTGAGGGCTGGGTTTCAGAATATTGATTTTTAGATTCAGCGAAAATTACTTTCATATTCAGAATATCAAGTTCAATGTTTGAGTTGTTGGCGAAGGTATATGTATCTTACCTTATCACCCTTATTAATAAAAATCGCTTAATCCAAGCATCATCTGAAGCTACACTTGGACTAGTTAATTCTGGATTAACTAAGTAATAACTTCGTAATTGCAATGTTATTAATAAATATGGAGTAACGTCGAACTAACAATACATTTCTTAGTCCGGTTTCAGCGAGTAAAATATGGCAACCTTTGTAATTTAAAAGTAAAAAGAGTGAGTCAGTGAATGACTTCATGCATTAAAATGACAGTGACAACAATATTTTGGGATTGACAACTTCAAACGACGTGATCAGCTTTCAATTTCAAGCGCCTAATTTCGCTCCTCGCAGTTTGTTTCATGCTATGATTACTTGTTAAATTTAAAATTGATTTACATGAACCAAAAACGTGCTCGCTCAGTTAACTGGGATGAAGAAGAAAAAGTCAAAGAAAATATCAATGTGAATGACGTTTAGTTAGAACAACGAAGTACTCTTGATATGCGTCAAGTCAACGTCAATGTCGTCAATGCACGCCTAGTCCACGCCTAATCAGTCGCTAAACTATGTAGCGACATGGACTAACTTTGATTCTGAGATTAGACTCGGAGTAGCTTAGTTCTTCGTTACTCTATATTTATTAATACTGAATTTAATTAAATCTTATTTACGACAAGTTTTAAAGTTACTCTTGCTTTAGTCTATGTTTATTAATATGGCCGTATATGTCTTATCTTCGCCCACTAAATTAACAAAATTATTGTAGGTGAGTAGTAGTAATAATTGTAGGTTGTAGGTGAAACACTCCTTTCTTTTAGGGAAACTTTTCTACTGCTGATTTTAGACTTTTTGTCCAGATTACAAAAATCTGCTATTAATACTGAACATGGTGTTAATAATGAACAAGTCAGGTGTTAATGCTGGACAAGGACCTCGCTTACATTTATGCCCCGGGTGTTTTAGCCTGAATTGCAAAGTAACTCTTGGTACTTGAAATGTCTTAGCAGCAAGTTTTTTGCTCATTCGCTTTCCTAGATTCTTTCAAAGCATGTTTTCCTCCGTATACATCTTACGCCTCACTTTTTGAAGCAAGCTGAACAAAAAGAAATATCAATATTGCCAATTATTGACATATGCTAAAAAATGGAAGGCAACGAGGCATAACCTTAGCCATTTTGTCCTCTTCCTCGGCTGTTAGAGCTGTAAGATGTCCAACAGACTTCGTGTGTACTTGTTTTATTTTAACTACAGACTGCCTTGGGATTCCGAACTGTTGTTTGGCATCTCTCAACGAAATTTGACCTGATTGAATAGCTTCACTTGCAAGCATCAACATTTCTTTACAATAATTTTTATACATTCTGGATCCAAGTTCCCGTCTTGATCTTCTTGGACGAATACGTGATTCGCCATTTGTTTGTTACTCTGAAATACAAAAATGAACATTATAAACCTTTATTGTTTTTCACAACATGTAAAAGTCGAAACTTACCTGTGTTTTCACCATGATGCACAATTCACTCTTTTAAGTACGTATTTGGCCCGCAAAATACACCCGACGACCCGTATGGCGCAATGATTATTATGCCGGATCGAAGCACCACGGATCCTGGGTTCAATTCCCAGCGAGGCGGAAATTTGAATGATGAGTTTGAATTTCTGTTCTCGGTCTGGATGTGAATGTCCTTGTCTAGTGTGTTGTCCATGGTACCCACGACACAGGGAATCCTAGTGTGGGGCTATGAGTGTGAAGCGTTATTTATTATTATTTACCCTTTGCTCGACAAGTGCCAACAAGCAACTGCGTGAAGTTTGGGAGCATACGCGCTACTCGGTGTTGCCACATGTACATTTTATTTTCTGCTCATGTTATCAGTGCTGCCGTAAGTTTTCTCGCTTTTTTTTTCAATAATATAATTGATTTTCTTACAAACTGTTTTGGGAAAATATTCCCTAGTGGTAAAGTTGACGTCTTTCACGGTACCGATAATCACTGTTTTAATTTCGTTTCCTTACGTTTATAACCTCAAACCTGTTGACCTTATTCCGATCCTGTGTATTCTACCCTCCGCTCGCCGTCTACTGTTATACAAACAGTAGCCATCTGAAAAACCTGAAATGTGGATTTTGCGATCCAAGTAAAAGGTGCTGGAACTTGTCCCTCAAAGACACGTGTTGTGGATTTTTTTGGTTTGGTTTTTGGTTAAATGTTACTACTGCTCCTGCCATCTCTGACAAATTCAACACGTCCTCGTCTTGTGTGTTAAATCGTAGTGACACCGGGCAAACTAAACGAATAATAGTTTCTAGGGTGAAGGAACCGATCTCCACGATGGACAGGCAAATGGTAAGTTTATAACAAAACGGAGAGACAATTCCGTGTTGTCGCCTTGAGTGCCGAGAACGAAGTGAGTGACACTCTGGCAAGACGCGGCGAAGTGAAAAAAAACCCACCTTGTCATACATTTTTTTTCGCCACACAAGCTTTACAAAAACGCTTCATTCAGGTGACCCGGACGCCGAGACAAAAAAGGGTAAGTTATTACGTCAATTCCAAGTATACTGTGGGTCAAGTGGCTTAGGTTATTAACTTATACTTTAGTATGGTCGACATACGTATTAACATACACACCCTTATTAATAAAAATCGCTTAATCCAAGCATCATCTGAAGCTACACTTGGACTAGTTAATTCTGGATTAACTAAGTAATAACTTCGTAATTGCAATGTTATTAATAAATATGGAGTAACGTCGAACTAACAATACATTTCTTAGTCCGGTTTCAGCGAGTAAAATATGGCAACCTTTGTAATTTAAAAGTAAAAAGAGTGAGTCAGTGAATGACTTCATGCATTAAAATGACAGTGACAACAATATTTTGGGATTGACAACTTCAAACGACGTGATCAGCTTTCAATTTCAAGCGCCTAATTTCGCTCCTCGCAGTTTGTTTCATGCTATGGTTATTTGTTAAATTTAAAATTGATTTACATGAACCAAAAACGTGCTCGCTCAGTTAACTGGGATGAAGAAGAAAAGGTCAAAGAAAATATCAATGTGAATGACGTTTAGTTAGAACAACGAAGTACTCTTGATATGCGTCAAGTCAACGTCAATGTCGTCAATGCACGCCTAGTCCACGCCTAATCAGTCGCTAAACTATGTAGCGACATGGACTAACTTTGATTCTGAGATAAGACTCGGAGTAGCTTACTTCTTCGTTACTCTATATTTATTAATACTGAATTTAATTAAATCTTATTTACGACAAGTTTTAAAGTTACTCTTGCTTTAGTCTATGTTTATTAATATGGCCGACAGAGTTTAAGTGAATAAATATGGATACGGCTAAAGCAAACACAGCAAATATTGTCATACCTGAACTTGAAATATGAATATTATGAACTAGATGAGAGTTTATTAACAATGTAAAAAATACATATTAAAATTTAATAAAACTTACTAAAAAAATGCACCATTAAAAAAATATATTTTTTCAAAAATTTGAAAAAAAAATATCAAAATAATTTATTCATATAGGTGTCATTGATACACTTCGAAAAAATCTTTTTTTTTTCAAAAATTTGAAAAAAAAAACAGAATTATTTATTCATATAGGTGTCATTGATACACTTAGAAAAAAACTTTTTTTTTTAATTTGAAAAAAAATTCAAAATTCAAAATCATTTATTCAAATAGATATCAGGAAGCTGAACTAGGTGTGGTATAATAACCTGCCGTAAGTTAAAAGAAAATGATTGTAGGCTGAGAAGGGGGGGTGTGAATTGTAGCCAGAAAAGATAGGCCAATTGTAGCCCCGGAAAATTGTAAGTGGTCTAAAGACAAGGGGTGTTGTGTTTGCCTACAATATATATATAGATAAACTAAAGATAAATAGAACACAAACCCACCAAATAAATGTACCCGTCAGTAGGCGAACCTTGCTCAGATGTTAGTGAGCCGGTGATCTCCTAATTAAATACAAGAAAGAAAAGAATTAAACCAAGAATACGGGCGCCAAGGAGACCATCCACCTGCCTCACAGTACGGATAACAAAGCCGGATAAAACATTGGACTATTAATCTCAAAGCGGGCTTTATACTTCAGTGTTGTATGAAAATCTAAGTAGTAAATGTGCTAAGCATAATAAACTAAACATGATATTTTGCTGAGGAGAGAAATAAAATATTATATGTACCAAAGGATCTTTTATTCCTTCAAAACAAACAAAGACTTGGCATCAAATTGTTATGAGTCGCACAAAAGTAAAAGTTACCAAATACAGATAAATCCTGTAGAATTAAATATACTAAGTTACAAATATTCTAAACATTCTAAATTAAATTGTTTGTAAAAGTTGTATTGCATGGTAGAAAAATATCACAAACTTGTACCTGTATAAAATTACTTAGGCATAAAAGGCACGTCCTCTTAATGTGATCCCCGTCCCCAGCAGTGGACCGCAATGCTGCTTCATCACTGTTATGGTGTTCTCCGAGGTAAGGGTCTCCTCATCTTGAGTTCGTAGTCCAGGCTCCAAATGAAGTTGGGTAGAAGGTATACTTCGCCCTCAATAAGGAAAGTGATAATGGATTGACACTAGCAGGTCAAGAATACCATTATATCAAAAAAAAACTTACTCGCGAAAAGCAGAGTAAAAAAAAAGAAAAAAAAGGAGATCCATAGATCAGGGGATTACAGTGGAATAATAATTATAAAGACATCACAAATGTGACGGCTAAACCACGGGTTCAAGCAGAACACCGGGAGAAATAAAGGAAAAGGATATCTAGTCCTTGTTCATGGTCCAAAAATTATAGGAAGCTTAAGGGAAACAAGAAAACGGATGGAATAAGGTCGGGAAAAAAATCCCATCGTGAAAACTAATGGTGGAAAATTAAACCATAGGGAAAAAAGCTGAAACAATGAATATCTACGCGTTATCCTCATGTAATACATTGCAAAATGCTTTGTTTTACGCATTTCGAATAAGAAATGTCCATAATTAACCAATACTCACGGCAAAAGCGCCCTCCCATAACCTAACCAAACACGCGGTCATCTAGGTGATGCCGGTTTCACGAATCTTTAAAAGGAAAACACATCGCCCCCATCGTGGTCGACGCGGCCCTCGCCCTTTACAAATGGAAATAAGCAGTTTGAAACAAATTTACAAAGAAAACCCCAAAATTATATTTTTAATCGCCAAGACACACATTAGTGGGCCGGCTGTCAAACAGGAAAAAGAAAGATCATAGATCATAGAGGAATAAGGTTGCTTGTATCATAGATACGCAAAGTCTATGCAAGATCGCATAGAGTAATTAGTTTTTTCAAATATGGCAATGTCTATGATAAGTTCTACCAAGCACAATTTAATAAGTTTTGTAAAATAAACAAACAATGAAGTCTTATAAATAGTTTTATTTCCAAAAACACCACTATCAAATTTCTATTTGTATTTAAATTAATAAAATCGAATTAAGAACAAGTCACGTGGTTTCATTAAACTCCCGTCACATCACGACACGTCGCGTAACTAGTTAAGCTATGTTAAATTTTGAAATTATTTATCTATGGCAAACATGTCAAATGTGTGAAGGTTTAAACAATCTGTGGTAATATGTCAAAATATGAAGAGTTAAATGAATTTCTACTACAAAACAATAACTATGGCTACATGTGACGAGCGATATATAAATCGTACGTTACATTTCCCCCTTTTCTAGCAAAAAAAAAAAAATTTTTTTTTTTTTTTTATAAGTGTTGACAACCCTATGATATAAAGTGACAACCCTGATACTAAAGTTTCAAAGAAAAATAAATTGATAACAAGTTGATGACAAGTCTACAATAAGTCTAAAAGAAGTTAATAACAAATCTATAATGAATCGATAATAAGTCGATAACAAATCGAAAATAAGTTGATAACAAGTGTCATCAAAAAATATACACTGGACTAGTATGCAACCGGTTATTGCAATAAGCACCCTCGCTTTGCAACAACAAACCAATCCAGGTATCTAAATTGGGTTGAAAATCCCAAAAAAAATAAACTCCCACTCTACATCAAAATACTAAACTCCCACTCTACATCAAAATACTAAACTAACATAGGATCCAGTATGCAACCGGTTAATGTAATAGCACCCTCGCCTTACACTAACGAACTGTAACCCTACAAAACTCCTACTTCATCTCAAAACAAACTCCTACTCTATCTCCAAAATAAACTCCTACTGCTACAAAACAAAATATAGGACTTAGTATGCACCTGGTTAATGTAACAGCACCCTCGCTCTACATTAACAAACCAAGAACCTATAAGAATAAATTTCTAAAGTTGTGTCATATAAATACACCTAAAACTAACAAAAGAAAACGCTATGTTTGGTATGCAACCGGTCAAGACAGTGAGCATTCGCTATGTAATGACAAACCCAACAAAGCAACCCTGCACATGTACATGTCAAATGAACATGGCATGCCAGGAAAATTATCCACGAAAGTGAATAAAAAAAAAAACGAAGTGATTAATTAGCACTTCAAAAAAAGTTACCCACAAGATGTAAATTATCTATAGGGAAAAGAAAGTGTGGTGTTTCACACACAACCAAAAGTCACCCTTAAGATATAAGTAATCTTTAGGGAAAAGAGAGTGTGGTGTTTCACACACAACAAAAGGTCACCCATAAGATGTAAATTATCTTTTGGGAAAAGAGGTTTCGTTGTACAACTCAAAATGTCATGTCCAGGTCCTAGGAATTCTAGTACTTAAAGTATGACCTAAAACTAAATAAAGACTAAGCTTAGACAAAATACTTCTAAGTAGAAGCTAACTAATAATGTACAACAAAACATAACAAAACCTAGAAATAGGTAAATAAATCCACCTCAAGACAAAAAAAAAAATACTAATAAATTATATAAATTAGTGAGGGGATAAAAAAAAATTGGGGCTAAATAACAAATATGAGTCCTTATAACATTGTTGGCACTAACTTCTTTTCTTTACATAAATTTAGAGTTCCAAAATGAGTAGAGTATGGTAAGTGTAGTTTCTAAGTACATTTACTAACCTAGGTCTCCTAGCATACATCCCCTTCCTAGTGTGACACCTCTCATACATCACGCAATATTCCTCCACATACATAGTCACCTTTACCTTCGGCAGCAAATAGAAACGAGTTGGTAAGTATATTTTGAGCATCCTAATAAACAAAATAAATATTAAATTTTAACTATATCTTTTACATGATATCTACCTCTACTACTCTTATCAAAATCTTTTAATAAATAAACGTTATCAGAAATTTTATCTATAATTTTACTTTTAATAAATTTAGGTGCTAACTTAGATGAAAAGAAGTAAGATGCATTAGATTGCACGAAGTTACGCCTCCATACAGTATCTCCAACATTATAAGAAATGCTTTTTCTTCTGGCATTATAATAAATAGAATTCTTCCTATAACTTTTAACTAAATTTTCCACTGTTTCCCTAAAAATATCTTCCAAAGTTGAAAGTAAAGAAGAATAGTCTGAACGACTACTAATAACCAATTCTGAAGGATCAGAAATTGAAGAAAATTTATATAAGGAGCCATCTAAAATAATTTCCCTTCCAAACATAAGAAAATTTGGTGTATAACCTGTAACTAAATTAATAGTGCTGTTAATAGCAGCTTGGACGTGGGGTAAGTACCTAGACCAAGTCCGATGGTCAGCTTCAACATAACATGAAATACAAGTCTCTATGGTTTTGTTGAATCTCTCTACTGGGTTATTCTGAGGAGTATATAAGGTATTATAAAATATTTTAGGTATATTATAGGTCTTAATGAAATCTTTAAATGGTTTTGAAGTGAACTGTGTACCATTATCACATATTACAATTTTTGGACAACCAAATTTTAAAATAATTTCTTTTTGCAATATTTTTATGATAGACTGTGTAGTTGCGTTAAAGAGAGGAAAAATCCAACAGTATTTTGTGAAAACATCCACTATTGACAATATATATTTATAACCTGAATAAGATTTTGGTAATGGGCCAATTATATCCATGGACAACATAGTCATGGGACGGTCGACTAACTTAGGGTTTGACATAAGTCCTAACGGGGCTGAATTAGAGTGCTTATATGCTTTACAAATATCGCATCTACTTATATATTCTTTAACATCCTTAAACATCTTAGGCCAAAAGTAATGGGTTTTTAATTTTTCTAAAGTTTTATGTATACCAAAATGAGCTGAATCTACATTATCATGATTATTTCTAATTGTTTCTAAAATATGTTCTCTAGGTATTACTATCTTCCAAGCTAAATTCTGACATAAATCGTTCTTAGGTTTTACATATTTATACAAGGTTTCATTATCTACTTTGAAATTTTTAAATTTAGAAGGATATTTCTGACAATTAATATACATTTTAGAATACCAAGGGTCATGAATATCATCTGGACACAAACTTATTTCAGCTATTTCTACACGGGACAAAGCATCTGGAACGGCGTGGCTGGTACCTTTTTTATGAATGATGTCAAACTTATACTGCGACAAACGGGCTGCCCACCTGGCCAATCTACCAGAAGGATTCGTCAAGCTCATTAACCACTTTAAGCTGGCATGGTCGGTGACTACAGTAAACTCAGTTCCCTCAATATATGGTCGAAAATGCTCAATAGATAATAAAATAGCCAAAAGCTCTCTTTCAGTAACACTATAATTTCGTTCACATTTTGATAATAATTTTGAAAAATAGGCAATTGGATGTTGTTGACCTGAGTCGTCCTCTTGCATCAAAACACTACCAACAGCATAACCACTGGCATCGCAATGAAGGAAAAATGGTTTACTAAAATTAGGACATTGCAAAACTGGCACTGTCATCAAAGCATTTTTTAAATAATTAAATGATTCCTCTGCTTTATCATTCCACACAAATTTTAATTTTACATTCTTTTTACCGCTAGTTAATTTTGTCAAAGGAGCAACATGATGTGAAAAATTTGGAATAAATCTTCTGTAATAAGAACACATACCAACAAAACTTCTGACATTTTTAACAGATCTAGGTGTAGGAAAATTTTTAATCGATTCTAATTTCTCTGGGTCAGTGTGTAAGCCCTCTTTATCTACAACATAACCTAAATATTTTAATTTATCTTTGCAAAATTCGGATTTTGATAAATTAATGGTAAGTCCTGACTCTACTAGTCTATTATAAACTTTTTCTAATAACGCTAAATGACTGTCAAAATCTTTAGAAATTAAAATTAAATCGTCCAAGAAACAGAACAGATTGTCTTCGAACTCTGGACCAAACAATCTATCGGATAACCGTTGTAATTCGGCGGGTGCATTTGTGACTCCAAATGGCATCCTAACGAACTCAAAAAGTCCCCTGCCTGGTACTACAAAAGCTGTCTTTTCTCTAGACGTTTCTTCTAAAAGTATTTGATAAAAAGCTTTAGAGAGGTCGATAGAGCTAAGATATCGAGCGTCTCTAAGGTTACTCAAAATTCTAGATATATATGGAAGTGGATAAGAATCTTTTACTGTTACAGAATTTAATTTACGAGAATCCAAACAAACTCTAAGACTACCATCTTTCTTTGTAACTAAAACAAGTGGACTACTCCAAGGAGATTTTGAAGGTTGAATAATTCCTTCTGCTAACATTTTATCTATTTCCAAATTTAAAGAATTTAATCTAGCAGGACTCAAAGGATAGTACCTCTGCTTGATAGGCTCACCAAAAGTTACAATCTTATGTTGAACTAAATCTGTTTTACCTAAACCTTTCTTTTCGTAAGATATATTCTCAAATAATCTAGTTATTTTACTTAAACGAGTTCTCTCTTCAAAAGTTAAGCTAGAAGCAGGTCTAATAGAAGCGATTTCAACTGGTTTCCCATATGAATTTACAAAAGAAACTTCTTTACGCAATTTAGAAAAAATATCAAATGTAAGCCAAAAATCTATACCAAGAATTATATCATTTGATATTGATGGTATAATAGCAAATTTACATAATCTAACACGCTTTACGCACTTAATGGGCAACTCCATAATACCTATAACATGTTGTTGCTTTCCATCGGCAGTTGTAACAAAAGAAGAAGACTGTTGAATATTAAAACCTATATCTTGAAATATTAGGTGTGAATTATTACCTAAAACGCTAATTTGAGCACCACTGTCCAACAAACCTAGAAATTCTCGGCCCTTGACAGTAAATGATAAATAAGGTCGAGTATCAGAACTACATTCAAGAAGTGAAGCTATTTGTTGTTCTATACTACTATCGTTAGAGTTAACTATAAGTTTACTAGGTAAATTAAAATTAGAAGTTTGACTAAATCTCAATGTGGATCTGTCATTTTCATTTAAAAACCGATCACAGTGAGGCACTACTCGTTTTTCTGGATCGCAGTCATTTACAATGGAAACATTCTTTTTGGAATTACACTTGGGACACTGCTTAGTTACTACATTGGGCTGGCCGCAAGTGAAGCACTTAACACCTGGAAATAACTTACAGTCCCTATAAGAATGACCAATCTTTTTACATTTTAAACAAACAATACTATTTCTAGAAGAATTATTTTTATATTGAGGTGAAGAATTAGATTTAAAATTATCTGATTTTACAAAAGTTTCAGATTTTATATTAGATGGCAATAAACTATTATTCGGGTGAAGTGAATGAAAAGATTCAATTTCTTTACCTAAATGCATAATTTCATTGAGTGATATGACACATCGGCCAATCAGATGAACAGAATACTCCGGCAACATGTTATGTCTAACAATGTCTAGTAAGGTCTTTTCAGAGAGAGGAACTTGCAGTTTTGCAGATAAATCCATCAACTCAACGACAAACTCAGACAAAGTTTCACCAACTCGCTGCTTCCTGGTCCTAATTTCATATTCTAATTTATAATTATAGTCCCTCGGAGTAAAGTAGTCTAAAAACTCAATTTTAAATTGTGACCAATTAAGAATAAAATGTTTTCTACCCCTGTACCATTTTAATGCAATATCTGTTAATAATACTGGCAAAGCTAAGAAACACTGATGATCATTATACCCTTTAACAGGTTTTAACTCCTCTAGTCGAGTAAGAAATTCCATTGGACATGTTTTACCATTAAAAGTTAAGTTAAGTTTGGAAAAGTCAAAATGTTTTCTCAAATAATAGTTAGCAACAGGTATAGTTGAATCTAAGGCAGTTGAATTGTTATTCGAAACTAGTTTTGATTGTGGTGTTGTTGTCACATTATCTAATGTTATCATATTATCATCCGAGCAGAACACATCCTGATTCTGAGTCTGAGCATGCACTTGGAAAGACACATTAGGTGCAGGTTCTTGTTCGTGACTGGTTGTAGGCATATTTATAGTTTCCTTGTCAGACTTAGAAACAGAGGCTGTACCCTCCATCTTAACCAATGTTTTTAACTATATGAATATGAACAAAGTTATTCACCAACAATAACAAAACTTCAAACTAAATTATTACAATAACAAGTATTTAATTTAATTCTATATAACTGTAAGTTAATATTTCTATACTAAATTATGTACTTTAATAACCAACAACTTCAAAATGAAAGTAGAATAACTTTCAGTACTATTATAATATTTTCAAACTTCAACAAGGTTAATATTTAATGTTAATTAATGATGTTATCAAACTAAATTTATTATTACTCTCTAACTTTATTTCAAATATTACCAATTCAAATAGCAAACATAGTTAACTTTAAATTCCTCAAATAACACTAGATTCACAAACTTTAATGAAAACAAGTAAGTACTTTTCTATGTTGAACCAAAATAAGTAGGTATACACCAATAATAATTGTTCAATAAACAAAATAGGAAGGAAATTATACAAAAATACCATACAACTTTTACTTCCAAAACAAATAATTAGCCAAGCCAAATAAGTCTCAACAATATATCATGTATACAAACAAAATAACAACACTGAATATGTATGTTACCAAAATTAACACAAGTATAAATTACTCATGTATAAATCTAAATAAATCTGAACTAACAAGTCTGTCCGAACTGAACAAATCAAGTCCCTGTTCTACGGTGCCATTGTAGGCTGAGAAGGGGGGGTGTGAATTGTAGCCAGAAAAGATAGGCCAATTGTAGCCCCGGAAAATTGTAAGTGGTCTAAAGACAAGGGGTGTTGTGTTTGCCTACAATATATATATAGATAAACTAAAGATAAATAGAACACAAACCCACCAAATAAATGTACCCGTCAGTAGGCGAACCTTGCTCAGATGTTAGTGAGCCGGTGATCTCCTAATTAAATACAAGAAAGAAAAGAATTAAACCAAGAATACGGGCGCCAAGGAGACCATCCACCTGCCTCACAGTACGGATAACAAAGCCGGATAAAACATTGGACTATTAATCTCAAAGCGGGCTTTATACTTCAGTGTTGTATGAAAATCTAAGTAGTAAATGTGCTAAGCATAATAAACTAAACATGATATTTTGCTGAGGAGAGAAATAAAATATTATATGTACCAAAGGATCTTTTATTCCTTCAAAACAAACAAAGACTTGGCATCAAATTGTTATGAGTCGCACAAAAGTAAAAGTTACCAAATACAGATAAATCCTGTAGAATTAAATATACTAAGTTACAAATATTCTAAACATTCTAAATTAAATTGTTTGTAAAAGTTGTATTGCATGGTAGAAAAATATCACAAACTTGTACCTGTATAAAATTACTTAGGCATAAAAGGCACGTCCTCTTAATGTGATCCCCGTCCCCAGCAGTGGACCGCAATGCTGCTTCATCACTGTTATGGTGTTCTCCGAGGTAAGGGTCTCCTCATCTTGAGTTCGTAGTCCAGGCTCCAAATGAAGTTGGGTAGAAGGTATACTTCGCCCTCAATAAGGAAAGTGATAATGGATTGACACTAGCAGGTCAAGAATACCATTATATCAAAAAAAAACTTACTCGCGAAAAGCAGAGTAAAAAAAAAGAAAAAAAAGGAGATCCATAGATCAGGGGATTACAGTGGAATAATAATTATAAAGACATCACAAATGTGACGGCTAAACCACGGGTTCAAGCAGAACACCGGGAGAAATAAAGGAAAAGGATATCTAGTCCTTGTTCATGGTCCAAAAATTATAGGAAGCTTAAGGGAAACAAGAAAACGGATGGAATAAGGTCGGGAAAAAAATCCCATCGTGAAAACTAATGGTGGAAAATTAAACCATAGGGAAAAAAGCTGAAACAATGAATATCTACGCGTTATCCTCATGTAATACATTGCAAAATGCTTTGTTTTACGCATTTCGAATAAGAAATGTCCATAATTAACCAATACTCACGGCAAAAGCGCCCTCCCATAACCTAACCAAACACGCGGTCATCTAGGTGATGCCGGTTTCACGAATCTTTAAAAGGAAAACACATCGCCCCCATCGTGGTCGACGCGGCCCTCGCCCTTTACAAATGGAAATAAGCAGTTTGAAACAAATTTACAAAGAAAACCCCAAAATTATATTTTTAATCGCCAAGACACACATTAGTGGGCCGGCTGTCAAACAGGAAAAAGAAAGATCATAGATCATAGAGGAATAAGGTTGCTTGTATCATAGATACGCAAAGTCTATGCAAGATCGCATAGAGTAATTAGTTTTTTCAAATATGGCAATGTCTATGATAAGTTCTACCAAGCACAATTTAATAAGTTTTGTAAAATAAACAAACAATGAAGTCTTATAAATAGTTTTATTTCCAAAAACACCACTATCAAATTTCTATTTGTATTTAAATTAATAAAATCGAATTAAGAACAAGTCACGTGGTTTCATTAAACTCCCGTCACATCACGACACGTCGCGTAACTAGTTAAGCTATGTTAAATTTTGAAATTATTTATCTATGGCAAACATGTCAAATGTGTGAAGGTTTAAACAATCTGTGGTAATATGTCAAAATATGAAGAGTTAAATGAATTTCTACTACAAAACAATAACTATGGCTACATGTGACGAGCGATATATAAATCGTACGTTACATGATATATATACATATATAGATAGATAGATAGATAGATAGATGAGATGAGATGAATATAAAAATTACTAAGAATGAATATGATCGAAGCAAGGACTGATGCATACAGTTTTGTCACAACCAGCACAGAACGTTTGCACTTTCGCCTTGAATGACGGCCACTCATTGTATACTGGGCCAGGCGGTGTGTGACGGTTGATGTTGTACGCAACTGTGCTGTTGCGACGGAAGGAAAGGAGATAGAGGAAGAGGAATGTCTTCGTAAAAGTGAATTGATGAGGGAAATGCGGAAATTCCGATGTTTTAAAAGACTTTGGGATGATGAAGAGTTACCACACTGAATTATATAGGAATTTAAGACAGATATGTTTAGTAACCCACGGAAAAGTTTCTTATACCACACCCTCGTCCGCTTCCTTTCAACAGGATACACGGCTCAGAAGCTGATCTTTTTTATCCACCCCACCCATCATGATATTGTAATCCAATATCAGGAAGGGTTTGGTGGATCCCCGGACGGTCTGTTGGCCGTCGCCATGGTATGTAGAGATGGTAGCGACCCTATTAACATCTCTCCATACCATGACGTCGACGTCTCCGGAGGTGAGACCGGTGATCTGCCCCGGGCGCATGCTCTGTTTTGTTAAACTGTGCAGGGCCTGCGGAACAAACTTACGGTCTGTCCGCAGGGTCCCTACACAGTCGACGCCTAAAATCTTTAGGCGTCGAGCCAGCATGGGCGACTGGTAATAATTAACCATCCATAATGTGTACCCCTGGTGTTCCAGACCTCGGATCAACTTCAAAACTATTGAAGGTGTTGAGGCCTCTAAGGGATCATTAATTTGCTGCGGGACAGATTTCTTATGAACGTGAAGCTCAAACCGCCATAGGTAGGTGGTTTGAGATTCACAAAGTTCATAAGTTTTTATGCCCCGATTAGCAGCTTTATTTGGGATAAGCTGGAAGATATCCAACCAACCTTTCCACATCA
Organism: Thymelicus acteon; assembly: GCA_951805285.1. Classification (NCBI taxonomy): domain Eukaryota; kingdom Metazoa; phylum Arthropoda; class Insecta; order Lepidoptera; family Hesperiidae; genus Thymelicus; species Thymelicus acteon. The sequence continues at coordinate 23,403,746 of OX638214.1, read as the reverse complement.
ATAAACACTCATCTAGGGACACGTTTTGGTTCATTACATAAAGTGATTGAAATTTATTGTTCAGGTATGACAATATTGGTTGTATTTTATATAGCCGTGCCTCGGAGACGTCCAGTTCTAGAGTACATATGTCATCGTTATAATTAAAATGAATACATTTACACAACAATAAAAAACGATCGATTCCTGGAGTAGAAAATATGTCAATGGTGGAACTCCAGTACTCTTCAACTCTCGACTTAACCACAATCCCAATCGCTAATATAATTGCAAAAAATACGTATAATTAATCAGCCGTGGTATCATTCCAACGGCTGATGCGGCTGTTGGGGTGTAGATTGTGGCTAACGAGCATCTGGAATGCCACCTGCTGAGCATATTTGTTTGTCTCCGAGGCAATGTGCTCCATAATTTGCCTATCCCATATTTCAATGAAATTGTCATATGGGTCGACACATGGAGTTGTTGGACCAACATTAATTTGGGAGAAAACTTCCCGCCTTGATTCAGGTTGAATTCGAGGGTTCGGGAATTCTCTCCAATCAAAAATATTAGCAGCCCATAGCTGCTCCGTGGTCATCGTCATCGGCTGGGCGGGCTCTGGATCTCCAGCATCAGTCTCCGTGGCTACGTCGTCAAATGATATATCCATCGTGCTCTGAAACACCCTTGGTATGACTTGAGCCACTGGAGCCTCTGCATCCTCGACGTCGTCAGAGTCGTCGTCGCTGCCTGTAACAAATGATTGGTTTGAAATCAAGTGGGGAACAGATTGTATTACTTGTATTAACTTACTTGTAGTAACTTTTAACTTCAACTTTTATTTTAATCAAAACTAAGTGGTAAAACTTTTACTTTAATCAAAATTAAGTCTTAATTATGCAAAAAAGGTTACTCGTCAACAGAAGCGGGTCCCGGTCGCTCATTCCGCACATTACTGCGGCGACCTCCGCGCATTCTGGGGCGACCTCCACGCCTGCCACCGAGAACACCGCGTTGTGGAACCACCACCACATCCGCCACCGAGGATGGTACACCTGGACCACCTCATCCACCTCGCACACGTGCCCCCCTACTACGACGACCACCACGGCGGCTTGTCTCACTAAAATGCACCAAAAATATTATATACAAGACAATTTTCAAATATTGGTACGGAAACCAGGTCAACTACGTTCGATGGGCAGGAGCGTTATCCCGTCCGTATGGGTTGGAGTGCGGGGTGAGGCAGGGCGGCCTAAGCTCACCAACGCTCTTCAACTTGTATGTGAACGGGTTGCTCGGCGAACTCAACAGCACAAGGGTCGGCTGTCACATAGACGGTGTTTGTGTGAATAACATAAGCTATGCAGATGACATGGTGCTGCTGAGTGCGTCGATTTGTGGCCTTAGGAAGCTGCTGGCCATATGCGAGGCTTATGTGGGAAGTCATGGTCTCACCTACAATGTGAAAAAAAGTGTGGTGATGGTCTTTGAGGCCGGAGGCAAAACACCAGAGCGAGTTCCACCTGTCTCTCTAAACGGTACAAATTTAGAACGCGTGTACCAGTTTAAATACCTTGGGCACATGCTTTCACCGGACCTCAGAGATGACGCCGATATAGAAAGAGAGCGGAGGGCATTGTCAGTGAGAGCGAACATGTTGGCTCGCAGGTTTGCACGTTGCTCAAACAATGTAAAAACTACGTTGTTTAGAGCTTACTGCACGAGTTTTTACACCTGCAACCTGTGGGCCAATTTCAAGCTTAAATCTTACAATGCCCTCCGTGTACAGTATAATAATGCGTTTAGGGTGCTTATGGGGCTGCCCCGATTCTGCAGCGCGTCAGGGATGTTCGCGACAGCGCGCGTAGACTGCTTCTATGCCACGATGCGCAAAAGATGCGGGTCCCTGGTGCGCAGACTGCGGGGCAGTACCAACAGCATCCTAAAGATGATTGCCAGCAGGCTAGATTGTAGGTATGTGAGTCATTGCTGCGCTGTGTCTAGTGGTATGGCGCAGCGGTGACTCACAATACCTTATACTAGAAATTAGTTTTGTTTAGGTTAGGTACTAACATAGTCATAAGTCTTACTAACAAATATGGGTCGCTGTTACTCGATATACATAAATAAATAAATAATAAAAAAAAAATGAAATCCATCACCGAAATAGAAATTTAAATACACGAAACCCTAATCCGTACTAATAATCATCTCAGCAAAACTCACAAAATTATACAATTAATATACAATAAAAAAAAAAATGAAATCCATCACCAAAATAGAAATTCAAATCTACGGAACCCATAGAATATAAAACTTATGAAAAAATACAATTAAATGACAATAAAAAAAATTGAGATCTTATCAAAATAATCGAAATTCGAATCCACGGAATAGTCCAGTCAAGGAATGACTCAAAGGAGGGTGTAGAGTGCGTGAGCGGGAACCTAAGCGATTTCTTCAGAAACTTATTCAGGGTGCTTAGGGAGACAACATACTAAAAGTCCCCACTTCTAGGAGGCGAGCCGGAGGGGGGAGGGGGGGACAAAGGTCTCAATTTTAGGTTTTTCGCCAATATCTCAAAAACGGTGAGTTGTAGCGAAAAATGTTCTATGATGAAATGAAAGCTTATAAAATTCTCTATAACACTGATTATGTTCAGTTTTTCCATATTCCCAACCATTTTCGAGCTACACGCTCTGGAAAAGTGAAAATTACAATAATCTAAATTTTACTAACAAAAAATAACCGACTTCAAAGTCTCAAAAACTACTTGTCAGATCTCGTTCAAATTTATGTGAGACCATTCGCCCATTCCAAAGTTCTGTGTTAACAAACATAAAAAAATACAGTTGAATTGTGAACCTCCACTCGTATTTACTTATCATTTAATTATTTATCAAATAATAATTATGTCGATGACTGAAAATCTTCGAAAGCTTTCAGTAAAGCTTCGTTTATAATCTTGGATTCCGGCGGCGCAGGCTTGATGACTTGGTCCGATATGATATTAACTAGACTTGTCTTATTCAGTAAACAATCTTGACTAGTCCTTTTAAATTGTATAAAAGGATTTAAAAATTAGATAAAAGCAAACTATTTATTACAATATAAAATTTAATGCAAAATGAAATTTGATGTTAAGTACCCATCAAGGAATGGGTATGAGGCAATACGCATTAATTTTAGGGTTCGGTACCCAGAGGGTGAAAACAGAACTGAGCTTCCGATGTCTGTCTGTCCGTCCGTCTGTCTTTCGTAGATTTGGCTAGTTGACGAAAGTTATTTAAGGTGTCCTCTACCATGGCAAATAATAAAGATTTGAAAATGTTTTTTGCCTATTATTATATCTTTATTTTTTATCGTATTTTTGTAATGTTTTACAAACCCCTAAAAATTTGGTACCTGATAAAAAGGTAACCATATGAAAGTTTTTTACTTGAGCTTACTGATAACGGCGAAGGATGACTTTCTGTGCGTGGAGATGGTGAGAGAGAGAGGGAGGCTGATACGGTGACATTAAGTCTTCGCCAGCGTCACTGTCGTCCGTTTGAACAGGATTAGTAGGAAGGTAAGATCTGGAGGGTCTTGATTTTAAATATCCGTCCAAAAAATTTAAATGTGGGCGAGATAATATTCTCTCAATACTTAGGCTGCACAGCCAGATGAAAGCAAGTTTGATTTATTGTTCCTCGCGTATCTGTTCCGTATGTTTGCCCAGCGTGCTTTGCAATGAGTAACTGAAACAATTAAAACATCAAATGTCAAAAGTTAAAGTATTATAGTATTCCAAATTCATACACAGATATTTCTATATAGAGGAAGTTGTCAAGGCAATTATGAACTTAAAATCTGACTCTTCTCCTGGTTACGACACAATTAATGCAAACACGCTCAAGAATATTTCCCTACTAATTGCTCCCGTATTGACAAACTTAATTAACTGGTGTTTTGATACGGGTATTTTTCCTAACGCACTCAAAATTGCAAGGGTTCTTCCTATACATAAGGCGGGAGATAGAAACTCTGTCAATAATTATAGACCAATTGCTATTCTTACCTCCTTTTCAAAAATATATGAACGTATAATAAATGCGAGATTAATAAAGTGCCTAGAAAAATATAATCTGTTATCAAAAGCTCAATACGGTTTTAGAACTGGTCGCTCTGCTGATGATGCGGTCCATGACTGCACAATTTTTTTAGTAGATAAAATTGACAATAAGTTTAAATGCCTTACTATCTTCGTCGACTTAAAAAAAGCTTTTGACACTGTTTCTATTTCCCACCTTATACAAAAGCTATCTGATCTTGGTATTAGAGCAGTTCCACTCTCCCTAATGTCCGATTACCTGACTAACAGAACTCAACATGTGAAAATAGGAGATCATGTTAGTGATGACTTACCTGTCGAGTACGGCGTGCCGCAAGGCAATATTCTAGGCCCTACACTCTTCTTATGCTACATTAATGAACTCTGCAACCTAAAACTTGACAACTGCAAAATCATGTCCTATGCAGATGATACAACCCTTACCTTTTACGCAGATTCCTGGACAGAAGTCTACCGTCTGGCCCAAATTGGATTCAACAAAGTATGTGACTGTTTAATTTCAAATTCTTTAACACTAAATGAAGAAAAAACAATGTACATAACCTTCTCAATTCAAAATAAAGTCGAAATGAATCCATGCTCTTCTACTCAAATAATTGCTCACAAATGTAATCTCTCATCCCAAGCCTGTGACTGTCCTAGTATCAAAGCAACTGACCACATTAAATATTTAGGAATTATTATAGATAATAATCTATCATTCAAAAAACACATTCATTCCGTCTCACAAAGAATACGAAAACTAAGTTACTTTTTTAAACAACTCCGGCATGTAGCAGATTTTAATACAATAAAATTGGTGTATCAGGCATTGGTACAGTCAATTATTACCTATGGCATTACTACGTGGGGCGGGACAGACAAATCGAAAATTATAGAAATTGAAGGAGCACAAAGGATGATTATTAAATTAAGCCAATTTAAGCCACGACTTTTTCCAACTCATGAATTATATATGGAAGCCAGTTTACTAACAGTACGCCAACTGTACATTTTATCTACAATATTACGCACACATTCTACTATTACACCGGAGATGATAGACAACATAACAAAAACTAGAAGACACTTTGCAATCTGTGATATTCCTAGGGTTAATACATCCTTTGCAAAAAAATTCTTTGAATATCGCAGCTGTTCAATCATTATACAATAATATAAATAAAAAACTTAAAATATTAAATTATCACAGGTATGAATGCAAAAATAAATTAACTAAATGGCTCCTTACACTGGATTACAAAGAAACTGAAAAATTAATACAAAAAATAAACATATAGTTAATGACAGAAATGTATAATAACACAAATAATATAAATACCCTACCATTTATATACACTTACATAATGAAAATATGTATAAATACTGACACTTACATGCACAAAACACAAACGGGCACACATACACAAATAGACACTACCGTAGGAAAAACACACACACACACACACACATACACACACACTTGTTAATATGGTAACAAAATATAAATGTCACTACTAGCGCCATCTGTTATAACTAATGTGTTAGTACTCTGTGAATAAATATTAGTCTATTGAAAACTCTACTGTGTGTATTATTAACAGGTTATGGGCCCAGCGCAATTAATAAATTTTCAATAGATTAAAACGCGTAGTACTGTTTGGTTCTGTTACAAAAATGACGACGAACTATATTGCTAACATTCCAAAGTTAAAAGGGCGCGAGAACTATGAGGATTGGTGCTTTGCAGTGAAAAATGTGTTGGTGTTAGAAAACATGGCGTCCGCCATCGCTAATAAGCTACCGGCGTCACCTACGACAAGCCAAATAAATGAAGATGCTAAAGCTAAAGCGAAGTTAGTGTTGACGATTGACCCTTCACTTTATGTGCATATTAAGCATGCATCAACAACCTTTGATTTATGGATCAAGTTACAGAAAATGTTTGATGATACCGGCTACACAAGAAAAATCGGCTTGTTACGCAAACTCATCAACATACGGCTTGATAACTGTGATTCGATGACCCAGTATGTAACTGAAATTGTAGAAACAAGCCAGAGATTACAAGGTACGGGCTTCAAAATTACAGACGAGTGGATTGGAGCATTAATGTTAGCAGGATTACCCGAAAAATATGGACCCATGTTAATGGCCATCGAACATTCGGGTATTGATATAAGTGCCGACGTCATAAAAACGAAGTTGATGGACATGTGTAGTGATGTTGGAACGTTTTCCGGCTCGGAGAGTGCTTTTGCTGCGAAAAACACGCAACGTACGAAATATTATAACAAAATTGATATGACCAGAAACAATAGTACGAAATATGGCAATATTAGATACGATCAGAAACAATCGACAGGAGAAACGTCAAAAGCTGTCAAAGTAATAAAATGCTATAAATGTAAGCAAACAGGTCATTACAAAAATCAGTGTCCGAGTTTAGAAACCAGCAAAAGAAAGCAATCCAACGCCTTTAGCGCTATTTTCTTAAGTGGAAAATTCAACTGCGATAGTTGGTACATAGATAGCGGAGCCAGCAAACACATGACAGCGAAGAAAGAATATGTTGAGAATCCATCATATGAACATGAAACCAAAGAAATAATTGTTGCAAACAAAACATGTGTCCCAGTGCTGTGTTCTGGTGATGTAAACATCATTACAGTTGTGAGTGGTGTAGAATATGACATCACAGTTTCAAATGTATTGTGCATACCGAGTTTAACAACAAACTTGCTTTCGGTGAGTCAGTTAATTGAGAATGGAAATAAAGTAATATTTAAAGAGAAATTTTGCTATATTTACAATCAACAGAGAACTCTAGTTGGAAAGGCAGAATTAGTAGAAGGTGTGTACAGATTATATACTAAGAAATCAGAACAGTTATTAGCAGCCACAGCTAAGGTATCAAGTGAAACTTGGCATCGACGATTGGGGCACATCAACAGTACTAGCTTGAACAAAATGAAGAATGGAGCCGCAGAAGGTATTTCATACACAGATATAGCAGATATTGACAAATCTAAGTGTACTGTTTGCTGTAAGGGGAAGCAGGCTAGACTACCTTTTCAGCCTAGCTCGACTAACACCCAGGATATTTTAGAACTGATACACTCGGATGTCAGTGGTCCGATGGAAAATGTGTCCATTGGAGGATCCAGATACTATGTACTATTTGTCGATGACTACAGCAGAATGGTTTTTGTATACTTCATGAAGTCAAAGTCTGAGGTATTTAAGTTCTTCAAAGAATTCCAGTCAATGGTAGAAAAACAGACAGATCGGAAAATTAAAATTCTAAGAACAGACAATGGCGGTGAGTTCTGCAGTCAAGACTTTGAAAGATATCTCAAACAACAAGGAATAATTCATCAGAAAAGTAATGCCTACACGCCACAGCAAAATGGTGTGTGTGAAAGGATGAATAGGTCATTAGTTGAAAAGGCTAGATGTCTAATTTTTGATGCAGGTTTACATAAAAAGTTTTGGGCAGAAGCCATAAATACCTCTGTATACCTAAGGAATCGGTCAGTTGTTACTGGATTAAACAACATGACTCCATACGAAGCCTGGACAAAGAAAAAGCCCAACTTAAGTCATGTACGTATTTTTGGAAGTAAGGTTATGATGCACATACCAAAAGAAAAGCGCTTAAAATGGGATATGAAGGCTAAAGAACTTATTTTGGTAGGTTACGCAGACAATGTGAAAGGCTATAGGGTTTATGACCCAGAAAATAACTCTGTCACAACCAGCAGAGACATCATTATAATGGAAACAACCAAAAATACAGTGGAGATTCCTATTGAGTGCAAGGCTTCAGCGGAGGAACAGAGTGAAAAAGAAGAAACTAAAAATACAGATTGTACAGACACTGAATGTGACGATAATGATATTACATATATTCCAGAAGCCTCTTCAGCAAGTGACTTATATGAGAGTATTTCTGAAACAGCATCAGAACTAGAAGATTCATTATTAGACTTGAATCAGGACATTCCAAAAAAGCGAGTGAGAAAAATACCTGACAGATTAATCTATAATCATTTATGTATTGCAGAAACAGATGATCAAAATATAATGGATATTACACTCGAGGAAGCTTTAAATGGACCTGAAAGTAAATTTTGGAGATCAAGCATGGAGGAAGAACTAGAATCATTTAAGAAGAATGATGCGTGGGAACTTGTGGATCAGCCTCGTGACTCTACAGTAGTGCAGTGCAAATGGGTATTTAAGAAGAAGTATGATAGTGTTGGTAATGTGCGTTATCGTGCAAGACTAGTGGCAAAAGGTTTTTCACAGAAAGCTGGCATAGACTATCATGAAACTTTTTCACCCGTGCTCCGTTATAGTACCTTAAGATTGTTATTTTCAATAGCAGTAAAACTAGGTTTAGATATACGTCATCTTGATGTCACTACAGCCTTTCTGAATGGTCTTTTGAATGAATCTGTGTATATGCAAAAACCTATTTTATATAAAGATTGTAATGATGATAATAACAAAGTGTTAAAGCTCAAACGTGCTATCTATGGACTTAAGCAATCATCACGTGCTTGGTATCAGAGAGTCAATGATTACTTAGAGTCTTTAGGATTTTTAAAATCTAAGTATGAACCTTGTTTGTTTACAAAGTTTGAAGGAAATACTAAAGTTATAATAGCATTGTTTGTTGATGATTTTTTTGTTTTTTCTAACTGTCAGATGGCAACTAACCAGTTAATGCAAGACTTGAGTAGTAAATTTAAAATAAAAGATCTGGGTCAAATAAAGCAATGTTTAGGCTTAAGAGTGAATATGTATGAAAATGTTATAACTGTTGATCAACAACAATATATAGAAAGCTTGTTGAAAAGATTTAACATGTCACATTGTAAAACTGTAGAAACTCCTATGGAGATTAATTTAAGATTGGAAAAATGTAAGAATAGTTTTTGTGATAAAAAAATTCCATATAGACAATTAATAGGTAATTTAATGTATTTAGCTGTCTTAACTAGACCAGACATAGCTTACAGTGTATGTTATTTGAGTCAATTTAATAATTCATATGATGAAACCCATTGGAAACATTTAAAAAGAATTTTAAAGTACTTAAAACATACTAAAAATTATGGTCTTGTTTTTTCTAAGGATAATTCTTATATAGAAGGATACGCTGATGCAGATTGGGGTTCAGATTCAAATGATAGAAAATCTTTTTCTGGGTTTTGTTTTAAATTGTCTGGTACAGTTATTTCTTTTGAATGTAGGAAGCAAAGAAATGTAGCATTGTCCTCAACAGAGGCAGAGTATATTTGCTTGTCAGAAGCCAGTAAAGAGGCCATCTACTTAAAGAATTTATTGTTTGAGATTTTAGGTAATTCAAAAACAATTACTTTGTATAATGATTGTCAAAGCGCACAAAAACTTATTTTGAATCCAGTATACCATCGAAGGTCTAAACATATAGATATAAAATATCATTTTGTGAGAGAGGCAGTTGCAAATAAGTTTGTTAAAATTGATTATTTAGAAACGGCTGAAATGCCAGCAGATATTTTTACAAAAAGTTTAGGGTCTTTAAAGCATAAATATTTCACAAAAAAGCTTGGTATATTACCTATTTCAAAGTATTTATGATTTTGTTAAGCGGAGGTGTTAATATGGTAACAAAATATAAATGTCACTACTAGCGCCATCTGTTATAACTAATGTGTTAGTACTCTGTGAATAAATATTAGTCTATTGAAAACTCTACTGTGTGTATTATTAACAACACTTGCACACAGGCACTTAAAACAACATACTCACGCACACCAACTCTAAGATATTTTAGGAATTTCTAGATGTTTTCTTTAAGTCTACACTGTATATTCATATTTATTGTCAAAAGTATATTCTTAAATATGTTCCACGTTTGTAAAGGGGATTCCTGGTGTACCAAAATACAGGCTTCGGCTTAGCTTGGACACCAGATCTCCCACAAAATAAATTACTAAAATATACCTATGTAATTTTAGATCATAAGAACATCTTGATTGTATTTTTTTGTGTGGAGATGAATAAAGACTTATTGTATTGTATTGTATTCTTTACAGGTATTTCGCACACGGATGTTCATTCAAATCACTATTAACTTATTTTCTACGAGGGAAATCGACAATTCGACTAATAGTATACGATACCTGTCAAGTTCTATGGGAAACATTACCAAACCATTATCAAACCTTACTCAAGGATTCAACTGTCTAATGCAAAAACAGTATTCAATAACCTACTATCTAGAGGACGAAAATCAGTAGAATGTGCCTTTGGAATGGCGAGGACCAAAGAGCTGTGCCCCATTTAAAGGTGGTTTTGGGCCATGGGCGTGCAGAATTAAATTGTATACCTATGAAAAGTACTAGGTAAATTAGTACAATACCAATCTAGTGATTTTTTTATCCTTGCGTTGAATGCGTGAGGTTTTAGAGGTCCAGTTGTATGATTAAAAGTTGTCATTCAGGACAACTTTTACTGGACAGAGATACCTCGAGAACCAGGAAACATTTTTGCAGCAGCTCAAATAACCGATATGGTAGATCTATTGAGAGAGATGATTAATACAGATAGAAAACACATCATCAACTTCAATTTTTTTTAAGATCTAGATGATGTGATTGTAATGCATCGAACTGGTTTAACAAAAGATCAATTTGAATATTTATTGGCACAGCTGCCTACCCTTAGCAAAATAGAAAAGCGTCACCCAGAGACATCTCTAGCAATATATTTAAGTAAACTGAAAAACGGTCATACGGATGATCAACTTGCACATACATTTGTGAATTTGTTAACCTTACCAATTACTTCGTGAATCAGGCTCCTATTCCCGATCAAGATAGACATCCTTAAATCTACATATTTCACCACCTCGACCTAAACCAACAAAAAATGTCATTTGAAAAGCAAAACGCCAAAGTGTGTGTGCGTAAAACGAGAAGCAAGAAGAGAAGAGAAGTAGAAAGCAATACACGTTAGATTCAGGGGTCCGGTATACGCATAAAATAAATTTAGGTTGGTTATTACTATGCCGCAGCATTCAAATTCCTTACATACTAACCACTTTTTGACGAGTTCTAGTTCTGTAATATCTATCCCTCTTTTAAATAAGATGCAAACACAAGGGGTGTTTTTTGCTTTGCCTGTCTCTTGAGAAACTTGAAACAAGTTTATAGTGCAAATTACTGCTGGAGATTTCAGCGGGGTACATCAAACCACAACAGGAAAAATAATAAAAAGAGTGACCGCAGCCATCGCATCAAGAAGCCAATATACATATAACACTTCATTTTAGTGAAGAAGACCGGAAAATACAATAGTATGGATTCTACAGAATTGTACGGTTCCGCTTGATGTTGAATACGCAGGCGCTACGTACCTCAGATTTATAGTTCTCCGATATTGTAGCTAGATAGCCAGGGGCAAGCCACGATAGCACTATTTTTCAAAATAATGTGCTATGACTATGCGTTTTATTTGAATCTGGGCAAATGATACAAGTTCTCGGCGATGTTGAATATCCTTCAAAAAGTTGTTAACACCTCTACAAAACCCTATAACAGAAGCTGAGAAACTATATAACGAATTCCATATACGCACACGTAATTGCATAGAAAGAATATATGATATTTGGAAGAGACAGTTTCCTGTCTTATCATCATGTCACCTGTCGGAATCATGGTGAAAGTTGAGCTAGCACAACGGAGGAGACAAATTGCACAATGGAGACAAAGGATAAAATAGGAAATAATGTATTTTTGGAGCAGCAGCTCCCGAACTTAAAAACGGGGAACCTCGCAAACTAAGCGGGTGAGAAAGATTGTGTAAAGTATTTCTTTACGTTTGGTATGTTGTGGTAGTTCGGATGTGGATGATCGTCTAGTTAAGCTTAATCGCGCAAACTTAATCAGTTATAGGTTTGATTCAGACGTGAACAAGTGAATTTATTCTTTGTTTGATGTTAGTTAACTCTAATTACGTCACACAAATGGCGGAAGAGACATTCAGGAGCTTTGGCATAGACCCATTTATTTGTTTGATTAACGATCGATCATTCTGTCGATCAACACAATCTCTCCGGGAACGAAACGAAGCCATCACCGTGCTCCGATTCATTAATTTACACTCATCTTATAAAGGCTTAATTGTCATGGTAAAGCATTAATGCCCGGTTTCTGAGTGTATCAGTTATATTCTTAATAGTTATAGATTCAATAAAGTTAACTATAACATAAACGTCATTTGTTTCACGTCGCGTTTCTGAATGCATAACAAGACGTTCAATTACTATGAAACCTATAACCAGTTACATATTATGCCACTAGATGGCTCTCTGCGCATAAAGCCAATTTTATCATTTTATCACAACTGTAATATAAGTTTTAGTAACAAAAATATTATTTTGGAAGGCAATTTTCTTGCAACATTATATTTCAGTTATTAATTGTGATAATTTTAATATTTATCGGCGGCTGTATGATTGATATCATTGTAAAGTTATAAAAATACAAAGTTCAGCGATCGAACTGACATTTCTGACTTTTGAGTTCTGACAGAACTTTGTTTATTGTTATGTTATGTTTTGTCAGAGACCAGAGTGCGTGTACTGCGTGTTTGTTATTGCTGCAAGTGATTGTATTTGTTACAACTTTTACGCACATGGTGTATATTAGTTACTCAAGTCTTATCAGTCATGGAAAACTGCAAACGTAGTAAGAATTTTACAGAAAGGGAGAAGTTGCTTCTCATCGAAGTATCTAAAGAATATCTTTCTGTAATTGATAACAAAAAGACCGACGGGACGACAGTAGAGGCGAAAAAACAAGCTTGGTTGGCGCTTACTCAAAAATATAATGCCGTCTCTGAAACGGGATTCAGAACTGAAAAGCAGCTACATGCATTATATGACAATTTAAAGAAAAAAGCGAGAAAAAATATGAGCGACGATAAAGTAAGTTGTATTTATTTATTAAGATTTCTATGTACCATACCAATGTTTAAGAACAAAAGCAGAACCTGATTTCCTGCTGTAGTTTATTGTTATTACAAAATCGTAGCTTTAGTGATAACCTTATCACTAATGCGATAATTTTGGTGTGAGAGATTTATAGGTAATAATAATATGTATCTGTAATTGCAAAGGTGCTGGATGGTTTGCTTGACGGATACATGGACAAACACATCAAGCTAAGTGATGCACAGTTCGGTTTTCGACCAAACTTATCTACAGAAAGTGCTATTTTTTCTCTTAAGCAAACTGTTCAATAATAATATCTTACAGATATAATATTAAGTTCATCCTTGGGGCAAGATACATGCAGTTCCAGATTAGAAAGCAGTTTATTTATCTTAAATTTTATTTTCAGTCCGAAATGTACAAGACAGGAGGTGGAACATTCTGTCCTAAGACTACGCCAATAGATGAAAAAGTTGTGGCCCTCTTAACTCCACAGTTTAAGCCACTGACCAATGAGTTTGACTCATCAGCTCCATATTATTGCTCAGGTAAATTACAAATTATTATTCTACAAGTATCATATTACCTACCAAAAATAAAATAAAAGTTGAACTCTATGAAAATGTATTAACCTAGAAATGATTAATAGCAATTGGTTTACACTTGAGTGTGTGTTACACTTAAGCGGTGAAGTATGTCTTAGGTTGGTGTGTTTTATTTGTTAAAATCATACAAAATTGATTACTGTAATAGAACATTTATTGATTTTTAAAACTTATTGTTACAGATAAAGAAAATAAAGATGTCCAGTTATGCAATGAAACCATTCCAGTTGGGCCGTCTCAAGACTTGGTTGTGGTATTGGAGACAAAAGATTCCGTTCCTGATAAAATTTGTTTGTCACCAGTAATCAAGGATACTGCAAGCACACCAAAGATACGACAAACATGTTTAACTGAAACAAAAAAGAAAAATATAAATTATTTAAGTACATCTATTATAAAAAGAAAAAATCAAAAGCAAATTAACAAAGATGTTTTAACGAAAAAAAAATTAGAAATATTAGAATTGCAAAGGCAACAGGAAGAAATTAAATTAGAAAAAACAAAAACTATATTAGATTTAGATATTGAATTAAAAAGAATTCTATTACAAAATGCCCAAATGGATTTAGAATTTAAAAGTAAGAATTATTTGTTATGAATTTCATTTCGACTGTGAACTTTTTAATCCCATTTAGAAGTAATCTTTGAGTTCCTACTATTATATAAATTTAAAATAAAATTTTGTACTTAAAGTTCTTGTTTTTTATTTTATGTTCCCAAAATGTTATTACATATTATATAATAATAAAACCATTATACTGCTACTAAAACTCCAATTTTTTTGCAAATGAATTACATTTAATTATGTGATTAAACTATTTATGAATATTGTTTGTTATATTGTTATACATAAAAAAGTTTACCAACCTAAAATATTGATCCAATAATAACCGACGAAAATGACTTCCTTCAGAGGAAACAGGTTGTTCAATAATATCAGTAACGTTATTTCCTTCACAAGTAGATTCAATAATCACAGTGTCATGTTGTTGTAGAGCTATATTATGTAATACAGCCGTTGCAACAATTACAGCTAATGTATGGTCCAATTTTAGCCTTAATTTTTGAGAAAGGCATGGAAATCTTCTTTTCCAAACACCAAAAGTCCTTTCAACCGTATTTCTTGTTTTTATTTGTGCCTCATTGTAGCGTTTTTCTGGATTTGTAACTGGACTGATGAATGGGGTCATCATGTACTTTCCACAAGGATAAGCACTATCGCCTAGGAGGAGACCATCTATCTCATTGTTGTCCATTCGCGCTCGCAGGAATGAGCTGTGGAACACAGTACTATCATGTGCCGATCCATGCCAACGAGCATCGATATCACAGATGTTTAATTTTGCATCACACACCACTTGTACATTGATGGAAAAGAATCCTTTCCTGTTTCTGAATAGCTCTGCCTGCTCACCACCAGGAGATTGGATTGGGATATGTGTTCCGTCTACACAACCGATTACATTAGGAAAACCAGCAATATTAAAAAATTGTGCCTTCACCTGCCTCAGATTATCAGACATATGTATATAAGTTTCAGCTAACTTAGCTATTTCCTTGCTTACTTTAAATACCACTCTTGAAACTGTTGTTTTATGTACATTAATATCATCACCAATTACTATTTGGAAGGTCCCCGTTGCGTAAAATCGTAATGCGATGAAAATTTGTTCCAACACTGACAATGTATACTTCCTATGTGTAACAGGAGTTAAAATTGAGCTGACGATATCAGTCAAATGTAACACAGTGTTCTTATCAAATCGATATCGCAGTTTAAATTCTTCGTCTGTAAACATTTCGAAGGGATTTCTCCTGCGTCTGAAGTTCCTTGGTACAGATATAAGAGAAATATACTCCAGTACTTCCAAATCAGATTCCGAAGAGCTGCTCGTATTCATTGTGTACACTCAAAATATTGAATGTTTTGTGTTCAAACAGTAATTATTTTTTACTTGCAATTCACTCAAAATAACACGTATTTATTATCCTCAAACTTTGTTTGTCATCAATGTACCCGAACAACTTTATAAAGATAGAAACGTCCTCAGGAAACGTCACATCTGGCGCCAAATGGCATCACAATATAGTTATGGAATGGATAACCGCTGCAAAATGGTCAGTTAATTTATGTCACGTTTAAACGGAGATTATCTATTATCGCAGTGTTCAGAAACGCTTTTTCGACCCGTCAGCGTTATTGAATAGATAAACTCCCGTCAAAGGGACCTCAGAAACCGGCCATAAGTTATATATTTATGTGTATCTGGTATAAATGTTATATACGTACTCTATTGATCGGAATAGAACGGTGGAGAGGCTAAGCTTGTGCGGGACTAAGTTAACCGCCACACTGACCAGAATCAGTTGACAACTCAAAAGAGAATCCTACGCCAGTATTCTGGCCTTAAACCATGTTATGGGAGCAACACTGACTCTCCTGTATCGCTGAGAAGCGTAATAGATTGCCCGTTAGCTCGAAAGCTTGGGTCTTTTGTGGCTATATAAGCCTGCTCCGGGTACCATAGATTTTATTTATATATTGTATAATTTGTTATGTTTCGATTTGGCCAAATCGAGGGCGGAGAGTCTAAGTGCGGGGGAGGGCGTGTATGGAAGTGTCCGTTTCTGCCGCCAGTAGTCTCTGCAGGGATTGTGCTTTAGTAAATGGAAAAACCCCATCGTAGCAAAAGTATTAACTGGTAAATGCCTCTGGCTCGGAATGTCTCTCTCCTCCCTCTGCTCCTAAGAGTATATAGAATATACAGAGCCCTTGTTAATTAATTCCTAATACTCATGATGTTTCTCATCTGTAGTGTCGAGTCGCTTCCCGAAGTCGGCTGCATCTCTCTTCGTCGTAGTTAGGCTGAATACAACCTAATATAAAATGTAGCTACCTGCTTTATTAAGACGCGGACTTGAGTCCCGGTACTTCTTTACAAGGACCTCGTTTAGGTTCTACTGGTTATAAAATGATACTACGGTAAGTCTCTTTGTATTCAGATGTTCATTACAGCTAGGTAGTTCCTGAGGATGATTTGACCTATTAATAGATAATCTATTTATGTGAATTTCGATTTGATCTCTACTTCAATCAAATAAACTCAAATGTAATTGTAGGAAAAGACAATGTCAAATACTCTCTAATAACCGTACAGTTAGTGATGTATGATTAGCTATATGAGAAGGAATCCAATATCGAATGTGTATTCATATGTGTCATGAGACCCACAAGTAATACTTTAATTAAGGTTGGAACTTCTATTAAATGTCTTTATGATCCTGATATAACCTCCTACGGTTAACACTTTGAAGGTGAGCATGGATGAACAATGAAAGAAGTTATATATCTCAAATGTTTAATTATCAAGTCAAATTCATTTATTATTTTGACCAAATTTTAATATTCAAGTAGAAGATAATTTAGATTTCTAATAGTTACAAACAATTCTATTAGAAACCGGGCTCCCGTTGCTAGCCATACTAAATTCAAGGGAAAACGTGCAAGCCCAGTACCAAAAACCCTTGTGGCGATTATAATCTAATTACATATGTAATATGCTTATTTACAAAGTTATATTCGCGTTATTTTATTTACACAAAGCCTTATTCACTATAGAGAGACAACACACTAATTTAATAAGTACATTGCACCTTATAAAAGGTTTAGGAATAATCAAGATAAGTACACGGATAAATCCCACAAGTGTTAATATGTACACATCAATTATGTAGAAGGTCCCCCGGCCGTTAAACGGTTACGCCTTCGGTTATGGTACTTCAGACAAATCTCGTATAATATCATCAAAACTAGATACATGAACATTAATAGGAATAATCCTAGAATCGCCTTATCCAAAATGGACCTAGGCTGTCGCACCCTCATTGATGCCAACCATTCTTCCGAGTACATTCTTGAATCTCACTCTAATCTGCGAGTTCAGTTGTTTGTTAAGGTACAATTGTGGGGTTTATCTTAATTTTAAGATTTAAGAAAGTCTAAGTACATTACCAAGGCTCGAAGCGATGATTCCCTCTGCTTGCACTGACTTTACTTTTATAACACTTTGGCTACTATCCTAATACCTCTCAATACAATTACAGGAAAACACTAAAATACTATAATTAATCTGAGGCCGGACACAATGATCTTAATACTAGAGGTCGTCCTCCCCGTGAGCGCTGATTTCTGACTGTCCCATTCTCCTGATCGTCCTGGCGTTTTGTCCTCTCACCAGGCTACGCCCACTGCGGACAAGAAGAAGAAAAAAACCACAGTAACCGTTCTCAGATTTGTTATTGGCTAAAGTTTAGACATGTCAGCCCCTTTCGCTATTCATTGGCTAACATGGTGCTATACGACCACACCCATGCCTTGTTTCTATATCGCTTCCGTCATTAACACGACAGGGCGTCCCATTTGTTCCAGAAATTTCTCTCAATCACATCTGCAAACCTATTTGTAAAGTCAACAGGCAATAAATTTCACAACGCGTCAAGTGTCTTAGAATTTATTTGTCAGTTCGAAAGAATGCGCATTTCATTTTCAATAGACGACTATGTTTACGACCTCACGTGTTTCCTTTTCTCTATTCAAACTAAGTGTCTTAATGGGTTTCTGTATTGTTTTTATAAGCGTCAAGTGTTTCGCTGTGTGGGAATGCAATTTTAAAATGTGCCCGAAACTGTTTGTCTGCAGAGAATTTTTCATTAACTATGTAATACGTCGCATACCATTACAATGTACTTCAGGGAGTATTACTTTGAAACGAGTAGGTTAATTAGTTGCTGAGTATTTATTTAAATAAAGACGCCACTAATTATGCATTACGAGTACAGAATCAGCAGAATCGGGTTTGCTGGCATATTGCGATACGAACCATCGCTAATCTGAACTGTGCATGTTAAGTTTAAGTAGGTCATATTGTGTACTATGAGATAATAATAAGAGATTATAATAAGATAATGTAATTACTGTGCGATTATTCACTGTCACTCATTGGCATGACTCCTTCTAAGTAATTTGCAAGTAGGATGACACCAGAACTTGTTCCAGGAGCTGCGACTTCATGTGATTCTTCTGTATCAGTTGACGAATCAGATTCAAAATCACTGTTGTCAGAATTGCCAACTTGGATAATAAATTCGTCCGTCATTTCATCGACGATGTGGTCGCTTTTGGCGTAAGCTTCTTCGATAGACTTGACTTTGTCGCACATATTTTTCCACTCACTTGATCCCATATTGTCCACTTTTTCCTTCACCAACTCTAGACATTCTGCACATTCCATCGTACATTTTTCCTGCTAACATAACCCTTTATAGCTGCCCATGCTAGTTTAGATCTGGGTGGTAAGGTGGCAGGCGAAGAACGTCATGACCATATTCATTAAAAATCTTATCTACGCTGTATGTTTTGAAGCGGTATTTGTTTTTTTTATTAGTTCATATAGCTGAGGCTTCGACATTTCAGGCGTGAATGGTATTCCTTTTTCTGATAGCCAAGTCTGCATATCGAATTTTTTTGGAGTTAGAGTTTGGTGTTAAGTCAAATTCCTTGTTGTGGTATGAAGCATTGTTTACAACTATAACTGATTTTGGGGAAAGATTTGGTTTGGCAGTTGAGTTCGGATCCATTTTTGGTAATTTTCATAATTCATGTCGTCATGGTAGTCACCGGACTTCATTCCTGACTTGAAAAATAGCAAGGCGTTAGACACAAAACCAGCTTCTGATCCAGCATGTACGATGACAACACGCTGCCCCTTTGAGATGGGTTTTTTGAACCCTTGGTAGACCCGTCTGTCCAAGCTTTCGGTACCGTATGGGAAGAGTGAACATATGACTCTGTGAACATATGATATCTGTGTATATAATTGGTCTGTTTTGTTGTCGGTACTGACTTAGTTTTTGAAGGTAATTTATTCTTAGTAATCTGATGGCTGATGTTTCAATTAATATTTTCCTATTGTTGTTGGTGGCTTTCCACTTAAATCCCAGTTCCTTGATGATGCGGCGGAGACTTTTTTCTGAACCTTGAAAATTTATGTCGGAACGTAATTTTGTACGAAGTTTACCAAGGGTCGGCAATTCGTTGTCAGTTTTATGAAAATTGTGAATGCATCGTTTTATCACCCCCTTATCAAAATCATCAATGCCTGTGACTGGTTTTACTCGTTGCCTCTTTTTACCAGGCGTCCTAAATGCAACTATAAATTCAGATATTCTACTTTCCTAAATAATCCTTTTTACTGTCGATACAGATTTTTTTGTAGCTTCTGCTATTTTTTTCTGAGTTTCTTTTGATAAATATGTAAAGACATCAAATACCATTATTTTCTTTTGTCTCTTTAAAGTTGGCTGACGTCGAGACATTATCTTGACACAAAAGTAAACGGGTCAATAAAATGGTCAAACTCAAAAGTTTCGTTCGCGATTATACTCTAGGACACGACGGCGTGTGCACGGGTAGAGAGACGCACCGCCTCCGTGTCCATCGATTGAGACCCGAAAATGTGTTACTGCGCACTCAAGGACATAGGTCAACTTATGCGCCGCTTATTATACTTTGTTTCACAACCTTTTACTAATCAAGTTATTTATTTTCAATTTCCTTTTTTTATTTCAATTTTCAGTTGTAGAAGTGTGCATTTTAAATCATGTTATTTCTGGTCTTGTTTTATTTTTGCTTGTAAATTTCCTATTTCAATATCCAACAACTTAATTTTTTTGTGGCTAATGTAGCATACTCAGTCATTGTTTTATTATAAACTTCAGGGCTTCTTCGGGAAGTGATACAGCTTTTTTCAACCTGAAAAACCTGAAAAAGAAAATGAAATTTTCAGAAATTAAAAACATAATTTTCCGACAGTCATTAGGTCATTTCTAAGGCCTTCAGGGGTGGCCTTTATGAGTACTTTAAAATTAATTTGACATAACTGACTAGGTATTGAATCATCCTCCTTTATCTCTTCTACTACAATACTCGTATTAATTATATCTACATTTCCCTGTATCAAATCAACTACATTTTCTTCTGATGTAATCTGTCAAAAGCTTTCTGGAAAGCTTTGTCAACCAATTCTGCACTCTGGAATTGAGTAATAACCTTTCCTGGGTTCATTCTCAACCAATTCGGTGATGCTTCCGAGTAATAAGTCGACAAAGGTTTCATAATTTCATAGGAAATTAAACGCCCTACAAAAAAATTCTTATCATTTTTTGATAAATCCATCTGTTCAAAAGTTATTGGCGCTTAAAGTCAAATTTTTTGGCCCACCCTAATAGACAGTCTTACGTATGTGTCCAACTCCAGCTGACGAAATAGAAAAAACTACACCACAGATTATGCCTTTTGCATTTGCATTACTCATTTTCCCATAATTGTGTGTAATTCTGTGTCCTTTTTTTTCTCGTAACAACTTTTCGCTTTTTAGGTGGTGCTATGATGTTATCAGCACAGTATTCCTGATCGGCGTTATCGTGTTTGTCAATTACGTCATCCATTAGGAATTGGATAAAAGCTTTCCAAACAAAAAACAGTCACAACAGGCATGTTTGCTACCATCTAGGCTACAGAGTCCATGGTTTCTTAATATTAAGTTCACTTGACAAATACATGTGACATAGAGATTTACTTCTACAATAATGAGGCTCGGTACACTTTAATGATTCAATGAATGAATTTATAGCTAACTGCTTTTCTATGTTTTTAGATCTATGATCACCTCCTGTTTTCAGTTGTAGGAACCCCCGAAACATTAAAAAACCGCTGCAAAACCCCCTAACTCTGTCCTTTTAAGGGCGGGTTTTTTCAACATCATTTTACGCACGCATTAACGTTAAAAATGACGCTAACTATCGTCAAACCGAAAAATAAGTTGTTTTACAAAATGGAGGCCTTAACGTTCGTGAAAAAATAACGATTACTTTAACCGGTGCTTAACCCACTGATTAACATCATTTCGTTCTGTAACAGCGTGTCAAAAAGTTATTATTATGGACTCTCTTTTGTATTCGTCTTTATTAGATAGTTATGACGATGATACAAATCCTGTGGAAAGAAAGAAGAAAGTAATTAAAACTAATATCAATAACCTAAAACCTTCTCGGCTGATCTCCACCAGCATTAAATTCTGCATGAATAGCAGCTCAAGTCTTGTTTTTCTTGAAATTACTTGTAATGTCCGTTTTTTTCGTAAATAATATTTTAAATATACTTTTCAATCAAGGATTGAAAGCGATCTTTCTCCTTTTTGTGGAATTCACTGCTCGTCCTCTGCACAACAAAAAATACAACGTCAAGTCCAAAACAAAGACCCCCCCCCCTTAAAAGGGCTAAGTTAGGAAACACATAGTTTTTGAGTTTTTTTTATTTTTATTTTGAGGTTAAATCTGTGAAAACTGCTCAATATTTGTCTTAAATTAGTCTAAATTAATGTCAGTTGGTGGAGGAAGAAATAAAGTTACGACCTCCGTATGGGGAGACACACAAAACGCACCAATTTTATAAAAAAATGACAAATCATTATAATTACAAACTTACAGTATATGCACTTTTAGGGAGAATTTAGGGGTTTTTGATACACAAACAGGCTTCCAAACGTCTCCGGCGCTGCGGGAAGTGCAGCCCCTCCGCCCTTGCGTAACAAACTGCAGGCATTCCATGCTCGCCTACGCAGCTTCGGCTTTTTGGTCGCCTGCGGCGACCAGCCTCAGCCGCTTCGGCTCACATGGTGCCTGCAGTTTGTTACAGCGGGCGCGGGCTGCTCTCCCTCCGCGCCTCCGGGGTTTACATTCACTCTAGGGGTAGGGCAGACTAGTACCACGTGGGGTCGGGGTTGACTAAGTCGGTTCTGTCACCAATTTTGAAAAATTTAACTAGAATGTAATAAATAAATTTAATAGAGTATGACATAAACAGTAAAATTTATATATTACATTATGTAACCTTTCTTGTATTTCCTATTTCCAAATTTCATCTAGCTCGACCACCTTCCCCGGGCCACCAATCTTTCCAATGAACTCCTAATTATTATAATCATAATACATAATACAATAAAATATACCTAATAACATAAATTTTATAAATAAGTATCATAATTCGTGTTGTATTTTTTGGAAATAACCTCAAAATTAAAATTAAAATTTTTAAAAAACGACGCATTACCTCACAAAAACCAATTAGATTATGATTAGGGGCATCACTGCCTATCGATTAAAGCCAAAATCACCCAGATACCGATGCCGGGTTTCTAAAGTCAACCCATCGGTTTTTATGCAATGAAACAATATTTAGCGAACGTTAAACATCTTTCGTAATCGTTACTTTTTGACGTACGTTACGTTAATCAACGGTTTGAAACAACCCACGCTAAATGTTTAATATAGATTGAAAGGCATTCTTGCAAATACGTACTAGGCCTCTAAAAGTGACACTGGACAAATAATATTGTACACTCATTTTCTTGGCAACACGAGTCTCGTTTTTTGGTCTTCGTCGATGTATTTTATATTGCTTACAATTCTGCAAGATATAGTTGTCTTGAGATATATATATATATATATATATTCATATTTTTTTTTGTGAATTTTTGATAAATCTCTCATAGTTAATGTTGGCAATTTTAAGTACCAGCAGTTTGTACTGCCTGTACTACCATCTGTGATTACCGACGAGAACTACTTTAACATAGTGATTGTGGCGCCCTTTGACTGTTGAAGAAAAAGAGGGGCGTTCCGGCCGAGGCTTCCCCGCCAAGAAGCAAGGCGAAGAAGCATTCATTAACTGCTCTTGCTTTGAGCTGTGCAGTCGTGCAGTGTGCTGCGATTAGTTGCTAATAATTTATCTGTAATATAATACCACCTATTTGGATTCAAGTTAACAAACGTGCATCGCCATGAACACGTGTTTATAACAACAGTTTTACAAAGAACATAACCTATTGCTAACATTAATTTGGCACATTTTTTACTTTTTGTATTGTGTCTGCGTGCTAGTAAAGTTGGCAAATTAGTTGGAGTATACCTGATGAAACTGTAATTTATTTAGTCATGCTATACTACTAATTTCTTCTCATGTTATAAATCCAATAGAATGAAGTTTGTTCATGAATGTTTGTTAATTGAAAGTGAAACTGAAATTCTAATCCAGATTTAATGAGACCATATGGAGGTAGGAGTTTAACAGCGGAGAAAAGAATCTTCAACTATAGACTGTCTCGGGCAAGGCGATACATAGAATGCACATTTGGGATATCAGCCAACAAATGGAAAATTTTTCACCGCCCACTAGATGTCCGACAGGAACTTGCAATAGCCATAGTACAAGCTTGCTGTGTCTTACATAACTACGTGCGCGAAAGAGACGGGTATAGGTTTCAAGACACACTGTACGTTCCACCAGAACTGGAAATAACCGGTGGACCCACAAATAGAGGAAGCCGATCAGCAGCATCCTATAGGGATTTACTTGCGGATTATTTTATAAATGCAAATCCGTTAGAATGGCAAAACAGATATGCATTAGAATAGTGCCTACCTATTTATCTAAATAAAACATTGAAGTGAAAATACCTAGTTAAGTACCAAAAAAGAACAATAACGAATACATAGTTCTGCGATACTTTACAAAAATATTGATTGGTGTTGCAGAATCACCCTGTATTATACTGTATAATCCAGATAATAAAAATACATGCTTACCAAATTCTTTTTTTTTCATTTTCTGATAAACTTTCCGAGCACATTTTGTTCGTGAGTTCTTCCCATCTTCTTTTCTTTAAATCCCGATCACTGTATTCTTCCGATTAGACTACTGGCCCACCCACAAAAATCCAGGGTCATATGAACCACCTGGTGACCTATATAGGACGATAGAAGAGCATAAAATAATAAGATTCAGCACTATGCCGTCACTTGTAAGCTGTCCAACTGAGTGCTGGTGAGAATTCAAAAGTGCAAGTTGGGTGAATAAATTTTGGTCATATATTTCTGTACGGCATTTTTAACCATCGATAGGGCCATGAAAAATAATAAGAAAGCGCGCAGTGCCGTACAAAAAAGGTGGTCCACAAAGTCGGTAAATGGTTTTGAATTCGTGACAATTTCGAGGGTAAATTTGGTCATTTGATACAGTACGGCATCAGTTTCATACTGTTGCAATACAGCTTCTAATCCATTATTCCGCAACGCCGTACAAAAAATCGTGCGACAAGGGGAAGAAATCGAGGGTTGAAACCCCCTCTTTTGCAGTGGTCCGGGGGGTCATTTGATACAACATAAAATTAATTTATTTTGAAAGTATTTTATGCATAGATAATATTTTTTTACATGCCGTACATTTTCGTTGGTCCAAAGGTTTGTAGTAAAATTAATTTAGTAATAAATAAAGTCATCGTAGTAAAAATTTGGCAAGAATTGCGGACTTTGAGATACCCAGCTGAATTTTTGTATAAACTTGTATTTTGGCATTCTAAAAGTTGTCTCAAAACCTGCATATGATAGGGTGACCGCGTCTATTAAAAATTTGAGGACAAAGGTCAAAAAGTCGATTTTCTGCAAATATCTCTTTTCCTATGAGTTTTTCGCTATTTGTATCTTCATCAATATTTTAGAAAATTAAATTCCCTTCATTTAATAAACATTATATAGCGTGTTTTGATCGGGACTATACCGGTTGACCTTACATGATGCTCTAACCGCGCTCTCTCCGCCCTGTATCTCGAAAACGATTCAACGTATAAAAAAATTTTTGAAACAAAAGTTGAAGGGAATTTAATTCTCTACAATATTGATGAAGATACAAATAGCGAAAATTTCATAGGAAATGAGATATTTGCAAAAAAAACGATTTTTGTGACCTTTGTCCTCAAATTTTTAATAGACGCGGTCATCCTATCATATTCAGGTTTTGAGACAACATTTAGATCGCCAAAATACAAGTTTATACAAAAATTCAGCTGGGTATCTCAATTTCCGCAATTCTTACCAAATTTTTACTAAGATGACTGGACCATAAAATGGTAGCGTCATTTTCATCAGCCTAAAAGATATGGTCTGCATTAAAATGTACGGCATAATTTTTTCCTAATTTATTTATCTTAATACTATTTAAAACAAGGGAAAAAGGTAGAAAATTGCTATATTTCATTAATCTATGAATATTTAAACTTTTGCAATAATTTCAAAAATTTCAGTTTTTGTATCTCTCTATATTTTTTTAGGACAGTTTTTTTTGTACGGCAATACTATATAACAATTGTATTTTACAATGTCATGTTAAAAAAAAAGTTGCCGTACAGGGTCAAATGACCTTACAGCTTTATAAATCAAGTATACCATGAAATTAAGATAATTATTAATTATACATTCAAATGGACTATCATTTTTTGACGGCATTATTTTTAATAGTACTTTTGAGTCCTAGAAAATGTATTGGAACCGAAGCCGTACTTTTTCAAATGACCCCCCGGACCACTGCAAAAGAGGGGGTTGCAACCCTCGATTTCTTCCCCTTGTCGCACGATTTTTTGTACGGCGTTGCGGAATAATGGATTAGAAGCTGTATTGCAACAGTATGAAACTGATGCCGTACTGTATCAAATGACCAAATTTACCCTCGAAATTGTCACGAATTCAAAATCATTTACCGACTTTGTGGACCACCTTTTTTGTACGGCACTGCGCGCTTTCTTATTATTTTTCATGGCCCTATCGATGGTTAAAAATGCCGTACAGAATCAAATGACCAAAATTTACTCACCCTACTTGCACTTTTGAATTCTCACCAGCACTCAGTTGGACAGCTTACAAGTGACGGCATAGTGCTGAATCTTATTATTTTATGCTCTTATATCGTCCTATATACGTCACCTGGTGGTTCGTATGACCCATGATTTTTGTGCATGGGCCAGTAGTCTAGATGTTATATCCCAAATTGCTTTACGGCTTTCAATTTCCCGAATAAATTTCTCTGTATCGAAAGTCATTTTATCAAAGTTCGGAACGCAAAATACGTCTGGCTGCTACAACTAGTGCGCGGAGACTGACCGCAGCCACATACATTCGCCTACACATGTTCTGGCTGCGCGTAGCCAGCTGACTGGCGTGCAAACAGGCGCGTTTCATTGGCTGCCGCAGCCGAGATTTCGTGGCTGCCTAGTGCGCGGATACCCATACAACATCATATGTTTGACTGGCTGCCGCAGCCTGGCTGCGCAGCGCAGTGCGCGGGGGCCTTAACAGGAGTTAAAACTGAGCTAACGATATCAGTCAAATGTAACAGTATTTTTATCAAAACGATATCGCATTTAAATTCTTCATCTGTAAACATTCGAAGGGGTCGCTAAGGGGAAGGGGAAGGTAAGGGGTCCCTAAGTTCCTAATGAGTCTTGGTTAAAATGTCTTAATAATATAGAAGTTAAACCACGCTTATAAAGTTCTTTTAAAATTATTCTTATCGCTTCTACTGTTTTCACCCAACTTGTATTTATGAGTGGGAACAATAGTAACTTTTTCATCGTCTTTAACAAATTTCATTGATTTTAAAACCGGCAGGCATTCTCCACAAAGCTTATAATGCGCTGATTTTGGAGTTAAAGCACATCGGTAGATTTTTCCCCCTTCTTTATTTGTAGAGCTGCCATTTAAGGAGTCAAATAGATTGTCAAAGAACAATAGCAAATCTGTCGTGTTTCGACTCCCTTCTGAAAGTTTACCAGCATCAAAAAAAGAAAATTAGTGTAATGATCCAAATAAAGTACACATGACACACCTTCGAAAACACCTTCGAAAACACTGATATAGCAAGTGATATACTCGTAATATTATCATCTCGACAAGTCATGGCCCACTATTGTGCACGGAGACTGAGAAGGCTTAGCCATGGCATTGGCCATGTCCTATAATACGTGATTGTACCATTACAGCACGTAAAAACGTATATAACTCGAGAGGTCCCCCAAGATTCGAACATCGGACCCTCCGAATAGTATTGATAAGCTCTAGGCTACCACAGCTATTTAAATGAATTTGCCAGTTACTATGTGCAAATTGAAAGAACTATAGGCAGAAAATATTGTTAACCAACCTGCCATATATCCAAGTGCTCCACCAACTCTATGACTAAATACTTGAGTGCAGTGCTTCACTATCAATTTTGGAAATAATTCAGGTAGGACATGATGAGCCGTTAATTTTGGCACTAAACGTTTTTCCTTATGTCTAGGAGCTCTTCTATATAAATCATTTATGTGCTGCCACTTCGCGGTACACTCTTTGTTATTTAAAACATCTTAAATTTTTATTTAACAAATTATTTCGAACACCTTCATCAAATGTGCCACCTCATAAAATACATAGGTCATAAATACATAGGTACAACATTTTTGAATTGATCTCAAAAAATCCACCTTTCCACTTTATGCCTTTTACTCTTTTTTACTCTTCTTTTGTTTTATTTAACAATATGTTTGAAGCAGACATATTGGTTGACCCTTGGTCACAAACCATGGCTATTATTTCAAGACCTATATCTTGCAACTTTTTGATTATATTTTGGATTAGAATCACCAAGTCCCATGCTTTTATTGCACTTTTACTCATTCTGAGTAAGCAAAAGGCTGTTTGAACTTCTTTATAATTCCACGTACCATGAACACTAGAACATGGTTACAAAATTCATTTTTCTTTTCCATACCATTGTCGGTCAGTCAGGCCTTGTTAGTTCGGCAAGTCCCTTAGGCCTAGTTTACACAGTGCGAGCTGCTGACCAGACAGTAGACAGCTACTCGGCTTGTCTACTCGTACGCCAATAGCTCGGCTCGCCTTTGCTGTCTACACGACAGTAGTAGCTGCTGTCCAGTCTTGCGTGTTACCGCGATGTCGAGTGAACGTGTTAAAATAAAAAAAAACTGTGATACGCTCTATGACAACAATATTATGTCAAGAATTGGAAAATGTATATAAAAACTTAAAAAAAGAGCGAAAGAAAAGGGTTTGGATTAGAGAATGGATGGCTAGAAGATCCTTAAGGGCAACAATTATCATTTTTAACGAGCTTTACCATGAAGACCCACGAGAATATAAAGCAGTGATGAGAGTGACACCTGAACAAGTCGAAATACTTTTAAATTTGATAAAAACAAAAATAGAACGTCAAGACACATTGATGAGAGATGCCATAGCAGCAAGAGTAAAGTTGGAAGTAACCCTGTGTTTCCTAAGCTCAAGGATATAATACAGACTGCTATCAATATTTTTCAGGATTTCTAAAGCGTCTATATCAAATTTTATACCAGAAGTTTGTGACGTTATTTCTGAGGCTTTAGAACATTTTCAAGTAAGTAGAACTGTGATAAAAACTTCATGAGTAGAAGATACTGTAAAAGTTTACTTCACTCAATTATATACATGACATTTGACTCATTCATTTATTTAAAAAAAGAGTAATTAAACTTTATAAAATGATCAAGCAAACATTAATACAAAATAAACATTATTGCATATTATTCATATTAGCATTTATCATCGCTCTGACTACTGGATCAGTAAGGTTGATATCCACGTATGATGCATTTGATGATTCTTCAACGACTGATTGAACTGGCTGCTGCACGGAAACTTTGGCATCTATAAAATCGAGTAATGGGAGCTGTCTCAGTTTTATAGCGACGTGTTTTCCAACAAGATCATACTCGGCATCTTGTTGAGAACCGCTGGAAGATTCTATAGTACTGTTTAGTTGTTTCAACTCATTAATAGCTGCTGCAATTTCACTACTACTACAACAACTCTGTGATTTTTTAACTTTACCCGTGTTTTTCTTCTTTCACTGGAGTTGTTTGATTTATCAAGAGTTTTATCATCCGTTTTATCAGCAGTATTATCATCAATGTCTTGACTAACAGAATTTTCCAAATCCGGCGGTGTGTTTTCCTTCTGTAATTAAAATTCAAAATTAATATATATATATTTTTCAGGTACCAAATATAAAGGAATGGGAAGACATACAAGTAGGATTACACCACAGGTGGAATTTACCAGGATGTTGTAGAGCCATCGATGGCAAACATGTGGTGATACAAGCTCCCCCCAATTGTGGTAGTGAATACTACAACTATAAAGGAACTAACAGCTTGTTGCTACTAGCGGTCGTGGATCATGACTACTGCTTTGAATATGTGGACATAGGCTCATATGGTCGAAATTCCGCCGGTGGTGTTTTCCAAGCTTCATTCGTTGTATCAATTGTTGGAAAATGGGTCATTATTGCCACAAGGTGGAATACTAGTGGGAAATGATGCTTTTCCGCTTAAGACATACTTATTGAAACGTTATCCTAATGGGACCACGACTGCTGAAAAAACTTACAATTACAGATTGTCTAGAGCAAGACGAATAGTAGAAAATGGATTTGGTATTTTAGCATCTCGATTCAAAATAAAATAACTAAATCCCCTCTATTCAATAATCGCAATTTAGTGCTTTTACTCTACTGATCGCACAAGTCTGACAATACTAAGTACTTATGGTAGTATGACGTAGTCTTCTGAATCCTTTAAAAATCAGGTAAAATTATTCTACCTTGATAGTCTTGACAACAACCGCTAATTTGAAATATTTGTTTTTAACTTAAACTCTTAATTAATTAATTAATTTATTTAAACTTTATTGACCACAAAATCACGGTACAATTGGCGAGCTTAACGCTTAAATGCATTATCTACCAGCTAACCATTAGGCCAAACAGATATGCACGAAGAGCGGTATTAACTACTGTTGGCAAATTAGAAACAAAGTAACAAAAAAAAAGTATAAATAGTATTTAAATACAATAGATGTGCACACAAATACATAAAAATTCATGACATATAATCCATAAAATACATAATAACGTCTACAAATACACTACATACATAGAAATAAATATATATATAATTATATATAATACATTTATATATATACATATACATATAAATATATCCCAAATATATATTACGTCTGAGATGTTATGTAAATTACAGTAGACGATTAGTCAAGAAAGCTTGTAGTTTTTTCTAAAAGATAAGCTTAGCTCCAGGTCTTCTAAGTTCATCAGGAAGAGCATTCCATAACCGGGCTGCCAGAACCACGAAGGAGTCTGACACAAACCCAGATCGATGCAGTGGGATAGACAAAATATAAGACTCAGCAGAGCGGAGCTGTCGCTCATGGGTAAAGTGCAGATATTGAAATTTAGATTTTAAGTCTGGAGAGTGGGAGTCAAAAAGAATAGAAAATAAAGAGCACAGTAGCCTAATTTGCCGTCGCTGGCGAATAGGAAGCCATTTGAGCTTTGAGCGGTATGAGGAAATATGGTCAAATCTGCGAAGACAGAAAACAAAGCGTACGGCGTTATTTATGAGTCGATCCAATTTGTCAAGGAGAGCCTCACTAAGGTCTAAACAACAGACATCGCCATAATCAATTATAGGAAAAATTAATGTCTGCACCAAGTAAATCTTGGTCTCGATAGGAAGAAAATTTCTGAACCGGTTGAGGAAAGTCAAAGAGGCTGTGACGCTTCGACAGATTTCGCTCACCTGTGTATTCCAACTCAAGGAACTGTCGATATGAATACCAAGGTCTTTGACGCTGGCACTGAAGGGGATTCTCGAAGCCTCAAACATGACAGGCGCAACCTGGTTAAGGTCGACCTTAGCCAGCTGACGGGGACTACCCACGATAATGGCTTGACATTTTGCAGGATTAACTTTGATGCTAAAATTCAGCGACCAATTGCTGACCTTATTTAAATCAGAATTAACCTTCTGAATGGCGCTGTCGATATTAAGTACATCAGTTGCGGTATAAATTTGCAGGTCGTCCGCATAAAGATGGTAAGAACAACCAAGGAGCGGTGTGAGGGTGTTTATAAAAATTGAAAAGAGCAGAGGAGAGAGGATACCGCCTTGAGGTACGCCAGAGATAAGGTCGCACCAATCAGAGACTGTACCCTCAACCTTGACGGCCTGTTGACGGCCTCGCAAATATGAAGAGAACCATGCCAAGACTGTGGACGAGAGATGAAACTGGGTAAGAATGGTAAGGAGAATATCATGATCAACCATGTTAAACGCATTAGAAAAATCGATCAGTACCAAAATGGTGACCATTCTATTCTCCATGCCATCGCGGATGTCATCAGTTAACTTCAGAAGAGCAGTGGTTGTGCTATGTCCTTGTCTGAATCCGGACTGAAGTGGGCTCAGGAGGTCGTGTGAGTAAATATATGCAGATAGTTGTTTGTGCACAATTGCCTCTAATATTTTAGAGAGGAAGGGCAAAATTGAAATAGGCCTATACTCCTTTAATCCACAGGGGTTAGACGTTTTTGGAATGGGAGTAACTAATGCCTTAAGCCATAGTTTCGGAAATACCCCTGTTGTCAAGGAGAAGTTAATAATGTGAGAAATGACAGGAAGAAGGAATGAGAGTATAGGCATTATCATTGCCCTTCCTACCCCATCACAACCAACAGCATTGGATTTCAAATCTTAATCTTGTATATTATATTAATATTTGTATTTATTCCTTGTATGTGTAAGTATTATGTAATTATTATTTAAGTAGTTTATCCAATTTATTAAATTGTCTGTGCACCTTACCCTTTTCACACTGATTTCTATGTCCTCTGTATCACCATATCTTATTCAGTCTATATGAAAATAGTTGAATTACACTGATCATAGTAGTACCATGATAGTACTATCAAATCAATAATCCACATCTTTATGGGAGTATAGTTAAGAACCACAATTTATTCCAAACTCATACTACTAAGCAGATAACTATCTCTTTCTTATTAAAACTTATTAAATCTCTTTGTGTAACATTCTTGGAACTGAAATTGTTACTTACATTCGACAAAGTGTTTAGTTTTGTTTCATACAAAACAAAGTGACCTTAGTTTGACGTAAAGACGTATCCATATTTCATCCTTGTTTCCCCTAATTTATACATAATTAAACTGTTTTGGCATACTACTTCACATAAATTACTATTATAATTTCACACAAATCACAACATCAAAGAACAACGTAAACAAATCTGAGTGACAATGACAAGTTGACTGATCTGTTTCTGACAAACTGACAGATCTAGTTAATGGCAGAACTGCGATTCATTGCACGCCCGTGAATTCTGTAGTTTCACATGAATAGCGATGGGCAATATCGTTACTTTTATTTCACTATCAATTCGGTGAAGTTATTTATTTTTGTCACTGTTATATCACCACAATGATAAATCACCACCGGTAGCGCGCAGTAAGTAAAGATAACAAATTAATGATTAAACGAACTTACCTGTAAGTGAAGTTCTATCATAAATTATACGAAGGGTTTCGTCCGAAGATATTAGTAACTAGAATTTATTTTACACAATGTAGTAACGCAGTAAGTGTTACCACTCATCACTTGTTTAGAGAAAAAAGTAGCCGAATATGGCAACACTTTTTTTTTTTGTAATGGCTCCCGTAACTTTCGCGCCAACCCCAACTCGGCAGCTCCTTCATTTAGTTCAAAGCTTCCAACAGAATGTTATGATATTTCCGAATGGGTTTGGGCGGGCGGGAGTACGTTACTAATATCTTCGGACGAAACCCTTCGTATAATTATGATAGAACTTCACTTACAGGTAAGTTCGTTTAATCATTAATTATACTCGAGTTTCGTCCTCGATATTAGTAACTAGAATTTATTTTACACAATGTAGATGTTGAGAGTTATATGAGGAAATATCAAAATTAATATAAACACCGTTTTACAAAATAGTTAAATGTTTATTTTTTAAACAACATAATCAGTAACATCCTTGAGGCAATTAATTAGTTACTTAATTTAGGTACATTCAGTATGAATTATCTAAATAAATACCTATCATCACACTTGATTTGATCGACAGATAGTTCTGGCTAGAACCGTGTGTGTTATCATTATCTATATTAACAATAGTTCTATTGTAGAATTTGGCGAAAGTAGTGGAATTGCCACTCCATCCGGCAGATTTTCTAATCGTGGCGAGGCTTACACCTGACTTATAGGCTAAGGAAGTCGCAGCATGTCTTGTGCTATGCGACGAGAAAATGGAAGTGTCGATTCCGCTATTTTTCAAAGTTAATTTAATCCAGCGACTCAGCGTTGGAGCTTTTATAGAATTGTGGGGTTTTTTAAGCCCTATAAAAAGTAATTCAAATTTGCGCAAATCTTTTGTTTTATTTATGTACGCCAATAATGTTTTGGCTGGATATATTTGAGGTCGTTCTTCAAAGAATGGTAAATAAAGGGTTGGTTGATTAATACCTGCTCTAGAGGTTTTTATGAGTTCTGAGATTTTAATTACTATTTGATCTGACAGAATCATTATATTATTGAGATTGATCTTAGAAAGCGTTTGAGCTCTATGAGCTGTCACAAGCGCAAGCAAGGTCGTACATTTCATGGAAAGTTGATCTAATGGCAATAAGTCATTTGGAAAAAAGGATTCCAAATAATTTAGAACCTTTGTCACATCCCATGTGATATTATAGCGTGGCATCGGAGGTCTAAGTCTAAACACACCTTTACAAAATCTTTTGATACGGTCATCATCAGATATTGGCCCTAATATAAGTGCGAGGGCTGACCGGTAACTGTTTATGGTACCGTATTGGCTACCAGAATTAAAGCAATCGGTAAGAAAATCAATAATTATTGGAACTGATGTGTTATATAAATCAATTCCATTTTTTATGCAAAATGTGTACCAGCGCCTAAAGCACACATCATATTGTTTTAATGTACTCTCTGATAAGGACGCTAACATGATATTTACCGCGCAAGGGGGGACGCAGCGCTGCAGCAGCGCCGTGCTGATAAGACTCCTGCAACCAGGGTAACGTTGGACTTGATGTTCCGGTTGCTGGAATTAGATATTATAATGTGGTTAGGATTTAATCTTATTATTTTTGATACTACAAGGTTCATAAATACAGGGTACCACGGTTGTGTAATCTGGGACAACCATTATACCTTCAGCCTTTTCGGAAATGATTTTTCTAAGGGCCTTAAGAATTATAGCCACTGGAGGGAAAGCGTAAAAGAAAAAACCTGACCATTCAATGGTAAATGAATCGTATGCGTATGCGTCAAGGTCCCTGTTCCAAGACACGTATACGTCACATTTTTTGTTAATACGGCTCGCAAATAAATCGATATTGGGATTTCCAAATGTTTTAGTTAATTTTTGATATCCATCTAATGAGATTTCCCATTCTATATCTGGGTGAGAACGTCTAGACTCTATATCCGCAGTGACGTTATCAGAGGATTTTATGTAAGATGCTACGACGAATATTTTGCGAGACTCACACCACTGCCATAAGTCTTTTGTAACTTTAGTAAGATGGGGGAACTGAATACCACCCATCCTGTTTATGTAAGATACCGCCGTGGTGTTGTCTACTCTTAAAAGTATTTGACAGTCATAGCAATTCTTGGCAAATATTTTAAGAGCAAAAAAGGCTGCCAGCAGCTCGAGCTGGTTAATGTGTAACGAACATTCTGATTCAGACCACCTGCCACTAGCTGTCTGATCACCGCAGGCCGCTCCCCACCCCGTAGTTGAAGCGTCAGAAAAGATCTCAATTGAAAAATAATCTTCTTTTATTCGATGGCTTGGTTTGCGAAAGCATTGAGCCACCAATTGAAATCGGCAAGCAGAGTGTCAGGAATATTCATAAATCTATTGTAATCATCATGGCCAAGAAGATTTAGATATTTAACCCGTTCCATTTGTTTAGTATACAGCCAGCCGTATTCAACGGCTGGGCAAGCGGATACTAATAACCCTACAAGCTGCGCGAATTTCCTGATTTTACAACGTTTTAGTTGCTTAAAATGTTCTATTTCGCGTACGATTCGATTTTTTTTTCCGTTGGCAGGCTTACTGTCCATTCGTAAGAATCTATTATAAAACCGAGATACTTGCATGATTGGAATGGAACACGATTACTTTTTTGTTCATTTATAATAAATCCAAGAGCCTTTAATAATCGTTCAGTAGTTCTTATGTTATTTAAACATTCCTCACGAGAATTGCCTATCAAAAAAAAAGATCGTCGAGATAAATTGATGAAACCAATCCACAAGAACGTAATAATTTGATTACTGGTTTCATCAATTCGGTGAAGATAAATGGGGCTGTACAGATCTCGAAAGGGAGGACATTAAATTGATATAGCTTGGAATCTAGACTAAACCTAAGGTATTTTCTAGAATTGGGATGAACTTTTATCAAAAAATATGCATCTTTCAAATCTAAGGTCGCCATAAAACAATCTTTTGAGACTAATTTTAAGGCCGTTCTTAGGTCTTCTAACTTAAAATGCTGTGTAGGTATAAACTTATTAAGCTCTTTTAAGTTGAGAATAAATCTCATGCTCCCATTGAGTTTAGGTACCAAGAAAACTTTAGACACGAATTGATCTGAACATGGTTCACATTCTGAGATTGCGCCTATTGATAAAAGATTGTTGATCGCGTCAGAGAAGTTATATTTTTCGTCAGTGTCAGTTGATACTGTAGTGGGATAACTAGATTGGTAAACTGGTGACTTAAAGGTCAATTGGTATCCGTTTACCCACGACAAAACACTTTTGTCTTGTGTGATCAATGACCACTGTTCGTAAAAATTTGTAAGGCGGCCAGCATAACGTACCGAGTCTAACGGCGGCGAGTCGACTTGTGTCGATGTGATGACTTGTTCGACGAGGTTGCGCGCCGACTGGCTGGTGCTGCAGGTTGTGTCTTCTGTTCTCCTTGTTCCTTAATTGAGATGTCAGCTTACGACCAATGCCAGCGATGGCTGCTGCAAGCTGTTTCTGTCTATATTCAATGGCTTTGTCTCTTTTCACAACGGTCTCTCCTGACGCTGCTTTTATCTCGGCGTTAAGCATTGGAGCAGCAATCTTTGTGCAGTTAGAAGGCACTAAAAACTTTTGTATTAACTCTTGCCTTACTTGCTTTTCTAAACCTGATGTGGCTATATGTTCAAATCTACTGGCCACCTCCTTGTTAATTTCGTCACCGAATTCTTGAGCTACTGATGGATCCGCGCCCAATATGTCTAGTAATTCAGACTGACCGGTACCATCTTCATTTGATTCGCCCGTTTCCTCAGTACAGGGAGTCAAGGGCGCTGGGCGATTAATTGGTGGTATTGCGTTTGACGGACCAACAATCTGCTCGGCGGCTCTGGCATTGCTGGGTGGGGCAACAGCAGGTGGCGGCGGTGGCGCATCGGGCAGTACGTCTTCGTGTGCGGGTGTGGTTGCATCACAGTCTGGAAGCACGAGAGTATATCTATGTATATACAGGTACAAGCACTTTGCCGCAAGGCAAGATAGATCATGTGGCGAAACAGTCCCACAGACTGATCTGTGTACATGATATCTTTGTTAAATGCGGCGGAATGGTCCCATATACCACCCTGAGTGCATTATTTTTGTATACATGTATGTATATGCCGATAAGTAGCATGTGGCGAAACAGTCCCGCAGACTGATCTGAATACATGGGTTTCTTTATAATGCGGCGAAATAGCCCTATAGGCTACCCTGAATGCATTATTATTTTTTGTACAAAATTATGAGGGTAGTTTTAAATACTAACCATTTTGGTAATCTGGAATTATCTGTTCGCGCTGCGAAGATGACGACGAGGAACCCGATGTGGAACTGAGGATGATGACGAGGAGGATGATTCCGAACCAGGTCGTTTACGACGTGCTATGTTCACATATCTTTCGAGTTCCTTCAGGCGTTTCGAAAGAAATTTAACGCTTTCCTCGTTTTTCCGTTTCGGCATGTTGAGGCAGGCACGTTGCACCGTCGAAAAACACGAACTTTTGATCCAAGTGGAGTGGTTGAGCACTAAAATGCGAATGAAGGAGCTGCCGAGTTAGGGTTGGCGCGAAAGGTACGGGAGCCATTACAAAAAAAAAAAAGTGTTGCCATATTCGGCTACTTTTTTCTCTAAACAAGTGATGAGTGGTAACACTTACTGCGTTACTACATTGTGTAAAATAAATTCTACTAATATCGAGGACGAAACTCGAGTATAATGAACTGTGAAGTGAAATCTCACTGAGTCACCGTATCACGAATTTACGAGACACGACGTGGTTATAAATATCAAGTACCTACATAGTTTAATCAAAACCTTATCCTGTTTAAAATAAGACTCATTTTCATTTGAAGTTTTTGTATCGTAGCGATATTATTAACGAAGCAAGTTGAAAGAAATCAGACAAACTTAAGTCTTATGACGTTAAGAATAAGATGCAATTTCACCTAAACAAATTCTCTCTTCTAGCTGATGGCACTGTGTCGCTCACGCACGAGCCGCATGGCTCAAGTCACAAATGTTACTTTCTCTCTTTCGCACGATGGAATTCTGTGAATTATATGTAGCTTGGCCGGTGGCCGGCGTTAAGTCACAGTTAAAGGAATACTGTGGTGAAATCACCGTCGCGATAAATGTAACAGACGGTTTCGATGCATGTCACTGGTGTGACAAGGTGAAGTATATATAACAAGTGATATATCCAGTGATAGGTGAAATGTGTCATTTCTACACATGAAACACTGCTTTTACTGTATAAAATAACACATAACCTCATAATGTGTTGCTTCACATAATAACATTTAACAGTCATGACTACTGAGTTTGCAGATACCAAGTGGTTAATTAGTTAGTCTATATTTCCAATTATTCTGTTTCTCTAGCAATATTTAACACCCTCAGCGCCAGACCCTAAGTGACCGTTTTAAAAAAAATTAAAATTTTTTTTTTGTTCGAAAGTGTTTAAAACTACATAATAATCCCATATTGCTTTTCACCCCCCTTTTTTTCCCCGTTTTTTCTTGGATTTTTATCCGTGTGACATTTAGATACACGTGGCCTGGGAAATAGTTCGTTTGAAATTCATACCTCCCAGGCCATGTGTATGCGAAAAGATACACAGGTAAAAACCTTTTTTTTTGTTTCAGGACTCAAGAACGCGTTTTGGAAGAAATATAAGAAAAGACATGAATTCTGATTCATGTTTTTTCTTATATTTTTTATCTATTGTTGCAGTATAAGTGTTGAAACGTTTACATAAATGATTTGCTATGGAGTATTCAAGTGATGATTCCGTTCAGGACCCCAATTTTATGCCCGATGAAGACTTCAGTTACACAAGTACAAGTGACGACAGTGACAGTCAGATTTGGAACCCTCCTAGGTTTTCAAGGCGTTTGTCAACATTTTCGGATAGTGATATACCTCCATTGCCTGAAATAGAACGGCGTAGATCATCAAGGACAGCTCCTGTCGATTTAGAACTCCAGCCACTAAACGAGCCAAGTACTTCTGGTACTACTGATGCGCAAATTTCTGAACAAGAGTGGATGGAAGAAAAACTGTCCAACATACAATGGGAAATGCCAAGTCATGATGATCCTCCTGCCATAGATTATACTGTACCAAGTTCTGGTATGAAGGATATTTATGTCGGATTATTAGCTAATGCGAATCCAATAGACTACTATGACTTGTTTCTAACTCCTAACATTCTAGAATATATCACAGAACAAACCAACTTATACGCAACACAGTGTCTATTATCTTTAGATTCTTCTGCTGGATCAAGAAACCACCTATGGACTCCAGTAACCAGAGATGATATGTTGAAATTTTTGGCTCTAGTTGGATGGATGGGTTTGGTGAAATTACCAAGTATCAAAGATTACTGGAGAAACCACAAACTCTATGGTATACCCCTAGCTCGTACTGTTATGCCTCGGAATCGATTCGAGCTGATTCTGAAATTCGTTCATTTCGCCAACAACCAAACTGCTGATACTGATGACAGACTGTATAAAATAAAAGACGTACTCAATATGTTAATAAAAAACTATCAAAATGTCTACACACCAGGACAAAAAGTTTGTGTCGATGAGTCATTGGTCGCTTGGCGCGGCAGACTTATTTTCCGCCAATATATTCCAAACAAAAGAGCCAAATATGGAATAAAAGTGTTCAAATTGTGTACTGAGAAGGGATATACATGGAACCTGATTGTATATTGTGGTAAATCGAAGGACCCTAACACAGAAGTCTCAGAAAAGGTAGTACTATCTTTGGCAGAGGGTCTTTTCAACGAGGGCAGGACCATGTACACAGATAACTATTACACAAGTGTTCCACTTGCACTGCGACTGCGTAAAAGAAAGACACATTTAGTAGGGACATTGAGAAGTAACAGAAAATACTTGCCTAAGGAAATTACCAACACAAAACTAAAAAAAGGCGAAATAGCAGCTAAGCAATCAAGTGAAGGCATCGTGGCTATGAAATGGCGTGACAAGCGAGATGTGCTTATACTTTCTACAAAGCATTCTGGTCTAAAAACGGTCACCAAAACGAACAGAAGAGGTGAAAGCATAAGAAAACCTGCATGTATTGAAGATTATAATCTGGGTAAATCATCAATAGATGTGAGTGACCAGATGGCGACTTATGGGTCAGCCTTACGTAGATGCACCAAATGGTATCGAAAACTGATGTTTGAAATTATATGGGGCACCAGCTTGGTGAACGCCCATTTCTTGTATAACCAGTATACCTATAAAAAGAAACTAACAATCACAGAGTTTCGTGAACAAGTTATTACAGGTATGCTCGAAAGATCCAATCACACCTCAGTGACTGCTACACCTAGCTCGGCCAGTGCTAAACATTACCTGGTCCCGAATATGAAAGATGGAGTGAAAAAGAAAGCTCGTTGTTCTGAATGTTATAAGAAATACGGTCGACAAGGAAAAACCATCGAGGGAAAACTACGAAAAGCTTCCCAAGTTGTAACAAAATGTTCTATTTGTGAAGTGACCTTTTGTAAAAGTTGTTACAATGATTGTCACTAATTTTTAAAATAAATAAATAAATAAATAAATATTAACCTAAAATTAAAAAGTCTATATTTTTTTTGTAAAATCACCGATTCCCAGACCAATTACATCGAAAAAATGCCACAGGCCAGGACTTTTATTCTTGTGTACTAGATGTATAAAAAACGTGTTCCAAAAGGATACACGGCGCGTTTACTAAATAGAAAGATGTGTATACTTTTGAATACACAGTGTTACAGACACTGTGTGACAAAAAGATACACATGGCGCCTAAGGTGTTAAAAATGATAGAACTGTAACTATGTACATCACAACACTGTTGTCCCTGTTATTAAGAATATCGTTTAGTTATTCTGACACCATAATACAAATCGTGGTAGCATAGCTTTTAAAATAAACAGAAGGTTTTTGTTTACCTGTTTACCTGATTCTGTCTCAATCCTTTTACCATAATTTTTATTATTATTTGTTGGGTGTGTCAAAGTTATGTTCTCAAAGAAGTACTATACTTTGAAGACTTTATCTGGGTCATATTGTAACATTTGTAAATAAAACATATTAGGTACATGGATGTACCATACACATTGATTGAGTCTTAAATATTTCAAGACCTTCATTCAACAAATTAATGCAATAATAAAACAATACAGATTACCTGATTTCCATTAGCGGTGACACGTGTCAACTCTCTTTCAAGTCCCTCAGCATGGTCTTATATCAGCTTCCACGGGCACAACTACACGGGCTTGAATGAACTCATAACACTTACACAAAGCAGATATCCCAAATGATTGTTATTTTTTTTTTTTATTATTATCATCACTATTTATTTATTACTGAGATTCTCATGAAAACTGTGTCACATAGACGAAGTATTCCTATTAATGTAACAAATAAGACAGCTCACCATTGTAACTGTAATTATTTGATTTGTTAATCCCAGCACCTCCACCATGTCGCCAATTACCTAAAGTTAGAGGATACCTGGCGAAAGTCTGTGCTGAATGCATCATCTATACATACCATATATATTTATATATATTCCTGACAGAACATAAATACAGGTATGGCGGTGTAGCAAACTTGTGTACTTAGATGTATTGTCGTCCAACGACATGTATAAGGATTTGTAGGATCGATGTAACCGCACTCGTTTAACGAAACGGTCGATCCTGACAGTACAATAATATTATACCTATATTCTGTTCTGTCCTCCCTTCCACTCATATTCCACAATGGGCCGGTTCAACCTGAGTACCACTTGACAACAACTGACTGAGGGCTGATTCCCTTGTGACCTCCAGCCTCCCCCATAGTCACCCCGAACCACGCATCTGATATGAATCTGTTACTGGTCTATCTCTCTAAATCTTAGCGTGGATCATGTTCGTGAACCGGCCGCCTGACTCTTCGGCTACTGTATCCGAATATTACTTGCAAACACGCTTTCCGACTCCTCGGTAATTGAGACACAACCATCACAATAATCTATTATTGTGCGCACTGATATAACTGCTACAAAACAATACCTTTTACTTTTCTCACATTTAAAACCTCGTGTGTAGAAAATTTCCATTCCTCCCTGCTGGAAAACCAATTGACAATATATGTCAAAACCCAAGCACAGACTGCTTAAACACATTGATCCAAAGTCCACAGACTACGTAAAAGCTCTATAGCTCCATTTATGGTTCGCATTCGCGACACCCTCCGATGAAAGGTCGGTAACGACTTCTAAGTGTATGGCTCTGGTCGCCATACAAATAAATAAACATATATATCCCTTGTAGGATTTATATCCTCGACCCTTCGTGGTGCGTATTTGAATCGGACCTGCGTAGTCGACACCACTGTGACGTGTTGGTGTTACCCGAACTGTGGGTAATTGGCCTATAAGGGGGTTCTTTGTGGCAGCTGCATTTTTTACGTATGGGACACATTGCCGATAATAATCCTTGACCAATTGCTTTGCTCCAGTATTTGTTCTGGATGTATGTCAAGGTAAGTTGCGGCCCCCCGTGAAGTTTTGCTTGTGCGCATCGGCTATAATGAGTTGCGTTAAATGAGATTGTTTCGGTATTATTATAGGATACAATACAATACAAGTATTCTTTATTGTACACCACATAAAGTATTACATAATTAAAAGCATATGTAACAGTGGTAACAAAAGGCGACCTTATCGCTCAGGTAGCGATCTCTCCCAGACAACCTTTCGGTAGACAACATTAGTTAGTTAGAGGAAGTGGGTGAGGGTGTACATAAGCAAAATTAATATATTTTTAGCAACTCACAGAAATAATGCTTAAAAAAAATAACAGTCACCACCCTTTTTAATTTATTTCAGTACTTGATATTTTTTATTATGACACAAACTAATCACAACCTCACAAAACAGATCGTTTCACTAATTAGTTTTACTGATACGCAATCCGGCAGAGCTTCCGCACGCAAGGACATCTAAGTGTAAAGTGTCCGGTACTGCCCGGCGCACGTCTATTTATGGGCACTGCCCCCTCCACGCCATTATCTTCTTAGAAACTGCTAACACGGCCTCTCCTGTCTACGCGTCGTCCACGACCGCGTCTTGGATGTTGGGAAGCCCATCGGGGCTTGCAGAAACGCCTTCGATACGTGACCTAGAAGGACCGGCCACAGCCAGCTTACTACCATCGGTGCCCTCATTGTTTTCGCTGCCTGTAACCATGAAAGACATTTTGAACAACTATATGGTGCACAAATATGCCTAGCTCAAACATTCGTCACTCTTTCGAGGCCCTGACACATTCATCATCGAGCAAACAAATTTAATAATAGGGTTGCACGGAGGAACAAGATCAATATCCTGAGCCTCCGCGAGACCCAGGTCTCACAAACATCTTGCATACATTGTTTCTTACATCACATGCTTTCTTCAGGAGACATACAACATTTCACATGTAGGGCAATACCCCGCAGTTTATTGCCGCTAGAACGTCCCGCAGTCCGTCTCTACATGTGTTGGGTATCCCGCAGTTTACCCTCACTCAAGGTGATCTAGCCAGATATCTCGAGTGCTGCTGATGCCTAGATGCCCTCCACGGAACACGTGGCATGACGTCCCGCAGTCCGTCCGCACGTGCTTCGTTTGTTTGGAAGCATCATGAACAAGATTCGAATGTCCCGCAGTCCATTCCTGAACGTCCCGCAGTCCGTTCTAAAAACATAGGAATTCCATCCTCACTGTCGAAGAACGCAGCACAGGTTTCGGAACACCATTCTCCTCACCACGGCACCATGTGTGGAGGTACCAGCGAATGTTCCAACGCTTTTACTTTAAGTCGACTCGGCTTCACCTGACCACCACTAATGATCCTCGTTAAAATTATGATGACCAAAGCGACTAGGCAGTAGGCTTGGTTTAAATCCCACGCCTGATTTTAGCAACTCACAGAAATAATGCTTAAAAAAAATAACAGTCACCACCCTTTTTAATTTATTTCAGTACTTGATATTTTTTATTATGACACAAACTAATCACAACCTCACAAAACAGATCGTTTCACTAATTAGTTTTACTGATACGCAATCCGGCAGAGCTTCCGCACGCAAGGACATCTAAGTGTAAAGTGTCCGGTACTGCCCGGCGCACGTCTATTTATGGGCACTGCCCCCTCCACGCCATTATCTTCTTAGAAACTGCTAACAATATGATAATATGACAATAATAACGAGAGTATAGATAGATAATATAGGAATATACAGAATAAAACCAGCCATTAAAAGTACCTACATGATATAATTAC
This sequence comes from Thymelicus acteon, assembly GCA_951805285.1. Taxonomy (NCBI): domain Eukaryota; kingdom Metazoa; phylum Arthropoda; class Insecta; order Lepidoptera; family Hesperiidae; genus Thymelicus; species Thymelicus acteon. The sequence goes on along the minus strand of OX638214.1, from coordinate 23,359,318 downwards.
GTAGTTCTTCCAACGTGGTGATTAATTCACCGGTAGAAAATAGGCGACGAGGAGCAAAGATGCGAAAGGGTAAAATAATAAAAGATAAAATATTAGCTATCATAAGAGGCAATATGATAAAGTAAGACGAGAGAAGTAAAGGTAAGAAAGAAATTTACAAATTTAATCAATAAAGTCAGGACTAAGATCAGATTTTACTTGATTTTTGAAAGAATTTAAAGTCTTAGCTTGTCGAATTTTAAGTGGTAGTTTGTTCCACAGTCGTACAGCGGATACCGTAAAAGATTTTTTATAATAACTTGTTGTGTGAGCTGGAGTACTGAGCACCAGATTATCTTTAGAGCGTAGAAAACGGTTATGGGATGATCCGAGATATTCGAATCGCTCTTTAAGATAAGATGGTGCACATGAATCAAACAACACCCGATAAAGAGTGAAAACAATATGAGTATTCCGGCGAAGGCGAATTGGGAGCCACTTGAGCTTTGCGCGATATTCAGAAATATGGTCATATTTACGGAGCCCAAATATGAACCTTATACAAACATTTTGGAGACGCTCAAGTTTATTAAGTTGCTCCTCAGTGATATCTAGATAGCAATGTCAGCGTAGTCAAATATAGGTAGAAGCAGAGCTTGGACAAGCATAATTTTAGTGGCAACAGGAAGGAAGTTTCGCAATCGTCTTAGTGACCCCAACGCTGAAAACACTTTTCGGCTAACTTCACAAATTTGTAGCGACCATATCAAATTAGTATCCAGTGTGATACCTAGGTTTTTTTTACATTTTTACTGTAAGGAATTAGCACGTTATCGAAGGAAAGCGATGGAAGTTGTGACCAGTTAATCCTTGATATTAATTTTGAACTTCCAAGTATAATTGCCTGTGTCTTTTGGGGATTGACCTTAAGACCATAAGAGTTGCTCCAACTTTTTATACAGGCCAAATCCGAGTTCACTGTATTTATGGCATTAGGAAGGTCTGCTAGTGAAGATTGAAAGTAAATCTGGAGATCATCTGCATAGAGATGGTAGAAAGAAGATAGATGAGAGGTTATAGAATTAATGAAAATTGCAAATAGGAGAGGAGACAACACGCCCCCTTGTGGGACGCCGGCCGTAACTGAGACCTAGTCAGAATAATTATCTTGAATTCTGATACGCTGTCGGCGCCCACACAAGGATATGTGTGAGGACGGGTGTTTTGATATCTAGGATTGGGATGACCATTTTACGGCTAATACTGTCACAACCAACCGCATCTGACTGGACAGAGAGTATGCTCTGCTTAACATCACGATCCAAAAAAAGACTAAAGAAGAATGGAGTGGAAATCGTTGAAAGTTTATTTAATGTTTTAATTTTCTCATTGTTATCAATGAAAGAAGACGATGCGAGATGTTGATTCAGAAGGTTGAGATTAAAATTATTAGGATGCGTATTATTTTGATTTGATTTTCCTACTCCTAAAGTTTTGAGAAATGTCCATACACGAGCTGGGTCTTGGTCTTGTATAGAATTATAAATGTGGCGTCGTTGTGAGTCTACAAATCACATTGCAGCGATTCCGTGCAGCCTTATATTTCTCACTAGTTTTTTGTCACGGATTTGACTTGTATCGAGATTTGGCGTTAATTTTCTTAGTAATCAATTGCTTTATATCGACCTATCTGAAGAACAAAGTCACATCTTCAAAAAGTCGACTTTTCGGCATAGCGGTTTCAAGTTTAATATAACAAAATTTTTGTCTAGTATTTTTGTTTGAAATCTTAGAGCACTCAAATTTTAAATGACACATTTATTAAAAATAAGCTACACACCAGTATTCTCACATTACACTTAACTCTTTTTTTTACGGAAATAAGTGGTCCCATGTTTACATATAATGTTGTTTATCGGAAGTCCCAAATAGATTTGAGGTCCCATAAGCACATGTAACTTTGTTCTACGGAATCCTATCCAGAAAACTGTGGTACATATGCATATATTACACTATTCTAGGGAAAATGTATATAAAAATAGTGTAACATGTGGCATCAACACTTTACATAAATTAAAATATTATAGTTTACTAGCTGTGTCCCGCGGTTTCACCCACATCGTGAAAGAAGTACTTCCCGTACCCGGATAAAAACTATCATATTCATATCATATTCATACTTTCCGGTTTGCAATCTATATCCATACCAAATTTAATCTCAATCGGTTCAATAGTTTTTCCGTTAAAGCGTATTATATAAAAAGACAGAGTTACTATCACAGTTATAATATTAATAGGGATGATATGAAAAACGAATAATAAAAAGAGTTTTTGATTTATTTAAAATAGCGTTTATTTTAACTATATTTTCTCTGTTTTATAAAACTTATCATTAGGTAATACTTAACGGTAGTTAGTCTCATTGTTTCATTTGTTACTCATTGTGTAAGTCTTAAATAAATTCCGATTCTCGGATAAACAAATTATGTTATAAAATAGTTACCCTGTTTGTTCAATCTTACAAATTATTATCAATAACTACTTTGCACTTGTAAGCTTATTGTATACGAGTAACCGCCCTCGCTTTGCTTCGGTTTCCTTATTTTTTTACACCTTGGGTTACATTATTGGAGTTTTATTAAGGATCCCTAATTTTTTGAAAATATGATATAGCCTATGTTACTCGTAGATAGTGTAGCTTCCCAACAGTGAAAGAATTTTTTAAATCGGTTCAGTAGTTTTGGAGCCTATTCAATGCAAACAAAAAATCAAATCTTTTCTCTTTATATATTAGTATAGATAATCACAATATTAAAATAGGAACAAAAACTGTATTTAGAATCTTAATTAATAAAATAACAATCAGTTTTCAAAATCAGCCATAATACGTATATCTACACTATTAGGACACATATTATAATAAACAAAGTAAGTTAAAATATTTTTTTTAAAGTAATAAGTTTGTACTTAGTTTCTGTAAAAGAACAGTATGTATACAACGTATAACAGAATTTACTCACTTTGAGAAAGTACCTTGTCCAAAATCGGCAACTGAATCGATTCCACGTATTTTTAATTGTGTTTTATAGCTTAATAATTTTTTATTTAAGAAATGAGTTATACTCATTTCGAACGAAAAGTGTGAACATTCTACCCAGCGGCGCACGCACACATGAGAGCGAACGAGCGCTACGTATACAAGGTCGGTGCGCGCGTGTGTGAGGTACACCCCAACGAAAACAGCTGACTATTAGCGATCGAGCGATCATTACATAAAATATGTAGTAAGTAATGGTAAGAAGATTAAATACTAAACAATTATGATTCTCTCTTTCCATTACATTTTTCAGGCTTTGTACTGTAGACTGTGAACAATTTTGAACTCATTGATTAAACCTCACATTAAAGAACAAAAGAATTAAACAATGTCAGTAATAAGTTTAAGTTTATTTAATACCTACTACAGTGTCACTTTTCACTACATTAAATGCATAAATGACGTACACCCCTAAACACCCCAATTAGAATACCTATTCAGTTTTAATCTTAATACATACACTGAAATATTTTTATTAGCTTTATTAATAATTGTTTATTCAAGATATTAGTTGTTCTCGTAGAGGGATAAGAATGTTCATAATATTCTACGCAAGCATACAGACTCACGTACCTACACATGAGAGTGAGACCCACGTCACAGGCTACAACGAGGGCCGCGGGGGCCGGCGCGCGCGCGGCGATAGCAGCTGATGGACGAAAACGAATTATGCCTAAAATAGTAGGTAATCGTACTAAGATAAATTGTTTCATAAACAAATTATGATTCCCTCTTTCAATCACTTTTTACAAGCTTTGGACTGTCGACTTTGAATCATTTTGATTAATACAATGTCAATCGTTTTGGCATTAAGATGATAAGATATTTATTGAAATATTTATTGTTTTAAAAACTTAACTAAATTTTAAGTAAATTAGTAGGTGTAAACGGACAATTTAGTACTTAAAATTTAGTACGCAAGGAAACAAGTGATTTAGAAATTTTTCTATGGGCGGGGCTTATCACTTAACACGTTTGAGCAGGCATTTTTTAATTAAAATTAGTAAAATGCATAAGTTTGATATGTAGGTTGTGAAGAATTGTATGAACTAAAGAGCTTTACTAAATTATTATGTTTGGACGCGCACTAATAAATTATTCACTTAAAATTTAGTTAACTACATAATACGTTTAAATCGGACTTAAGTAATAATACAACAAATTAAAAAAGACTGCGTGTTTGAAAGCTGTGAATTATAAAAATATTTACAAATATTAAACAACCAATTAAATTTAGTTAGTGTAGGTAGGTAACTTACAAGTCTGATAATAATTGGTTTCTTCCCTCCTCATCCTCCTATACTCCTATCAACTCCTGCGGCGTCGTCTTTTAATGACATTTTCAAATTGTCCACCACCTTGTTCGATACACAAATATGATGCACGTTTTTGTAATTGTCGTTTAAGTTTATTTAATACTACAGTGTCACTTTTCACTACGTCAAATGCAGCTATTATTCTATTTTTAGATCCTCACCGCTAATGGAATGTTTGAAATAAACACGTAAAAAACAGTAAACGTAAACAGAAAAAAGTCTAGTAGGGTCAAATCAGCTGACCTAGGAAACTGTACCTAAACACTATCCAGTCACTGATAAGGCTGGCGCGTGCGGCGTGACTGTTTAATTTTTAATTTACTAAATCGTAGATCATAAAAGCCGCCGCGGCGCCGGTGGCCGGGACGTGACCGCCGGCCGGGAGTGATACCATCGTTACGTCTCGCTTCCTCCCGACTGTTTTTAAATATGCGGAAGAGAGAAAACGTAAGGAAGTGTGCGAACTTTCTTTATAATATTTTTTTGATCTATTGCGTTTGTAGTGAATTTCTTTTACGTCGTACAACTACGTACGTTTGGCAGTGTGCGTTTGTGGCTGTGGCTCAGTATAATAATGCTTGAAAGGACCCTATTGCATTGACTTAAGTTTCATTTTTGTTTGTTTCGACTGTTTAAAGAATTGGGTGACATCATTTACTTAATTTTAATTTCTTTTAGGGAAAAAAAATTACCTACATTAAAAATACGTGGAATCGATTCAGCTGCCGATTTTGAGCCATGTACTTTCTTATGTTACATATATATATGTGACAGATTGTATATATTATATAGTACTATAAAAAAGTTATCAAAATTTTGGATTGTTGTCAATCAAGCATTAGTTATTGGTCTTCACTGTCAGAACAATTTTTTTCATTTTGTCTCTGAACTGGCAAAGCCTTAAAATAATCAGAATATTGAGCACTGATTATGCCTGATGTACACATGCTAATCAGGTCTCGTTTTTTGTCTTTCGATAAACCAATAGGAGCTTTATAAGCTTTCTCAAGAGTAGGTAAAGTAGTATTAGTTCTACGCGTATTACTGCGAACAACCACTGTGCCATAATTAATGTCATTCAAATCATATTTGTATAAAAGTTGGTTCGGATTCGATTTATTAACCAACACCTCCCGTATATTATTCCATGCCACCTTATGACCTTCAATGTTCTTACTCCAGGTTTTATCGACAACATGACTTTTGAAATCATAGAAGTTTTCTTGAGTCATGTTTCGCACTACATAAGGTTCACCCGAGCTTTTAGCCCAGCGAACGAGCAGACGCCACTCATCTGGAGTATATATTATTTTTTTTCAGCCTTTCTCTCTATGAGGGCATGGACACTGTCACCCTCGTTTTGGGTATGTCCTTTTTCAAGAAGTCTGTGGCTTATAGTCACATTATATTTTAAAGCTGCATAAATGTATAAATAGAAGATAAAGCGATTTTTATTTTGGCCAGCACAATTATCCGACCAAAACCTGAATTCGCCCATGCCTTTTTTGCCTTTTACGTTTGCCTCTATATAGTCCAACAAGCAACTACTAACTTCGTTAGCGTCCATTTTTGCCACCGTCTCGTCCCACATATAACATACAGCCTGCTTTTCACCCATATCAAAGACAGTAAAGTTGAGGAAGCTTAGTTTTCTTTTATAGTAAAAGATACTTACATTGCCATGAGGACAACACAAAACTTTTTGAAAATCAAAAACTGCTGCTAGAATTGTACCATTTGAACTTATTGCATCACAATTATCTCGGGTTTTCTAATCGCGTGCAATTTTTTTATTAGATAAATGCTTTTCATGATTAGCATTTTCCTCGTCTGTGGGATGAGCTTTGTTGCAAAATATTTGACATACGTCACATTGATCTTTTTTCGGACGAAAAAAGCTTAAATTAAAATTTTCGTTCACAATATCTCGATATTGTCACAACATCAGGGTTGATCACTTTTTTATGGCTATTATGACGACCTCATAGATCTGGAAACATTTCAGTACTGCCGTCATATTTATTCCAAGCTGTTTTGAGAATCCTGCCACTAACAGACAAAGTATTCAGGAACATGGTTTTGCATACTTCCACCACTGAACATTCATTCTGATCGCACTTCTTAGGCAATGGCAATGTGTATTTAAACGTATACTGGCGATTATTAGAAATGTCACGATCAAGCATCTATACTTACGGTATTTGTTTGTGTATTTCACTACAAATGCCCATTGTTTTTCACGACTTGCCATTTTCCAGAACTTCTTGAAGCAGTAGTGTCTTCCATCTTGACTTATTTTACTGGCGCACTTATTACATTCACATGGTGGCCCTAAAGTTTTACAGTCAACAGCCTTATCTCTTTTAGAAATATATTTTTCTCCCATGTTTGTCAAGCATTTCCTCTTAGCATCTGACCATTCCGTAGGACGCCTTGCACGTTTTTTTGTATTTTTTCTGGTAACTCCGGGAGAACACACTGATGGAGACTGAGGCCAATGAATATTATTATCATGCAAGGCACAAAAAGCATCTTTACATTTGTTGGAATGATTGTTGAGTGGAGAAGCCATAGGAGTTATAGCATCAACCTCAGAAATCGCTGTTGAAACAGACAAAGGTGCTGTTGAAACAGAAAGTGGTGCCAAATCCCCGAAAGTAATACAAGGTGAGTTCAAGGTGAGATCAAGCAAAAAAGGAGATACTTGGGTTGAGGAGGCAGGTGAAGATACGAGCGGTGCAGCATTCGGTTCCTCGAAGGTGTCTTTCCACACGTCGGCCATATTTTTGTCGATGTTTTCAGCTTCCACGGGAACTGGTGACGATGCTGTCGACGATAGAGCCCGATGTTCAGAAATGATGACATCTGAAATCAAAAACTAAAATATAAGAAAAACAAATTCATTTGAATGGTAAAATTATTATGGTCAGTGTTTATAAGTATTAAAAGAAGGGTTTAAAATGCGTTAATATAAATAAAATAAAAAATATGGTCTATTTTAGTTGGTACATAGACACATTGTGTTTTTACTTCAAAGAACAATGTCACATAAGCACTTTCACCTCCAAAATAAAACAAAAACTCCCGTGAACAACATTCTATGTTACAATGAAACTGTGTTTTAGAAGACAATTTTCAACGAACATAGAACCATCGTCACATATTCGGTGATTTATTAATCGTATCTTTTATTAGGTCCAAATATTTTTGAATTTAATGTTTAAATTAAATATTTTAACTCCAACATTTTGGTAAAAATTCCAAATAAACCTGCTACTTTTCTACGACCAACGTCCCATGTACTTATAGGACGCTCTTACTTTACAATTCAATATTTTCACATAAATTTTAAATAAAATAGGTTTTTGAATGTATAAATAGGATGAATTGAAATACTGTAAATAATATAAGTACTAATAATACTTCATTACTAGGGATTGCAAACCGGATCCGGTAATCCGGTCGGATCCGGCGTTTTTTACGCATACCGGATCCGGCGACCGGATCCGGTCACGCATATTTTTGACAAATAACCATCCTGTTGCTAGTGTAGATGCTGTAAATGCCTGGTATAGATGTTGTAATTAATCTAGCATGGCATTCCGGTATTCCTATAAGGATGTTATGTACAACACAAATTACTGAATGGATAAATTGTAACTTATAAAAGTGTGAAATTATGTCCTCGTTAATATTACTTCTTGTTTATAATTTGTAATATTTGCCCTAAATGGTTGTAGCTGTAAGCTGTAGATGTATTTCAATTGATGCGCGATAACACTACAACAGAAAAACGCCCTTAAACATATTATTATGAAGAAGTGTAGTAGTATATATGTATTTATACTTGTTATTGGGCTTCCTTCTTAAAGAAAATAAAGAGAAACAAATACAACAATTGATATATACGTATTTTTTAGAAGATAAGTTGTATTGACAATCTGTTTTACATCTAACTAAAATTACAGTTTTCGGACTGTTTACATCCAGATGCAGGTATAATATAGGGTGGCGCAAGAGTCATCATTACCCTATCGGAAGATGCAATATTTTTTTCAAATGGCGGTAAATATCAGTTTCGCTGTGACATTTGTGTAGAAAACAGATACAAAATACACGTCAATAAGACATGAATCGCTATACTCCTCAAAAACGCGGAGTAATCATAATAATCTCTCGTTTTCCGTCATTTGCACTATCCGGCAAGATCGCCCGTTTTAACCGTTTTAGACTTATTTTGGGTTCTTGGTGGGGTTTCATGAAGTCATGAGCCCATGTCAACAAGCCTCAGATTCTTGAAGCCCTCAAAGAAAATATCCGTCATAAATGCGGAAACCTTTCGCCAAAAGTTCTGGCAGGAGTGATGGAAAATGCCATAAATCGGGACCATACAGGTCCGATTCTAGCGGCAGCCACTTGGCTGATATCATTTTTCTACTTAATGAAAACAAATATTTACACATGAAATAAACACAATCCAATAGCATAACTAAAGTTTTTCATTTATTAAAAAAAAATACAGTCAAAGAACATCGGGTGGCAACTTTTGCGCTTCCCTAAATGATAATCTAGCTGAACCGTAGCCACTTCGCTGGGAGTCAAACATTTTTACTTCTGATGAAGTAAGAAAAAACATATTATTAATCACAGTAAAGGATAGCCTATCTCACTAAAGAATAATTTATCTTTTTATTGGTGTAAAATTTTATGAAATTACTCCAATAGTTTTTGAGTATATCCATAATAAAAAATAAATAAAATATCAAAATTTTCCTCTTAATACTAATAAGATGATTATTATTAGGTGCTACGGCTTTACTACGGCTCCCATTTGCGTTCCTTTATAATCCAAAAAAAATATTACCTCAAAAACAGTCTATATTGGAACTGGAAGGAAAAATTCTGATCACGTGATCAATCCGGTCGGATTCGGCCGGATTGGTGAAAATCCGGTAAAATCCGGCCGGATTGAAAATGACACCGGATTGCAATCCCTATTCATTACTTACCTGGATTAATGTTAGAATTATTTTCTTCCTTCGCAATCTTCACGAGTGTTTCATTTTGCAGGGAATTATCCACTTTATGAGGACTCAGTGCTAAGTTTACAAGTCGTCTCGATCTGGTACTATTTTATAGTATAAATTCGGGAATTAAGACTAAATAACTCATCAGGCGCAAAAAAATGCAGATCGCGTAGGTAAGCGTCCTTTTTCCAGTGAACAGTGGCGCGACTGACGATACGACGCGGCGCTCACGCGCTCAAACAAGATGGCCGGCGGCGGATATTACGACGTAACCTTGTTCTGGGGAACGTACTACGCATGAAACATTGTTTTAACTGAAATCTTCAGAAATCGTGTATGAAAAAGATAAAAAAAAAATATTACATGTAGAAAACACTGAAATAAGATAGATAATGGAATAAAACCTTTTTCGTCATATGGTTACATGTAACTTTGTTCTTCTGGCAGGTCGATATCTTCATTCAGCCATGGTGCTGGAAGATGCCGAATTCGAACTGGTCTGATGGGAGCGTGCTCATCGTAGAGCTGTACGAGTAGAGCTGTAGGATGATTTCTATTTAGGTTTAAATCCGAATGTAATAACCGACCTCCTACTCTCAACACACCGTCTTTGTCAAGAAAGGGATTCAACGCTCTGAGTTTAGAATTTTTGGGTAAGTTTTTGTTTTGCTTAATTAAGCTAATTTCATTCTCAAAATGATTTTGTTGACCTGTTTTATCAAAATTTTTAGTGCTTCGCTTAATTCCAGTGCAGTTAAATATGCTGTACTTGATTTACTTCCCTTAGCCTTGTTAGCATTGTTAACAAATCGCCGGCAGTATGTTATCACTCTAATGGTTTTAGTTAAAGATGAATATTTGTCCCACACTGATTCGTCGAGGGTAATAAAATGAACTTTAACTGCTTCCAGGTCAGTCTGTATTTTGTCGATAACATAAAAAAACCTTTATAAAAAATATCATATACATGTATTACTTCTAGTTCAGTAGTGAAAGCTCTGAGTGCTATTCAGCCATTGATAGTTTTTATTTAAGAACGGCTGCAAGGCTCATACTGGTCATGGATAATAGTGAATTATTTGTTGAAAAAATTATACACGGTACTGAAATATATGTGTGAGTGTGTTAGCGTTTATTTATTATTTATTTATTTATATATCAAAATTGTTTAAAGAGTAGTGAATGTAAAAAAAAACTTTTAATTACATTTGTACTTAAGACAAACCTCAGTAAATCAGCTAAGCTTAAAGTCAAATTACACTTCTTGTGATGATTTAATCAAGGACATGAAGATTCGTTTACTTACTAAGAAATCTGCAAATTCTTTGTTACAACAACTAAATAACACTTCCCAGCGCGATTTATCTATTTCAGAATACGCTTATAAAATTGAGAAGCTGTTTGTTGATCTCACAATTTTACAAGCCGACTCAAATGACAGGCTTATGAAATTCTAAGGCCAATTAATGAGAAGTTAGCTATAAAAAAAATTGCAGATGGCTTAAGGAATAGAAGACCCCGTGACTATACCGAGCTTAAGGACGCAGTATGTGCGGCACAAGACGAGGAGCTGTCCCAACCTTCGTCTTCAGACTCGATAATGAGAATTCAAGGTAAGTCGTATTCTCGTTCAATTAATAATGGCGTTAATGCGACTCGAGGCAGTAGATCTTTTCATCGTGGAAAAGGAAATTTTCGGGGTTATTCAAATCAAAATATAAGAATTCCTTCAAATTCTTAGGGGAATAATAAATCTTTCATAAATAATAACTACGGTACGCAGAGTAAACAGACTCCAGGTTATCATATGCAATCGAGTCCAGTTCGAGCCTCACGAGAAAACCGTATGGTACTGACTTCACAGGCAAAATATTAACCTTGCCCATGTACAATCTGAGAATTATTCTGAAAATTCTGATACACCTGAAAATCATTCAAATAATCAGTTTTTTCGTTCCTAACAAATATTATATTTTAAGTAATTTTAACTTGCGATTTAAGCAACGCGAATTAAACATCTTTGTACGTGAACAATCCTAGGTGCTCATGGTTACTTGACACCGGAGCATCAATATCGGCAGGCTGCATACAAAATTATATAAAATCATCAATGACGGCCATGATCCTTTAAAAATCGTACAATCTTGCCAGACAAGGTGGCTTTCCATTGAGTCTGCAGTTGCACGCATATATGCACAATGGTTAGAACTCAAAACACATTTTAACATAGCCAAACTTAATGAAAGATGCTACACAGCAGAATTGCTGCATGGAATGTACTCTGACGATATGAATTATGCATACATTGCATTTATGTATCCAGTTCTAACAGATGATACAAGGGTAAATAAATTATTCGAATCCAAAGACGCAGATCATTCGAAACTGTATGATGAATTGACGCATTTAATTGAAACACTTGTTGCCAAAATATCTTTACCTACGCAGAAAGTAGATATTTTTACACAACATATGTAAGTAAAATCAGCGTAGAACACGCGTTGTCTCATAATAAAGAACCTATTGCTGACATAGTGTTGCATTTTAGATAGATAAATAGACACCTCTTTATTGTTTCATTTTAATAAAATCGTCAAATACATTTACTGAGTTGAAAAAATACAATAAATACGAAAGAATTTTGGTACGAAGTTTTAAATTTTAAAGATATGACTGGAAAAAACAGATTTAAAGATGTAGTCACATTTGCCATATCGTTATTAGTTTTTTAACACCCTTGCTCATAAATTGGTTTTTATCACATGGCTTTTACACTCATAAACCATGGTATTAAACACTTGTGCTTTTTTTTCTTAATCGCACTAATGTATTTTTGGCTTACTTTAATGAACTATCGAATAAATATAAGCCTAGCTCTCTGTGGAGTATATACTCCATGTTAAAAAGCACCGTTATAACAAAAAATGGTATAGACATTAAAAAGTATTCCAATCTGACGGCATTTTTAAAGAGAAAGTCAGACTAAAATATTATCTACAAATGACGTTGAAAAGCTTTTAAAAGAAGCTCCGGATAGTCAGTACCTGGCAACGAAGGTAAGTTCCTAAACTAGTGTTTAAAAAGCTACGTAACTAGTCGGTTATGTAAAATGTACTCATTGCGAAACAAGCATTTCTTTCTTTCATAAATGTAAAATGGAATCAAATATTTTAATTTGAAAAAATACTGCAGAGACCTAGCTCGATCGATTTCTCGCCCTGAAAACCCCCTACATACTAAACTAAATTTAAAGCAGGTATTATTAATTAAGTAAATAGTTATTTATTGTTATTGTATTATAGCCTGTTATGCACAATAACCTGTTTTGTATTTTACAGGTCGCATTAATATTTGGCCAGCAGTGGACCTCTAAGGGCTGATGGATGGATTAATATTTGGCGTGACTGGTGCGTGTAGACGCCAAGAACTACACGACACCACCACTAAAGATATAGAACAACATGGCGAGATGATGTTGGTCAAAATCACTCGAACTAAGAACAAGATTCCGCGGTCATTTGCTATTCACGGCCCCTTTTACGAGATGGTTAAAAAATACCAAGCCCTTCGTTCACCCAAGGCTCAAAATGATAGTTTTTTTTCAAAACTATCAAAAAGGCAAATGCACAGCACAACCTATCGGCATTAACAAATTTGGAGCCATGCCAAGAGAAATAGCAAGATTTCTAGATTTGCCTGATGCTGACTGTTATACAGGTCACAGTTTTAGACGCACTTCTGCAACATTGTTGGCTGATTCGGGCGCTGATATTTTAACCCTAAAACGTCATGGCGGGTGGCGATCCAACACTGTTGCAGAATCTTACGTCGAAGACTCAATTCAAAACAAAACAAATATAGCCAATCAAATAACACAGGGCATCAATTTAGAGCCGCCGTCGAAGAAGTTTTGTCTTGAACCTCAGCCATCTACTTCCAATGACCCAATGTTTTTGCCTCCTCCTTCCGCAACTGAAACATTTCAAGTACGCTCTTTCAGCTCCTACGACAATATTGCAACATCACCAACATATACCGATGCTGACAATAATGAAGTGATTAACATTACAATAACACAGACTGTAAAAATGCCTACAAAAACTGGCAACTACCATTTTAGCAACTGTTCATTTAGTAATTGTTTCAATAATTAAACATTAATAACTATAAAATTTGTTTTTTTACTCGTAAGTGTGTTGAAAAACGTCGTATGACACACGGCAGCACACACGTGAGGTTTGGTCGTTACACTCTCGGTTTTCTTGCAGCACTCGCCTTCGACAAAACTGAGGAACCGAATGAAGCTAGAGCTCCTAACATCAATTCTCACGGTTCGTGCTGGCTTATCTCGCGAAAAACCAAATCCACGGACCTAAAAAAAAGACGGACATAATCTCAAGAACAAATTCAGTGAAGCACCCATAGGAATACCAACTCTGTATTCGTACAAGTACACACACCCACACATTGACACCATACGGCTACGACATTGACACCATCGCCAATCAAAAATTACAAAATTACGCACACATGGTAAGCGAGCTGTCAGCTGTCAGCTTCACTCCCGGTTAGACAAGGTTACGTCTGTTCTTTTTTATGTCCGTGACCAAATCCAAATAAATCGTACTTCTATGCATTTGACATTGACACTCCTAACATGACATTAGATATAACAACTGTCATATGCAGTCGACACCAAAGATTTTATAACAAGAACAAGATTGTGCACTATAAAATTATTACAATGTAAACGGAATTCTATGCGGTTACAATAAAGTTTACTTTCCTATGCCATTACGCTAAACGGAAAATCGGTCTGAGCGAGACGCCCCTATTATGGAGTGCGTCTCTGTCTACTGGGCTGCCACTGTAAAATATTTTATCATGTTGTAGAATATCATTATATATTTTATTCCCAGTTGTCGAGATTATTTCAAAATATTTACTAGTTAAATGCAATGTTTAGCTTATTTAATGTCCATAGCATTTGTATTATTTTAAACCGTGGTAAATCACTTGCTTCGTTTTGTAGTCGGCGTTATGGTAGTTTTAAAAATATTTAATATGCAACACTAGGCGTCGTCAATCAATATGGCGATTGTGATTATTTGTGTCAACTGTGTGATGCGTAGTGCCTAAACGTGGTGAAAAATCGTAATTACATTGTTATAATTGTGTTTAAATATATAGAAATGGTTCTCACATGTTGCGTGAAAGAATGCAAAAGTGAATCATACAAAGGAAGCGGCGTATCTTTTCACAGGTGAGTATTTAGGTAAAGTTTTATTTTTGTTTAGAATAGGGTGTCCACGTTGATTGTAGTCTGTAGACCTAAATTTACTTTGTTAGCGCTCGTGTAGATGGGACCGTGACCGCCGCACTGCGCCGCTATGCTGTGTACACGGACCGCCGCGCGCCGCTTGGCTGACGCCGCATCATTTTAGACATGACTTAGTAATAGATTGCTGTCACGGACGAATACGCTTTTCGCAGCTAGCAATTTATCTCTAAGAACGTGTCTAGTGGTTTGGTAAATCGGCGCGACGGTGACGATGCAGACCACACGAGCGCTTACTATATTACCAAAATAAATAATTGTTTCAGGTTTCCTAAAGATGAAGAAATTAAAAATAAATGGCTAACCGTTATACCTGGAAACGTCACTAAATATTCAGCTGTTTGCAGCTTGCATTTTAAAGCTGATGACTTCGCGACCCATCCTGCTGCATCAAGAAAAATATTGAAAGTTAATGCTATACCTTCAGTTTTTCCTGTTGTAAATATATCACTTATATAATCCTTTATCAATGATATAGATATATATATACATATTTATAAAGAGGAAAGATTTGTATATTTGTAATGAATAAATTCTTAATTATTAGGTAACAAAGGCTTTATTCCGTCTCAATACATTGTAAAGGAGCTGAGTTATAAAGTTACTCATGCGTAGCCACGGGCAAGTCTGTGAGTCACTCATATACAGGGTATAACAGATCATAAGTTATAATATAAATAAATCTGACTACCTCGTTGGTCTAGTGGTTGCAAGCGCGACTGCGAAACACGAAGTCCCGGGTTCGATTCCCAGGTCGGGCAAAGTGTTATTGAGTTTTTTTCCATTTGGAATTTCTCAGTAAAAAACGGAGTCTGGATTTGTGCTTGGTGGCAATAGACTCGCCACCTATTACATGGGACCCAAACACCGCGGCGAAATGTGTTAGTACTTGTGTGCAGCTCTGCCTACCCCTTCGGGGATTACAAGCGTGATATTGTGTGTGAAATCTAAATAAACAAACAAATACATATATGGATTGTAAATAAATAATTAATTTCTTAACTTTCAGATAGTACCTGACACTAAAAAAGTGCACATACTGAGTTCTATTAAAATATGCCAAGAAATACCTCAGTGTCCTGGAATGTCATCCGAGCCACCATCTAAGAAGATGAAGTTGCATCAAAGTGCAAGCACACAAACGTCAATAACAGTCAATACTCCAAGGAAAACGAAACTGCGACGTGAAGTTAAAATCCTATCTCAAAGACTGAAAAGACGAACTAAAACCATAAATAGTTTGAAATCGTTGCTTAATGTTATAAAAAAAAAGTGTGATAATTACAACGAAGTAGAAAATATGGTACAACTCAATTTTGAAAATATTCACTTACAATTAAACAAGAATGTGTCAAACCGTGGTGCTAGATATAATGACGATGTTAAATCCTTCGCACTGTCTTTGTATTACTATTCGGGTAAAGCGTATAAGTTTTTAAGAAACCATATTTCGCTGCCTCACCCTGCAACATTGCGTCGCATTTTATCGACTCACGACTGTGATGTGGGTTTCATGGCAGAAGTTTTAAATTTTCTTCAAAAAAGGGTTTCCGAAAATCCTAATTTCCGAGATGTAGCGTTGATTTTTGATTCTATGTACATAAAATCTCAACTTGAATATGACCCTGCAAAAGACAAATTTAGGGGACGTATAGATTTTGGAGGCGTTGTGCCCGAAGATCCAGAAAAAATTGCAACTGAAGCATTGGTGTTTCAGATTGTTTCGCTGAAAGATAAACTAAAATGTCCCATCGCCTATTTTTTTGTTGACAAAATATTAGCGTCGGTTCAAGCTAAACTTGTTGAAACAGTTATTCGTAAATTGGCGGATATAGGTATGGTGGTCCGATCTATAACTGCAGATGGAACTACTGTGATATAAGCACTTTCGAAATATTAGGCTGTTCTTTCGAATTTCCTCACATGAAAACATACTTCAATCATCCCTCAGTATCCGTTAAAGTGTACTGTATCTTAGACCCTGCCCATATGGTCAAGTTGGCTAGAAACGTTTTTGCTGAAACGTCAATGTCTTCAAAAAATGGTGACATCGATTTTCAGTTCGTCAAACGATTACATGCATTGCAAGAAAAAGAAGGTCTCAAATTGGCGAACAAAATCAATAATACACACGTGAACTTTTACGGCAAAAAAATGAATGTACGATTAGCCGTTTAAGTTCTGAGTAGCTCGGTTGCAAATGCCATCGAATTTTTAAAATGTAGTAAACATCCAGATTTTTTTGGCAGTGAAGCAACTATCGAATATATAAGAATGCTGGATAGAATTTTTGACTTGTTCAATTCTAAAAATCCTTTCGGAATAGGTTTTAAATCGCCTATGCGTAGAGAAAACAAAGAAATCTGGCTAAATGTATTACGTGATACAAGAGATTATTTGTCAAGTTTAAAAGTAAATGGACAGAACATTTTATCTCACAGGCGAAAGACCCCCGCTTTAGGTCTTATAATTGACACCTTAAGCTTTGCCGGTTTAGCAGAAGATCTCTTGGAAAAAAACCCATACTTTTTAACTTACAAATGCTCTCAGGACCACCTTGAGATGTTATTCTCGTGTATTAGAGCTAGAGGTGGTTCTAACGATAATCCGGACGCTCTCCAGTTCAGGTATACGATGCGAAAACTACTGTTCCGAAATAGTATCAAGCCTAGCATTAACTCTAATTGCACCGATGCAAATTACGAAACAACACCAATTTTCGAGTTCAGAAGTACAGTCAGCGTCAAATAGATGTAAGCGGTTAGGGCAGTCAAATTGATCTCACATACATAAATTCATAAAGATGTACGAAGTCAGAGTATTCATATAGTTGTCAACATCTAAATTGATCATTAGAACTAAGCAACATAGTTTCCAAATTCTTGTAAGCCTTCAGGATGTTCAATTTTATGTTTGCGAACAAAACGGTCAATGGTATCTAGGCATCGCGACCGATAGTTGTCAAAATACGTACATAATCAAAATACATTTTATTACATTTCATCAAAGTGATTACTCATTTGAAACATTGACAAGATAAGTACATACTAATGACGACTGTCAGTGTCATCTTTATAATTATTTCTTTATTATAGAAGTGACCACAGATTACTTAATCACTACGTGACCACAGAGTACTTAATCACTACGTTATAAGAGACGCCACTTAGAACATTGGAAGTGACTACCTTAATGCGATTCATAAACCATTTACGTATATTAGTTAATTAATTACATATCGCCATATATAATTGATAACATTTAGGTACAGGCTGCTGTCTTTCAGATGTGCAAACTTGTTGATTATTCAAGAACAATCCAGATTTTAATTGAAATTAATTTACTGATTTTTATCAAATAAATGATGTAAATGATTAGCACTGATTAATAATAATAAATAAAGATACCCGATAATAAATAAAGGTACCGATTTTTCTCTTAAGGTGATATTTTATCCCCTTTGCCATTTCCATATTGTCAAAAATGGCGTCACCGCTGCAAGGGACACTATCGTTTGCAAAAGCTATTTACGAAGAGCCGCAATTTTCAGATTTTACAACTGTCTTTTACATGCTGTCGACAAAAACAAAATAGCCTTTGCGTTTTTGTTGCAAAATCGACCGTATCGTAAGGTGTTACAGTGCACGCTTGTAAAAGTTGACATACATCATTATTACTTATAGAAATATGTAGTTCTCTGTTCATTGAAAATTCTGAAGGAAAATTGTATGACTATCAGTGCCTAGATACTATTGACCGTTTTGTTCGCAAACATAAAATTGACCATCCTGAAGGCTTACAAGAATTTGGAAACTATGTTGCTTAGTTCTAATGATCACTTTAGATGTTGACAACTATATGAATACTCTGACTTCGTACATCTTTATGAATTTATGTATGTGAGATCAATTTGACTGCCCTAACCGCTTACATCTATTTGACGCTGACTGTACAGAACGTGATTTACAAACTCTTTTTCCCGTCAGTTCACAAACTAGTGACGCAAACGAAGAAAATTACATATACATTTCGCGGTTTTTTTTCGCGGGTAGGTGTCAAAACGTTAACAGCTGTTTACTATATGTCTAAGATTTTATTTTATTTTTCTCATGTATCACATTAAAATTTTTCTAAGTATAGTGATAATATAAAGTTATATAGTTGTTCTATGAACTGTGATATATTTACATCTATGTAAATTCCTTGGAACTTACCTGCACCACCCATCAACATAACCGCCACTACTTGGGAAACAGCTGACAGTTCACTTTTACAAATAAAAATATTTTATAAACATCAAGGATGGCAAATGTAGCTGAGATCGAGAGCATCCAGAAAGGCTTCGAATCGGGATGGATGAAGAAGATGGCCGAGTTTGAAGATCGACTAAAGGCAGCTGCAAGGACCTCAGATCCAACCATTGAACAGCTGAGTGAAGATTTCTACTCTTTTAAAGAACTTGTTAGTGAAACGTTTGGTCTTCTTCGCCAACAAATCCATGCATGCGTCAGAGTGGTAGATGCGATTGATATGAGGCAGCGCTCGAAGACTCTCTTGTTCTATGGCATTCCCGAATCAAACGTAGACGTAGGGCTGGCTTTACTTGACGTAATCCACAACAATATTGGCCTCAAAGATGTAACCAGCTCCTCTTTTAAGCGCTGCCATCGCCTTGGTACTAATGTCGATAAACGTCCTAGGCCGGTACTTGTACAGCTCACCGATCATAAAATTAAAGCAAGTATTTGGAACTCTAAAGCTAAGTTAAAGGGAACTGCACTGACAATGTCGGAATTCCTTACGAGAACGCGACAAATCACACACCAAAAGGCTCGTCAACACTTCGGTCAACGAAACGTTTGGACACTTGATGGTACTATCAATATAAAACTTCCTAATGGCGGCCGTGAAAAAATATGCTCCGAGGCGGAGTTTGAATTGTTGGCCGCCAAACACCCAGCCGTGGATTGTAGTGAAAGCCCACCAGAGCAGCGAGAAACCACTTCGACGTCCACTCGAAACCAGCACACTCGGCGTAATCACACTGGCACCGCTGCCGCTGCACAAGTTGATGACAAGAAGTCTCGACGGGCTATCTCCAAGAAATAGTGCGTTCACTACTTTTCACTTGCCTTCAATTTTCAATACTTACACATACTTGTTACATAATTAACAATTGTTCTCATATTATTCACTATAATCGGTAACGGTGTAAATAACGTATCCCACATAATCTATAATAGTAGCTGTGGATAAGTAGTTTCAATGTCATGGTCATTATATGGTATGTAGCAATTATTTTATTTCAAACTACCTACATTTTTATTTTTTATTTACACGAATTACTACAGACTACTTAACCACAACGTAAGTCCTTGAAACCATAGACATAATAATATGAGCGATGTATAATATTATTCTACTTAAAGTTTGTTAATATGTAATAGATATTTATTTTTATGTCCTTGGTCGTTCAGTTTGCTGAAGTGTTTTTATGATTTTTAAATCTTTATGTTGTTTGTTGATTTGTTTAAACTGATTTGATACTTCTCGTAATAATGTATGATCCCATTATTAATATTATTAAATTGTAACAGCTGACCGATGGGATGGTGCAGAAGCATTTGAGTTAATTTAATTTGCGTATTGTTGATATCTTATCGTTTTAGTATTACACGTATATATTTATTTAATTTATTATATATATATATATATATATTTAAATATTTATACATACTATGTCAGATGAATCTTTTTATTCCTGTGATGACTCCCACAATTCCTTCGCCTCCTGTGACGAATCTTTTGAATGTGTTGATTTAAATAAGCAACTGAATGGAATATTTTTGTTACGTAAAAAGTTTTTCAATATGTGTCATATCAATGCACAAAGCCTTCCAAGCCATTTTGCCGAGATGGAACACGTATTTACTAACAAGAACTTACATGCGATATTAATCTCAGAGAGCTGGCTTAAACCTAGTCTGCATTCAACATTATATCCTCTTCCAGGTTACGTCCTAATTCGTAATGATCGCGTGGGAAAAGGAGGTGGTGGGGTAGCTATCTACTTACGATCATCAATTAAATACAAAATAATTCTTAATTCTCCATCGGACTACTCTGCCTCCCCGGAGTACCTGTTCCTGGAAGTGGACTTTGCAGGCGTCAGGGCTGTTATCGGAGTAGTGTATTGTCCTCCCTCAATTGATTATTTCACTACACTAGAAACAGCATTCGATAATATCGCGTCCGGATACACGCACTACGTAATTATGGGAGACTTTAACACCGACTTGTTAAAGGATTTTTCTAGGGCTAATAAGTTCCGGTCAATCATGGAGTGTTTCAATCTTTCTATTCTTCCTCTTGCAGCAACTCACCACAACATAGACACAGATGACTCCTAGATTGACCACATTATCACTGCCTCACCTGACCTTGTGGATACGCATGGTCAGCTGTCAGCACCTGCTTTTTCACGGCATGATCTCCTGTACATTTCTTACAGATTAAAACCTCCTAAGCAAAGTGCAACTATTCTGGAGTTACGTAATTTTTCGAGAATAAACCATACCAATTTGAGCGCAGACGCTTCATGCTTGACCCTGAAAACGATAGCGGAGGCGTCTGCAATAGATGACAAAATTCATATTTTCAATACAAATGTTATCAGATTGTACGACACTCATGCTCCGGTTCACAGGATCAGGGTGAAGCGCCCCCCCGCACCTTGGATGACTGAGGGGGTACGTATAGCAATGGCAAGGCGTGACAAAGCATTCAAGAAGTTTAAAAAAGATCGTTCTGAACTTAATTGGGCCTCTTTTAAAGTCGCTAGAAACAGGTGTAATCAGATGATACGAACAGCAAAACGCCGATATTTCCATGATTATATAGTCAACGCTTCGCCCGCCGATGTGTGGAAATTTCTCGACTCGCTTGGTATAAGAAAGCAGCCAGCGTCGGATTATGGTCCCTCCCTTACTCTGAATGATATCAATTGTCATTTTTCGGTCACATCGTTAATGGATCCTATAATCCGATCTCAAACTCTGACTAATATTGGCTTAATTCAATCGTCTTCAATTCCGAGCTTTCAATTTACACCTGTCAAATCAATTGAGATCAAAAAGACGATTTCATCAATCAGATCGAAGGCGGTGGGATATGATAATTTAAGTAGGGGCATGATCTCGATGATTGTTGATGAGCTACTTCCGATGATCACCGAAATTGTTAATTTTTCCCTTAGCACTGGTCAATACCCCTCTGTTTGGAAAAACGCTTATATAATTCCTCTTCCAAAAGTCCAAAACCCCTCCTTACCAAGTCACTTCCGTCCAATCTCAATTTTACCCTTCCTATCTAAAGTTCTGGAAAGCTGTGTGCATAAGCAAGTATCCTCCTTTTTATGTACACATAATCTGCTGTCTGAATATCAGTCCGGATTTCGCTCTGGTCACAGTACTACCACAGCGTTGATTAAAGTCACAGATGACATTCGAAAAGGAATGGATAGTAAAAAACTCTCGTTGGTAGTACTGGTAGATTTCTCCAATGCATTTAACACAGTAGACCACAATATCCTTTTAGCCATTCTTTCCCAATTAAATTTTGCACCAACCACCTTGACCTGGTTTTCATCATATCTTCGTGGACGTCAACAATCAGTTCGCCTTGGTCAAACATTCTCGGACTGGGCTGAATTAAAAACTGGCGTTCCACAAGGTGGCATTTTATCTCCGATTCTCTTTTCTATTTTCATAAACTCTCTTACTTCACTGATTAACTGTTCGTATCATCTTTATGCAGACGATTTTCAGCTGTATGTTCAGGCTAGTGTCGAAGACCTTCATTCTGCTTTCCATACTATAAATGCCAATTTGGTAATTCTCAATGAATGGTGTCTTCGATATGGAGTAAATGTTAACCCCGCAAAATGTCAGGCTATACTGGTGGGAAGCGCGAGATTACTGGTCAAAGTTAACTATGATAAATTGCCAACTATATGTTACAATAAAACTCAAATCACATTAAGTGAGACAGTTAGAAACCTTGGCCTGTACATAGACAGAACCTTAAGCTGGCGGACACAAATAGCTGAAGTAAGCCGCAAAGTTGTAGCCTCACTGCGTTCACTCAGTCGTCTCAAGCACTTCCTTCCTTTGAGGACTAAGCTTATGCTTGTCCAAACTCTGATACTACCCATTATAGATTACGCGGATGTGTGTTATCCGGATTTATCAGAAGAACTTCTGAATAAACTAGAACGCCTTCAAAATAATTGTATTCGTTTTGTTTTTGGCCTTCGTAAATATGATCACATTTCTCAGTACCGTCTTCAGCTAAAATGGCTCCCAATTCGCCAAAGGCGTAGTTCTAGAATACTTCATCTTCTGTACTCTATCCTAAATGATGCCGCAACGCCAAAATATCTCAAAAACAGTTTTCATTACCGCTGCACAACTCACGATAGAGTACTGCGATCTTCTGAAAATCTTAAATTGGATATTCCATCAATCAGTTCCTGTTTCTATCACAACTCCTTTACCGTTCAGGCTACACTACTCTGGAACGCCCTGCCAGTGGAAATAAGAAAAGCCCCTTCCAAAGTCGCATTTAAGAGATTACTCCGGGATTATTACTTAAAATCATCTGTCACTTAAAGGAAATAATATAGCTATATAACAAGGTAATTTTGTATGTATTATAATTATATATATATATATATATATATATATATATATATATCGTAGAAGGCTAGATTGGAGTGTATGCTTTCGTATGTTCAGATCATCTCTGTAAACCATGTATCAAAGAACACTTCAGTACTATGAACATAGATCTCTCTCTGTGGGCGTAGTTATATGTCAGGACTGCCAGGATACTAAATAAAACACACTGTTCGACAGGCACAAGGATACTCTTCGCTCATTGCCTGATAACACCCGGTTTCATGAATTCAACGTTATTTAGATTTTCTTTGGTTTCGCGATCCTATACCAATCTGTCTATCGTAATGTCAATTCTCCTTTTTTCTTAATTTTGATAGATTACTAAGAACTTATTTTACTATACGCCGACACGGCCATTCTGACAAGACACACGTCCTCGTGTGTGAATCGTACGAAATCGCGTCATTTTGAACGAACGTAACATCAAACAAGATCTTCAAAAATCATTACGAATTTGAATTAATTAACCTGAGCCACGTACCATAGTCGTAAACTTCAACTATCAAAAGTAACAACAAAAATTCTGAACGATCTCTGAATCTCGAGTGAGTCCCTCAATCCCCACGACTTTCAAAGCCAACCAATAATCTCCACTGGTGCCATACACATACCCACCAAGTGAACAACACCACCTTCACCAGACGCCAAAACGCGCATCGCGCACCCACGGACTACTTGTGCTGCCCCAAGAGACACCGATTTCTAACGGGCTACGACTACGTAATTGCCACTGGTGCTGCAAAGTTACTGACTCGAGTTCCCATGTTTTCTTACTTCATCAACAAGCTCATTATTAAAATCAAATTCGACTGGTACATGACCTACAGGCATTCTCATTAACTTTCCTTTACTTTACTGCCAAAAGTTACAACAAAGCTGTTGCCCGAAATCCCGCAAAAATATCATCAGTTCATTTTTTTAGCACAATCACTGCTTCGCTATGTGTTTTCGCTATGGAGAAGAAGCAGCGGAAGAAACTCCATAACAACACGTTTTTTATCACGGAGCTACCAAATTATTATTTGTGCGATTTTAAAATATTCACGTCACGCGTAGGGTCGTTTGGTACGTCGCGGTCGCGGCGTCGTCACCGAATCAAAGCATCTCGTTCGTTTGACTCACTGTCGGCCATTGCTGACGACTCACACGTCCTCGTGTGACCATTCTGTAAAGACAATTTCAACACAGTATTTCGTTCGGCTATTCTGACTTGATGAAGTAAGGGAAGTGTATGTGTGTGTATGTTTTTGTGTGTGTGCTCTTAATCCCAGATAAAATTTCACAACTCGAATATCAACTATGTTCAATAAAGAAACAAACTCATTCCTCAATAAATTAATCGAAAGGCGTTATAAATTCTCGTCTCTCATCTATACTGTTCAATTTTCAACGTAAACCACAAGTAACATCACATCAAATCCTAATATTATATCATCATAATTCCTTCAAAATAAACTTCAAAATATTTTAAACCGCTTTTACCAATCAGTATTCAACACTTTTGTTATTGTCCAACCAGTATTTAAACAGTTCCAACTACTATCCAACCTGGATTTGTACACGTTATGTCACAGTTCAACACACAGAAAAATGGCTGAATGTTGATCATCATCATTAAACTCAAAGCTGAGAACATCATCAAATTACTCTTAAGTCCATAAATTAATCACTTTGCTTAGTACACACACAACATCGACCCTTCCTCAAACCTCCAACGTCTCCATTGAGCGTTGTCACACCACACAGGACACGCTTATACCAAGCGTTCCCACCCCATGTGTCACTAAGCATTGTGTTGATCCAACTGCCTCGTCACCATCATGCGAAAGGCCGCATTGATCTCTACTATAAACATTTGACCTTTAGACAATTTAAACAGTCACGGCTGTTACAGATAAAGAGATCTTATTAAGCCACGCTTAGTACGAATTCAACTAAGCATACTGGTTAAACAATTTCTCTCATAACATAACAGATTATAACTCTAACCTAGACTTACCTAACCTTTTTTTTACCTTACCTAACCTACCCTTTTTTAACGTGTGGAAAGACCTTTGTCTCATCCATTCGGTCATCGGATATGTAACCTACCCTAACCTAACCTAAACTTTTTAGTCCGCAGTGGTTTGGAGCACCGCAGTGCTGCTTAGAATCCATACGGACTGATGTGGATGATGTGTATTCCAAGAGACTCGAAAGTTCTCAGAAATGCTTCTCATGGCATCTTACATTCCCATACAATTTGGGCAAAACTATTCCAAGCTACGCAGATAATTAAAGCACTTCAAGATGTCACTATCGAATCTAAGACGAATGCTTGACCTCTCGTTTCTTTACAAGCTTGCCAATGAATTACTTGACACTCCTAATATTTTCTCTCCACTCAACTTTTCCGTTCCATCCAAATTACCTAGATCATCATGGTTCAGAATTCTCAATGACGCACAATGCCATTCCAACCTCGAAAAAAGTACCACTTACTAGAATTATTCGCATAATCAGGAACATTTCCAATAATTATGACATTGACTTATTCACAAGTGAAATCCGCAAGTTTCAAAAAATTAACTTGATTTCTTCAGATGCACTCCAATTTTCAATTCAATACCATTATCATTCTTGTTATTATCTTACTGCCAACTCGCCTTAGTTAAATGCATGACCACCAAGAAACGGCCATGTAGTCTACACCTATAAAATAACACTTATCTTGCTTCAGTTCTTACCTATTGTTTATTTTCTGTAAATGGTTTGTATTATGTTGGTGTTTACTAAATAAAGTAATAAAATTTAATTTAATTTATTTTAATTAATTAGCATGGGCAATTTGTCGAATGATCCTCAAGAAAACATCATTATTTACATACTCTGCCACTGTAAGTGACGTCCATTCGGACACAAACTGTACTCACTGAATAACCTCCATCAATTTATATGAAGAATAGGATTTAAGTTCTAAGACCTGGTGTCTATAAATTTTGTAGTAGCGTTGTAGGATATTTGGAGAATTAAACGTTTTTCTTTCTTTCTTTTTACTAACTGATCAATTAGGTAAACATTAAATTTCAATTCAATTAACAAATAATCATCAGTACCACAGAAATTATTCCATTTTCTTTTGAATTAATAAAAATAAAGCTTGACGTCGCATTAACAACTCATCTCGTCATCGTACCAACAAATCCTGTTTCATGACGTTGCATCAACAACTCATCTCGTCATCGTACCAACAAATCCTGTTTCAACATTTTACCTTCTTAGAATTTAGGAAACGGCACCGATCATTTCCGAGAAAGTAAGAAACACAATGATTTGAAATGGGTATTTGAATTTAGGATCCAGCTTGATCTGATTGCATTAATTATATCTCATCACTCATCAATTTAATCTAACGCTAATTTGATCATATCCTGAATTGTAATAGCAATACCAATCAAATATAATTTCAAATTCAACTCTATTGAAGTGAGTAATTCTGTAGGAGAGTGGTCTGTAGTCAACACGACATTTCAAAATTTATTTTTCATCGTAATCGTCGTCAGTTGTCACTTCGACAGATTTTAATACTTACGTCAAAACATAATAATAATAATATGTCATAACAAACCTTGATGACAATTTTGTCCTACTAACCCAAGAACTATCAAAATATTATCACAAAGTTATGCAGGCAAAACACGAAATGAAATAATGTTACTATTTAAATATGCAGTTACCGTTACTCGTCAACTGAAGATATTAATTTACCATTCAGTCTACTTTGCAACAATCCATAATGTGTGATTGCGCACGATCATTAAAGTTGCCAATAAACAAATCAATATCAATCTTACAAAACAGCTATAGGTGGTAGGGAACGCTACCGTTATTATCAAGGCATCTACATGACCATCTTACCATGTTGAAAATCAGAATGTAATCAATGATAGGATTAGATGCATATACTAAACTGACGTGACCATTTAATCATTGGTGAACATCTCGTATAACGTAGCATCACAAATAGGTTGGTCTTTCTGTTGCGTTATATTTAACGGTGTAGTGAACCAGAAGTATACCATCTTACAATTGCATATTTCACCAACTCTAAAAGTAAATGAAATGTTAACGACTAAAAGCTTTATGCCAATCATGCCGGGGCTCGACCATGCACAGGTTGACTCAGTAATCAGCACAGGACACAGCGCTCGCAACAACGCCGGCAGAAGCATGTACAACCCGTTGCAATTTAGCAGAAACCAGCTTCGCTCCACACTCGTAGCTATACACATTCAAATCTCGCCATTTTTCCTAAGCTGAAACATTTAAGATAAGTTACACTCAGTTGCATGATATCGAGCATCATATTCACTGGGGCTACTTATCTTGCATTCTTTTAGTGAAAAACCTGAAACCAAATGCTTATTTCCATTTATATCCCGAATTTTAGTCATAAGTACCAATACGCTGTGGATTTTTAAATAAAGCCCAACTTTGCTATCACACTCCATGATCTCATCATCTCCTTTATGTTTCAAATGTCATCCGAACTGTTTTGTCCGTCATTTATTTTCCGACATGTATCTCTTAGATTCTCATAAAAACTGTATCACCATCTGGGTTTTTTATCCCACGCCTGATATCGTAGAAGGCTAGATTGGAGTGTATGCTTTCGTATGTTCAGATCATCTCTGTAAACCATGTATCAAAGAACACTTCAGTACTATGAACATAGATCTCTCTCTGTGGGCGTAGTTATATGTCAGGACTGCCAGGATACTAAATAAAACACACTGTTCGACAGGCACAAGGATACTCTTCGCTCATTGCCTGATAACACCCGGTTTCATGAATTCAACGTTATTTAGATTTTCTTTGGTTTCGCGATCCTATACCAATCTGTCTATCGTAATGTCAATTCTCCTTTTTTCTTAATTTTGATAGATTACTAAGAACTTATTTTACTATACGCCGACATATATATTATAATTTATTTATGTATTGTATTTCATATTTGCTTATGTTTATATAATTATGCCCTATGATACATATTTTTTTTTTGTTTTTTCATTTCTTAATTACTAATTTAAAATTGCTGCGGAATGAAACAAAATTTTTTTTTTTTTTTTACTGATCAATGTATTGTCACCTGCCACATGCTCTCTCCATCACCCTGGGTTGACTGGTAGAGAATGCCAATAGGCATTAAGTCCGCCCTTTGTAAGCCTATATGTAGGTTACAATAAAGACTTAATAAATAAAATAAATAAATAAATACATGCTCATGGACCAGGGAGACAAAAATACTGTATCTGATTTTAAAAACAATATCCTTTATTATATTTCTGGTTATATAGTCAATAAAATACTGGAC
This sequence comes from Thymelicus acteon, assembly GCA_951805285.1. NCBI lineage: Eukaryota > Metazoa > Arthropoda > Insecta > Lepidoptera > Hesperiidae > Thymelicus > Thymelicus acteon. The sequence goes on along the minus strand of OX638214.1, from coordinate 23,330,470 downwards.
AAAATAACTTGCCAGCATTGCCGAGCTGCATTGTTGGTAAAGAAACGGCATGACGATCACTCGTATACAATATGTAACTCAAATGTATGTAACATAGGAAGGTATATGGCTTAAAATCGGCAACTGAATCGATTCCACGTATTTCTAATGTAGGTAATTTTTTTTTCCTAAAAGAAATTAAAATTAAGTAAATGATGTCACCCAATTCTTTAAACAGTCGAAACAAACAAAAATGAAACTTAAGTCAAGGCAATAGGGTCCTTTCAAGCATTATTAGACTTAGCCACAGCCACAAACACGCACACTATCAAATGTACGAGTTGTACGACGTAAACGACACACTACAAACGCAATAGATCAAAAAAATATTATAAAGACAGTTCGAATTCTTCCTTACGTTCTCTCTCTTCCGCATATTTAAAAACAGTCCGGAGAAAGCGAGACGTAACGAAAATGTCACTCACGGCCGGCGATACGGCCCGGCCGCCGCCGCACGATCGGCGATTATGACTTAGATCACAGGAATATAAAGATGTAACTCAAAAATAACAACTTGAACGAATCAGCTGTTAAAGTTTTGGACTTTTTCCGACTTGTGTTTGATTCAAGACTGAAAAATAATTACTATGCTTTCCATTATTTTAACTGTTGATATTGTATGTTCAAGGTACCGTGATTTCAAAAATAGTTGAAAATAGTGTCCTAATATCTATTATACTTTAAAAAAATTGATGCAAAAAAAGTTCGTACTTAAATAATTAAACTCCAGTTACTAAATTTCCAAATTCACAAATTTTGAGTTACATCTTTTTTTTATTAAGCGTGCGAAATAGTAACACGCTTGCTCTATTATGCATATACGAAAACAATAATTGGAGCGAGACATAAATGAAGGTGTTTCCCCAGCCTTGTCACTCAATTCCCACACACCGGCTTATGATCTAAGTAAACAAACAAATTTGAAATTGAATTTAAATCAGTCAGTTCAGTACGTTACGCCGCACACCGCGCTGCGCTGCGCCGATACTCGATAGTACCTATTCTATTCGTGTTTTTAGTTAACGACTTATCGTAACTGTTCGTACAATGGCTTTTCCGTATACTAACATTGATTATACTGAAATGGTAAGAACTTTGGCACAGTGTGGTGACAACGTGGCATTAGCGTGCAGAACTTATAATGCTAGGTTTGGTACCAGTGTAGACCGTAGGACTATGCTAGCCGCTACTCAACGGCTCCGAGACCACGGAACATTTCGACCGAATACTGCGATCGACAGAGGAAACAATGTGCGAATACCTACTCGTCTTCAAAGCGAAATACTGGAATATTTCGATGCGAATCCCCATACCAGTACTCGTGAAGCCGCCCCACATTTTAACGTCAGTCATATGTACGTGTGGCGAACGCTTCATGGTGACGGCGAGCACCCATTCCACTTGAGACGCTGTCAAGAATTGATTCCTCGTGATTATGAATCACGGTTGGAGTTCAGCCGGTGGTTACTAGACAATTGGCAGCGAAACATTATTTGGACGGATGAAAGTACCTTTTCACGAGTGGGGATGTTCAATCAACATAATACGCATTTGTGGAGGCACGAAAATCCTCACGCATGTAGAGTGGATTCTTTCCAGCACCGGTTCTCCGTTAACGTCTGGGCGGGCATTATCGGTACACACGTACTTGGGCCCGTATTCCTAGAGAGATTAACAGGACAGTCATATTTAGTGTTTTTGAGAGAAACTTTGCCGGCACTGCTAGAAGACGTACCTCTTGTAAATTTACGAGAGGTGTTCTATCAACACGACGGTGCCCCAGCGCATTTCACGTGGACTGTCAGGCAGCATCTTGACGCTGAATATGGGGAGCGATGGATCGGTCGCGGCGGACCGGTTCAGTGGCCACCAAGGTCACCTGATTTGACGCCCCTAGATTTTTTTTTGTGGGGACGTGTTAAGTCTTTAGTTTATTTTAAAGATTCCACCAGCGCTGAGGATCTAAAAAATAGAATAATAGCTGCATTTGACATAGTGAAAAGTGACACTGTCGTATTAAATAAACTTAAACGACAATTGCACAAACGTGCATTATTGTGTATCGAGCAAGGTGGTGGACATTTTGAAAATGTCATTAAAAGACGACGCCGCAGGAGTTGGTAGGAGCATGGGCGTAGCTAGCGCCCCACCGTGCCCCACCCTGGCTCTGACCTGTAAGCCTGTAAGGTACCTAATCAAACTTAAAAAACTTAATTATCTAGCTACTAACTACAATATTTAATATCTGTAGGAAAGTTTACACTCGACAGCTGTCGTCAATCGACACAAAAAAATGCGATTAAAACAAAAAGTTAGGTACATAATATTATTTTAGACTGCTGCCCCACCCTGAGCCCATGGCTGGCTACGCTGATGGGTAGGAGTACAGAAGGATCAGGAGAGAAGAAACCAGTTATCAGAACTGTAAGTAATACCTACATTAACTAAATTTAATTGGTTGTTTAATGTTAGTAAATATTTTTATGATTCACAGCTTTTAAACACGCCGTCTTTGTTTAGTTTTGTTCTATTATACCTCTAAACGATAAATAATTCAATAAATATCTTATAATTTTAATGCCAAAACGATTGAAATTGTATTTAAACAAAATTATTCAAAGTCGACAGTCCAAAGCCTGTAAAGTGTGATGGAAAGAGGGAATCATAATTTGTTTATGAAACATAATTATTTATCTCAGTACGATTACCTAATAATTTAGGCATAATTCGTTTTCGTCCATCAGCTGTTTCTGGCTTATGGAATCCACACTGTGACGTTGGTCTCTCTCTCATGTGTGCGTGAGTCTGTATGCGTGCATAGAATGTTATGAACATTATTTTCCTTCTACGAGAAAGTAACGGATTTCTTAAATAAACAATTACTAAGCTAATAAAAAATATTTCAGTGTATGTATTATGATTAAAACTAAAAAGGTAGGTATTCTAATTGGGGTGTTTAAGGGTGTACGTCATTTATGCATTTAATGTAGTGAAAAGTGACACTGTAGTAGGTATTAAATAAAATTAAACTTATTACTGTCATTGTTAAATAATTTTGTTCTTTAATTTGAGGTTTATTAATCAATGAGTTCAAAATTGTTCACAGTCTACAGTACAAAGCCTGAAAAATGTGATGGAAAGAGTATCATAATCATAATTTGTTCACTATTTAACATTCGTACCATTACCTACTACATATTTTATGTAATGATCGCTCGATCGCTATAGTCAGCTGTTTTCGTTGGGACGTCGGGGTGTACCGCACACACGCGCGCACCGACCTTGTATACGTAGCGCTCGTTCGCTCTCATGTGTGCGTGCACCGCTGGGTAGAATGTTCACACTTTTCGTTCGAAATTAGTATAACTCATTTCTTAAATAATAAATTATTAAGCTATAAAATACAATTAAAAATGCGTGATATCGATTCAGTTACAGATTCATAACCGATTACTTTCTCCATGTGAGTTATATATATTACACGGTGTATAGTGGATATCTGTGAATTTTCTTCATTTACTGCCTTTGTTGATAAAGGAGGTCTGAAATATGCCTCAAAATTTGTTTTCGATGTAGTGAAATACGCTGAAATGCTTTTTAGTACTGCGTATAATAGAATTTGGGAAGATCAGTTAAAGAATAAATTAATTCTCATCGCAATTCGTCATTTCTATCCAAAATTAAATGATATAGTCGTTCCAAGGCATCCGGTTCTGTCAATTAGATGTGAGAACAGGCATGAAACAGAACTCATTAAATGTATAACGTCGAAATATTTTAACTTAAGACTAAAAACGTACGCTAAAAGCGAAACATTAAAATTAATTGGACACAAAGCCACGATGCGTCAAAAGTTACGCAAAACAATTTTATTTAGCAATGTATAGAAAAATAAACTGACTTTTATTTCTCTACAGCTTTTATTTTCGTAACATACACCTACCAGAATACCTAAAGTTACATAAGAATCACCTCATTAAAAAAGTGTATGGCTGTGATGTCTGTCATGATACCTACATGTGGTGCTAATCTCCCCCTATGCACCGTTATTGTAAAATTTGTTTTAAATAATAATAATTATTATTCCATCCATCCATCAGTCCACTCTTGGACATAGGCCTCCCTCATAGTTCACAACCAAGTCCGGTTGCTATTATTATTTGTAGGTATAGCTTTCAAATCCTTCGACCCTCTTTTAATAAATACAAGTATACATAAAACAAATTAAATTTAATAATTACTCAATTATACAATCAGGGTCAACTATAAATTGTCCTGGGAGAACCAAATTTTGTAGTAAGCCTACTAGAGAAGGACGCACACCATAAAAGCGCTATCTCGCTCAGCTCGAGCTTTCGTTCATGAGTGCGCAATCTTGTTCTTGTTATAAAATCTTTGGTCGACACCCACCATACTGTCTCAGTGTTACAATATGTTATCCATAAATTAAATTATTGCCGTCAAACCAAGGTGAAATCTAGAATTTGGATACTAAGGAAAGCTGAACTACTTCCTACTGTATGTACTGTGTACCCGCCCAGGCGCCATACATTTGTAAAACATCTCCTTTGGGTATGTAGTCTGGTTTGCCCTCCACCATTCTAGAGGATTTACTCCCGGAGTTACTACATCGTCATCTAAGTAACGCTGTACTTCTACTATAGCCCTGCTGCTGGCGGTTCCTGTTGGTCGAACATTCTGCATTGTTTTATTATAATGTTTCCATATTAAACTTTGCGGTTTTCTAGGTGTCAGTTCTTCCTGTGACGTAGTAGGTAATGATTATGCCGCGTTTTCTTCATTAATTGTCACAGTCACCATTGTCACCAATGCTATCACGTGATTCTTTGTGCTTTCGGCAAGTGTTTGGCTTTCAAAATACAATCTGTAGCGTGGGTAGCGTAGAAACATTGCTGTAGTAAATGACCTGCTGTTTTCGATGTTGCCGAAGCTAGTACTTATTTCTGACAACAGGTCTTGTCTGCACATTTCTAGCTCCACTGGAAAATATATTATTGTTTTGGAGATAGGAAGGATCACCAATCTCATTCAAGGCATTTGTGAGACCTATCGTAATAGGCAGTACTAAGCTACCGCTGACGTACTTTTGCCCGCTGATTTCCCTCGTCACCTCTTCACATGGCTGTAGTACCAAAATTAGTGCCGCACATACATTCATAATTCGTGAAAGGCATTATGTTGAAACTTTCTAAATTGGACATTGCACACTTTATTTCGTCCTTAAGCTCCACAAATCGCTGCAGCATGTAAAAGGTGGAATTCCAGCGTGTCCCAACGTCCTGAAGGCCGCTTCACTGTTTTATTGGCCTGCTCCTCGTATTTTTTTAATTTATTCCATGCGACATTGGTACGTTTAAAGCACGAAACTATTGCCTTCACTTTATTTATTGCGTTAATTACTTCAGACGAATTACTAGTAGTAGTACTTCCCATTCCTAACGCTTTCTGCACTACGAGATTTAAAGTATGGGCATAACATCCGAAGTGTTTCCATTGCAGCATCGTAATTGCACTTTTTATGTTAGCCCCGTTATCAGATACGACTAGCAGAACTCTTTCAGCCACGTTTCAGTCCTGAACCACATTCCTCAACTCTTCCGCCAAATTCATTCCTGTGTCTTTTCAAGAACCTTGCAGTCCAAAAGTACTGATCGTAGTACGAAATCTTTGTCGATATAATGACCTGTGACGCCATGTATGAGTCATTATTTCGTCATTTCCATATATCTGTCGTAAGACATATCGTTTTGGCATTATTATTTACAGTTTACTGCTTTCGTTGCAGTTTTGACAGCTATCCCGGAAGTAAATTATTCGCAAAATATTTTCGCGTTTGTAAAACATAATTAGGGAAGGCAAATTTTATAAGATCGCGAAACCCTTTGTCTTCCACGATACTAAAGGGCTGCATATCTCTTATAAATAAATTAATGATATTGTCATCTATGTCCTTTTTTATTTTGTTGCAGTCTCGACGAAGAAAAACTGATAACGGGTTTGTCCTTACATTAGTTGTTGCTACAATTTGCGCTTGATGTTGACGGTCGTGGTACTTGTGGCGGCGGCGGTGGTGCTAACTGCGAACGGCTTTCTTCAGATTGCATTTACATTTACATCAGCAGCGCAAAAACTGGGGGCATAATTCCAAGCTTGGTAAGGATATCACAGCCCACCAATACAAATGTTCTTGAATTACATGCATTAAGTGTCTTCTGGAGTACATTACTTCCGGCACTAATCGTACAACATTTAAAAATGTTCTCACCGCAAGTGATTTCAAAGTGGCAGAGTCCGTCACTCATAAATTTGGAATCACAATTAACAAAAACACACAACTACAAGCGCCAAAAGGGGAAATAATATATTTCCGTTACAAGGGCCAGCACTAACACAACCAAAGTAAAGTGTATCACAAGAATGGATAGATGCTCTAATGGCGCCGATGAAGGCATACTACGCAATTCAGTCGACGAAATACTTGATATCGACGAACAAAACGATGGGATTAGAGATGAACAGAATCCCTTTCAAAGGGGATACGGAAAACGGCTAAATCATTCAAGCTCTACGATTATTTACACAACAAAACAAAGACCTTGTGTTGCACCTATGTGAAAACAAAGCTTTTGACGAAGGAGAAGCTCTAAAGCTTCTATGTCGATCACCTGAAAGGATTACCATACAATTTATTAAAGGATTTGACGACAGACTTAAGGTCGCAGTATCAGTTGCAAAAACACTGGTATTTCAGAATTAAACGCAGCAACGACTGCACCGAGCAAAATAACACTGCTTAAAAACAAACGAATAGTCACACAGTACAAGATGGCATAGTTTACTAATAAAACACATTAAATTGCAACAACATAAATGTGTATACATTCGCAAGAAAAACAAGAAGACATTTCTATGGACTCACAGGCAAGAAAAACAATGATAATGAAGTCATTAGTAGAAATGCCCTACAACTATGCAATTCTAACTGGACTACAACCAACGTCACCATTTCATTTTGCCAATTTTTATTGTGATGTCGTGCGCAGTGCGGTGTAAAGAATAATACGAGTTGTTGCAACGATGTCTTTATTAGTGCTCTTCATTGATTAGAATTAACCTAACTTATATAAAGTGTCTTAGCTATACACTAAACTTTCGGGGGCTATTTAAAGAAAAATTAAATCTGCAGGTTTAATTTTTCTTTAAAACTCGGTAGGTAGAATGTGTGCTAAGACTTCTACATAGTTAAACATTATGAAATAAAAAAAAATTAAAATAAAACCTTATTCATTAAAAATCTTCTTACACTATGTTCTTAATATCTATGTATATGTCATAGTTCGATATATTATTATGTCACATCCAGGTAATAAAGTTATAATCCATTTTTTTTTCTAGTCCGTGTGTGGCCATTTGTCATATCTGGTATATTTATTTTCATTTAACATCATCATTATTATTTCTTCCATTCATAGTTAATCATTTTCAATCATAATAACTCTGTATATTTTATTATACTTCATTTTTACTCGTTACAATAATTCATGTTATTAGATACCCTTTTCAAATTAATATTTATTTTAATTTCATCACTTCTTTATTATCATTATCATCATTTATTGCTCTTTCACACATTTCTTTCGCATAGACGGCTCGCGTACAACACGATCAAGACAATGGCTACTTAACAACACAAAGAGTATCTTAACACAATATCATTTGTTTCTTTCTTTCTTTTCATATTCTTGTAAAATTATCCACTCTTTCATACAGACGTCTCGCGTACTGCACCATAAAGATAATGGTAGCACATAATAAAATTATAATTTATTCACACCCTATATAAACATCCAATTATCCAAATAATAAAAAACTTTACCAACACTCAATATTATTTCATCAATACGTTAGATATTTTCTTAACTTTCGGGGGATCAATTCCGATCATTAGCAAAAATAATGTAATGGTGTAAAGAATAATACGTGTTGTTGCAACGATGTCTTTATTAGTACCCTTGATTGATTAGAATTAACCTAACTTATATAAAGTGTCTTAGCTACACACTACAATATTATAGAAACGCTTGTTTCATGGACGAGTGTGGTAACAGATAACCAATACGAACAATGGAAACTATTGGCAGGACGTCAAACAATGAACACCGAAATAAAATACAAAAACCAGAATTGAATAGAAAATTGCATCCTGTACACGGCAAGCAACTACGAAATTGGAACATACATACAAGCGCAAAGTACACACGAAGCGATAAAAGAAAGAACCATACAATTTAACTTTTACAACAAAGAAATGTACTATGAATTAAACACATTCATATGGGAAGCATTGTGGGAACAATATGCAAACAATTTGATATAGATGGAATCGACCTACGAAGTGGACAACATAGAAGATGATGTAAGATAGAAAATGTATGATGTAAAATAGAAAGCGATAAAGATTCAGAGAAATCTGAAGGATCAAAATTTAGCTTGCAGGAGAGTTAAACATCTCCAGTTGATTTAGAAATGGACGAAGAGACTGATAATCGTATTATCAATAATAATTTAAATGTGACACCAGAGAAAATCAAAGATAATTGTTATGTTTTGATAAAGTTTGAAAAAAAGACTTCTGTTGTTTATTACGTTGGAAAAGTTCTTAGTCATTATTCGGGTACAGAGATGAAAATATCTTATCTTCGGAAGAAACCGGAATTATCACTATCATTCTTTCTCCCTGATACAGAAGACATACACACTCTGTAAATCAGCGATGTTGCCATGATCCTCCCTGATCCTCAACCACGAACGAGCTGTACAACTACAATGGCTAGACTTTTTACTTTTGCAGTTAATTTAAATAATTATAATGTGCAATAAGTTCAAAAGTAATAACCAAATGTATAATTACCTACTTTAAGTTTAAATTGTTAAAGACTGTTCAACGATGTCATACAAAATGATAGTAAGCATCTCATTTAGACTGATTGTAAAGCTTACAATTATCAATAAGTAAACCAAGAATGAAAGATTTTATTTTTTGTTATTTTTCTAAAGAAAGATTTATCGACTATGAGTCAAGTCACATATTATTTAGTTCTTTGATAAATAAATATTTTTATAATAATTAATAAAAAAATTAAAGACTTTAATTAGCTTTTTAATTACCCTGTATGAATCTACCCCATGGCGTACGAAAATACCCCACCTACTGTACTGTACAAATATCTTATCGTAGAAAAATGGCTATAACCCTTTAACCTTTTGACATAATATTTTCGGACTTTTTTGTAACAAACTACAATATATTTGTTAAGAAAGAAAGAAAGAAAGAAAGAAAGTTTCCCCTAAGTATGCAATCCATGTTCGGAGATTCCCCGGTCGAGTTGTGTAACTAAGTAGATACTTTATACTTTATTCGAAATCAGTCGGTCGCTTTGATGTGAAACTGTGCAGTGTAGGTCCAAATTCATTTGAATGGCAAAAATAAAATAAAAATTTAATGAATGTTTTAAAAACTGCGATTTAATTTATGAAAACCAAAGGTCATTTTGAATAAGTTGATGGTGGAGATACAAAAGTACAATGCAAACTGTGTTCCGCCGTACTAAATATTGGTGATGGAACATCAAATATTATGTTATCGCATTTAAAGAGAAAGCATTCAGATATTTTACGTCCTTCACAAATAGTCGACTAAAATGTCAATGTATCTACTACTCAGGATAATCCTTCCGTTCCTGATTCAGCCATTTTCTATTGTGGATGACTAAGGGTTTCGAAAAGGTTTAGCCGGATAATTATGACGAGCCGGCCCCCAAAGGGCAACCTATATCGAAACTAATGTATAAATATTGTATTGATGTTTAAACACAATTTATATACTTTTCGCGACCAGTTTCCGCTTTGACCTTGAGATATGGGGAAAAATAATCGTACGCATGACTTTTATTCAAAGTCATATATCTCAAAAATTAATTACGCAAGAGAGTTGAGACCAATGCGAGTCTTAAGATTACAGTACAGAGTATATTATGTATTTTTTTCAAATTTTTAGTGTAACTTTATGTATAAAAAAAAATTAAAAAATAAGTGACTCAATTTTTTTTCGTGTTGTCTTAGACTTACAATCACGAAAATAATATATGTTATGCTACTTTATGTTCTCTATTACTCATAAAAATTGAGTGAAAACATAGTTGGTGCAACGCATCGGAAAAAAATTAAAAAGTCTTTTGCACCTTGTAACTTATCGGTATATAAACATGACTTAACACGCACAAAATTTTATCGCTCGAGAATGGAATTTTATATAAACAAGTTTAGACTTCTTATCACGCTGTCTATTATATTTTATGACTTACTAACTACTACTACTACTACTACTACTACTACTATTATTCTACTATTGGTACATAAAAAAATCGACTGTCATTGCAAAAATCCAGCGCAGTGGGACACATCTTCTAATTTAATCTAGCCTATAGCGTCCCACTGCTGGGTGAAAGCCTCCCCTTCTGCTTTTAATGCGCATATAAATGAAATTAAAGGAAAACTCTGAATAAGACTAGACTGGCTTTTATACTTATACCTACAAGTTTACAAGAAGAAATAGTCGAACGATTAACTTTATTCTACTTGAACATTACACAAATTAAATAAACTAATTGCACTAAAATATTAATTTCACTCAAAATTTGGTCAAAATATAATGCATTGGACTAAGAGTGGCGGTGATACCCGCACACGTCGCTAGATGGCGCTGACTGTATTTTAAAACGCGCATGGGTTAAAAAGCTATAAATGTAACTTTAGCTTACATAAATCTTCGTTTATGCGAAGTGTTTGATACTTCTGATGTAGAAGATTATTGGTTTGGAAAAAAACATATTTTAGTGCTTGGGGATCTTCTGCAACTTTCACCCGTTAGAGAAAAGTCGCCATTTGAAAAACTAACCCCTTCAGAAATTAATAAACTTATAGGCTCCTTAATTCCACGTATTCCAAACTTATGGACTGAACTTTTTAGTTACGACGAACTTACGTTGAATATGAGACAGCTGGATGATTCTACGTTTGTAGAAATGTTAAAAAGAATCAGAGTAAAGATAAAGTTAGTTGCTAAAGATTCCTTGGATTGTTCAAAATGTATGATAACGAAAGCCCGGGCGTGTTTACAAAAATATGAAGATGATGCGTCGATGACTGCTGGACTGGAAGAAACTATAATCATTAAAGAGGGAGCTAAAGTAATGCTAAGGAGAAACATTGATGTTAGTTTAGGTTTAGTGAATGGGTCGATAGGCGTTGTACAAAAAGTGAGGTGGGACCCAAAAGACCAAACAAAGCCTAAACAATTGGTAGTAAAATTCGCTAATAATTTGATTCACGAATTATTGCCTGTTATGTCAAAATTTGAGATTGTTAGACTCCAATTACTCTATGCTCCATTTTTACATCTTGCTCACCAGCGCCTCTATCGGCAAATATGTAGATCTCTTTTTCCTGTTTCGTCAATTACGCCATTACGTTCGCCTTGTACAATCCTTTTAATAATTGTGAAATACGGAAATAAACTACAGTATTACAGTGCATTATTTATTTAAATACATCGGCCACCTACATACACAACAGTTTGAACTGCGGAACTGCGGATTACGGAAAAATTACGGAAGTTCAAGTACAACCTCGTTCGGTGAAAAAAAAATCCCACGTGCTCCTATATGAGGGGTATAAAAGCAAAAACGCCACTGTCCAAAAAAAATAAAAAATCAAAATTAGGAAAATTTGGTTGGACAATAATTAATTACGTAATTTAAAGCAAATATTTTTAATGATTTATATACTTATTATTATTACTAAATTAATCTTCAAAATTGTCTCAAATAGTGAAATTTTGCTAAAAATCTAATAAAACTAATATGGTTGTGGTGACTTTGCATCTAACAATTGGACAATGGTGAATTTGCGTCTAAGGTTATGGACAGTGGCACATTTGCATCTAAGTGCTGACAGCAAAAGTACAGTTACCAAAGAAAACAAAACATAAATTATAATGTTTATTTGTAATTTAAAATCTGCAATTATGTTAAACCCTTAAATCCGAATCGGGCACTGCAACATCACACATTTCTTCTTCATTCCCATTTTCTTCAATAGTTTCGTGCCGGGATTTTAGAACAACTTCTCTGTAGTACTTTAAGTTTTCGTCATTTATGGTCTTCCAATTATCTCCGTAGTGCTTTTTCAGCAAATTGTCGACATCTTTAATTTTTTCTTGCTTAACATTTACTTTGCCTTTTTCTAGTACAGCTGGGTTAACGTCAAAGAATGTTTTCCCCCTTTTCAACACGGACTTGAAACATCCTGAATCTACTGTATAGTTGGGTTCTCCCCATACATAAATATCATTGTTTTTATTTCTTCTTAAATAAAATCGTTTGCATTGATTGGATTGGAAATGCCAATTTCTTGGTGGACGAATTATATTTTCGAGTTCAGATTTCCAATCCTTTACGCCGTCAAATCTTTTAACAGTTCCATATTTTTCATAAATTTCTATATATTCCTCAGGTTTCACAATAACCTCCATACGTTTTATTTCCTTCTCAATAAGACCAAAAACTCGGTCGGGTGGTAGAAAGGAATGACCTGGTATGGGAAATACTAGCTCGACTATTTTTATATGGTCCGGTGCATGGGATAACCAGCCAGCGCACATACCCATCATAATACTGTTTTTATTTTGTGCACCGCATCCGCTACCAATCTAACAGTCTTTACATGGCCGGGAAAATCCGTAGTTTGAAGTTCATCGTAAACTGCTGATGCTATTTCGTTAGCACCTTTGCGGTGCTCAGTTTCTAGCCAGGTATACAAAGTTACATTATTCATATTCAAAGTGTTTTCTGGTACAGACCTTATAATACCAAAATTATATACATAAAGTTGGCAGCTGTAATAAGCCGCCTGGTCTGGTATCTTAGGCAAAACCTGGTTCTTTTGACAATCAAAAGTAAATGTTATTAAATCGCTTCTTGTTTCTTTCATTATCCGGTAAAATGCTCTTGCTTTAAGCATGTATACCCTTTTTTCAGTAATGAGTTTTACCTTTTCAGACGCATTTCTTGAAGTTTTGATTCGTTCTATTAGCTCGCTGCATTTTGAACACGTACCCTTGCGTGGGTTTCCAAATCCTAAATTGTAGAATTTATTGAACACAGCTCTAAAATAACACTGACGTACTTTGAGGTTGTCGTTGCTCTGTTCATTGTACATCCTCCACATCTTCCTGATATTTAGTGTGGATGGTAAATATTTTCTCATAGTGGTAGATCGGCAATAATGGGACTCTAGGCATTGGAAAGATTCAATGAAATGTTTTACTGCTCTAAGTTTAAGAATATTTTTTGCCGATGTATGATCCCCACCTCTTTTTTCTTGAACCACAGATCCCGTGCTTGCATAGGTTCGAGATACTCTTCGTATCCTATGCTCAGTAATCCCCAGAATTCGTATAAAAGTTTTCTGGCAAACATGTAGCAGCCTGGTAGAGCCTCGCTTACGAACAAGCAGTTTTGTCGTATGCTTTGTCGGCTTGCGTATACCAACTCTAGGTCGGCGTCTCTTAATTTTTTGCACAACACAGTGTTTTAGTAAAAATGCGTCCTGATCCTTTTTATTTTTTGTTGCATAAAATTCTTCATGAAATGTTTTAATATCAAGCATTGTCAATGTACTGCATTTAAAATGGTTATTATTAATGTCATGAGTACAGGATGGCACTTCAGGAGGCGCTTTTGCAGAGTATCTACAAAAAAAATCACATAAATTATCTGTTTAATAATTCCTACCAGCTGCGCCCCGGGAGATTCGGGATAAAAAATATCCTATGTTAATCAAAATTATACCCTACTCGTGTACCAAATTTCATCAAAATCGGTTTAGAAGATTTTGCGTGAAAGTGTAACAAACATACATACAAACTTCCGCATTTGTTATTATTAGGATTTTTTAAGCTGAAGCAAGAAATTTAATGAATTTAATTAGAACTAGGTATTTACAGATATCGTTACATAAATTTACCGAGTGAGCAAAGAAAAGAAGAAACACGTACTAACTAACTGGCTGACTGTACAAACTATCATTGTAAGAACAACATTCAACCTCACCTTTCAACATTTGCTTTAGCACGTTTCCAGGTTTCCGGGGCTCTTCTTTTTTTTCGTGCCATATTTGGGGCTACTTCAATAACATTTTCTTCCATATTTTACTTTATTTAATACCAGAATCTATTAATAAACTCTTAAAATATTAACACAACTTTCGATACAAATCGCATCCGCGGCCATCTTGATCTTGTTGATTTTGGAGGTCTGTGATTGGCCAGAATTGACAGTGGCGTATTTGCTTGTGATATTTAAAGGACAGTGGTGTTATTGCTTCTCAACTAAGTAAAGGACAGTGGTGTTATTGCTTCTCAACTAAGATTTTGGACTCGATTTTCTATGGGACAGTGGTAACATTGCATCGAAACGAATGATATTATGATATTAGTTTTAACGAGAGCTACTAGATGGCATTCATAATTTCAATGCGGTCAAAAATGGACAGTGGCGTTTTTGCTTTTGTACCCCTCATATAACCTTTATCCTTCGATCCAGGGGTTCCAAGTCCTGTGATGATAACCCGCTTCACAACTTCCTTTTCCCTTAATACACGTTCGAGCTACAATGGAACAATTAGGACAAGTTTTGACCCAGATAATGGAGACGATGCGAGGTATGCAGTTACAGCAAATTCAACTACAGCAATCATTGCAAAACAATGATAAAACAGTAAGTGGTATTACATTACAACCTTACGACGAAATAAATGAGTCATTCTCATCTTATCTACAGAGATTAAAAATTACATAACCTTAAAAGGCGTTACCAGTACAAAGGTCAAAGGGCAAATTTTTGTTAACTGCATAGGTCCTAAATACTATCAAGTACTTAAAAATATCACAGCACCAGACTCGCCAGAGTCAAAATCATATGACGACCTAGTAAATCTTCTGAGTAACCATATCGCCCCGGAACCAGGTGAAGTAGCCCAGCAACATAAATTCTGCCTGAGACAGCAACATGAATATGAAAGTATTGCTATGTGGCTGGACTAAAAGAAATTGGTGGTAAATGTAACTTTAATTGTCTTAATTGCAAACATAGTACATTCGAGACTCATCTGCGAGTTCAGTAGCTCGAGCACGAATATTTGCTAGAAAGTATTCGTATGGTTAACGTAAGCAATTTGTATGGCATTTTTTCAAAAGCGCCCCTATCGTACGTAAATGGTACTAAAATGCCATACAAATTTGACAAATTGCTTACGTTAACCATACGAATACTTTCTCGCAAATATTCGTGCTCGAGCTACAGTTCATACGAGGACTACGTAACTCTGAAATCAAAGAAAGACTGTTACAAGAATCTTCTTCTACAAAATTTGATCATTTACTAAAGATTGCATTGGCAATCGAGGCATCCAAAGCCGAAACTAAAGAAATAGGTTCTGATACATACTCAAATATACATAAAATATCAATGAAATCAAGAAAACAAAATACATACAAACCAAGTACAAATACAAAGAAAATAAATACATACAAAGGACCTAATTACAATACAAATAGAGCATATTATGATAAAGAAACAAGAAAT
The DNA here is from genome assembly GCA_951805285.1 of Thymelicus acteon. Lineage (NCBI taxonomy): Eukaryota > Metazoa > Arthropoda > Insecta > Lepidoptera > Hesperiidae > Thymelicus > Thymelicus acteon. The sequence goes on along the minus strand of OX638214.1, from coordinate 23,314,706 downwards.
ATAAATTGTTTTCGGTGTGGCAAAGAAAACCATACAGCGGTGAAGTGCAAACTGAAAGATAAACTGTACTGTAAGAAATGCAAAACAAAAGGCCATATCCAGTCAGTATGTTTTAGAGAACAGAAACAGCAAGAATTAGTAAATGAACAGTCAATGGATGAAGAGGAAATATATGAAATACATAAAATATTCTACAAAGATAACATGGAAAATGATAAATACAACATTACATTACAACTAAATGGAAAAGTACATACCTTTGAGCTGGATTCGGGCGCAACAGTTACAACATGCTCTGCAGAATATTACAAGAATAACTTCAGTAATCTGAAACTGAAAACTACATCAGTAAAGCTTCGGACATACACAGGGGAAATAATACACCCACTAGGAACCTGTAATTTAAATATTAAATATAAAAATACAGAAGTAGAAGGAAGAACCTTTGTAATAGACAGAAAAGTTGATCCTGTATTAGGAAGAGAATGGATACAAAAATTAAATATACAATTTAACATACATTAAATACAAAAAGAAGAAAATGATATTAAAGAAGAAAATTTTAAAATAAAATTACAGAAATTGATAGAAGAGTACAAAGAATTATTTTCTGAAGAAATAGGAGAAATAAAAAATTATCAAGCTAAATATGAATTAAAAGAAGGAGCAATACCAGTTTTCTTAAAACCACGTCCAGTACCCTTTGCACTGAAAACTCAAGTAGAATCAGAAATTGACAGACTGGAAAGAGAAGGTATATTAGAGAAAGTTACCTACTCACAATGGGGGACCGATCGTTCCAGTCATTAAGCAAAATGGTAAAGTGCGCCTATGTGCTGATTACAGGGCAACACTAAATAAAAATTTAGAAACTGATAATTACCCGATACCTCGAGTTGAAGAGATATTTTCAAAACTAAGTGGTGGAAAATATTTTTGTATACTGGATATAAACCAAGCATATTTACACATGAAGACCAATGAAGATACGGCAGAAATGCAAGCTATAAGTATATGTAAAGGTACCTACAAAGTAAAAAGACTAATGTTCGGAGTGAAAATAGCAAGAAATGTTTGGCAAAGATACATGGATCAAACACTACAAGGACTAGAAGGTACAGCTTGTTTTTTTGATGATATTGCCTTACAAGGAAATACATACATACAATTATTACAAAGAATCAGAAAAGTATTTGACAAACTAAAGGAATGTGGATTACACCTAAACAGAAAGAAATGTCAATTTTTCCAAAAATCTGTTACGTACCTGGGCCATACAATAAATGAAAAAGGATTACACCCTACAGAAGAAAAGATAAATGATATAAAGAATAGTCAACGTCCTACAGATGTTTCTTCTCTACGCACATTTTTGGGTGTTATAAATTATTATCAACAATTCATTCCCAACTTAGCATCTAAATTAAATCCTTATACAAATTACTACAGAAAGATACAAAATTTTCATGGTCTACAGAATGTGAGAAAGCATTTCAAGAACTGAAAAATGAGATCAGTGGAGAGAAAGTACTTACACCATTTCATGAAAACTTACCTGTTACATTAGCCACTGATGTATCACCCACTGGATATGGAGCTGTGTTGTCACACATTATGCCAGATAAATCTGAACGACCCATAGCATTCGCTTCAAGATCTTTTACTAAAGCGGAGAAAGGTTACAGCCAGTTAGATAAAGAAGCAGCTGCACTAGTATGGGGACTAAAGAAATTCTTTCAATATTGCTATGGTAGAAAAATAATACTGATTGTGGACAATCAACCATTAGCCAGAATCCTACATCCCGAGAAAGCAACACCAGCTACCACAGCCATACGACTTGTACACTACGCAAATTTTTTAGCAGGATTTGATTATGAGATAAGACTAAGAAAGACTACAGAACATGCAAATGCAGACTACTTTTCAAGATTAGAAAAAAAAATATAAAAATAAGAATGAAAAAGAAGATACACTTACTGATGATGAGGCTTTCTACCTAAATCAAATTGCAGAAATGCCAGTTACATTACAAGAGATAAGAGAAGCTACAGCTACTGATCCAGAACTACAAAAACTATACATAAACATACAATCAGGAAGAGAAGATCCAAGAAGATTACATGAATTCTCACTACAAAATAATTGCATATTTTATGGCATACGTATAGTCATACCTAAGAAATTACAACCACAAATTTTAGAAGAACTACATACAGCGCAAACTGGTATAGTGAAGATGAAGGCTTTGGCTAGAAGTTATGTGTGGTGGAAGAATATTGATACAGACATAGAAAATATGGTGAAACAGTGCAAGTCATGCTGTTTGATGCAGAAAAACCCTACTAAAGTACCTACACACAGCTGGGAATACCCAAAAGAACCATGGAGTCGCATTCATATTGACTATGCTGGACCGTTCATGAATCACTATTTTCTTATTGTGGTAGATGCCTATACTAAATGGTTAGAAGTCATACCAACTAATTCTATCACAGCTACAACAACTATTAACATACTAAAGAAGATATACACTACAATTGGCTTACCAATAACTCAAGTTTCTGATAATGGAAGACAATTTAGATCTGAAGAAATGCAAAGATTTTTAAAAGAAAATGGAATTCAAGCAAAATTTACAGCACCATTTCATCCTTCTACCAATGGACAAGCAGAAAGATATGTACAAACCGTGAAAAATAAGCTGAAAGCAATGATTAAGGAAGAGGGATCACTACAAGAAAAACTACAAAAATTTCTAATGATGTACAGAAAAACACAAAAAAAAATCATATTTTAAAATAACCTCTGAACTCAAATAAATACTTTTTATATTAATAGCGTTTCTTTTTTTACTATTTTAGGGTAAGGAGAAAGGACGATGCTACCGATGATGACTGCGATGTTTGGTCGCCTCGGAAAATACTTCGTCACTACTACACGGTTTTAAAAAACCTTCGTCGCTAATTTTATAATGATAAAGAAGCTAAGGAAAAATGATGATTACGCGCGATCTAAACCGCATTGACGAATTACTTTCCGGATCGACTGTACTGCGCTGGCGTCGATCGAGTCTCATCGATGCATTTAGTGTATCCTCTTTAGGCCGCGTTTTCGACAACAGTGGACAGAAGGGCACCGCGGCGGCGATAGCAGTGCGACGTCGGGGCGATGGAAGGCATCGTTCGCGACGTAAGCGGGGCGGCGGCGGCGACGTGGCTACGGCTGCTGCCCCGCTGTCGCCACCGCCCCGCTGGTCGCTGTCGTCGAAAACACGTCCTAATTAACGTCATACGAGACGATAAACTGACGTCATTTGTAACGGCATTTGTAATGTAATTATTACGTTATAATTGTCGTCAAACTCACGTCAACTAATCACGTCATTAATAACTCACTTTTTTGTGACATCCTCACGTCAAAACTAACATCAATATTCACGTGATGCGACGTCTTTTTATGCCGCGAAATTGACGTCAATATTCACGTGACTATGTTGCTTGGGTAAGTTTCGATATAGTTTCCCATTTGGGTGCCGGCTCGTCATACTTATCCGGCTAAACCCTTTTATTCAGTTCGTTCAGCCGAAAATGTTTAATGAAGCTAGATAAAACTTAAACTTATGTTATCTGAAATCGCAAAATCGGTGAACATAGATATCTGGACGAGTAATTCGATGGCGTCATACATCACAATTTCTGTACATTTTTATCATGAAAATATTCTTAAAAATTATGAGCTGACAACTGCAGCCTTAAAACTGTCACACACGGCAGATCGTTTGAAAGAAATTGTTCATGAAATTTTAATGGAATGGCAAATCCATGCAAAGTTGTGTGCACAATAACCGATAATGGGGCAAACGTGCCTAAAATGGCCAGATTGCGAGGGATTCATTATATGTCTTACTATAAATTTAGTTATTTCCCTTTGAGATTCAAGAGTTAAATAACTTGACAGAAAAATGTAAAAAAGTTGTAAAATTTTTCAAACAATCAAAAATTGCCGCACTCCAAAAGGAACAAAGAAAAAGGAATGCAAATGTAGAACCTTTACAATTGATCCAAAAATTTCAACGCGCTGGAATAGCTTATATTATGAATGAATGAATGAATAAGCCTTTATTGCTGTATATTGGTTTAACATTTGTTTAAATATAACCTTAATATTAATTCCAAAGTAAAATACAATAATTGAATGTTCTGTTCGCAGGCGGACTGCTGTGAGCATTCAAAATTATACTCGGCTTCTCGCGCGCGAAATTGTTTTTTTTTTGTTGGTTTGTTTTTATTATTCAGTAATTAGGTATAGTTATGTCGGAGTATTTTTACGCTTTACTTTAATTTGTTATATTAGGAACTAAGTGTGTAAATAAATAATGTCTCGGGTAAACAGTAGCTGTGGGACTTCTTTGATAAGACTAATAATGTGGACAAAAAAGCGAAATGTAAAATATGTTTGGACTTGTATAGTTATAGAGCATCAAGTGGCAATTTAAAAGCCTATTTAAAAAATAAACATCCTGACGCATATCGCCGTGTTGTGACTGCACAGCAACGCCGAAACGCTGAAAGGTCTATGGAAGTACCAGGTTGCTCAATATCAGCTGCATCAGTGGATATCCCGCCGCAATCACCAACAGCTTCGATGGCAACTAGTAACACAGTTAGTCCAAGTACCTTGTGCTAGTACTAGCAATTTGAGCGTAACGCACCAGCAAACTATGGACCGGTACGGTAATATTAAAAAAAATTCAAAAAGAACAAACAAAACATAGACCATGATTTACTTCGCCTCTTTATTAAGGCTTACCAACCTTTCTTCTTAGTTGACTTCAAGAGGATTTTAGGAAGTTTGCTAGCTGGATTCCTGGCTACACATTACGATCTAGGAAAAATATTTCAAATGTAATGATTCCAGCACTATACGATAAAATAAAATACAATGTAAAACGGAATTATCTGCCTCTAGAATAGATCATGTTTGTCTCACAGGGAATTTTTGGACGTCATGTGCCAACGAAACCTACTTAGCCATAACAGGGCTATATCACAGATGAATTAGAATTCAGGGCACGAAGCTGCTTGCGTCCGTAGGAAGATACTTGAAAACATGATTACCCTACACGTGTACTCTGGGTAGTGCTAAATTTTTCAAAACTCATGAAAATAACAATATTGTATGCTTATGTAATATTGTATACAGGCCAAACAATTAACCAAATCTATTATACAGCATTATTCTTAGTATATACGAAACCTGAAAGTAGTTTGTTCAGAATCAATGACTGAATCAATCGCAATAATTTTTACACCATGTTATATTTTGTCCTAAACATATTTAAAAAATGTTACAAAATGGACACCAAATCAAAACATCATTATTACCGGCCATCTTAAGTCTTGGTGGATAGTTTCAACCTTGTTGGGTTATAATAACAATAAAATAAGATTTCACATAAACGTATGGAATGGGAGAACTATTATTAACAATCTTAATTTTGTTAACTTATACATAAGCTGTTACTCGGTTGTCAATATTAAGATTGTCAAGCCTGGCGTTTTGCTTCAAGCGTCTCTCTAAAATTATTGTGTCGTAAAAAATTTGGATAATGAGTTTTCGGTACAGTAATGTGCATACACCGAAATGGTGCGAACGTTAGCGGTGTGTGGTGATAATGTGTCCATGGCAGTGCGACGGTACGATGAGAAATTTGGTGTAAGAGTGACGTGGAACACCATGCTTTCCGCCACACAACGCTTAAGGGACTGCGGGCAGTTCCAGCCTCCGACCGCCGTTAATCGAGGTGTGAATCACATTTCAACGGTAAAAAATCATTAAATTCATTATTGTAAATAATAGTAATTAATATTTTTAAACACGCCAAGATGATTGACAGTTAACCGCGGCGGGCGCGTTACATTGACGCGTCAGACGCGTGCCGCACGCTCGGTGACCATGTTTATGCGGGGACAACGGAGCAACTCAGCAAGCTTGTGTCATGATTTTATTTATTTCAATCAGAATTTTACAAAATATTTCGGTAATTAATATTTAATTTATTGTAATCCAATGCCAAGTAATATCAACCGGAAATAAAGTTAAATACATTTTTTCAAAAATTACAGCGGAAGTACGATATTTAAAAATTAGAGCGGAAGGAAGTGAGACTTGCATATTACTTGACAGTGGAGGGATAAGGTTGTTTTATAAGGCCTTTGCAACAGGAGTGTGGTTGATTGTTGAATTCGGTGTCGAACGGTTCGGACATAGTGAGTTGGTGTAATTAATGTAACAACAGTACAATAAAAGTGTTTAAAAAGGGGTCTACAGTGTTTCATTGCTGCGACGACGACGGAATTTCTTTACATATCAGAAGTGCCGATCCGCGTTCCACAATGTCTGAAACTGGTGGTAAGTACGTTTAAAATATAATAATTCGTAAATTATCTCTAATACACTGTTTCTTTTAGCCTCAATCAATTCGATACGAAGTGCAGTTTAAACAAATCAGAAATGCAATCAGGCACGTACTCAATTGAACCACGTGTTATGTTTAAGTAACTTACGAAACGTGTACCCGAATTTGCAAGAGGTTTTTTCTACCTATTTGTTATTTGCAATAAAATAAATATTAAGCATTTGAATTAGGTAAAATAAGGAGCCATGTAGGTGTGCTCATGTGAGTAGTAATAAGATATGAGCCATGTAGGTGTGCTCATGTGAGTAGCAAGATAAGAGCCATGTAGGTGCGCTCGTGTGAATGGTAAGATATGAGCCATGTAGGTGTGCTCATGTGAGTAGTAAAATAAGAGCCATGTAGGTGTGCTCATGTGAATAGTAAGATACGAGCCATGTAGGTGTGCTCGTGTAAAGTAGTAAGATATGAGCCATGTAGGTGTGCTCCTGTGAATTACATTACGAGCCATGTAGGTGTGCTTAAGTTAGCTGTAGGTGTGAGTTGTATAGCTCAAGTACATCAATGTGCTATATTGTTATGAATTATTTTTCTTATTTTATTTTTTGAAGAGTCGCTTATATACCAGTGAATAGTTTAACAACTTCCAACATTATCCAATAGTAATAAATGAGGACTAATTTAATGTGAAACTTAATGTCACCTAATAGATGAAATATTCCAAGTATTTAGAGTATTATTTTTTCTTTAAATTAAATAAATAATAATGAAAGAAGGGAAAATAAAACATGAATTACTTTATTTACAAATATTTACAAAACAATCGAACGATTACTGACTTTTAAGTACTGTCAATTACAGTGGATAATGCAACAGGGAGATCTCGACGTCGCAGACGACGTAGGCGATCGTCTTCATCAGAGTCCGGTGATGAGAGGCCGTCGCGGCGATCGCGGCGGAGTGCAGATCGAGACCGAGCCACTGCAGAATATCTCCTGAAGATGATAGCTTCGCTTCAAGGATCAAGTAAGACTTCTCATTCAACTAATGTGGTACCGGAATTCGATCCTGATAGTAAGTCTCAAGATGTTGATCGTTGGCTGAGGAAGGTAACGAATGTGCTGTCATCTATAGTTGGGATGAACAGCAAACTGTGCATTTTGCGTTGCAAAAATTATGTGGGTTGGCGAAAAAGTGGTATGAAGCTCTTCCATCACTCAACTATTCATGGCTTGAATGGCAAGTTAAATTAAGAAAAGCTTTCCCTAATGAAGAAAATTATGGCAAGTTATTAGAAGAAATGTTGAACAGGAAATCACAAACTGACGAAAGTTTAAGAGACTATTTTTACGATAAGCTTTCATTGTTAAGCAGATGTGACATTCAGGGCACAAAAGCAGTTGACTGTATAATACATGGAATATCTGATCATTCGATTAAAAATGGTGCTCAAGCCCTTAAGTGCAAGGAACCTGAAGACTTGTTAAATTATTTAGCTTCACAACAAATTAAAGTTCAGACTTATTCGAATAATTCTTACAAAAGAAAGTATGAACAACGCAGTAATTTACATAACAATAAGAATGCAAATTTGAATTTTAATAATAGTAAAATTAACCTCACATGTTTCAACTGTCAAGATAAGGGCCATTCATATTACAATTGTCCTAAGCCAATAGTTAAGTGTGCTAAGTGTGGACGGATAGGTCATAATTACGACGACTGCAGTAGGAAGCCATTGAATTCTTTCATTAACAAAAATTCAACAGAGGATAATAAGAAGGTTCTTAAAATTTGTTATTCTAATAGCGACGCAGCATTTTCTACAGTGAATAATCCTCAATATTTCTGTAGTGACCAAAATATGTCGACCTCTATCAACCCTCTAAATACCAACAGTAAATTTCACAAAACTATATATTTAAACGACAACGTGTTGGAGTCGTATGTAGATTTTGGAAGTGATTGTAGTTTAATTCGATTATTTGATGCCAAAAATTTAGGTCTACAAAAAATTTCAAAAGATTTGCCTACTATCAAGGGATTCGGGAATGCAAGTGTCCACCCATTATTTAGATCAAAAGTTAATATAAAAATAGACGAAATTGAGGCAGAGATAGACATATTTGCGGTCAGCGATGAACTTTTACAGACGCCGGTGCTGTTGGGGCAGAATTTAACTGAGTTGCCTAACCTCACTGTTATTAAAGATAATGAGCGTTTATATTTTTACTCGAGTCCCTGTCACGACTTAAGTAAGGGTAACTCAAATTTAAGTCTATTCGTTAAGAAGGAAACCACTATTGATCAAGGAGGTCTGATAAATGTTTACTGTAACGATAAATTCTCTGGGGTAATTTACATAGATAGTAGCATAAGAACAACTCCAGCGCAGGAATATCATCTTCATCGCGGTCGTTACATGTTAGATAATGGTGAAGGGTCGATTTTTGTAACAGCTCTAACCAAAATGCCAATTACTTTTGAACCTAATATGTTAATAGCTAGGGTCCACCCTGTGGTAGAATCTGTACTCAATATAAATTTAAATGAAAGTCAAACTAAAGCATTTGAACTGACCGATATCAAAGTAGGACCTAATATAGACAATACTGTTAAGAATAAACTTTACGAACTCTTGCATAAGTATCGTTCATGTTTTGCTTCCAGTCTGAATGAGTTGGGTTGCACCAAAGACACAGAAATGACGATAGAATTGACTGACAAAATACCTGTAGTATACCGCCCTTACAGGTTGTCCTATCATGAACGTGAACAAGTTAGACTGATTGTTGATGACTTAATGAAAAATAATATAATACAGGAGTCTGAATCAAATTACGCCAGCCCTGTTTTGTTAGTAAAAAAGAAAACGGGTGATGTAAGATTGTGTATAGATTATAGGGCGTTAAATAATAAAACTATAAAAGATAAATACCCACTCCCTTTGATTGATGATCAGGTGACAAACTTAAGCGGTAATAAGTTTTTCTGCACATTGGATTTGGCTTCCGGGTATTATCAGATACCGGTGAAAGAAGAATGTCGTCACCTGACTGCATTCGTCACTCCTGACGGCCACTATGAGTTTAGGCGAATGCCGTTTGGATTGGCGAACGCACCGGCCGTTTTCCAACGAATGATAAATAAGTTATTAGGTACTAAAAGGTTCACATCAGCACTTGCTTATATGGACGACATTCTTATTCCATCGGCTACCATAGAAGACGGGTTTACGAAGCTAGAAGATATATTAGAGTTACTCAAGACGGCTGGACTCACTTTAAAATTGTCTAAATGTAGCTTCTTTGATACTAAAATTGAATACTTAGGTTATGAAATATCTTGGGAGGGTATACAACCTGGGGAGAGAAAAATCGAAGCTGTTAAGAATTTTCCCATACCTAAAAATACACATGAAGTAAGACAGTTTTTGGGCTTAGCAAGCTACTTTCGTAAGTTTGTTCGGGGTTTTGGCGAAATCGCCAGACCTTTGACTAGGTTATTGAAGAAGGAAGTATCATGGCAATGGACCGAATCTGAAGCACAATCGTTTCATACTCTAAAAAGTAACTTAATTGAACGTCCTATTCTAGCGTTATATGATCCAGATCTAGTTACCGAATTGCACACGGATGCCAGCTCTATTGGTCTGGGTGGAATTCTACTTCAGTGGCAAACAGATCCAAAATCCCTTAAACCAGTAGCATATTTTAGCAGACAAACCACAGCTGATGAGCGTCATTTACATTCGTACGAATTAGAAACGTTAGCCGTCGTATGTTCATTAAAAAAGTTTCGCGCTTATCTACTGGGTCTAAGCTTTACAGTCTTTACAGATTGCAGTGCCCTACGAACCACACTAACTAAGCGAGATCTAATACCGCGCATCGCGAGATGGTGGCTTCAGATTAGTGAGTTCAATTTTAAAATAGAATATCGTCCTGGCCACAAAATGTCACACGTAGATGCGCTGAGTAGGAATCCGTCCATGTCTAATGAATCAGAAGTATTTAACTGTTCAAAAATTACCTCTGAAAATTGGTTGCTTACTCTTCAAATGGCAGACCCGGAACTAAAACGTATATCTAGAATTTTAAAACCTGATTGTGAAGATGAAGTCGTTGAGATCAAAAAGAATTATGTTGTCAAAAACCATGTATTATATCGAAAAATTAACGGTGAATTGCGGTTGGTAGTACCGAAGAATGCTAGGTGGCAGATTTGCAAAGCCAATCATGATGATATGGGACACTTTGGATTTGCAAAAACTTTCGAACGCATCGAAGCCCGGTATTGGTTTCCTAAATTAAGAAGATTTGTACGGAAATATGTAGCTGCGTGTATTGACTGCGCCTATAATAAGGATAATGCATCTAAAACGCGTGCAGGGCTTCTACATCCCATTGACAAAATAGCTATTCCATTCCATACTCTACATCTTGACCATTTGGGTCCATTTATAAAAAGCAAATCTAATCAAAGCTACGTATTAACCATCGTTGATGGATTTACCAAATATCTTTTTGCACGACCAGTTAGAGATACTAAAACCAAGAACGTCATAAAAACCTTACAAAGTTTATTCTATGACTTTTGTGTGCCTTCTAGAATAATAACGGATCGAGGTACTGCATTTACTTCTGCACAGTTTAAAAATTTTTGTAATGACAATGGGATAAAACATGTGCTTAACGCAGTTGCTTGCCCCAGAGCAAATGGACAGGCAGAGAGGTTCAATCAAACAATTTTATCTGCTCTAACAACTCAGAACTTTAATAATGATGAACGTGACTGGGACAAGCAATTGGGTAAGATACAATGGGGTATAAATAATACTGTTAATGCTACAACAAAGATATCTGCGGCAGAACTACTATTTGGCTTTAAATTAAACAATATATGTGATAACAAATTGCTTGAAAACGCGTTTGAGAATAATACAGATCTCACGTTACCAGACGTTGCTGAAACTAGACGTGAAGCAGCTGAAAATACAAAAATCTGTCAGGCTAAACAAAAAGAACTTTACGATCGTGATAGACAGCCTGCTAAACAATATTCAGAAGGTGATTTAATTAAAATCACGAAGACTAATTTCAGCAACGATGGTAAAAGTAAAAAGCTATTACCTAAATTTATTGGCCCCTATAGAATTTCGAAGTGTTTAGGAAACGATCGATATCAGATAAGTAATGTGCCGGGTTTCAATACTAAGAATTATAACAGTGTTATTTCATCAGATAGAATCCGCCCATGGATACATTTAAATTCTTTAGATGTTAATAATGATTCTAATTCGGAATCATCTTCTTCAGATAGCGAAAAATCAAACGCTTAGCACCTTTAACTGTTACCTGTCATTTTATTTTACTTATAATTTATTACTTTACAATTTAATTTTTATATTTTCTTTAATATCACTTTTTATTATTCCATCATGTCTATGTAAATGAACTATTATTTTAAAATTGATTTTTTTTGTGTTGCGAGTGTCATGATTTTAATTAATTTATTTTTTTAGATGAATTATTATTGTTTATTATGTATACTTTTAATCGCAATTGTCATAATTTTGTATGTTCCGAATCACGAATGTTATAATCGTAAATATTTCATTAATTTATTTTAATTGTTTAGTTTACGAAAAGTTTTCGAATCATAAATAATTATATTTTTTTTTATATTCGTGCTCCGGAGCTAGCACGTTATCAGATGGCCGAGTGTCATGATTTTATTTATTTCAATCAGAATTTTACAAAATATTTCGGTAATTAATATTTAATTTATTGTAATCCAATGCCAAGTAATATCAACCGGAAATAAAGTTAAATACATTTTTTCAAAAATTACAGCGGAAGTACGATATTTAAAAATTAGAGCGGAAGGAAGTGAGACTTGCATATTACTTGACAGTGGAGGGATAAGGTTGTTTTATAAGGCCTTTGCAACAGGAGTGTGGTTGATTGTTGAATTCGGTGTCGAACGGTTCGGACATAGTGAGTTGGTGTAATTAATGTAACAACAGTACAATAAAAGTGTTTAAAAAGGGGTCTACAGTGTTTCATTGCTGCGACGACGACGGAATTTCTTTACACTTGTAACTTTTTGAGTTTTCAAGATACACCTTTGAAAATTTTTATGTAGATTGTTTAGACGAAAATATTTGACACGTGTATCGGTTTTTGTATTAACAAAGAATAACGTTGTAGGTATACTATAATAAAACTCAAAGGGCAAATTTTCTGTATATTGAATATTTTTTAAAAATTTCGATTAGGGGGCACTTCAATAACGTGTTAAAGCACAAAAATATTTTTTTAGAATTATTGTCTGTTTGTCTGTCCGGGCATCAAATGAAAACCTTTGAACGGATTTCGACGAAAATTGGTAAAGTTGTTACGAATACTCTGGCTCATATTTTAGGATACTTTTTATCCCGGAAAATTAAAAGGTTTCCCGGGAAAACGGGATGAAATTTTGTATGGAATATTTTTAAAATATCAACCGATTTGCTTCAAACTTGCAACAAATGTTCCTTGATTAAATCGATGGAATACGTATTTTTAAATTTTTCAAAATTTTGCAAATAAAAGGAAAAAAAAATTATGTGAATACTGCTTATTTTTCAAAACCCGCTCCTGGAGGAACTCCTTTGTGATTTTATCGTGGATTTCAGTATTTAAATTACTAAATATAAGTACTTCAATATAAATTCACCGTTTTTTAAATTTTCTTCTGCAAGAGTTACAAATAAGGTAAAACATAATTTCCGTATGCGAAGCTGCGGGCAACAACTAGTGAGTAATAATCGTAATTTGCCCACTTTTCACAAGTATAAAAATAGCTTTACAGCAATGAAAGTGTTTTATAATTTGATACTTCATGTGCCCGTCTAAATTCAACCAACATAAATAAAATATCCCACATATGCGACAATATCTTAATTTTTTAAAGTGCTGTAGTGTTGGATTCTTCAGAAAAAGATCTATTTTTTTGTACAAACAGACAGACACACAAAAATTGTAAAAAAATGTTGTTTTGGTATATGTACCGTGTATACATCCAAATGCACTTAGTAAAAAGCGGTTATTTTAATTTTACAAACAGACACTCCAATTTTATTTATCTTTATAGATATTATAGTCTTTATGCTCTGGGCAACCATTTAAAAAGTCAAAATGTTGCGAGTTTTTTAAAGTTGACGATATTTCTTTCATACTCGTACTCGTCGTTTCATACCCTTCTTATAAGCACTTGCTAATAAATAGCTGTTTATGCATGTTGCACAAAATTCTACACATATAACAAAATTTTTAGTTGCATAATGAAGGGATTTTTGGTAACCTTTATATTCTTTGAATTGAGTAAAGGAATACATTTTAGTTCTTTCTTCAGTTATTAATAATGAAAAACATGTTTTACACTTGTTTTTGTAGTTTTTGGTAAAAATCCACACACATACGCACACGCTTGTATTTAACATCATGTTGGTTGAAAGTTGAGAAGCTTAAACTATCCTCATTGTTGTCAGTTTCATTATCATCAACCTCGCAGTTCCCACCACCCGTGTGAGCTAGGTTGTTAAGCATAGATGTTTTCAAGCCAGCAACAAATTGGCCCGGTTTAAGGTTGCAGTTTGAGCCATAATTATTGCAAATGCACCCAAATAAATTTTCCAATGGATCTTGTTTCAGCCTTCGAGTTGCTAGACTTTTTATCGACACATGGGTCTCGCACAATCTCTTCCACAACATTAAACAGCATTTAGCGTCCATAGCCAACCTATTTTTGATGGTGGTGTCTGCTGAGAGCTAATAAACTTGATGGACTACAAAAAATATTTCATCTCCCGTATCAACTTTAAATGTGGGGATGACTGAAAGAAAAGAAAAGAAAGAGAGAAACAAATTACACGAAAACAAGGAAAGAAAAGCTATGGATCGAGATTTAGAAATAGGTGAGAAAGTATACGTAACAACTTAGATAGATAGATAACTCTTTATTGTTTGCACACCACAGAATAAACAGTCATACGAGGAGAACAGAATAATTAAAAAGCACAAAACAACAGGCGGCCTTATCGCTACATAGCGATTTCTTCCAGGCAACCTAATTAGAAGGAAACTTAAGTAATACATAGAGGGTATCGGCGTGCATAAATTCAAGAGAGACTATAAAACAGAAAAAAAAATAAAATCAATAGAGAACAAATACAAAAGAAAAAAAAATTAAAACTAAAAAATAAATAAATTTAAAATAATCCATACGACAGCAGTGAAAAGAAAATCTATCATTCTTCACCACAGTAGTGAAAGGCAGAGGGAGTAGGTAATAAAAACAAAGGAGTGGAAAAACAAAGTATGTAGATGAAAAAATCTGAGTACATGAGAAAAGATAGAAAGACAACAGAGAACAGAAGAAAAGAAATTAGCAAAGTTACATAGATAGGTAGTGCTCTTTAACTAATTTATTAAAGGATTTGATATTTTGCGCTTTTCGAATGTGGGTAGGTAAGGAGTTCCACAAACGTACAGCTGAGACAGTAAAAGATTTATGATAAAAGACGTGAAATGACTAGGAGTATGTAGGACAAGGTTGTGTGAGGAGCGAAGCAGGTTGTGAGTAAGACAACGATACTCAAAGTTGTTTCTCAGATAACTAGGAGAAAATGGATTAAATAGCGTAGAGTACAGAGCAGAAAGTAAATGGCTATTCCGGCGAAGACGGATTGGGAGCCACTTGAGTTGGGAGCAACTTAGTAAAAGAAAACAAATTAGTTTCAGAATTTAATCCAACCCCTCATACCGTAATAAGTACAGAAGGTAGTGATATTAATATAAGGAATGATGGAACAGGCCGAGAGTTTAAAAAAAATATAGTACATCTTAAGAAAGTATAAGGTCACTGGAAAGTAGTCAATAGTGAAGAAGAATCTAACAAAAATGTTTAGGTTGATTTATGTATCAAGTTTTGTTGTGTTAATTTTATTTTCTGTAATTTGAAGAAGAGATGTGACATATTAATAAATGTTGTGCACAAGTCCAGGTGGCGCTACTCTTGTTATTCTTCTGTCAGTTAGGCGAGCGGACTGGTCAGTCGACCTGTGTACTAACTTGCTGGAATTTGGTTGCTTTATTTAAATCAAATTGGTCTAAATAATAAAGGACATCACACTATTGATAAGCTTTCAATAAGTGTCAGTAACACTACGGAAATAACTAACGGATTACGAATACATGCAGATGTTAACCAAATACTTGGTACATAGTTAACGCTGTCCTATTCAGCAGTCTTAATATATTGCATCCTGCTATAATAACGCCGAGACCGTCATAAAAGAGCTTATTAGCCCAGTGATCTTGAACTACCTGTGTACTTAGATATAAGTACTATACATCTTATTTTAAGAATCTCTAGGTTAATATACACTCGGCGTCACAAAAATCGCACCTTTATGTTTTTTTCAGTAAATCGCTCCTAGAATCTAGCACATACGAGGTGTGTTCAAAAAATAACGAGAATTTTTGTTTTATGAAAAAAATATTTATTTACTCATCAATATATATTTTGTCCCCTTCAAAGTAATCCCCCTCGGATATAATACACTTGTGCCAACGCTTTTTCCAATCCTCGAAACACTTTTGAAACTCGATCTTTGTAATAGCTTTTATCTCTTTCAGCGATTCGCTTTTAATGTCATCTATGCTTGCAAAACGACGGCCTTTTAATGTTCTCTTTATTTTTGGAAATAGAAAAAAGTCACATGGAGCCATATCTGGCGAATATGGAGGCTGAGGCATCGTTACAGTTTTGTTTTTGGCCAAAAATTCACGAACAAGCAATGAAGTGTGAGCAGGTGCATTATCGTGGTGTAAAAGCCATGAATTGTTTTGCCACAAATCCGGGCGTTTTTTTCGGATTGCTTCACGCAAATGGCGTTGAACTTGTAGGTAGTACTCCTTATTAATTGTTTGACCTTGTGGCAAGAATTCATGATGCACTATGCCATTAAAATCGAAGAACACAGTGAGCATAACCTTTAACATTTGACCGCACTTGTCGAGCCTTTTTCGGTCTTGGCGATCCAGAATGCCTCCACTGGGACGAGTAAACCTTAGTTTCGACATCATATCCGTAAACCCATGTTTCGTCACCTGTTATAACACGTTTTAGTAGTTCTGCATCGTTATTAACTTCATTTAGCAACTCCTGAGCAACTTCCTTTCGCCGCTGTTTTTGTTCGAAATTCAACAATTTTGGAACGAATTTTGCTGCCACACGTTTCATACCCAAAACATCCGAAAAAATTTCATGGCATGAGCCAACTGATATGCCAACATCATCAGCGACTTCTCTGATTGCGATTCGGCGATCGTTCATAACCATTTCTTTCACTTTTTTCACGTTTTCATCGGTTGTTGATGTGCTTGGGCGTCCGGGTCGTTCGTCATCTTCAACGTTTTCGCGGCCATCTTGGAAACGCTTATACCACTCGTAAATCCTTGCTTTACTCATAGCAGACTCACCATATGCCTTTGTTAACATTTCACAAACTTTACTACACTTTATATCATTTTTTACGCAAAATTTAATACAAATTCTTTGATCCATTTTTTTTTTCACAAACGAAAATCGCCGAGCTCGTAAAACACGTCTAACGTTACCGGCTGCCACTTAAAAAGTAAGCAATGAATATTGCTGAAAATTTTATCGTACTTCAGGGGCATATGTACCAATATAATAAAAAAAAAAATTTATACAGGCGGACTCTCCGAACCCGCGAAATTTAAAAATTCTCGTTACTTTTTGAACACACCTCGTATATACCACGTGTGAAAAAAATATATCATTGTAAAGTGCACTTCAATACCTTTACATTAATTACCTGCATCATTAAAAAAACAATTATCATTTCTTACCAGGGACCAATCAATAAGATGTTGGAAAAAATGCTCTCTTAACGTGCGCTAGTTTAGCTACCTTAAAAGGGTATAAAAGGTCATGTCCAGGTAAAAAATGGGTCAGTCGCTACTCAGACTTTAGAGTGAACACACCGGAACTGTTGTATTTTTGTATTAAAAATAGTAAAGAGAAGAGAAAAACGTTGTTGATGATTTGAAGTTTATTTTTGAAGTGTAAAACACATAAAAATAAAGTAGACAAGTTTTGATTAAATATAGAACGAAATACCTATAACAAACCAGTATTACAACATCCACCCTTAATCAAAACTCTACTTAAATTTTATTCAAAAAATAAAAAATCTAAGTTTACACTAAGCCTATATCGCTGATACATTTCAAATGTGCGGTCTTACCTAGGCACTTGGTTAAAACATCAGCTAACATATTACTGGACTTAGTATACTTAACTTTTATCACATTATCGGATACTTTTTCTCGAATAAAATGATATTTCGTATCAATGTGCTTAGTTCTCCCATGATGTATGGGGTTATAGGCCAAGTTTTGTGCACTCTGACTATCGCTATGTATTGTAACGCTAGTTAACTGGTTGTTGCATACCTCAAAGATAAACCGTCGCAAATAAATTGCTTCTTTCGCAGCATCAGTTAAAGCCATGTACTCAGCTTCCGTGGAAGATAGTGCAACTGTGGGTTGTTTCCTAGATGCCCACGACAATGGACCATCAGCAAACTTGAAACAATATCCCGTATACGATCGTCTATCTTCAGTGCAATCCGCCCAATCCGCATCAGTATACCCAACAAGGGGTTTTCCGGTCTTCCTATAAGTAACGGAATAATCAATAGTGCCCTTAAGATATTGCAATACTCGCTTAGCTGCCACCCAATGACAATGGTCAAATTTACTATTAAATTGACTTAGATAGCTTACAGCAAACGAAATATCCGGTCGAGTATTTATAGCAAGATACATTAAACATCCTATGAGATTCTGGTAAGGATATTCCATCGATTTATTACCTGTAGAATTTGTAGCGTTCATTTTACTGTGTGCGAGAGGCGTATTGTACTTTTTTGCATTTTCCATGTTGAACTTTTTCAATAAATATTCGATATAGGAACGTTGGTTTATACGAATTTCTCCTTCACTGCGAGTAATATTTAAACCTAAATAATAATTTAAAATTCCTAAATCTTTCAACAAAAAATGCTTTTCCAGATCCGATTTGACACTGTCAAATGTCATATCATTTGAGAAAAATATTATAATATCGTCAACATATACAGTCATTATGACCAACTCGGAACCAAAAAGTTTTTTATAAACACATGGTTCTGTAGGCAATCTATTGAAACCTATTTTACATAAAGTTTCATTTAATTTCATATTCCATGCCCGAGGAGCTTGTTTGAGTCCGTAAAGCGATCTTTGCAGTAAACACACCTTATCTTCATGGCCTTTCTTCACAAACCCTTGAGGCTGGTACATGTAGACCTCCTCGTGAATATCACCATATAGGAATGCGGTGTTTACATCCAAATGACGCATTTTTAAATTCATTTCCGCAGCAATGGCAAACAAAGTACGTAGAGACGAATGCCTGACCACCGGAGAAAAGGTTTCATGGTAATTTACACCAGCTACTTGGTTAAAACCTTTTATCGCAAGCCTAGCCTTGTATTTTGTAACGTTGCCATGTGCGTCCGTCTTCAGTTTGTAAACCCATTTGCATGGAATAATCTTCTTATTAGGTTTATCAACAAGTTTCCACGTATTCAAACTCGTCAGCGAATCGTACTCGTCTTGCATAGCCAACTTTCATTTGTCAGCATCTTTAGCTCGACATGCTTCCGCATACGTTTACGCATACGGTTGTTGTATTTTTGTATTAAAAATAGTAAAGAGAAGAGAAAAACATTGTTGATGATTTGAAGTTTATTTTTGAAGTGTAAAAAACATAAAAATAAAGTAGACAAGTTTTGATAAAATATAGAACGAAATACCTATAACAAACCAGTATTACAACAGGAACAACGTACGCAAAAGAACAATACCTGAAGATGGATACAACCCCTGAAGAAACCGCTCAAATCATTGCGCTATTGCAAACAGGACTGCGACAGGTTGACGTTGCTCGACAGTTGAACTTTAGCCGATTCTCAGTTCGACGAGTATACCAACGGTTCCGTGAGACTGGTGGCTATACCCGAAGACATGGATCCGGAAGAAAACGCTACACATCAGAAAGAGACGACCGCTTCATTGTGTCCACGTCGTTGCGCCACCGCTTCGGCAATGCTGTTGAGGTGCAACAAGAGCTCCGATCAGCTCGCAGAACGTCTGTGAGTGTCTCTACGGTTAGAAGAAGATTGAAAGAAAAGGAATTAAGAGCTCACAGACCTGCTAGGGGCCCAAAATTGTCCGTGCAGCATCGAAGAGAGCGGTTGCAATTTGCTCAGGAGCATGCTAACTAGACGCTTGACCAATGGAGGGCCGTTCTCTTTACCGATGAGACAAGAGTATGTCTATTCTGCAACGACAGACGCAGAAGAGTATACCGAAGAAGAGGAGAGCGTTTTGTCCAGGCTTGCATAGAGGAATCCGTCGAATACGGAGGTGGTTCCTGTATGTTCTGGGGTGGCATATCCGTCGAAGGGAAAACGGAGCTTGTGTGCGTCTCTCGGACTGGCGGTGGTCGCGGGCAAGGGTCGCTGAATGCTGGGCGGTACATAACGGAGATCTTACAAAACCATGTGGTCCCGTATGCCGGTTTTGTTGGCGATGGGTTCATGTTAGTGCATGATAACGCCCGTTGCCACACTGCGTTTGCTGTGCAGCACTACTTGGAAGAGGTTGAGATCCCTGTTATGCAGTGGCCAGCACGAAGCTCAGACCTGAACCCGATCGAGCATCTCTGGGATGATGTAAAGAGGCACGTATGAGCACGAGATCCTGCTCCCACCACTCTACAAGAGCTCCAGGATGCCGTGACGGAAGAATGGGAGAACATACCCCAAGAGAGAGTGGTGACCCTTGTGAAGTCCATGAAGGATCGGATGGAAGCTGTCATCAAAGCAAGGGGAGGAAACACTAGATTTTAAGGACTTATTTGTAATTTTTTTAATGTTTTTAATTTTATTTTTTGTAACTTTTCCCTTTTTAAGTTTTTTTTTTATTAAAAGATTTAAAACACATACACAAGTTTGTAATTTCTAATAGGCAATTAAATTACCATTCCAATGATATCCTACAACCATACCCTTACTATTGACAAAGTTTGAGTAAAGTTGCTTTATTAAAAGGTGCGATTTTTGTGACGTCGAGTGTATATGTTATTACGTTAATGATAAGGTTATTAGGGTTCCGTAGCCGAATGGCAAAAAACGGAACCCTTATGGATTCGTCATGTCTGTCTGTCTGTCTGTCTGTCTATCCGTCCGTATGTCACAGCCACTTTTTTCCGAAACTATAAGAGCTATACCATTGAAACTTGGTAAGTAGATGTATTCTGTGAACCGCATTAAGATTTTCACACAAAAATAGAAAAAAAAACAATAAATTTTGGGGGTTCCCCATACTTCGAACTGAAACTCAAAAATGTTTTTTTCATCAAACCCATACGTGTGGGGTATCTATGGATAGGTCTTCAAAAATGATATTGAGGTTTCTAATATCATTTTTTTCTAAACTAAATAGTTTGCGAGAGAGACACTTCCAAATTGGTAAAATGTGTGTCCCCCCCCTGTAACTTCTAAAATAAGGGAATGATAAAACTAAAAAAAAATATATGATGTACATTACCAAACAAACTTCCAACGAAAATTGGTTTGAATGAGATCTAGTAAGTAGTTTTTTTTAATACGTCATAAATCGTAAACCGCAAAAAACATTGATCAATGTTACAACGAACTACAGGAACTTTTATATTATGTTACTTGCTGCTACGGAACCCTTCATGGGCGAGTCCGACTCGCACTTGGCCGCTTTTTTTTGTATTACAAGTGTCGTTAGTTAATATAAAGGAATATGTATTATTTCATAGTGTTGCACTGCCAACACCATATGAACCGGCCAGTCCAAATTCTTTCAGCTTCATTTTACCTGACAACAAATACATAGCAATGACCAAAGACAAATCCCACTATTGCGTTTTCGATAACTTAGGAATTTGAAAATCTGTGACGCCCGGAATCTTCTTCACAAAAGTGATTAGTGAAAAACCAGTACAGTGTAAAAACCAGTACAGAAAACTCGATATTTGGAAACCGTTAATAAATAATAAATTGATCTATATACAATCGGAACCTAATAAAATATCAATTGATTGTCTGAACTCTAAGTTATATGAAACTAATATTTTGAGTACCGGAATACTTACCATTCCTAAAGATTGCACCGCTTATTGTAAAAGCGCTACGCTAATACCAAAACATGATGTCATTAATATTACCTCACCTATTAACTATTTTCCAGAGTTCAATCTGACCAACGACACTTGTTATAACTTACCTAAGTCAAATAAGATAGTCTCCTGTTTATCTACATAATGTAGATCTCGACGATATTATTTCTAAACACAAAACTAGAATAAATTCCATCTTATGTAGTTTACAAAATATTGAAAAAGAACAGACATCGCACATAGTTAAATATGGGACACACTATTCAATAATTTTAATTGTAATATCAATGACTGTATTTAAATAAAATTTTAAATAACGCTTCACACTCATAGCCCCACACTAGGATTCCCTGTGTCGTGGGTGCCATAGACAACACACTAGACAAGGACATTCACACCCAGACCGAGAGCAGAAATTCAAACTCATCATTCAAATTTCCGCCTCGCTGGGAATCGAACCCAGGACCCTTGGTGCGTCGATCCGGCATGGTAACCATTGCGCCACACGGGTCGTCACTTGCTACTTCTATTACATTTGATGTGTAATAAATTATGTAAATCTGGTCGCAACCGACCCTTCCAATTCAAATTTGATATAAGTAAACTACCCCCACAACATAGGACATAGAACTAACAAAAGTAGAAGAAACCCTACCAAGTATTTACTTCCCCTGCTCCACTCAGGAACAGAATTTAAGACCCCTGACACTCCTAAATATTCACAGACACTTTGAAGTGTTTGAACCCCAAAGTGTCCTCTAAAAGGGGGAGGTGTTACATCCGGAAACTGAAGAAAGTCCTACTGACTCGTGTGACTAAGTCAGCGATCTATTGCCTAGTAGTTTTGCTGTCGTTTCCCCCCATTGCAGCACTTGGCACAGCAGTATTTGGACCATTCAAGAAAATGATAAACACAGCTACAGACAACTGGATGCGGAATCATCCTGGTCAAACGATGAATATCCATTACATTCCTGGGATTGTTAGAGAAGCCTTTCTTCTCTCTGTCACTGATAGAAATGCAATTGCCGAGTTTGCTTGTTCCGGTATAAGTCCATTTAAATATCTACTGCGTTGACTATGCACCATCATCTGTGACTGACCGTCCTTTACAACTTAACAGTCAAATCCCACCAAATGATCTATTGACCAGTTTTGACGCAACGTCCTCAGTCCAAGTGAATCCGGATATTCCAGTTGATGATCTTCCAATATCCAATGACCAGCATACATATTCTTAACGATTTGTCATACAATAATAACTCACCGTCTGTTCAACATTTACCAGACCCGTTCTTTGCTGACGCTGATTCTCTGTTAACTAACTCAATTAATGATAAAAGATCTATATCGCCAGTACCAGGACCTAGCGGTGTACAACGAGCAAGTTATTCTCAGCCGTTTAATTTCTCACCTAAAGACTTTACCACAAGCAGGTCCGAGGACCGCAACAAATAAAGGACGTAAAAAACGTAAGACAGCAATATTGGCGGACACGCACGAAGTGTTAATGATATTGATTTATATCCGTAGAATAGGTATATAATTTTTAGCATTTAAAATGCAAATGGCTATTTGTGTTATTATTACAAAGTTTTCTAATAAATAATTAATTTGTTATATTAATATGTCATATCAAATTAATTACAAACCCGTTTGTCTTGTTACTTTTCACCCACAACGTGTTCCTTTCGACCCGCCAACGTGGTCGAAAGGAACAACTGACGATTTTTTAAATCCCTATGATTCATACAAAATAAAAAATAATAAGGTAAATCAAAGTACTAATGTAAAGAACGTGAACGGAATTTATATATGGTTATATAAATTTCATCAAAATAATAACACCTAACCAGAAATCAAGGTACAGTCACGAGCATAAATATATTACTATGGACACGTCAGCAATAATATCTACCCCAAGATGCGTTCAATAATATCTGTCTGCACGGACGCAGCAAAAATATCTGATATTCATAGACAGCATAATAAAGTGACAACAAAATTATCTGACGAAAAAAGTACATCAAATAATTGTGACAACCCCCAAAGCAAAAATATGTGACGACATTAGTTACAAATTAATGTGATCACTCTTTTAGTGCAAATATATGTTTGCCGTTTACTAATTCTGTAAGCATCTGCATTGATTCGTCAATCATATAGATAAATATATTATGACGTTCAATAGTTGGGAAAACTCACCGCGGTGTTACATATTGTGAGAATAAGTGCTGTGCCTCACCGGGACGCCAAGGCGATGTCGCCGGCAACGTATCCAAACAGTTTATATTGAAATGCATGGCGGCTAGCTCACTTGGCGACGGTGTGGCAATGTAGCCAATTTGGGAGCGTAACCACATAACGGCTCCCTGAGTGGAGACTGGCTACGTCCACTCCTGACATCATAATCGAACTGATTGAAGAGAAGTAGCAGAGCCCTACCTCACCGGGACGCCATGGCGACGTCGCCGGCGTAGTTGCCACGGCTACCTTTGGCGTTCGAAGGTAGCCAAAAGAGCAGATTACCCTCTGTCAGTCAGTTTTCTCAGATCTCATATATTTTTTAAATTATTTAAATAAATTGACTATTTCGTCCCAAAATCTTATTTTTAAATTGCGGTCGGAATAATCAGTTCTTGCGGTATCCCATAAACATGGACGATTTTGTATTTCTGCAATAAACCTTTCTGTATCGAAACTCATTATTGAAAAATGGAACCGTGTTAAGTGAAAAACATAAGAATAATAAATAAAATAGTTTTGTAAAAAAACACGCGTGCGCGTCCGTCTTGGTAGCCGGTTTGGACACTGAGTGAGTGAGATGCACCTGTACATTTTACTGGCGACGTCGCCAGCTCGCTACGCTTCCAAATTAGCGACGTTGCCAAACCGTCGCAGCTGCCTAATGCAATGTCTGACCGCAAATAAAAGTATTTTAGGAAAATGTAACAAGAACATAGAGTAGTGTACTAGTAGAGGATATGCAATAAAAGAAAGATAAAAAAAACATATGAGATTTTTTGATGGGTTTAGAAGGACCATACATAGGCAGTCGGGACAGTTAGTTTTTTTACGCTTACGGGTTTTTTTTTAACTATTTTTTTTTACACTTTTTAGTTAGGATTCATTGACTTATTATTATCATATTAGGATTATAAGACGGTAAAATTCGCAATGTTGTTATTTCAGGGAGTTAGTAAATTAACGAGAACGGTTGTTTAACTTTTAAATCGTTACATATCCTAAGCTGTCACTTAAAATTAAAAATGATGAAACGAACCTAAAAATAATTTTTGAATACCTATTAAGCGATACCTCACTTGACGTAGGTCGTCAAATTTTTTTTTCATTTAGACAATAGGTGTCTGGTTGTCCCTGTGGTTTTTGATTATTGTCATGTCTTTAATGACACTCGCAAGGTTAAGGCGTATCGATTGATATAAGATACATCAAAATCGGTCAAGCCGTTTGATCTCTATAACGCCACATACGAACATACATACATACATAGACTGATAAACACATTACCCTCCTTTGCGTCGCGTAGTCGGGCAAATGTATAAAAATAATAAAAGATTTACGTCAGATATTTTTGCAAACTATTGAACGTCATATATTAATGCATATGAAACAATGTAAATGCTTACAGAAACGTAGAATTAGTAAATGGCAAACATTTATTTGTACTCCAAGAGTGATCACATTATATTGTAACTAATGTCGTCACATATTTTTGCTTTAGAACGTCATACATTTATCTATGATTGAAGAATAAATGTAAATACTTACATAAACGTAGAATTAGTAAACGGCAAACATTTATATTTGTACTCCAAGAGTGATACCATTATATTGTAACTAATGTCGTCACATATTTTTGCTTTAGAACGTCATACATTTATCTATGATAGAAGAATAAATGTAAATGCTTACAGAAACATAGAATTAGTGAACAGCAAGAATATATTTGCACTCTAAGAGTGATCACATTATTTTGTGACTAATGTCGTCATATATTTTTGCTTTGGGCGGTTGTCACAATTATTTGATGTACTTTTTTTATCAGATAATTTTGTCGTCACTTTAATATGCTGTCTATGAATATCAGATATTTTTGCTGCGTCCGTGCAGACAGATATTATTGAACGCATCTTGGGGTAGATATTATTGCTGACGTGCCCATAGTAATATATTTATGCTCGTGACTGTACAAGTACAAAATGTTACTTTTGTACCCGGTCTCCCCTACTATTAATTTTATATATGACAAGAAACATGCCAATATTGCCAATGAATGAATTGAATGAATATTTTTTTAGCAGTAATTTAAAGTTAATGTGATTTAAATTTAACTATAATTTAAGGTTATATATCGATGGTGGAAAGGCATATTGTATTAACCGCTGTAGCATCTACGCACAGAGGCGTCGCTTACGCATCGATGTTAGCGTCACCGCGTTACCGTTCACGCACACAGAAGCGCACAAAGCTCCTATATAAAGCGTGCTGCCGCCCGGCTCAGGCAGTCTGGTAGCCCAAGGGAGGTTGCCTCCGCTCCCATTCCATCTGAGGCGCCTTCTAGAAAAGAAGCGCAACTTGCAGAAGCGCTGGCGGGAGACCCACAGCTGAAAACGGAATTCAACCGTATTGCAGCCCGACTCAAGGCCGAGTTGGACGCCAATGCGACCGCAAGCTGGGAGGAGCTGCTGGGCGAGGCGTGCGTGGACAGCTCGGTACTGCACCGCCTCTGCCGCGCCCTTTCGAACACCCCGGCTCCGGCTCGCCCACTAAGGCATGAAGACGGCACGATTACATACCGGGCGGAAGATCGCGCGGAGATCTTCACCAATTACCTAGAACGCCAGTTCCGGCCGAACCCAACTAACAAAGCGGACCACGTTGCAGCAGTCGAGCAACACCTAGTGAGCTACTTCGCCGCGCCTATAGCCCCCGAGGAAGACCCAATCGTCGTCTCCCCCGGCTTGGTGCAGCGTGTGATTAGACAACTCCAGCCCAAGAAGGCCCCTGGAGCCGACGGGATAACGAACAGAGCGCTGCGACACCTCCCCATGAGGACGATCGGAGCAGTCGCGCGCCTGTTCAACGGCATCCTGCGCACCGGGGCCTTCCCGCAGATTTGGGAGGAGGGCAAAGTCATGCTGCCCAAGAAAGGGAAAGACAGGCTGAAGGCGGAGAGCTATAGGCCCATCACCCTGCTCCCGACCCTAAGGTGTTTGAGAAGCTCCTGCTGCAACAGTTAGCTCCACATCTGGCGCCTCGTGCTGAACAGTTCGGGTTCCAGCCGGAACACAGCACGACTCTTCAGTTGTCGAGGGTCCTGCACACCATTTCCGCGGCCCGTAACAGGAGAGAACGCGTGTGTGCAGACATGTTCATGTCACAGTGTTCCTCGACATGGAAAAGGCGTTCGACCGTGTATGGCACGACGGCTTGCTCTTCAAGATCTCGCAGTCGTCGGCGCCCCGGCGTGCCGTTAGATCTCGCAGTCGTCGGCGCCCCGGCGTGCCGTTAAGGTGATCTCCAGTTTCCTCAACGGAAGAAGCTTCAGAGTAGCGGTGGAAGGCGCCCGGTCAACGGAGCGTCCCATAGCGGCCGGCGTCCTGCAAGGGAGCTGTCTGTCCCCGGTCTGCTACGCCTGCTACACCGACGACATCCCGGCGGCAGGGGGGGCGTCGCTCGCCCTCTACGCCGATGACGTGACGTATGTCACCACGTCGCTCGACATGCCCCACGCCATCGTGAAGATGCAGCGCGCGTTTGATGCCCTCCCCGAATGGCTCGCCATGTGGAGACTGTCGGTGAACGTCGGGAAGACGCAGGCCGTGAGGATCGGACACTCATCTACGAGAGACCCTACTCTGAAGCTCAACAACATAGACATCCAGTGGTCCCGACGGGCCAAGTACCTCGGGATCACTATCGACTGGAAGCTTACCATGAAGCCCCAGGTCGACAACGCCGTTGCGAGTGCCAGAAGCGCGATGGCAGTCCTTCGTCCAGTGCTCTCCTCGAGCCTCCCCCTGCGGGTGAAGCTCGGGGTCTACAAGATGTACGTCAGACCCCGCCTCACGTACGCGGCGCCGGCGTGGTTCGCGCTCGCCAGCGAACCGCAGCGCAGGAGGAAGCGCACGGTGCAGGCGATCGCGCTGCGCCGGATAACTGGTGCGCCGCGCTACGTGAAGAACACCGTCATCCAGAGAGACCTTCGAGTCGAGAGCCTGGACGACTTCATCGTGCGATTGGCACGCTCCATGTTCGGGCGTGTCGACGCGTCGCAGTTCCCGCACCTGCGGGACCTGGCGCCGCTCCACGCCCGTCCATCCGACCCGACCCCTCCAAAGGGGAACAACGGTCCCATGGACGCCACACGCCCCATACCAGGGTGTAGTGAAGATGACGGTGGTTCAGGCAGTCTGGCTCGTGCAGCCATCGCATCCGCAACGGAAAGGTGGTTGAGCAGACAGACTAACTCTACTGCATCGGACGCGCCCGGTTGGTGCATCGCTACTGCGAACGCCTTACTGGTCGGCCCGGTCGTAGTAAACCTACTTACGCTCCGTGTGGTTTATTGTTGTACAAGAATATATACCTACTGTTTGTTTTTGTCTCCACTTTGTTTTCCTTTCACAAGCCCGTAGGGAAACTGGTTACAAACTGGCGCTCAACTTGAAGGCTCGAAAGAAAGCTAGCCCTAAGCAACATATTTATAAGAAGATAAAAGAAGAAAAGATAGATAACATGAGTCTGTCAAACGAACAATTTGAAAAATTATTGTCAGCTATCGGCGGTCAGCGACATGGTTCATTTGCCTCATGTACAACGTATTTTAGTGGCACTCACGACTCTGATACCGTTGAGACATTCCTCGCCGCAGCATCAACCTACAAACTGGTGGAACAAATAGAAGACGAAGACGCTCTCAGGAGTATTCCGTTGATTTTGAAAGAGGAAGCAGCTGTCTGGTGGAATGGAATCAAAGACCAAGTAAAGACCTGGACAGACTTCGAAGCGCGAATACGCCATGCATTTGCCTCAAGAAGGCCAGTTTACCAGATTTACCAAGACATAGTTTGTGTTAGAAGAAGGAAGAAGAGCTGACTGAAGTTTTTATAGTGAAGAAGCGAGCTCTATTTGCTCAGTTACCTGAACCAACCCATTCAGAATCCCAGCAAATAGACATCATATATGGACAAATTAAACTCAATATACGGGAGAGAATGTCCAGGGACTCGGTACTGAATTGTGACGCATTACTCAACCATGCTAGGGGGATTGAACAACTACTGACTGAAAAACAACCCCAGGTGACGCAACCCAAAAACCAGGGAAAGACAAAGACTGGCAAGAAGCAAAGGTGTGCCTATTGTAGGTTTCCCGGACACTCTATTGAGCCATGTCGGAAGAAGCAGAAGGCAGAAGAACATTCTGCAGCCGGACCTTCTTCTACTGCAACCACAGCAAGTGGCACTCAAGCACCTTCGCCCTCACAACCAAAGTTCTCGTGCTATGGATGTGGCACATTGGGAGTTGTGAGATCAAAATGTCCTAATTGTTCGGAAGAATAGAAATCTTACTGCTGTACAGGGAAGGCAAGACGTAAGCTTTTGAGCGGTCAACAATATGACTGATGCTAGACCGAGACCCGTAATTGGAATTGGCGTAGAAAAGATTGTTGGAACTGGTTACATTGACTCCTGTGCGAAAACTAGGGCCGCATCTTATAAACTTTTTCAATGTTTAAAGAAGCTTGGTGATTCTTTTGACTAAAAGGAAGTAGGTGTTACACTGGCTGATGGTGCGAGCATGCGCCGAAAAGTACTGACTGTACAAGTTCCAGTAAGCCTCTGTTCCCGCGTGGTACCTACAACTTTTATTATATTCCCGGAATCACGCGAATCACGCACACTGCTCGGAGCAGGGTTTATTCAAGATGCGGGAATGGTTCTGAATATCCCACAAATTAGTTGGCATTTTGTCGATGAGCCTGAAGTAATGTACGATCTGTTTGAGGAAGATGCATCTGAAGTATCCATGGCACATGTTGAAGTATCGCCATTCTCAAGCCCTACATGTCGAAGAGTGTTGGAGGAAGTTCAGCTCCCTGAATTCATCTCCCCATTCTCAGCTTCTTCCCCGGCTAAGGTGCCTACGAGTGGAGACGATACACAGGAAGCCGACTTGCCAAAATCAAATGCCAGGCTGTTTGCGAGCTCACCTAGAACCAGCATTACCAGAGAGCGGTGCTAGTAACACTATTCCTTATCGACTAATTCCACTCGACCCCTCGCCGAAGAAATCATGAAGATTCTGAAAGAGAAAGTCATAGAACCGTGCAACTCACCTTAGTCTGCACCTGTCGTTATGGTACCTAAAAAAGATGGTTCGGTACGTGTCTGCGTCGATTACCGCAGACTTAACGCCATAACAGTACCTGATATATATCCTATTCCTCGAATAGACGATTTATTGCACGTAGCAAAACCGACTCCATTTATATCTACACTAGACTTGCGAGCCGGTTATTGGCAAGTTAAAATTAAAAATAAGGAACAAAACAAGACAGCTTTTATAACGCCATTCGGAGTCTATCGCTTCAAGTGTATGCGATTTGGTCTCCGCAATGCGCCCTCAACCTTTCAACGACTGATTGACAGAGTGAAAGTTAGCCTGGAAGATATAAAAATGTTAGCCTACCTAGATGACCTTTTAATATTCTCATCCTCCTTCGAAGAACACTTGGCAGAACTTGTAAAGGTTTTAAGTAAATTGAAGGAAAGCAATCTTCATGTTAACTACAGCAAGTGTAAGTTCTGTTGTCCTACCATCAGATATTTGGGTCACCTTATAACCGCTGACGGATTGAAGCTCGACCCAGAAAGAGTATCAGCCATACTAAATTATCCTGCTCCGACTAATCTCAAGCATCTGATGAAATTCCTGCAAACTTGTTCATGGTTTTGGCACTTCATACCCAACTTCGCAAGAATCAGCGAGCCGCTAAGGAGACTTAAACTTTGGTCTGGTGATCATGACGCACAACGCTGCGGTATGCGGTATGCGATGCCGGACACTCAATCATATGAAAAACGTCGAGAATGTTGTCTTGTTCCGTCGCAGTATGCGTCAGCGGCGAAGGGCAAGCGCGATGAAGTGGGAGGTGTACTCTCGCACAGCGCGGCGTCATTCTCGTTTCATCGCTGCGGTGTGCGGGTGTGTGTCACGGGTTGACAATATGGATTTTTTCGAAGACAATTTAATAGAATTAGTTCGCAATTATCCTTCTTTATATAAAAATAAAGACAAAAGACATAAAAAAGTTTAGCTCGCTGTACATAACCGAGCAAAACGTTGCAATCGACGATTCCCTTCTATTATGGAAGGGCCGACTATCTTTTGCCCAGTTGATTGCAACGAAAAAAGCGAGGGTAGGTATAAAGAGCAACTTTGTGAATCTAGGACAGGCTATCTCTAGAAAATGGAGGTGTATACGGGCAAGGGGCAGTCACTAACAAGTGAAGGTGTGCCAGACGATGAGCCGGAGAGTTCCACATCTCAGATTGTGTTTTCGTTGATGCGGCCATTGTTTGGCAGAGGCCATACGATAATAATGGATAATTTTTATAATGCGCCGCTGTTATCCAGAATACTTAAACGTAAACACAATACTGATACTATGGGCACGTTTGTCCCGGAGGGCTTAAAAAAGAAAAACAAAAAAATGGCTTCCGGCGAAGTTGCCTTTACTTCTACTAAGGACTTAAGCGTGGTCGTCTGGCGAGACAAAAACACTGTGGCCATGATATCGACGTATCTCCAACCAGAAGTCGGCGGAAAAGAAAAATATGGCTATTATAAATATAAACCAAGTGTTGTGCTCGACTACAACCTCTCTATGGGTGGCGTCGATCGCAAAGACCAGATGATCTTTGCTTTTCCCATAGAGAGGGGACGCAACACTTGTTGGTACAAAAAACTTTTCCGCAGACTTCTGAATGTATCTATACACAATGCGCTTGTGATATTTAATCACGGGCGCACTTCAGGTGCGTATGGGAATCGGCAATTCCGCATGGAATTGGTTAGGGAGATGCTGACCGTGTACGGCCCTCGATTACACGATCCACCGCCACCACCCGTCAAGGCGCAAATGCACTTGCCAAAAAAATACCAAGAAGCAGCGGTACAGATTGTGCGCTCAGGCAAATGTGCGGCGCAGCATGATGTGGATGTATGGATCGTGCAAAATAAACTTGTGTATCGAGAGCTGTTACACCGTATTCCATGAACGGCTCGAAGAATAAGTAAGTAAATGTAGCGCATTTTGAACTTTTTGGCGGACTGTATACAAGCCTTACCACCTATAAAAAATAACTGTCACCTATTATCGATACTTAGCTAGCTACCTGCGCACGCGGGTCGATGCCTCATCGTGACCTACATTAGCACTCTGAGTCCTGATTGGTCGTTACGAGTAAGGGTTGTTGTTTTTCTATAAATATAAGATTTTTAGCTACGAGTATAACACTCATTACATTACTTACGCTTCGTTACGCAATACGCACAATGGAGAATTTATTTTACTAACTCCAGTTATTATTGTAAATGATTTATAGGGCCATGAAAATTATAATACTTGGAGCCAAAAGATATATAACAAAAAATGTAACATTGTCATCTGTAATGTTAATCTTCTCAAATATTCTAAGTGTTGGCGCCGCGCGTCGCAATGAGTCATAAACTTCATAAAGCCATATATGGCCAGAGCGAAGATTACGCTTTGGTTGCAAACGATACCTAATATGGTCACGCCGCTCCACCAATGAAGGCACAACGTGTACCACGGCTGGCCAATCACATGCGACGTATTCACGCTTTTCACTGAGAGAGAACGGCCGCGGACCACCGACCACACATTCGCCGATTGACCGTCCCAAGTAACACACCTAAGCAACTATTATTCAAAGTGGCTTGCTCTTAATCCGCCAATTAACAAAGTAGTTCTAGTTCTCTGCGCCACAAATAGGCGACCATCGTGACAAGACCTGCAATTTAATGCGGATTCTGAAGATTTGAAGCAGATCAACTAATTGAAGAGGAAGAATCTACGTCGTACGTCACGCGCGGCGACTAGGTTGCGGATCAAAAGTTCCTGCAATCAGCTGCGCGTAGGGATTGCAATCCGGAAAACCGGATCCGGTAATCCCGCCGGATCCGGCGTTTTTCACGCATACCGGATCCAGTCGAATTTACCGGATCTGGCGACCGGATCCGGTCACGCAAATTTTTGACAAAATAACCTTAATTTTGCTAGTGTAGATGCTGTAAATGTCTAGTATAGATGTTGTAATTAATCTAGCATGGCATTCCGGTATTCCTAACGTTCAATAAGGATGTTATGTACAACACAAATTACTGAATGGATAAATTGTAAGTTATAAAAGTGTGAAATTATGTTCTCGTTAATATTACTTCTTGTTTATTATTAGTAATATTTGCCCTAAATGGATGTAGCTGTAAGCTGTAGATGTATTTAAATTGATGCGCGATAGCAATACAACATAAAAACGCCCGTAAACATATTATTATGAAGAAGTGTAGTAGTATACATGTACACTTGTTATTGGCTCCCTTCTTAAAGAAAATAAAGAGAAACAAATACAGCAATTGATATATACGTATTTTTTTAGAAGATAAGTTGTATTGACAATCTGTTTTACTTCTAACTAAAATACAGTTTTCGGACTGTTTACATCCAGATGCAGGTATAATATAGGGTGGCGCAAGAATCATCATTACCCTATCGGAAGATGCTATATTTTTTTCAAATGGCGGTAAATATCAGTTTTGCTGTGTGTTATGAAAAATAAAGTATGACATTGTCACTCGTCAATGCTCTAATATGTACTAATGTAATGATTTGTAATTCTATCTATATTTTCAGTATAATAAAACCTTAAATACAGGTTTTCTCTCATTACAATTTATTATACTGAAAAATAATGTATCGGTTTCTAAAACCAGAAAAATTTGACCTCGATCCGGCAACAACCCAAAATGCTTCAAGTCAATGGAAGTATTGGAAAAGAACTTTTGAGAATTTTCTCCAAGAATCAGAAGTTTCTCTAGAAGCTGAAAACAAACTTACGGATGAGGTTAAATTAAGACTCCTTATAAATCATATATCGCCTACTGTTTACGAGTATATAATAAATTGTAGTACTTATAATTTGGCACTATGTACACTAGAGAAAATTTATGTTAAACCTGTAAATGAGATTTACGCAAGACATAAACTTAATACGCGAAGACAGGAAACGGGAGAAACTATTGACCAATTTATCCAAGCACTTAAACTATTAACTAAAGAATGTAATTTTAAAGCCGTATCAGCACAAGAAAACGAGAATGACAATATTCGCGGAGCTTTTATAGCTGGACTGTCTTCATCGCATATCCGACAAAGATTACTAGAAAGTACAACATTGACTCTGGATGAAGCATACGCTCAAGCTCGTGCGATTGAAGCTGCTCAAGTACAATCTGAAAGCTTCTCCTCTCATATACCTATTGCTATGAATGCTATAAAAAATAATCAAGTAATACGAAAAGATGAAGCACCTTGTAAGCCACTTGAGTGTTATTTTTGCGGTAACTCCAGACATCCACGCCGATTATGTTCAGCTTCAGAAAGTATTTGCCTAAAATGTGGCAAACGTGGTCATTTCTCTAAAGTTTGCAAAAGTACGCAATCTGTTGCTTGCGTAGATGTAAATAAAGAAACGACATCTTGCTTAATATCGGCTGCAGTTGACTTAAGAAAATGTACTGTACCTGTTGTAGTAAATGGCATACATCTCAACGCCCTTATTGATACGGGAAGTACGGCAAGTTTCATCAATGAAAGTATAGTACAAATAAATAATTTACCTCTTCGACCATGCAATCAAGCTGTATCAATGGCGAACTCGTCTTTTCGCTTTGACATTAAATCAATATGCGTAGCATCTATTAAAATCTTCAATGAATCATTTTCAGCACCTCTTCGTGTAATGAAAAATTTATGCTCAGATGTTATATTAGGTCATGATGTTTTAGAACAATGCTCCTCTATTGAGATCAAATTTAATGGGCCTAGATCTGCAATACGCATCGCAGTCCTAAAAGAAGCAATTATGGAACCCGTTAATCTTTTTCCTCATTTGACATCTGACTGTAAACCGATTGCTGTTAAATCTCGGAAATATTCTCCAGATGATTTTGAATTTATACAATCTGAAGTACAAAAATTATTATTTGATGGAATCATAGAAGAAAGTAATTCTCCATGGAGGGCTCAAGTACTTGTGACTTCTAATCAGCATCATAAGAAACGTATGTGTATAGACTACTCACAGACTGTCAACAAATTTACACAACTTGATGCTTACCCTCTACCAAATTTGGAAGAAATTGTGTCAAGGATATCGAAATATAAAGTATTTTCTAAAATTGATCTTAAATCAGCTTACCATCAAATTCCTATACTAGAAAGTAATAAACCATTAACAGCCTTTGAAGCTTGTGGAAATCTATATCAATTTCGTCGTATTCCATTCGGAGTAACTAATGGAGTAGCATGTTTTCAGCGGGCTATCAGTAATTTAATAAACAAATCCAAATTAGAAGGGGTTTTCCCCTACTTAGATGATATAACTATATGTGGTTTAGATCAATCTGACCATGATATAAAACTCAAAAAATTCATGGATGCGGTTGAAACCTATTCATTAACTATTAATAAAGATAAAAGTGAATTTTCCAAGACGACTATTAATATTCTTGGCTATAACATTGCTGATGGTATAATTAAACCTGACCCAGAAAGACTCAAATCTCTTCTAAATATGCCAATCCCTCGAGACTCTGCCTCTCTCAAACGTGCAATTGGCTTATTTGCTCATTATTCAAAATGGGTACCAGACTTCTCTAATAAATTACATCCGCTTGTTACAGTTGAAAAATTTCCACTTAAAGGAAATCAGGTAACCGTTTTTGAGGAACTTAAGAAAATCATATCGCACTCAGCACTGTCAGCTATTGACCCCAAAGAACCATTCACGGTTGAAACTGATGCATCAGACTTCTCGATTGCAGCCTCTCTTACACAGAATGGGAGACCTATTGCATTTTTTTCTAGATCACTGAGTGATAGTGAAAAGAAATATCCTACTATAGAAAAGGAAGCTTGTGCTATTATCGAAAGCGTTAAAAAATGGAGACATTTTTTGCTTGGACGTCGTTTTTATCTTATCACAGACCAAAAGTCGGTTGCGTTTATGCTTCGAAATAACGCTAGTAAAATTAAAAACGACAAAATTCAAAGATGGAGACTAGAACTGTCTAATTATAATTTTGATATTATGTATCGACCTGGTTCTGAAAATGTGGTGGCCGATGCTTTGTCGCGACAGACATGTGCTTCAATTAGAGATAATCAATTAATAGCATTACACAATTCTTTATGTCATCCAGGCCTAACACGATTTACGCATTATATACGAAGTCAAAATTTACCCTATTCTATGGATGAGATAAAAAAAATTACATCATTATGTCGGGTTTGCTCTGAAATTAAACCTAGATTCATGAAGTCCTCTGGAAAACTCATTAAAGCAACAAGACCTTTCGAAAGACTTGCACTTGATTTTAAAGGTCCATTGCCTTCTACTACTAAAAATAAATTTCTGCTAACCATAATAGACGAATTCTCAAGATTCCCATTTGCCTATGCATGTGAAAATGTTAGCAGCAAAACGGTGATAAGTTGTCTAACAGACTTATTTTCAATTTTTGGATATCCCTCATATATACACACGGATCAGGGAACGGGTTTTATATCTGCAGAATTAAGGCTATTTTTGAATAACAAAGGAATAGCAGTCAGCCATTCTGCTCCTTATAATCCCAGAGGAAATGGGCAGGTGGAACGCCTCAATGGAACCCTGTGGCAAACCATCCGTTTAGCATTGTCATCAAAAAAATTAGATATTACAGATTGGGAGTCCGTCTTATCTGAAGCTTTGCAATGCATACGATCATTGCTTTGTACAGCAACGAATGAAACTCCACATGAAAGGATGTTTAACCATGCAAGACGTACATCTTCTGGACAATCTTTACCCTCCTGGCTACGTCCTGGTAATAAAGTCCTACATCGTAATCCAGTTATGAGATCAAAATATGATCCTCTTGTTGAAGAGGTGGATTTGCTGGAACCTAATCCATCGTATAGCCGCGTGAGACTCTCTGATGGGCGAGAGATGACGGTGTCAAACCGCACCTTGGCTCCGTCAGGAGATATAGAAGACCTAAACGAAGACGAAGATAATACGGCAAACGAAGAGAATACGGCAAATTCTCCAGCATCTGAATACTCTTCGCCTCTCTCTTCTCCGGAACCCCGGAGATCTGCAAGAGTCAACCTCCACGCTACTTGCAAGATTACGTGCCTTCATAACTCAGCGTGGAAGAATGTTATGAAAAATAAAGTACGACATTGTCACTCCTCAATGCTCTAATATGTACTAATGTAATGATTTGTAATTCTATCTATATTTTCAGTATAATAAAACCTTAAATACAGGTTTTCTCTCATTACACTGTGACATTTGTGTATAAAACAGATACAAATTATACACGTCAATAAGACATGAATCATTATACTCCTCAAAAACGCGGAGTAATCATAATAATCTCTCGTTTTTCGTCATTTGCACTAGCCGGCAAGATCGCCCGTTTAACCCCTTTAGGTTACGTCCGCACAGACAGGTGGCTTGCTTAGCGCCTAGAGCATAGCGAGTCACCTAGCGACTAGCTTAGTAAAACGAACGTTCTATAGTGTTCGCGACTGGCCGCACTGCGCGCTTGACGCCTCGCTACTCGCTTAGCAGGTATCGAAATAAACAAACGTGTTGGTTTTTTGTCATTAGGCGCGAGGCATTTTGGAAGAACAAAATGGATGAAATATTAATTTGTGTCAATGTCAATGTGAATGAGTGTTGACGAGCAAAATGACCAAGACACCTAGCGACTCACCACGCAAACCACATCTCAATGCGGCCACCGTATATCCTAGCAAATAGCTAGAATGCAAACCACTAGGCTCTAGGCGCTAAGCAAGCCACCTGTCTGTGCGGACGTAGCCTAAGACTTATTTTGGGTTCTTGGTGGGGTTTCTTGAAGTCACAAGCTTATGCCAACAAGCCTCAGATTCTTGAAGCCTTCAAAGAGAATATCCGTCATAAATGCGGAAACTTTCGCCAAAAGTTCTGCCAGGAGTGATGGAAAATGCCATAAATCGGGACCATACAGGCCCGATTCTAGCGGTAGCCACTTGGCTGATATCATTTTTCTACATAATGAAAACAAATATTTAGACATGAAATAAACACAATCCAATAGCATAACTAAAGTTTTTCATTTATTAAAAACAATACAGTCAAAGAACATCGGGTGGCAACTTTTGCGCCATCCTATATGATAATCTAGCTGAACCGTACCCACTTCGCTGGGCGTCAAACATTTTTACTTCTGATGAAGTAAGAAAAAACATATTATTAATTTAATCACAGTAAAATATAGCCTATCTCACTGAGGAATAATGTATCTTTTTATTGGTGTAAATTTTTTTGAAATTACTCCAATAGTTTGAGCATATCCATATAAAAAATAAATAAAATATCAAAATTTTCCTCTTAATAATATTAAGATGATTATCATTAGGTGCTACGGCTTTATTACGGCTCGCATTTGCGTTCCTTTATAATCCAAAAAAAAAATATTACCTCAAAAACAGTCTATATTGGAACGAAAAGAAAAAATTCTGATCACGTGATCAATCCGGTCGGATCCGGCCGGAACCGGCCGGATTGGTGAAAATCCGGTAAAATCCGGCCGGATTGAAAATGACACCGGATTGCAATCCCTAGCTGCGCGCCAACATCGTGCTTCGTACTACAAGAAGAAATTCTCCAAAGCGTCGTGGTGGCGCGCCTACAACGGTCTCACGCCTACTCCGCAGCCAGCATTGCCTAGCCTGAGCATCTAAGATCGCTTGTCTGCCTACCTGAGTGAACCCATTCCAATATCCATCCTAGTGTTCCTCTTTGATCTGTGTAATAATTAGTGTAACGCTAGCTACTCAAAACTTCTAATCTGCCCTATTGTTCCAAAATCTATTTGCTAAAGTAATTCATTAAGTTCAATTTGCCCTATTCTCCCAAAATCTACTTTTTCGAGCGATTCATATTGCCTATGTTTTCCTATTATATTCACCTCAATATTAATTATTAAACTATTCAACATTGCGCCTTCTCTTCTTAGCTTCAAGCTATTCCTCAAAGCACTAAGCTTGCTACGCAAATAAAGCTATAACATTAACGAATTTATTTACGCGCCGCTTACGCAGACAATAATTATCAATTCCAGCGTTGCTACAATCGCTGCCGTTCGGCCGTTCGCTCCGTGCATCGGCCCGCTACGTCACCCGCGCAGTCAACTCGACGCGATAGCAAACCGGTTCCTGACGTCACACCGAGCCGCTGCTGCAGGGCTATTCAGTTTTGTAACTTGACAGCGGATTCCGCGATGAGTGTCAAAATTGAAGTTCGAGTCCGAGATCTTGATATGTGATTCTCGAATCATTTGGTACGCACTTGCGAAGTGAAGGGAGTCTCGAACTCAAACGTCAAACGACTAAAGATGGCCTCGCCTCGGTATGAATAAACGAATCGGTAAAATTAAATAAATAATTGAACACAAATAAACGAGCCATGGTATTTATTAGTACCCAATAACTAAAATATAACAAAAATAACTTATTTTTATTTCAAAAACCTTTAGTTTACTCGAGAACGCGATAGCTCTTGACAAACTTTTCATTTGACAATTGGACACGAGCTTCGCCGGTGACGTAATTCGATGATCGAGAATAATAAATATGTCATTCTCTAATCATCTAGTACGGCACTTGCGAAGTGAAGTGATCCTAGAACTCGAACGTCAATTTTGAAACTACGCTGTCAAGTTACAAAAGAGAATAGCCTTCCTGCACTGACTTACCTGCGAAGCGAGGAGCGTATCGTATGCCAATATTATTCATTATTTAGTTTGTTGCGCTTAGTTTATCTCGATAATTTACCGCTATGTCTGTAGAAGGTTTAAAACAAGAAGACAATCTAAAGGTGCTTAAAATTAAGCGTAGTTCAATTAAGGGACGCTTAACTAAATTTAAAAATTATTTAGAAACTGTAACTTCATTAGATAAAATTTCTGCTGTTGATTTAAACAAAGTTGAATTAAAATTATCGAGATTACAAGCGTTATTTGTGGAATTCGATGAGTTGCAAAGCCAAATAGAAACTTTAAATGATTATAATCAAGCTGAAGAATTAAATATTCGCGACGCAATTGAACATGAATTTGATACGTGTATTTCCATTGCTCAATATTTTATACAATCGAACTCGCCTTCTAAAGAGAATATGAACAATTCTTGTGATGCTTCTAGCCATTGTCAACATGACGTTCTCGGTTTTCGATTGCCGGTTATTAAAATAAATAATTTTGATGGCACATATTTTAAGTAAACTCCAGCCGAGTTTAAAGAAACTTATACATCCTTAATTCACAATAATGACAAAATAAAAAATATTCATAAGTTTCACTACTTACATTCTTATTTAGAAGGTGAGGCCGCGCGTGTTATTTGTAATTTAGAAGTCACTGATCTTAACTACTCCGAGGCTTGGCAACTACTTTGTCAGCGTTATGACAATAAACGCCAATTAATTAATAATCATTTAAAGGCTTTATTTAATATTGAATCTGTACGCGAATCCGATAAATCACTTCGGTTTATTGTAGATCATTTAACTAAAAATTTACGAGCTCTTCATACCTTAGGGTTACCTACTGAGAAATTGGATGTTATTATTATTTACATGGTCACGGCGAAGTTAGACAACCTTACTTGTTTTAAATGGGAGGAATATCGTAATACATTACCCGAAATTCCTACGTTAGATAATTTTTTCGATTTTCTTAAGAATCGCGCAGATGTACCTACTTGAGACTGTAAACAGACACAGACACGACAGGGCTAAAAGTCTACATCATTCATCTCCCCCAAACCTCAAAGTAAGTCTTTTGCTATCACTACTAAACCTACTACTTCTTCTTTTAAGACGTTTTGCGAATGCCTAGTTTGCAAGGGTACTCACCGTATTTATAACTGCCCTTCATTCAAATCCAGTACGCCTGAAGATAGGATAGCTTTTGTACCTAAATTAAATCTATGTGAAAATTGTTTGAGAGTGGGTCATAAGGTCCAGGCTTGTAGGCTTCCGGGCTCTTGTCGTTCATGTAGACAAAAACATAACACTCTGTTACATACTGTGGATAATTCTGACGTACCTAGTACTAACTTAACTCCATCTCATAACTTAACTGGTACCAGAAACTACCAGTACTTAGGTGTACCAGAAACTCATGGCATACTTGACAAGCAGAAAAATAGGTTTTTTATATGGCAATGAAATTTTTTAAAACTATAACAATTGTCAAGTCAAAAAAAGGGTTGTATGGATTTTTTTCTTTTTCTAAAATTAAGATTATTTTCGATTGAATACCGACAATACCTTTACGATCAGTAACTAAAAATATTATTTTCAATGTTTATTGAAAAACATATGAGAAAAAAGGTGTATTTAAAAGACAATCTACAATATTAATATTATCCATCTCGTAGGATTGACTCGTTTTGATATTTATTTTTCTTGATTATATTTTCTTAGTAATTAATCTAATTATGATTTCTTTATATGTAAATAGATTTGCAAATGATATTAAAATAAATGAAATTAAGAATACAAACATTGTTACAAATTCGAGCTTGCAAACATGTTGTGAAATATGACATGAAAAGTTACATCATGCAAAGTCACGTAACTGAAATGTTAGAGAAGCAACTCATTATTATTATCTATTTATTCTCTTCATCGAATGAATTAAAAATACCTATACAGATAGAAATTTTTAAATTGTAGTTGAATAAAATAAATTACCTAGTCACTCTTTATAATTAATTATAATATAAAAATATGTGCATAATATAACATTTTTCTTTATATATTTTCATCTGAAGTTAATAAACCAGACATATAATGTGAATTATTAAACTAACACTATGATAAAAATATCAACGATCAACAAGTTGTATTCCAATTTCCCCAACGCTTGGGAGTGTTGCGTCTCCAATTTTAATTACCCCATTTTGCCATCAGATCCTGGTACACCTATACTTTAACTAACTCTGACTTCCTCCTGTGTACCTACCGCTAAAGTTCAATTAAATAATCCCAAATCTGGACAAAGTCTAACGGTCAGAGCTTTACTAGATAGCGGCAGTCAGTCGTTTTTTATTACTGAAAGAGTTCAATCATATTTAAATCTTCCTTTAGAAACCTCAAATGTATGTGTTGTAGGCCTATCAGATACCTCTCTCACTAGTACTCCTAAGCGTTGTGCTATACACCTACAATCACTTAATGATAGTACTTTCAATACCCAAATATTTTGCCTAGTTGTACCAACAATTACTTCAAAATTGCCTAAATGTACACTAGACATCAGCCAATATAATATATCTCAATTTAAACTAGCGGGCCCCAGCTTTTATGAACCATCCCCTATCTATATGCTTATCAGTGCTGATCTATTTTAGGACCTGATAGGTTCCACTCAGCACTCACTAGGTGAGAATAGTCCTATTCTTCGAAGCTCTAAATTAGGATGGCTCGTCGCAGGTCCACTTCCTATATTATCCAATAAAACAAAACGACATAATTATCACAAAACAATTCATTGCAACTTTTTATTTAATGAGCCTAATTTACCTACAATTAAGGAGAACTTCAGAAATTTTGGGAACTAGAAAATATTCCCCAACCATTTCAAGTCTATACCAAAGAAAAACTATGTGAACAACACTATTTATCTAATACTTACCGACTAGAAAATGGTCGCTTTTGTGTAGGTCTTCCTCTTCGTGACGAGAAGGAATGCTTAGGCGACTCCTACTCGTCAGCCAAGAAGAGATTCCTAAGCTTAGAAGCTCGTTTCAGAAAACAACCTGAACTAAAGAGTCTTTATTCCAATTTTATAAAAGAATACAATGATCGGTCATCTCGGCCTATCACCTAATCCAAAGCGAGCTGAATCCTTTCTCCCCCACCATCTTGTAATAAAAACAAAAAGCGAGTCGACTAAGCTTCGCCACAGTACACATATATACAGTAACGTGACTCGGCCCGATTCTCGAAAAACTTGCCTACGCGTCGCCGCGCGCTAGGGCTGTCCGCCGACAGTATTTTAATTTTATAAAACGACTTGAGTTTTTTTGTAGTTTTGTATTTATAAATGTTATATTTTCTATTTTAATAAATGCAATTCATTGTGAATAAAAAGGAAGTGTTCCATAAAAATCTATGTTGTGTTTTTATTAGTACTGTGAAGGTTCGTAAGCCTTCAGTATTGTATTAGAGACAGAGACTCTTAGGGTATGGTAAGTTCTTCTTGCAGGTTAAGGTAAATAAAAAAGGTACAACTGTCCGATTCTATAAACTTCAAATATTTCAAAATGGCGGTACTTGTAGCCTGGCGTGGGATTGGGGTTAGTATTCTAAGCCGCCCCAATACGACAAAAGTAATAATAATCAACCATTAGATTTTTTAGCCCCTTATTTATAAATCTAGGCATTTTACTCGGTGGACTTATGAAAAATAAACAATTTAGGTACCTACTTATTGCAATACGTACTTGTTTTTATTTATTTTATTTATTTATCCTACATGCACTGATCTCCTTCGGCAGGACCGAAGACC
This sequence comes from Thymelicus acteon, assembly GCA_951805285.1. Classification (NCBI taxonomy): domain Eukaryota; kingdom Metazoa; phylum Arthropoda; class Insecta; order Lepidoptera; family Hesperiidae; genus Thymelicus; species Thymelicus acteon. Next base: position 23,271,010 of record OX638214.1, on the reverse strand, counting down.
TTGAATACAATAATTTGATTTCTTATTAATAATTACAATACAATAATAAAGTTAATATTAATCAATAACGCAATAATTATACAATACCTACCTACAAGTACGTATTTATTATTATTATACATATATTATATTATATAGTATTATATATACTATATAATACGTACTTGTAGGTAGGTGTATAAAAATAGTGTCTTACCTTTCGGAGTCTCCAGGTAACGTAAACAATGATATTCCTGGGTGACTTAATGTCGAATTAAAGCACCCAAAAACAGCAAAATAATGTCTACTATTTCTGTTACCCTTTTCTACTGCCATCTTAAATTTTTCTAAATCCACAGCCGCACACGACCATACAGCTCAACCAGAGTAGAAAAACTAAAAAAATTGTTATTTGTACCGACCGGACCGTGGTACAAGCTCCGCTCGTTCGCCTGTCGGCAATCGCTACGCAGCGGCCGCTGTTGCCCTCGTATCGCACGCGTATTCGGATGTGGGTAGGTATAACGCGCTTTTCGGCCGTTTGTATGAAGATCGAATACTGTAGATCCTTATATTGTGGCTTCGCGTTGTATTCGACGTCTCGGCTCGCACTAAATCCGGTTTTTCTGTCTATGATTTACATATGGTAGGTTCCGTATTCACCTTTTAATATTCCCCTTCGTTTTCGCCAATATAGTAAACAAAGACTATTTGCTACATTACTTAGATTTACATACATATATCCCGAAACCCTCTAAATAAATTTACAGAAATTATAAAATTCTAAATAAATTCCTTTTTTCTTATTAAATTCGTCCAACGACAATCCTTCCCTACAGAAATCGACTTACTTCTAAATAAAAAATCATTACCGTCTAAATCAAATTTAATACCACTAAATCCTTTTATTGATGAACAGGGTTTATTACGCGTCGTTCAAAATATTCTTACGATAAAAGACATCCTATTTTATTAAATGGTAAACACTATTTTACAAAACTATTATTTGAACATGAGCATAAAACCCTTTTACACGTAGGCCCCCAACAGTTACTAGCATGCATTCGTGACCAGTACTGGCCCATAGGAGGCCGAAATCTAGCTCGGAACGTATCACATAATTGTTGTACTTGTCGACGATTCAGGGGCCAGGGTATGGTTAACATCATGAGTAACTTGCCCTCGGAATGAGTAGAACCAGGGTTTCCATTTAGTACTGTTGCCACTGACTTCGCCGGTCCATTTTTAATCACTGATCGCAAGGGTCAGGGGTGTAAAATAACTAAGTGTTATTTGTATATATTTGTTTGCCTTAAATATCGTTGCATTCATTTAGAGCCAGTTAGCGAGCTAAGCAAGGACGCATTTATTTTAACTTTAAAACGTTTTATTGCCCGTAGAGGAATACCTAAACTTATTTATTGTGACAATGGCCGAAATTTTGTAGCTGCAGCCAAGGATATAAAAGATTTATTTAATAAACATGCCGATTCTATTTGTGATTTTGCAGCTCAGAGAGGTATAGAGTTTAGATTCTCACCCGCATACGCTCCTCACTTCAATGGTTTAGCTGAGGCCAGTGTCAAATCAGCCAAATTTCACATCCGTCGAATATTAGGGCAGTCCCACTTAACATTCGAGGAGCTGGCTTCACTGTTTGCACAGATCGAAGCCATCCTAAATAGCCGACCTCTCTGTCCTCTTAGCCCATCTCCAAACGATTTCCAAACCCTCACACCGGGTCACATTATTATTGGCAGGCCGCTGACATCGATGCCGTCTCCAAGCCTCGAAGACGCCGGCTCTCCGCGCATCAACAGATATCAACGCTTGGAACAAATTCGTCAACACTTCTGGAAGCGGTGGTCTCAAGAATACATCGCAGAACTACAACAACGTGTCAAATGGCGGGTTAAGAGCAAGGACCTACAGCTGGGCGATCTCGTTCTCATCAAAGATGAAGCTCCCCCTCTATACTGGCGACTGGGGAGAGTTACCAAATTGTTTCTGGGTGCAGACGGAGTTCCTAGAGTGGCCGACGTCTCTACAGCGCATGGAACCCTACGACGAGCACTTAATCGCCTATGCCTACTGCCTAGCGAGAATTCTTAAAAACTTTAGAGCTTTCAAGGGCCGGGAAGATGTTGGCGCCGCGCGCCGCAATGAGTCATAAACTTCATAAAGCCATATATGGCCAGAGCGAAGATTACGCTTTGGTTGCAAACGATACCTAATATGGTCACGCCGCTCTACCAATGAAGGCACAACGTGTACCACGGCTGGCCAATCACAAGCGACGTATTCACGCTTTTCACTGAGAGAGAACGGCCGCGGACCACCGACCACACATTCGCCGATTGACCGTCCTATGTAACGGGCCTAAGCATTTAACAACGCATCTATCTAAAGCCAAACATTGCAATCAAACTACTTAATGTAAAGTCTCAAGTCCTTTAATTTAAACTACTATCTAAAATCTTGTTCGCATCAAGAACACTAAGTACGACGTAGTCTATAGGCGGTACGACTTAGGCAACTAGGCGCCTAAGCCGTACCGATGGAACTTTTTTGAAAAGTGTTGAAATTTCTATTTCTTTAAAATACTTTTTTTATGTTTTTGCCAACTCTATGATAGCTTAATAAATAAACATTAAGTGGACGTATGAGATTTTATTTCATTTCAAATACCCTAAAATCTACAGCTATTTTCCCTTAGGGGGTACGACATTGGAAATCTTACCTTACTAAACTACTGTACCTACTAACGTCTTCGGACGGACTTCGCAGCGTATTCAGCGCCGTACGCAGCCGTTCGTATTCTTACGACGCGACGCCGTACGCGGCTGATAGAAGCCGAGCCGAATAAGTGTAACCAAAATCATTCGGCGAAACGCGAATGGCGCCGAATAAATGTGCGTTGACCCTAATTATGTTAAACATCTTCTGTAATCTAACAGTCAACAATAAACGACATTTCATTACATTTCATGATCTCGAACAGAATTTGCTTGGTGTTCCCCAACCTTATATCGATGGATCAGGTGATAGCTTTTTACCTATTTTTTCTGTTTACCTCCAAACATATTTTGTTTAAAATGTTACAATGTGCAAGTTTGATACCTTTTTGGAAAGAGCATTAATAGCACTATGAGGCAGGCTAATTACTATTTTTGTATTATATAGTAAGTAGAACTAAAAAATCTGAAAATTTCAAGTGATGTCACTGCGTTAAAAATGGCGTCTACGCAAGTCAAGTGTGCTAATTGTAACGTAGTAATAAATGAGGTGTTAGCATTCATTTGCAACAAAATCGATGTTATGGATGAAGTGAGCATTAGCCGTATATGTGCCAGTGCATTCACGGAGAGTGACATACTAACTGCAAAAAATTTGTTGTTCGAGTCATTAACAACGGCAAAGCGCAAAAAAATTCGAAAGAAGCAGGGGAAAGCGCTTCGTGACATCGACGATATTGTCACCGTATTAAAGGAAACAGATCCAGAGGACATCCCCGTTTTTGTGGCGCGGGACTTACATAAACTACCTCCTGTATTATTCGATCATGTTGATGTCACGCGCTTGCTAAAGGATATTGTGCGAATGCAAAGTGATATTGAACTGATAAAAGATCATTATGCCACAGTAAAACAAGTAGAAGAAGTAAAACTAGACCTAGAAGCCTTAAAACAAGTGTCACTTGTAAACACGTACAACGTTAATACGAGACGGGGCGCCTGCTTGTTGAAAAGTTTTAATGACAATGATAGTGGACCGATGGGATTATTACCGCGTCGGAATATAACTCCGCCACTACAATCTTCCCCAGAGGTGCAACAGGAGTATAGAAACATTAGAGACCATAACATATCAATGGGGAATAGAATAATTAATGTGTCACCGGTTCAAAACATAAACGATCATCGTAGTGAATCAGCTGACGACGAGTCTAAGCAAACCGGTTCGGGTGATATGAAAAAACACGGTGCGAGCGATACAAGTGCAGCTATGACTCACGCACAGCGGCCGGCACCGGCATCTACTTTGCCTATGACAGGTACACAGTGTACAGCTGAGCCGGTTTTATGCAATTATGAAAGAAATAGTGGACAAACGTTAGCCGATGTTGTACGTACGGGAGTTTGGAAGAAACAAAATGTAAATGATAATAATTGGATTACAATGCAGCGTAAGCGTTTAACACCTTGACTGCGGCATTAAAAACAGTGACTTTCAGCTGGTGCGGTGGCGGTCCAAAAAGGCACCCACTTGACTTTCTTACAGTGCGGGGCGGTCCATTTCGATCCGACACCTCTGAGTGGTATTAAAGCTCAATATCTTAATCAAGGAGTGTGGTATATAACAATTTTTATACTTTTTAAAATCGTCATGAATCACTTGTGTTTGCATTGGCCTCGCCCCTGGATTCTCCAAACAGAAAATGAGTAATTAGCAATTGAAAATGTCGGGTCGATAAGGCCCGATACCGCACTGTAGCGTTATATTTGTAGTGATGGGATAGTGAAAGAAAATAAAATATCGAGTCATTATATTTTATTAAAATTTTAGCAAGTACAATTTTAATATGGGTTTAAACAATATGTAAAACAAATTATGTAATTTACATAAAAAAAAAACAAAATTAAACGTTATAAAAAAAAAATATACCGGACAGGTTGTTGATTTGAGGAACAGCGAGCGTTGCAGGGGTGACTAAATACTGATTAAAAAAGCGGCCAAGTGCGAGTCGGACTCGCCCATGAAGGGTTCCGTAGCAGCAAGTAACATAATATAAAAGTTCTTGTAGTTCGTTGTAACTTAGATCAATGTTTTTTGCGGTTTACGATTTATGACATATTAAAAAAAAACTACTTACTAGATCTCATTCAAACCAATTTTCGTTGGAAGTTTGCTTGGTAATGTACATCATATATTTTTTTTAGTTTTATCATTCCCTTATTTTAGAAGTTACAGGGGGGGGGGGACACACATTTTACCACTTTGGAAGTGTCTCTCGCGCAAACTATTCAGTTTAGAAAAAAATGATATTAGAAACCTCAATATCATTTTTAAAGACCTATCCATAGATACCCCCCACACGTATGGGTTTGATGAAAAAAACATTTTTGAGTTTCAGTTCTAAGTATGGGGAACCCCCAAAATTTATTGTTTTTTTTCTATTTTTGTGTGAAAATCTTAATGCGGTTCACAGAATACATCTATTTACCAAGTTTCAATGGTATAGCTCTTATAGTTTCGGAAAAAAGTGGCTGTGACATACGGACGGACAGACAGACAGACAGACAGACAGACAGACAGACAGACATGACGAATCCATAAGGGTTCCGTTTTTTGCCATTCGGCTACGGAACCCTAAAAAAATACGTGTGGCTCTCGGGGACTGCCGCGGTAAAGCTATTGCATAGCATTTTTTATCAACTTATGCAATTATAATTATTTATTTATTTTTTAAATTTTACGCGTAACTGAGCGGATTGTTTTCTCGTCTAAAACTACGATTTTGCTGGTGGATGGCTCTACTGCTTGTTTAAAATATGATTTCTTGTATTTACTTTGTATGTTCGTATTTAAAATTGAAGCGTCCTCCCCGGTGTGACTTTTATTTTCTATTAATAACAATTTTTTATTGCAATTCGCCATTATATCGAGCGCGTGTTCCTCGTGTAGCAAGCACAACACTACTGGCGGCTCGACGCGTACGCATCTCCACAGTGCGGCATCAGGTCGCGGGCGGTCATCTACCAAAACAGGCCCGCTCCCGCACTGAGATAACTTTTTTTACGTTCTGTGCGGCGGAGGTCGAAAAAGGCCCCCCACTTTATTAAACTGCTATATTTCTACATTGTTAGTCACGAATCGAAAAGTATATTTGTCTCTGTCATACTCGTAAAAATTCCCAAGAAACCGGTCCCGCACAGGCGGGAAGAACCTATTTTTCCTGTACGCACAGCGCGTTGGTACAGCATCGGGCCGATTGTGGGTGATCCGCAGTGAACGTGTTAAGAAACCGTTTTATAGGTAATATGGGTAATGCAACCACAGAACCTCATGACAAATTTAAGGCCGCGGATATTAAAATTCCTATTTACATATATAATGTGTCGAAAGAGGTTTCTATGTGTGACATATTGAAATATGTTGAAAATAAGTCTCATGTTAAAGTTACGTTAGAAAAAGTAAACATGAAGGTAGCAAAAGATTATGATGCGTACAAGGTTTTTGTGCCAAAACATAAAGTGGACCTGTTCTTGAAGGATAATTTTTGACCAGAAGGCATATCATACAGGCGCTTCGTTCATTTTGGACAGAATGGAAATGACCGTGGTACTCGTCAGGATTGATGTATTTGTTTCATTTCTTATACATAATATAATGGATAATATTCATACATTAAAATTCATGAGCTTCAATTGCAAAAATATATTTCGGTCAGTCGACTGTGTCAGAAAACTCTGTCGGTCAGCGGACGTAATGGCTTTACAAGAGACTTGGCTCTTACCCCATGACATCTCATTTTTGGGTACCATCGATAACAGCTTTGCGTTCACGGGTGTATCAGCAGTAGATACATCGGCTGGTGTGCTGCGTGGAAGACCACACGGTGGTGTTGCGATTCTTTGGAGGAAAAGCTTATTTACCTCAGTGTCTGTGATAATGTGTACAAGTGTGCGTCTCACCGCGATCAAGGTAGTAAGTCAAGATAGATCGTTTATTATATTCTCAGTGTATATGCCTACTGACTCGATGGATAACTTGGTTGAATTTACTGAGTGCTTAAGTGAGGTTAATGCCGTGATTGAGAATAATAATGTAGATTCGTCGTGTGAGTGCGTTTGGCGACGGACGTACTCGCTGCGCTTACGAATATTTATCTATTCGCGACTTGCGCGGCGGCTGCCGCTGCACGCTAAAATGGCTATGGGCTCCGAACAGCTCGTAGCCAATGAAGTATTGGCGTTCCTACAGCACGCCATTGATACAATGGACGAGATTAGCATCATCCAGATCTGCAAGACCAATTTCACGCGAGAAGAGATCGTTGGTGCGAAAACGCTCCTGTATCAGTCGCTCGGGAAGATCGACCGAATGCCATCCCGCAGGCAGGATGAAAAGGGGGAGAAAAGTCTCCAGGATATCATCAATCTTCTTAAGGAGACTGATCCTGATGACGTGCCGTCGTTCGTGGCAAGAAACTTAAACAAGTTGCCGCCCGTCATGTTCGATCACGTCGACGTCACCAGGCTACTTAAGGATATAAACATCCTGAAGGCGAGTCTGACGGAAGTGGTGCTGAAGCTGGAGGCCTCACAAAACACCATCGGTGATTTACAAGCTGAAGTGGCGACATTGCGCAACGCTTTGGCGGTTAGTAGGTCACCAGAGGCCAACAACATCAACACGCGTCGCGGGGCGCAAGCAGCCTCGTCAGCGAGTTTCGAGTCAGCGAAACTTGACTCATCGCCGGCCACTGCCCCCGCACGAGTAAGCAGTGACATGCACGTTACCCGTCCCGCACCTCCTCCCGCGAAGGTGTCGCCTTGCATGGTTACGTCTACGCCTCAACGTAACTATGCCGCAGCTGCAACTCGTCAGCAACCCGAAATTCGGGCACAGAAGAGGACAGAGAGGGAAAGCGGAGTCTCCCGCAACGAACCCCCTCGTAGTACGGTGCCCATTGGCCAGCCGGACAAAGATGGCTTCATTAAAGTAGAGAAGAAGAAGAGGAAGCCTCTTTGTCGTAACTAATGTGGTACTGCACCGATAGGACACAACCATCTCCTGCGTCCCGCCGTTCCAGTGACCTACATTTACGTCTCTCGTCTCCACTACACCACGAAGGTCTCCGATGTCGTGGAGTATTTGGAGAAGAAGACCAAGTGCCGCGCGCTGGTTGAGAAGTTGGACTCGCGCAATGCAGTCAACTTTAACTCGTTTGTTGTGCGTGTTCCAACCGAGCTCCTGTCGGACTTCATGAAGGAGGAGCTGTGGCCAAAGGGGGTCGTCTTCCGAAAGTTCCGTGGACGTCGACGACCACCGGGAGTCACCGGAAGCGCGTCTCACTTCGCGAACAAGTGAATTAGTTTTAAGTATATTGTTGTATGTATGTTAGTCTGTAAGGTATTTATAATATGGGCCTCGTTGCCTGAAATAAAGTTTTATTATTATTATTATTATTATATACTCGGGGACTTCAATGCACACCCAGGTGAGCTTTTTGCTTTGGAATTAAGTAACTTTTGTGCAGAACAGGAATGGTCTTGTGTTGATATGGACTCACTACCATCGGTCAAAAATCAAAAAAAAAAAATCAAAAATTATTTATTGCTCTTCTACAAAATCAGTCCTTAATAAATAAACAGTTGTTGGAACCACCCTTTGAGCGTTTTATTGCTTGTGTTGGGTGGCCCCGCTCTTCCTTAACAGTATTTGTAGACTTATAGCAAATTTTAAGTTTATTAACATTTTTTAAATTTAATAACATTTTTTAAATTTAATAACAATTTATTATATTATTAGTGGAGCTAATAATTAAATTAGTACCATAATGAAATTATAAGTAATAGTTGTTTGTAGTGTATGTTTTGTATGTGTGTGTGTGTGTGTGTGTGTGTGTGTGTGAGTGTGCATGCATCTGCATATGTGAATGTGTGTGAGTGAGTGAGTAACGACAGAATGTGTACATATATGTATATAGAGAGTGCGTAGTGAGTGATTACAAAGTTTATGTTTTACTTGTATGTAGCAATTTTTCAGTGTCATCATAATTTAGAGGTAATAACCATTCAATAATTATATTTTTACATTCAGAGTAGTTTAGTTTTAATATATTGAGGTTTTTATTTAGTTGATTATATATTATAGCAGAAAGCGTGACATATTGCCTTTTAGCAAAACTAGTTTTAGTGTAACCTACATAGGCAACCCTATCCTTTCGCCTTCGTGTTGTGTTAGTGATATCTATGGGTAATGTTTTGTGAAGTCTGAGTGTTGATTGTAGTATGTATAATTTTCTTACTGATAGCACATTACATAATTTGTAAAGTTCTTCCGTTGAGAATTTAAATGGTTTTTTGTTCATAACTTTTAATAAACAACGCTGACTTCTTTCAATTTCTAGGAATTTGGTTTTAGTTGCACCACCCCATACGCATATACAATAAGCAACAACTGACTGTGCTAATGCTTCATATATTTTAATTAAAAGTTCTTTATCTGTTACTTGTCTGAGAGATTTGAAAATCCAATTTAACTTCCTTACTCTATTATTCACATAATCAATATGTTGATGCCAAGCAAGACGTTGATCTAATATCACACCTAGGTATTTTGTAGAGGTCACCTTTTCAATGGTAGGGCAAGTACAACCATCATCTTTTATTTGATCACAAGTGTGTAGTTTAAGTTGGAGGTTAGTTTGAGACTGTGTTTTACCACTGATGGCAAAGCAGATGTAATTTGTTTTTTTAACATTTAAGGTTAACCGATTTTGCTTTAGCCATATGGAAACCTTGGCCATACCGGTTTCAGCTTTAGAAAATACTTGTTCCCAGGTTGTTCCACAGAAAACAATTGCAGTGTCATCAGCGTAACAAAACACATTAGCACTGTCTATGTCAAGATTAATTAACTGATTGATATAAATTAAAAATAATGTAGGTCCAAGAACCGAGCCCTGAGGGACGCCATATGATATATCTAAATCTTTACTTACTATATTTTCAATCCTAACTCTCTGCTTACGATCAAGAAGGTAGTCGTTAAAAAGTTGCAAGGGTGTCCCCCTTATTCCAATGGATTCTAGCTTTTTTATAAGAATGGAAGGAGAGACGGTGTCAAAAGCTTTTTTTAAATCGATAAATACAGCCAGACATTTATTGCCACTATCAAGTGTGTTTGTGACTAAATTGGTCAAGGATAAAACGGCATCTTCAGTAGATTTGTTACGTCTAAAGCCAAATTGGGATGGGGATAAAATTTTGAAGTGATTGAGATAATCTATTTACCGAGAATTTAATAATTTCTCAACTATTTTTGCAATTACAGGTAGGACCGAGATCGGTCTATAGTTGTTTATGTCATCTCTCCTTCCATTCTTATAAACAGGTGTGACAATGGATAATTTCAAGGGAGCAGGGAAGACACCCTTACGGAAGCAGAGATTTGTTAGATGTGATATAACGGGTGCGATCACTTCCTTTGCCATTTTAATTAATTTTGTTGGTATGAGGTCCCAACCAGGGGAACTAGCTGTTTTAAGGGTTGTTATTATATTAATAACTTCCATAGGTTCAGTATCATAGAGGGCAAATGATGTTGGCTGTGAGTGAAGACCATGTTGAAAGGCTGTTTTATGATGGACTTCATTTGAATTAATAGCCTCAGCTAAATTTTTGCCAATATTAACAAAGTACTCGTTTACAGTATTGACAGATTCTACAGGAGTGGTCTTAATTTTTAATAGACAAGTATTTGGAGATTTTTTACAGCTAGTGTTTGTAATTGAACCAATCGTGTTCCAGAGCGCCTTTGAATTTTTTTCTGTCATTTTAATCTGTTCTTTGTAGTATTTATTTTTAAGTTTTGTAATGAGTTTAGTACAATAGTTGCGATATCTTTTAAACGTAATTTTTAATGTGTCATTATGAGGATCAGATCTTAACTTACGTTGCATATTGTTTCTATTCCTAATACACCGTAAAATACCAGGGGTAAGCCAGGGCTTTATGATACGTTTATTGTTGGACAAATGTATTATAGTTTTACTTTCTTGTAATGATTGTGATAAATAAGTTGTAAGTTGTTCAATAATGCTATTAGGGTTATCATTTAATAGTAAAAGTTCTAGGTTTTTATTTATCAGAATAGTGAGAGCTTTATCATAATCAATTATTTCCTTCATCTTAGGAGTATCATTTTTATTCTTTATTTTTACTAGACTTAAGAAAATAGTCGCATGATCAGTGATAGTGGTGTTTAGCACAGCAACATTAGCAATTATCTTATCTTTCCTAAATTTTAGTATGAAATGATCGAGGCAGCTGTGTTCTCGGGTTGGAATTGTATGGCTAGGTATTAGACTATGGGTTGATAGCATATCAAGATAATTGATTCTATTATTATAATAATTTATAATAATAATTTATAATTATAATAATAATTTATGTGTTCATTAATTTTTGGAATGAGATTAATATTGATGTCCCCCGTAATAACAATATTATTATATGATTTTATTGAATGTAGGTAATTATCTAGGGAATTAATAAAAGTGAGCGCATTGGAATTTGATGGAGACCGGTAAATTCCAAGTACAACGCTGTTTAGAACCTCCACTTGTAAGCATGACGCGTGTATTAATTTAACTTCTTTTATTGTCGGCCTTAAACTAGTTTTAACATACATAACAACGCCGTCGTTTTGATTTAGATTGTGTGAAGATGCCAGATATGTATAGTTTGGTAGTTGGGGAATGGGTTTGTTTTCATTTAGCCTACATTCTGTAAGTACTAAAACATCGGGGTTGAATTTTAAGTGTGTTAATGTTATCTGGAAATCGTCGAAGTTACTATAAATACTTCTAATATTTTGCGTTACAATGGTTAAGTCCTTGGAGTCTACTGTAATATGTCTATTAAGATCATTAATATCACACTGAACAGAATAGGCAATATTTGTACTATCTATCTCATTTATCGTTTGTAGTGTGTTAGAGATTATAATGGTAGAATGGACTTGGATGTAAGTGATTATAAACTGTGTTATTTAAGTATTTAATCCAGATTAAGTAGTTATGATGCAATTATAGGGTTATTATTATCAAAAGGATATGTAAGTTATAAAAGTATTTATTTAAGATTAGGTAGTTATGATGCAATGTAAGGGTTATTGTTTTCAAAAGGTTATGTAAGTTATAAACTATATGATGAAAATCTGAACATAAGTTAGATTGTTGACACTGTACTATAAGTAGTGCAATTTGTGAATTTGTTTTTGATTGTGTATTTTTGTGTGTGAGAATGTGTGTTTTGTTATGTGTACATGTGTAGTAAGTATGTAAGTTAATTATCTTCAATATAGATAAATTAATATTTAAATATAAATAATCCAGAGGAGTAGTGTGTATTTTAAAATAGTGTAAATATGTTAAGTAACAGATATAAGTTAGTGTAAATGTATATGCATATGTTTCAATACAAAACCATATTATATGAAACGTTAGAAATAATTTGCACTTTAGTATTTTTATGTAATGTACTTCTACATGTATGATTGTTGATGAGCAGTTAGTTAAATTTGCTGATTCCAAATAGTGTAATTTGCTACAACAAACAACAACAAACAAACAATTTTTATTTGCTCTCACAGTACGATACAATACAGTACAATACAGTTACACATAAATACGACGTTACAATAGTAATACTTCAGACTGTACATCTACTGATCGTGCTATGTGAGAGCCTGGTGCCTGATGTAGGTTAGAGTACCTGTGTTACAGGTCACCAGTACCCCCCCGCGGCTCGATTACATATATAGTACAAGCTAGACGTAAACTGATTGCAAGTGGTATTTATAAGAATAAAAATTTTAATTAAGAATTATTGCAGACACTATGTGGGTATGTGTGTGTGTGTGTGTGTGTGTGTGTGTGTGTGTGTGTGCTTGTGTGTGCTTGTGTGTGCTTGTGTATGGGTGTGCCTAAGTGTATGTGTGCATGTGTGTGATTAATCTCATGGCAGAATAGAGAAAGATGAGGTGGGAGAAAAAGCAATGGTCATTTTGGGGAGTGTAGTAGATTTTCGGTGTCTTGATAGGGAAGACTCTTAAGAAACGTGGTAACTGTTTGTTTGCAGATATGATAATTTAGGGGATAGATGTTAATTAACGAGTTACAACACAAATAAAAACATGAAGGCATAGGCATCGCAGGTCTGCTGAATGAAAAAGTAAAAATATAATATATAAATATAGTTCAACCCCGATGTAGTGGAAACCAGTAACTAACCAGTTTGAGTAGTTTATACTATAGTTAGAGGTATAAATTAATGTGTTTAGTAGTGCATGAAACACATTTTTGTATGAAAGTTTATGTGTTCGTTGTAGATGCAGTGTTATTGATTTGTAAGGTGTCTAAGTGTGTATATGTGTAAATTATTAAACAATGGAAATAACAATAATATAATAGAATCACATTAATGGATAATAATACCTTAATGTAAAAAAGACATACCGTGAAACTTATTAGTACCAACATCTTAGCATAATAGTAATAATAATTCTGGAACGAAAACATTTTAGTATTTAAACTATAACCAAGTGACACTATTACACACTCAATTACAAAGAGTCAGGTGTTACTGAGATCTTGGATTTGTGCATCATTTTTAATGGCTATAATGGGTGAATTATCAGCCTTTCTCACATAAACTCGACCATATGCGGTCCAACAATATTTGAAAGATTTTGTTTTGATGAGTTCACGTGCCAAGAAATACAGACGGGCAGCTCTGGGGGTAAGTTGTTCAGTAATAAATATTGGGGTGTCTTCATGTACTCGAAAGCCTAGATGTTTAGCACATAGCTTTGATTTTTGCTTCACATTGAATACTTTACAAAGTTTTAGTACTTCAGTTTTGATGAGGGTCGATGTGGTTTCAACAATAATTGGGGTATTTTTAGTGATATCTTTTTTTCCTTTCACTCTGTATATATCTCTTATGTCACCTTTCACTAATTCAGACCCAATGTTTTTTGACAACTGAAGAACCATATCAACCAAGTCCTCCTTGGTTTCATTGGGTTTTTTAGGCACATTTTTCAGTTCTAGTTGTTTTCCTGCTATCCAACTGTAAATATTCCAACTTTTCTTCTAATCTGGTTATCCTTTTTCTGTTTTCTTTCAGTTCGCCCTCTAGGTGGCTTATGGTTTTCTTAAATTCTTCCTGTTGAGAGGTTAAGAAAGCGATGGAGGATTCAATATTTTGACTTGTATGTTGAATCTGTTTTAATGTCATAGAATTATTTCTTAACTCCTTTTCCTGTCCTGCCATTAATGAGGAGATCATATTTTTTATTTCTTCTTTGAATATTGAGAACTCATGTTCAAAATCTCTGCGTACTCCTTTGCGCTTTGAGCGCGTAGCAACATATTTACTCGGCGGCGAATAGTCTTGTTCACACGACGTCAAGTTTTCCGAGTCGGAATGGGATTTATTGACTACATTATCCATGATTTACATGGATTTACACTACTATTTTGCATTTATGGGGTTCTTAATTTAGTTATGGTTAAGTACGTCGCAAGTTGTTAATATTTGTGAAACACGGGTGTAATAATAAAAGTGATGGCGTCAAGCGATACAAGATGCGCTGTCGATTGTCACTATTTCACTCTTGCACACACGGCGCAGCGTTAGCGGTCAGCGTGTACGCACAGTGCAGAGCGAGACACACTATATTAGTCACTGTACTATTGCAGATTAATCTTTTACACAACCAGAGACGCGTCCGCACTGAGTCGCGGTCAGAGGGGAAGAGGAATCGGTGTTATCAACTTTTACCCGACTGTTAATAAAGTAATCTGGGGGGAGAGAGATATTTCTCAAATAAATTACTATGAAACTTTATGTAATTCGAGACTGCGATTATTACTTTTTCCGCCAGAATTTAATATTTGTGCGGATAGAATGTGTTCGGACGCTCATCACAGGTTATTAATTGATAAATTGTATAAAAATGTAGTATATATATTAACTGAAAGTGCGTCACTTTGTTATAGGGACGTAAAAAATAAAAGAGGCCAACGTATAATTGGATGGAATAAGCATGTCGGGGACGCTCATAGATGGGCTCGGTTTTGCTTTCAAAATTGGTTACTGTTTGGGAAACCTAATACTGGGCATATTTATAATGATATGGTAGATTCCAGAAGGATCTTTAGGTCCAAGTTACGGTGGTGTCAGAACAACCAGCAACAAATTAAAATGGATATTATTGCTAAACACCACACCAACAAGGACTTCAAACACTTCTGGAAATCTACAAACAAATTAGATCCTAGACCTGGTCTTCCTGTGAGCGTTGCTGGCCTGTGTGAGCCCAGGGAAATAGCTAATGCTTTTCAAAAGCATTTTAACATTGAATCTCCTCTTGCACCTGCGAGTGCTATGGGGGATGATGAGAAGCTTATAAGGCAACCTATAAGTCTAACCACAAGGTTTTCAGCTCAAGATGTAGCTCGTGTAATAAAGGGTATGGTGCGTGGTAGATCGCCAGGATGTGATAGTCTCAGCATTGAGCACTTACAATATGCAGGAGCCCACCTGCCAAGGGTTTTATCCCTGCTTTTTAACCTGTGCATGAGTCACTCACACTTGCCTGGTGATCTACTTCGTACCATTGTAGTGCCTATCATTAAAAATAAAACGGGTGATGTGTCAGACATGTCAAACTATAGGCCGATATCACTGGCTACTGTAATTGCTAAAGTGCTGGATGGTTTGCTTGATGGATACATGGACAAACACATCAAGCTAAGTGATGCACAGTTCGGTTTTCGACCAAACTTATCTACAGAAGGTGCTATTTTTTCTCTTAAGCAAACCGTTCAGTACTACACATATAGGAATACGCCTGTATTTGCTTGTTACCTAGATTTGTCCAAAGCATTCGACCTAGTGTCATATAAAATACTGTGGGAGAAGCTGGAGAGGGAGACCGATCTGCCACCCGATGTGATATCATTACTGCGATCTTGGTACAAAAATCAAACCAACACGGTGAGGTGGGCGGGCTCCTACTCGGGCGGATATGGGTTGAAGTGCGGAGTGAGGCAAGGGGGGATCACGTCTCCAAAGCTCTTCAACTTATATGTGAACCGTCTAATCGATGAACTCAGCCACACTGGTGTCGGTTGTCATGTGGACGGCGTGTGTATTAACAATATAAGCTACGCGGACGACATGGTGTTGCTGAGTCCGTCGATTGGAGCGTTGCGCAAATTGTTGCGGATATGTGAAAAGTATGCGGAGGCCCATGGGCTCAGATACAATGAAGGTAAGAGCGAATTCATGGTGTTCAGAGCGGGCTCTAAGCGTTGTACAAATACACTACCCGTGACGCTGAATGGAATTCCCCTCAAGCGCGTCTCACTTTTCAAGTATCTGGGCCACTGGGTGTCCGATGATCTGAAAGATGTCGTGGATATTGAAAGGGAGCGCAGGGCGTTGGCCATTCGATGTAATATGTTGGCCCGAAGGTTTGCTCGTTGTACGGTTGAAGTAAAGACGACGCTTTTTAAAGCATATTGTCAATCTTTTTACACGAGCAGCCTGTGGGTCAATTATACGCAGAGGGTGTACAACGCCCTGCGCGTGCAATATAATAATGGGTTCAGAATGCTGATGGGGCTGCCGCGCTTCTGCAGCGCATCAGGGATGTTCGCCGAAGCTCACACTGATGTCTTTTTTGCCATAGTGAGAAAGCGAAGCGCATCATTGTTGAGCCGCCTGCGCGGCAGCACCAACAGCATTCTGAGCACACTGGCGGACAGGTGGGACTTTCCGTTTCTGAGGCACTGGATTGGCCTACACGTGAACCGAGCGGTGTGGCCGTGCCCTAGGGACGGAAACGCTCACTCTTGTCCCTAGTTATTATATATTATTATTATGTTAAGATTTAATTGTAAGTACTAACCCCTAGTGTTTAAGAAAAAATGTTACTAACAATTTATTGGCTGATAATGCCTGAAATAAAGATTTATTATTATTATTATTATTATTACTGCGGGAATGGGCACTGTTGTATTAATTTTCATATTTCTCAGTAGTAGTGAATGACATCGCTATGGTTTTTGTTTATTTTAAAAGCATATTAGACTACTGATGTTGTAATACTTTTATTTCAAGCCTTAAAGTGATATTTGTGCATCCTGGCTTTGTTGAATTTAACATAAATTACGACGCGCGGCGCCGGATTATTGTTTGAAATCAAAGGGGTTTTAATAAATATTTTTGTATGGACATGTGTATGTAGTATGCCCTCTGTTTAATATAGTTTGTACCTTTTATACTCTTTGATTTATATTCTTTGATACACGTGTAACTTCGTATTTAAATATTGTAATGCAATTTCTTATTAAATCAGTATCATCTCAGCATCCAACTCTTTAATTTCTCAACCTGACCGCTCAACC
Organism: Thymelicus acteon; assembly: GCA_951805285.1. Lineage (NCBI taxonomy): Eukaryota > Metazoa > Arthropoda > Insecta > Lepidoptera > Hesperiidae > Thymelicus > Thymelicus acteon. Next base: position 23,253,819 of record OX638214.1, on the reverse strand, counting down.
TTACATGGCGACCGCGCCAGGGAGGTCCGTCATCCGAGCGCCGCGTATTTGACACCACCGGCCGCCCGGCTGGTGCCGCGCCGTACGTACCATACAAGGAGCAAGATCTAATTAATATTGTTAACAATGGCATTACTGTACAAGTATACACGGGACAATACACGCGCCGAAACAAGAAAAAATGGGGAAACAAAAGTCCAAAGAGGAAACTTTAGTGGTCCAAAATGCTGCAGGGGGGGTCAATGAAGCTTCCCTCGAAGAATTTAAGTTCCATTTATCGACAACGAATTTCTTACTGGGCGTTATCGTGATTACAATAATACTCGGAATTATTTATGGAATATATCGTATCTACCAGAGATGTCACGTACGCTGGATTCATCGGGAGCTACATGACCAAGTTTTAAGAAGATCCTTTTTCCGGAGGGCTGACACGGTTCCTGCCAATGTATTCCCCACCCCGACGGCACCGACGGCTCCGTAATATTTATAGTGAATAGTGCAAGTGAATAGTTGGTGATTATAATCATAATTACGTATTAATTACGCGAAGTGTATATCGCGATTATATTTTTTTTCGATACCAGTAAATATGCCTAGTATTTTAAACAGTGCAAAGTGTTCGTTAATTACGGGACAAATAGGGACATTAAGTGATGATAATACAATTATAATGTGTATACTATATTAATCTCAGGTACATATAATTATGTATTTGTTTTATCCCTCGATGCTATGGATACATTGGTGAGTTGTGCTTATTAAACTAGAATCGTTATATAGTGAATTAAAAGAAATAAGAGTTTATTTAATAAAAATTGGTCCTTTAAGAAGACAAGGCCAAATTTTAATTACTAAGGCGATAGAGGCAAATAAAATATTTGAAAAATATAAGTCTTGGTTGTGTGATTTTCAAACACAAATTAAAGAGGAAGCTTTTAGCTCGGAAAATATTTTAAAAATAGATATTAAATGTAAGGATTTTGAATCACTATATAACGAAATATTGCAATTGTGTCAAAGTGAAAAATTAGAATATAAGTTGAAAATGGAAACCTTTGAATTAAAAACTGCGATGAGCTTGTTAGACCGTATGACAGATGAGGAATCTAACACAAAGCAACTAATAGATAATATCGAATATTATTCATCAATATTGAAAGATGATGCTTGTAAAACTAAATTAATTCAATTTGTTCTTAAAAGTAGATTATCTCAGGCCGCAAAATTACAGAACTTACGTTATCACAGTCCAATGGTAATACGGATTGTCACAAAATTTTAAAACCTATTAATGAAAAATTCGCTATAAAACAATTTGCAGATGGATTGCGAAATCGTAGACTCGGTACTATTATCACAGCGAGTAATTATACGTCGTTGAAAGACGCAATACAGGCTGCCAAGGACTTTTATGTTCGGTTTACACGTATTAAGTAGTTAACTAAACTTTAAGTAAATTAATATGTGTAAATGGACAATTTAGTAGTTAAAATTTAGTACGCAAGTAAAGAAGTAATTTAGAAAATTTTCTATTTCCTGTTCAATAGGTGGGTGGGTCTTATCACTTAACACGTTTGAACAGGCACTTTTTAGTTTCAATTTAGTAAAATGCGTAAGTAATTAAATAGGCTGTGAACAATATTGTATGAACTGAAGATATTTACAAAATTATTACGCTGGGACGCGCACTTAAAATTTAGTTATCTACTTAACTACTTAATACGTTTAAACTGGACTTTAGCATGATCCATTTTCCCTTCATACTTAAACCCTGGCTTAGGACAGGCAAAAATACTTAGGTATGTACCTGCTAAGCAAATTTCCAACATGAAATAGGCATCGCAAACATTTAATACAAAATTGATGTATTTCTGGCATACCTTAAAAAATGGAATGGTATTTAAAAACTCACGGACTCAGACCAGATAGTGTGCAGGCGCTCCGTCGTGTTGATAATACATAGTAACAAATTAACGGCACATCGTCTAACATTTCAAATCAAATCAAATCAAATGTGTTTATTCAAAATTGGTTTGGTTTACAAACACTTTTTGAAAGTCATGCAAGTTATGCCAATGCTTCAGACAAGGCCCTACTGTGAGAGGGCCCGGGAGAAGAAGCAGCAAGAATCTACCGGGTTGGTTTTTTTCCTGCTCACAAACAGACCTAATAAACAGTTGTTTAAAACACCGGTCCACACACTGACATTAAAACGTTTGTTAAACAACTTGTTTAACAAATAAAATAAATCGCAATACCCGTAATTAATATTAGCGCGCACTGCTGCGCTGAACTGCGCTCACGACTCGCGACGGCACGACTGTTTGTGTGCATTGCTTTCGGCCTTCGCACGGCAATACGCGCGGGGGGCGGAGCCGAAGCGAGCGGCGTGGTGCGGCAAAGGCCTTTGAAAAACGCCCGCCGCGCCGACGTTCTTTTGTGAACGCCGCGGCACCGGCGTACCGGTAAAGGTATCGACCTTTTGCGGTAACGTACTAACGACCGCGGCAGTGCCATAAAGTCTAAATTCATTAATAGCGGCGAATACAAAGCATTGAGAAATTCATTCGTGTATCGTAAAATAAGGTCTGCGCTATCTCGAGCGCAGTGTCTATGATTAATGTATTTTAAAGGATAATTTGGGTAAAAATTAAGGTCAGATTTTTTTTACGTATTCGGACAGAGAATCACGAGGTGAACCAGGGGGTGAAATATTTATTACGATCCCTTGACCACGCTGTATATAAATAATTGATTTTTTGAAAAGGATATTTAGTTATGTATCTCATTACAACTTTATGAAAAAATAACAGAATATTACTTAATTGAATCTATAGTACAATTGTAAATGAAGTAAATTAAATAAATTATTGTTATTTTCATTAACAACATTTTTTTTTTCAGATAAATTACTTACTGAACTAGTTAAGAGCAAACCGGGTTTATACGATTTGGAATCGCCTCGTTATAGTGATAATAATTATAAAAAACAATGTGGGCTGAAATTTAAAAAGCATTAAAGCTAAATGTTAAGTTTATTTAAAAATGATAATTATAAAAACTTCGATTTTTTCCCCATCTGTATTAGCCTGTAATATTTCTCTGCCATGGGACTGGCAAATGGGAATTTAAAAAATTCTTAAAAATTTCCCTTGTTTCAAATGCCTCTCTCTGCGCATTTCCTCCTTGTCTTCTTAAATTCTGCAAATTGTTATTGCTATTATTGGCACAGTCTGGACTAATTTCTGTGTTGATTGTTCTGGCATTTCTGATAATATTATGTAAAATTCATGTTGTTAATATTATACAAGTTGCATTTTTAGGATCAGCTTTGAGTCTTCAACAATATATTCTGAAAGTCTGTGATAAAATGCCAAATGCACATTCAACCAAACGTCTTCCTCGACATAACCGATAATTAAATATTTTTGTTTCATCGTCTTCAATATTTGATCTTGGGTAAGGCCACATCATATATGTTTTTAGAGGAAAAGTTTCATCTCCCAAAATTACAAATGGAGCCAAAATGTTTGTTTCTGGAAGTGGAGAGCTTTCAGGAATATTCAGTGTTCCGTTTTCCAATCCTCTTCCAAGGGCTGAATTGGCCAAAATACCTCCATCGCTATTTTTCCCATAAGACCCAATATCCACGGCAATAAATTTGTAATTAGAATCTACTAGTGCCAACAGTACTATAGAGAATGATTTCTTATAATTAAAATATAAAGATCCGCTATGGGATGGAGCTTCTATTACGACATGTTTTCCGTCTATAGCTCCTAAGCAGGAGCTAGGAAAAGCTCTTAAGCTCCTAAGCTAGGAAAGTTCCAGATATTCCACATTCCATAAGATATTTGCAACCATTTTTCTCGAAAAGGCATTGGAATAAATTCTGTCATTAAAGTTTCATTTATTGCTGTACATACTTCGATAACAATATTCTGTACTGTTGAATGTCCAAGACGGTAGCTAAAAGCTATTGTTTTATAAGAGTCACCTGTAGCCAAAAATCTGGAAAGAAAAAAATTGTAGTGTATGTAAAATTCTGTCATTTTCGTCATATAGATACTTCTTATTTTTTTAAGTTTTTAATTAATTTAATGTTATATTCCTTTACAGTTCTTTGCTCCTGTAAAGGAATATAACATTAAATTATAAAAAAAATTATTGAAATAATATGAATTCGGATGGTGCATCATCAATTTTGATGAACTATCTTTTAGAAAATAAAAAATCAGAACGTGCAGTGGATTCAATCGATCAGTTTTTCGCATTAATGGCTAGTACTGTAAAAAAAAATTCTCCATTTGACCAACATCTCGCAAAAACTCAAGTATTCTCACTTATAAATAAAATAGAGGAAAAATATTTGACACCATCTCCAATATTCTTACCACCAGCATCTATTCATCACAGCTAAACATTACCTGGCCCATCATCAGATTCATCATCTACATCTCATTGTTTAGATATAAGTCAATGTAGACCTCATGATTTTTCAAGGCATTGCCCAACACCATTATCACAGCATACTTATGGCCCATCATCAGATTCATCATCTACATCTCATTGTTTAGATATAAGTCAATGTAGACCTCATGATTTTTCAAGGCATTGCCCAACACCATTATCACAGCATACTTATATACAAGGACAGCCAGTTGATTCTCAATCTTATAATTTTGCTGACAGAAGTGTAATTTGAAATATACCACCTGCTTCATACTACAATAGCTTATCATGATTATTAGCTAATGAATTATATATACAACGTGTTATTTAAATATATGTAACATGGGAAGGTATATGGCTCAAAATCGGCAACTAAATCGATTCCACTTATTTTTAATTGTGTTTTATAGCTTAATAATTTTTTATTTAAGAAATGAGTTATACTCATTTCGAACGAAAAGTGTGAACATTCTACCCAGCGGCGCACGCACACATGAGAGCGAACGAGCGCTACGTATACAAGGTCAGTGCGCGCGTGTGTGCGGTACACCCCGACGTCCCGACGAAAACAGCTGATATTAGCGATCGAGCGATCATTACATAAAATATGTAGTAGGTAATGGTACGAATGTTAAATAGTGAACAAATTATGATTATGATACTCTTTCCATCACATTTTTCAGGCTTTGTACTGTAGACTGTGAACAATTTTGAACTCATTGATTAATAAACCTCAAATTAAAGAACAAAATTATTTAACAATGACAGTAATAAGTTTAATTTTATTTAATACCTACTACAGTGTCACTTTTCACTACATTAAATGCATAAATGACGTTCACCCTTAAACACCCCAATTAGAATACCTACCTTTTTAGTTTTAATCATAATACATACACTGAAATATTTTTTATTAGCTTAGTAATTGTTTATTTAAGAAATCCGTTACTTTCTCGTAGAGGGAAAATAATGTTTATAACATTCTATGCACGCATACAGACTCACGCACACATGAGAGAGAGACCAACGTCACAGTGTGGATTCCATAAGCCAGAAACAGCTGATGGACGAAAACGAATTATGCCTAAATTATTAGGTAATCGTACTGAGATAAATAATTATGTTTCATAAACAAATTATGATTCCCTCTTTCCATCACACTTTACAGGCTTTGGACTGTCGACTTTGAATAATTTTGATTAAATACAATTTCAATCGTTTTGGCATTAAAATTATAAGATATTTATTGAATTATTTATCGTTTAGAGGTATAATAGAACAAAACTAAACAAAGTTTAAAAGCTGTGAATCATAAAAATATTTACTAACATTAAACAACCAATTAAATTTAGTTAATGTAGGTATTACTTACAGTTCTGATAACTGGTTTCTTCTCTCCTGATCCTTCTGTACTCCTACCCATCAGCGTAGCCAGCCATGGGCTCAGGGTGGGGCAGCAGTCTAAAATAATATTATGTACCTAACTTTTTGTTTTAATCGCATTTTTTGTGTCGACTGACGACAGCTGTCGAGTGTAAACTTTCCTACAGATATTAAATATTGTAGTTAGTAGCTAGATAATTAAGTTTTTTAAGTTTGATTAGGTACCTTACAGGCTTACAGGTCAGAGCCAGGGTGGGGCACGGTGGGGCGCTAGCTACGCCCATGCTCCTACCAACTCCTGCGGCGTCGTCTTTTAATGACATTTTCAAAATGTCCACCACCTTGCTCGATACACAATAATGCACGTTTGTGCATTGTCGTTTAAGTTTATTTAATACGACAGTGTCACTTTTCACTATGTCAAATGCAGCTATTATTCTATTTTTTAGATCCTCAGCGCTGGTGGAATCTTTAAAATAAACTAAAGACTTAACACGTCCCCACAAAAAAAAAAACTAGGGGCGTCAAATCAGGTGACCTTGGTGGCCACTGAACCGGTCCGCCGCGACCGATCCATCGCTCCCCATATTCAGCGTCAAGATGCTGCCTGACAGTCCACGTGAAATGCGCTGGGGCACCGTCGTGTTGATAGAACACCTCTCGTAAATTTACAAGAGGTACGTCTTCTAGCAGTGCCGGCAAAGTTTCTCTTAAAAACACTAAATATGACTGTCCTGTTAATCTGTCTAGGAATACGGGCCCAAGTACGTGTGTACCGATAATGCCCGCCCAGACGTTAACGGAGAACCGGTGCTGGAAAGAATCCACTCTACATGCGTGAGGATTTTCGTGCCTCCAAAAATGCGTATTATGTTGATTGAACATCCCGACTCGTGAAAAGGTACTTTCATCCGTCCAAATAATGTTTCGCTGCCAATTGTCGAGTAACCACCGGCTGAACTCCAACCGTGATTCATAATCACGAGGAATCAATTCTTGACAGCGTCTCAAGTGGAATGGGTGCTCGCCGTCACCATGAAGCGTTCGCCACACGTACATATGATATGACTGACGTTAAAATGTGGGGCGGCTTCACGAGTACTGGTATGGGGATTCGCATCGAAATATTCCAGTATTTCGCTTTGAAGACGAGTAGGTATTCGCACATTGTTTCCTCTGTCGATCGCAGTGTTCGGTCGAAATGTTCCGTGGTCTCGGAGCCGTTGAGTAGCGGCTAGCATAGTCCTACGGTCTACACTGGTACCAAACCTAGCATTATAAGTTCTGCACGCTAATGCCACGTTGTCACCACACTGTGCCAAAATTCTCACCATTTCAGTATAATCAATGTTAGTATACCGAAAAGCCATTGTACGAACAGTTACGATAAGTCGTTAACTAAAAACACTAATAGAATAGGTACTATCGAGTATCGGCGCAGCGCAGCGCGGTGTGCGGCGTAACGTACTGAACTGATTGATTTAAATTCAATTTCAAATTTGTTTGTTTACTTAGATCATAAGCCGGTGTGTGGGAATTGAGTGACAAGGCTGGGGAAACACCTTCATTTATGTCTCGCTCCAATTATTGTTTTCGTATATGCATAATAGAGCAAGCGTGTTACTATTTCGCACGCTTAAAAAAAATGATGTAACTCAAAATTTGTGAATTTGGAAATTTAGTAACTGGAGTTTAAGTATTTAAGTACGAACTTTTTTTGCATCAATTTTTTTAAAGTATAATAGATATTAGGACACTATTTTCAACTATTTTTGAAATCACGGTACCTTGAACATACAATATCAACAGTTAAAATAATGGAAAGCATAGTAATTATTTTTCAGTCTTGAATCAAACACAAGTCGGAAAAAGTCCAAAACTTTAACAGCTGATTCGTTCAAGTTGTTATTTTTGAGTTACATCTTTATATTCCTGTGATCTAAATCATAAAAGCCGCCGACGCGGTGCGGCGGCGGCCGGGCCGTATCGCCGGCTGTGAGTGACATTTTCGTTACGTCTCGCTTTTTCCGGACTGTTTTTAAATATGCGGAAGAGAGAGAACGTAAGGAAGAATTCGAACTGTCTTTATAATATGTTTTTGATCTATTGCGTTTGTAGTGTGTCGTTTACGTCGTACAACTCGTACATTTGATAGTGTGCGTGTTTGTGGCTGTGGCTAAGTCTAATAATGCTTGAAAGGACCCTATTGCCTTGACTTAAGTTTCATTTTTGTTTGTTTCGACTGTTTAAAGAATTGGGTGACATCATTTACTTAATTTTAATTTCTTTTAGGAAAAAAAAATTACCTACATTAGAAATACGTGGAATCGATTCAGTTGCCGATTTTAAGCCATATACCTTCCTATGTTACATATATTTAAGTGACTGTATATGAATGAAGGATTATTAGTTGAAGAACCATATTAACCAAAAAATAATTAAGAAAAAGTAAGTGGAATCAATATTGAGAATTTACCTTTACAAATGTAACAGAATATTTTGTTGATTTTTTTTATTATGGAAATAGCCGGCAAACGAGCTGACGATCCACCTGATGGTAAGTGGCTATCGTCGCCCATGAACATCAGCAACACCAAAGGCATCACCGATGCGTTGCCGGCCAAGAAAGAGAGAAGAAAAAGATAGAAAGAACTGGCTCTCAAGCCCCCAGCCGGAACACGACGAGTCGTTTGGCGGCTGACTCATGCTCAAGGGTGGTAGCTATCCAGGCGAACCCCATGGAAAAATAATAATAGTAATAATGGTATTAATTAACAATTAAAATCAATATTACCAATACAATCCCTCCGAGGGCCCTACCACCAGCGGGCCGGATTTAGTCGCCTTTTACGACACCCATCCGGCGCGGGATTTGGGTTAGTATTCTAAAGCCGCCCCGATACGGCTAAAAACGTAGTATGTGATTATATAATAACAATGAATAAATCAGTGGCGTAGCTAGCCCTTCCGGGGCCCCGTATCAAAATTTTGCCGGGGGCCCCCTCTCGACTCGAGGGTAAAGAATAAAGATCTTTCTCAAAAGAATTAAAAAAGCTAGCGTGAATTAAAACAAATATAATATACTAACATCGATTAATAAACCACATACAATCAATACTCTAAAATTTTTATCTGGGGGCAGCTCTGTTTCGTTTCGGGAAATCCGAACGCGAGCGCAGACTCAGTAGCCGATGTGATACGACAGGGCATCATGGTCATTGTCAACGACATGGTCATCCGCGTGCATGCTTGTAGATCTATCCACCTCAGGGCTTAATATACGTACAAAGTTTAACGCTGCCTCCTGGTCAGCAAAGAAGCAAATGACTAAAAGGAAGGCAATTTAAAGTTCATCGGCAGAACTGGCTAGCGAATGGACGATTATGTGTTTTGACCCTTACCCCCTAATTCTGGTCGCTAGCTCAAGCTGCTGAGGGTAACTTCTGTCGGTCGTCTCTTCCACAAATGCGTAAATCGGACGACTACGTGGTCCATGCGGCAAAGGGGAATGCCGAACTTCTTAGCAACCTTTTTGCCGGCAACTCAACTCTTGATAATAGGGGGATCGCCTCCGCCTAAAAACCTGTGAGAGCTTGATACCAAGAAGTTGAGAGGACCAGACGGTATTCACGCAGTGGTGTGAAAGATGTGTGCTCCCGAGTTGATTCCAGCTCCAGATCTAGGCGGGGGAGGGGCAAACCAGGGCACCGCCCCGGGCGGCAATTCAGAGGGCGCAAAAATCATAATATAGTATGATTAAAAATAAAAAACTTGCTGCAAAAAACGCCTAGCATACGGAAGCCTGGTTGGGAGAATAAATAAATTTATTAAAAAAGAGTTCTTATTGTCCCATTCACGAAAAATACCAACTATTATTTATTTTTGAGTTTTTTTTTATCTTATCTCTATCAGTATCAAATTTCTGCCCCGGTTCGAAAAAATTGTAGATCCGGGGCTGGTTGATTCCCCGTCTTAACGTGCTTATTCTTATTCTATCTTATGCCACATGATACGTCTTCATGGAAGGTTACCCTTTTTCATTCCATCCACATAATGGGCGAAATGAAAAAGGTGAGCTGGCTAACTTCAGGACTATTTTTGTGACGGTCGTTCAGCTGGTGATCATCAAATTTATCTTACGCACCTGTAGGCATCTTCATGCTATTGATCGCAACGGGAAAACACTGGCAGTCAGCCTAGATTTCGCTAAAGCCACCAGGACTGGCACAGAGAGGTCTCACGAAGTTAACATCTTACGGTCCCTGTGAGAGGTTATGCAGTTGGGTAGTCAGCTTTCTATCTGAGCGATATATGAAGGATGTAGTAGATGGTTGTTGCGCACATATGAAAGCTATAAAATGCTGGTGTTCCCCAAGGGTCTGTGGTATCTCCTACGCTGTTCATTCTGCATATCAATGACATGGCATGAGTGGCAACTGTTGCCAATTGCTATGCAGATGACAGTACAGGGGATGCCCCCTTAATTCCTCTCAGTTGCAAAACTTGCAAGTAGTGGATAGCAGGCTTAAAATTGTGTCTGAAGTCGAGAACTCTCTGGAGCAAGTCTCGGAATAGGGTTGACTTAATTTAGTCGAGTTCAACCCCACGAAGACACAAGTTGGCGCGTTTACCACTAAGAAAACCCCATTTTTCATAGTGCCTCAATTCCAGGGTACCGCGCTTATCACTTAAAGTGTTGTAAGAGTATGATTCTGGGGGTTGACATCTCGAGTGATGTGTAGTATCAGCGTCATTTGGAAGCAAGGCTAAGTTGGCTTCCAAAAAGCTTGATGTTCTAAACTGGGCTAAGGAGTACTTCACTGCGAGCGAGGCACCTGCTCATGCTTTACAAAGCTCATGGCCGAATTGAAGTTTTATCCACACCGATGAGACTCGTGGAGAACTTCTACGGCCCGATTCTCCCGATCACTTTTACCACGCACGTGCTAACTGTAGAATGAGCTGTGCTACGTGTAGAATGAGCTTTCTCCTGAGGTATTCCCGGAGCGCTGTATCATGGGGTTGCCGCCGGCATGTCCGCGCAGCACTCAGTTCCTGAGAGCATCATGAGTCGTGTAGAACGTAATTTTTTTGTACATTAAATATTTTGTTTAAAATTTGATTAGGGCATTTAAATAACTGATTAGAAGTTTTTCTTATTATTATTTGTACTGCCTGTTTGTCTTTAATTCGTCGAGTTTCCAGATTTAGAATCATGGCCTCATAAAGATAAATTGCATGATGCTAAAGTAATTAATGCATTAATACGATGAAAGATGGTCCAGAAAGTAATTTTATTGTTGATTTCACTTTTCAATGAAGTATCGATGCTTTCCGGAACATTTTTCGAATCATAATAAGTAATTTCCGGATCATTTCACGAATTTTTTCTAAGCGCATTGGGGGCCCCCTCAGTCGCGGGGCCCCGTATAATTGATACGGCTGATACGGCGGTAGCTACGCCCCTGGAATAAATAATAAATAGTTTTTAAACTGAAAGTCTAAGACAGCGCCCCTCAAGGTTGTGTTACTAGCAAGGTTAGATCTTTGTGCCGCGTTAATTCTTTCTACACTTGTCAAACAAGTACATACGCTTTTTCATAACCACTATCCTATACAGGATATATTCGCTTTCAGTGATTCGACTATCGCTCTTTCATGGATTCATTCATCACCGCACCGGTGGCAAGTATTCGTTGCCAACCGGGTTACTAAAATACAGGAATACTTATCTCCTGTCCGTTTCTTTCATATCCATGGTATTGAAAACCCTAGTGATTGATTGTCGAGAGGTTTTCTACCTTCACAAATAATGAATCACCCTCTTTGGTGGCATGGTCCACTCTGGATTCATCGCCCAACCACTGAATGGCCAATTGAACCATTCAATTATTCCCGCATTGAAGGTCCTATACCTGAAACAAAAACCGCATTAACGTTTACCGCTATATCCACTATGGATACTTCTCCGCTTATTCATGTTGCTCTTCGTGTATCTAACTGGAAAAAAATATTACGTATTATTGTATACGTCTTGCGCTTTATAAAAATTACCTCGCGCGCCTTCAGTGCAGATATCAGACATGGAAGCCGCTGAACTCGTGATCCTCCGCGAATCACAAGTCATGCACTTCTCATCTGAAATTACTAATATTAAAAATTCTAAACTAACTTCGCCTTCTTTGAGAAAACTCGATCTGTTTCTTGATGGTAACGAATTACTCCGCGTCGGTGGTCGGTTAACGAATGCTAACCTAACTTTTGAAAATCGACATCCGCTGTTGCTTCCCCGTCGTCACCACATTGTTAATCTTATAATTGATGACTGTCATCGGGTCAATTGTCACACCGGTTCGCATCTCCTTATTACTACGCCAACGGTACTGGATTATTTCTGCCCGTAATATTATTCGGCAGCGCATACGGCAATGTAATTTCTGTTTTAACCCATTAGAGAAATTCAAATTTTGTGTTTTTATCTTTGTATTTGGGTTGAATAATGACCAGATAACACGATTATGGCAAAAAAAAATTCAAAATATCCCAATTTTGAGTTTTAGAATGTTGCCATATGGCAACGCTAGGTCAAACGAGGTACAAAAATCCGATATTTTGCTGTTTTACAAAAATAAGAAGCTTTTGAATATTTCTTTTATTTATTTAGTATATATTTATAAAAAAAGATAATTACTGAGAATTATAATTTTCAAAACATAATACATAAACCAATGTCACATTTTGAACATAATATATAACTCTTCCAATAGTTTTACAGTCGGCTCCAACACATCTACGTTTGTTTTTTTATTGAATTTGGAAAGTGATTATCACCTTCATATCTAAATCCACATCTGGAGGTAGATGGTCGACCACCAGATTTAGGAAGGGTTCCATACTTTTTCAAGTATGTTTGAACAATGTCACGAAGAAAATCCAACTGCGAAATCTCCATTCCTGATTAGCGCATTTTACGTGCATGTAAATAGATACTGGTCAACACTGTCTTTGTCACATGAACTTTGTGATGATTTTTGTTTATGTTGGTGTACCCTAATTATAAATATGTAATAATTTTGTTTCAATCACATCCAGTTTTTTTGTGACAGCTATATATGAAATGAAATGAAATGAAATGAAATAATCTTTTATTCATGTAGGTATCACTGAATGATACACTTATGCACGTCATTTTTTTAATTTACCAGCTTTTCGCAAAGGTGCTTTGTCATGGAGGAGAAGAAAAGCCGTAAAGAAACTCCTCAGCACATCTTTAAAAAAAAAGACTTATATTTATTACAAAAATAGGTTTTCTCTAACCTGAGCAGAACTGGTTGCCTAGCTGGTCATTACCAAGCACCTTTATCATTTAAATAATCATCTATGTTATAATAACCCTTGCCTACTATGTAGTTGAATTTTTACACGTTTCTTAAAAGATTCCACCGGCAAGTCACGTATCTGCTTTGGGACTTTATTATAGAATTTTACACCGAGTCCCATAAAAGAACGCTGCACTTTAGCAAGACGGTACGAAGATGTAGCCAATTGATGCATCCTTCTTGGTTGCCGATTTGATAAGTCACAATTTTGTTTATATGCAGTTATGTTATTCCTTATAAAGACTAAATTACTATAAATATATTGGGAAGCTACTGTAAGTATACCTATTTCTTTAAATTTGACACGCAAGGACTCCCTTGATTTTAGTTTATAAATAGCTCTAATGGCTCTTTTCTGTAGTACAAAAATTTGTTCTATATCTGCTGCTTTGCCCCACATCAAAATGCCATAAGACATAACACTATGGAAATATGCAAAATAAACAAGCCTAGCAGTGTCGACGTCAGTGAGTTGTCTTATTTTTCTAACAGCATAAGCAGCCTTAGCGAGTTTAGTTGTGAGAGATGCTACGTGCGGGCCCCATTGCAGTTTACTATCTAAGGTTACCCCTAAAAAGACTGTGGATTCCTCTATATTTAATGTTTATATGTTTCTATATTTAATATTTAATGTTTCATTATTTAATTTAGAGATTTATGGACTTTTTTTACATTTGGTAGCACGAATTCTAAGCATTTGGTTTTCTTTGCATTTAAAAGTAAATTATTTATAGTGAACCAATGTGAGACATGCGACAGAGCACTGTTAACATCGTCAAAATTATTTTTATTCCTATCAGTCTTAAATATTAATGATGTATCATCTGCAAACAGCACAATGTTCGCATGGTTATTTACATAATATGGAAAATTATTTATATACACAAGGAAAAGAAAAGGGCCTAAGATTGAGCCCTGCGGTTCACCCATAACGGTAGATGACCCTGATGACTTTTCATCGTTTATATTAACCCTTTGTATCCTATTATTCAAATAAGAAGCGATCAAGTTAAGGGCCTTGTTTTTCACGCCGTAGTGACTAAGTTTAGACAGTAAAGTATCATGCTCAACACAATCAAACGCTTTTGATAAGTCACAAAATATACCTATAGCATTTTGAGATGACTTCCATGCTTTAAGAGCCTGGCTCCGGCATCACTTGTACTACGACCTTTAGTAAAACCGTATTGTTCCGGATGTAATAATTTGTTATTGTTGAAGTGGGTAAGCATTTGATTCAGTATGATCTTTTCGAATATCTTACTGAGTGTTGGTAATATAGAAATCGGTCTGTAATTATTAATATCGGTTTTTTCACCTGTTTTAAATAGTGGTATTACTTTACTGCATTTCATTAGGTCTGGAAATACACCAAGATTTATTAAAAATGAGAACTAAACAAGGAGCTATAATATCTATTATGTGACGTATTATTTTTACTGAAATACCCCAGAGATCACCCGTACTTTTTACTTTCAGAGACTGAAAAACTTTAATTATGTCCCTAATTGTAATGTGTTTAAAGTCAAATATTACATTGCATTCATTAACATTATCTTTTAATAGAGAATATGCTTCTGTTGGAGAAGAGGCTAGTGTACTAGTTATTGTAACGGGAATGTTGCGGAAGTACTCTTCAAAAGCGCTTGCGACTTCTTTATCAGAAGTGACTTTGTTTCCATTAATCATTATTTCGTAACTAAAGTCACAAGATTTAGAGTTACCGGTTTCATTTTTAATAATGTTCCAAGTCGTTTTTATTTTATTGTCCGAATTAACTATTTTATCCTTTATGTACATTGACTTTGCTTGAGTACAGATGATTTTGAAAATTTTTGAGTAATTTTTTACGTATTCCTGAAATGAGGGAGAAAAGTTATATTGTTTTTCGTCATATAGCTCGTATAATTTGTTCCTACTTTTGAAAATACCTACAGTAGCCCAATCGCTAAATTTACTATTTTTACTTTCCTCTATGTATCTAAATTGAAATATTCGATTAAACTCGTCATTAATATTTTTAGATAATGTATTATAGAGATTAATAGGATGACTATTTTGAGAATACACCGGTTTACGCAGTTTTGTTTGAATTTTCTGTTTAAAAAGTGATATTTTACTTTTAGTCACGGGTCTATATTTTACTATTTTTTTCTTGTTATCGAGGCTATTGTTTACCGCTATTTTTTGTCCACAGTGGTCTGACCCCAACTTGCTAAATACGATATTTCCTTGTTCAATATCTCACAATTGCAAAAAACATTATCGATAAAAGTACCTGAACTTGCAGTTATTCTGGTAGGTTCAGAAAATGACGGATTTAAGTTAAAACACTTAAACAACGCGAGTAACCTAGCAGCTATAGAAGATTTTACTAAAATGTCAACATTAAAGTCACCGCATATTACTAAATCTTTTTTCGAAATACATAACCGTTTAAGGACATCCTCTAGAGTATCTTCGAAAAGGCAAAAGTCCCCAGAAGGGGGGGATATATTCATTTCTTACCTTATATACGTGTATTTGTTTGAATAACTTCATTTAGGCGACTGTATAACTATTCTTTATTCTTTATTCATTGCAAACACATATCACAATAGCACACAATACATGTTATTAGATATACACACATATATTATACATATATCTACTTTATATTATGTTCAGAGTGAACACATGTAAATACCTTGGTAAGGTGTAGCAATTGGATATGAGACGCAGACAGTAGTTCGTATTTTGAAGTTTTATCGTAAAAATCTTATAAAATATAACTATATTATTGTCATAGTCAAAGTCTACTGCATCAACTAATATACACATGGTTGGAAAATTTGTGGCGATTTTAAATTTATTTCACTTTTGCTTGGATTACAGCTTGGTTACACAAAATTTTTGTTTTATTTGCAAATGGGAAAGTCACTTACTCCAGGCCATAGAAATGTTAAAAATGAGCCTTTAGTGAACCCTTATGACATACTTTTACCACCGTGGCACATAAAGCTTTGCCTGATATTTTTTTTGTAAAAGCTATGGCCCAAAGATGGCAGTGGATTTTTGTATCAGCAACGCAAAAATTAAACAGTGAATATTTGAAGGCCCACAAATACGAGAACTAATAAAGGATAAGAACTTTGAAGGAAAACTAAATGATCAAGAAAAATTCGCCTGGAAATGTTTTGTGAGTGCTGTCCAAAATTTCCTAGAAAATCATAAAACGGAAAATTACAAAGACTTGATAAATTAACTTATAATGTCATATAAAGCTTTGGGGTGTAATATGTCCTTAAAATACATATGTTGGACTCTCATCTGGATTTATTTCCCGCTAATTTGGGTGCTGTGAGTGACGAACAAGGAGAGAATTTCCATTAGGACATTTCCTTAATGGAGAAGTGTTATCAAGGGAAATGGAATCCAGAAAAGCTAGCAAATTATTATTGGAGACTTAGAAGGGACCTAACAGAAGTCAAATATTCACAAAAATCATAAGTATTTATTGTACATTAAGAAATAACTTCTCTAAGTGTAGTTGATTTTTGCACTTTTAACGAAAATATATGCTTTGATGTCACAAGAAAACCTGATGTGTCAATATTTTTTCATTGATATATTATTGTTTGGTGGCCCTAGTAGATTCAAAATTTGATATAAGTTTTCATGTGACAAAAAAAAGTTAAAATTTTGTTGACCAGTATAATTATAGGATTAGGAATCGAGGCAAAAAATGGTGGTAGCCTATTTTTACGTGCCTGGGTGTCTGGGATATAGTGTAGTGTGTAATGGAAAAGACAGTGATAGTATTATTTTTAACAATTGGGGGTTTGGGAAAAAATTAAAACAAAATACGCTTAATTTGCCCGAACAACTATCTCTGCCAGGAAGTAATGGGCCACCTCTACCGTTTGTGTTTTCAGGTGATGAAACATTTCCGCTGAATAATAATTTTTTGAAACCGTATCCAAGATGTAACCTGAATGATCATCGTCGAATCTTTAACTATCGACTGAGTAGATCAAGACGTATAGTAGAATGTGCTTTTGGTATCCTTTCAAATAAGTGGAGAATTTTTCATACAAATATGACAATTTCACCAAATTTCGTTGTACTAGTAACATAGATTACCCCCAAAAGATACCGCATACAAGGCAAGTGACGCGCGGCAACATAGAAGTGCTTTTGCTATGCACATAAAGCTATACTAGCATTCACGACATTAGTATCGACCAAGACCTTCGACCCGTACACACGCGGATCTTTCAGAATTTAATTAATTTCAAAAAAGAATTTGCTGATGAAACCATGGCTTATTGTAGTGTTAAATGGTATGGAAAATCAGTTCGACAAAACAGTTACCCAAAAGATGCCATATCATTTAATAAGTTAGTAATTCATATTTATTTTACAAATTTTCTTATAATGAAGCAGAGTTCAACTTAAGCTGGTTTTGAGAGTGACATTTTGTAAAAAATTCATTCCTAATTCAAAATAGTTATCTTGTTTCTGACTAAAGACAATACTAGGGAAGTGAACTTTTCATTTTAAAGACGTATCGATATTCATTTTGAGGATATTGCTATGAAATCGATAATTTTTAACAGGTTACAAGTGGGACAAAGGTTGCTGTAGTCAAGGATAACATTATTTATTAAATGAAAAAACATTGTGGTAATGGTTTTATAGATTTCCTAGATGCCCCGAGAGGAAGGAAAAATGGAAAGAATCAATACACCGTGGACAGGGATGGTTTCCTACCAAATACAGTGTCGTTTGTTTAACACACTTTTCAGATGACAGTTGATGGATTCAGTTGTATCATAGTTATACTTGCCAGTTTTGTTATGGATCTTATACTTCTTATCGAGAATAGAATAGAAAAGAATAGAATACATTTACTTTGTCTAAGTATAAAAAGTAACAATGTTATTGTATGGAAACTTTCAAATTCGTGTGCTTTCCTATAGTTATGGAGAAATTATGTAGAAAATCAGCTAAATATTGATTATATTATTATTTATTATTATTTGCGCGAGTATCAGGTAGGTAGATAGGTACATATTATATATACTTAACTCGATATGTTATACATATTTTCGTAATATAATTAAAATTATTTTTCTTTTCTTTCCTTTTTTTATACCATTTTGCCTACTAAGCAAAAGTTATTCACTGTAATGAGAATTTAAAGTAAAATAAAAATGTAATAAAACTAGAGGTCTGAAGTTCTTCATGTGGTACATTAATAAGGGTCCAGTTAACAATTAGAGATATTGGAATGCTGTTATAACAAAAGTAATAAATTGTGATTAGGAATTAGTATAATAAATTATGGTTTGTTATACTTCATTTGGAAGTTAAGGGATTAGCCAAACAATAAAATAATAATAATATGAAATGACAAACATCGAAATTTTGAAACCGTAGCAGAAAAAACATCAGTGTGATGAAAATGATATACACACGAAAGGAAAAGTAACAAACCTAATGAAATTTAGATATGACAGCATCTGTCGGGTCAACTAGTTTGTAATAAAAATAATTCCTAAAAATGATGTCTTAAAAACCCAAAAATATAGTTTTTAAGTTCATGAATCTAAGAAGCAGTCCTACTACGAACAGTTATGTTATTATTTTAATTTAATTAGCCGCGAATAGCATTGTATATTTGATTTATCTAATCGGACATTGTATAATATAAACACTGTTAATATTATATTATTAAAAGTATCGATATTTATATTGTATTGTTATTCATTATAAATGTGATGAAAGTAAATAATGATAATCACAAACATTGATCGTACGATTTATCGATCATACATACTCAGTCACTATGGACAGTGTTGAGCTCGATAAATTCCAAGTTTGAATTTTAAATATCCAATCACAGCGCATCTGTTTCGTACCCCGCAAACCGCACCTTCCGCCAAATTGTGACTTTGAAGTCTAAGAAATATTCACTAATGCGGAATCTATTGGGGGTAATCTATGACTAGTAACAAAGACAGCATGTGTGTTGCATAATTTTAATTTTAATTCGCGGCGGCGACCCGTCAAGCGTCAATCCGTCCGATTGGTCAGTACAATATCAATATTGCCAACATGATGGCTCGAGTGTAATAAACCGGCGCAACCAATACCCACTGGCGGCATAAATTCCGAATACAAAAAACCTAACGTCTGCGCTAGCATCACGGAAAACGTAATCTGAATTCCGGATCAGGAAACCTAATGAGGAAACCGTATGTATGCTGCCAGCCTTAGATTGCCCGAGCACATAAGCGGATAAAACTGTCAGTGTCAATACCTTAAAACTTGTTGTGTGCAAGATCCCAGGTGCCACTTTGTGACAAGGAAAATGTAATTTAATATGGTTAAAACTTCGATTCCTTATTTGAATTTGATATTTGAAATCTTATTGGGAAGGTAACTTTATCGTGAAATACCATATATATATCGTTCAAAATTTTCACGCGCCCTCATAATAATGGTGAATACAAAAAAAATATTAACATATTATTGACTGTAAAGAAAACATTCTTCTCTTCTTTCTCCCCCATCTTTTATACATTTTCCCTCCCATTCTTCGTCTGTCACCCGTCCTGGAGAGGTGTACTTCTGTTGGTGTCTTCCGAGTCCGGTATTGTCATTGGCAACTGATCTCGTGCGGTTGGGCATGATGGACTGGCTCGGCGGCCAGGTAGAGCCGATGAAACGTTACCGCTGGCGCCCGTTGGTTGTAGGGGACCCGAACCCAGGTGATCCCGCCCTGGGAGGCTGTCCCGCCGCCAATGTCAAAAGCCCGTCGATTAATTTTCTTGCCGGTTAGGGAGCCGGATGTGGACGAGGACTTTAATCGTGGGTCGGATCGGGGGTCCTTCCGTCCGCCGAGCCAGTGACTCAGACTACCCACCTTTCCGAGATAGTTTTTTGTGACTACTCTTTGACTCGGGTAGTGCTGACGATGCACTACTCCTATTCTTTCAACTCTTCCCCGCATGCAAAAATGAGAAAGTCGAAAAAAGGAAAAAGGTTAAAACCAGCGGCACCCCCTTCCACATTTCTTGTGGACTTTTGTAATATTAGGGGCTTACATTCAAACCTCAACGCCGTTCATCACCATCTTGAAACGTCGAGGCCGGCCTTGTTCTTTCTGACGGAGACACAAATATCAGCTCGAGAAGAAACTTCCTACCTCCATTATCCGGGTTATAAATTTGAACACAAATTTATACCACACGCCGGTGTCTGTTTGTTTTCTCGAGATGATATTTGTTGTCAACGTCTCAACTTTCTTGAAGGAAGAGACCTGTCCACCATCTGTGTACGCGTGGACCATGGTGGTCAGACACGTGTCTACATCGGTTTGTACAGGTCTCATACCGGCAATACCGAAGTTGATCGACTCTACGAGCACGTTCAAGGGACGATCGACTATGTGCAAGAGCAGATCCCTCGTGCCGAAGTGGTGGTCCTGGGTGACTTCAACGCCCATCATGTTGAGTGGCTAGGATCACGTACAACGGATTACGCAGGGAAATCTGCTCAGAGCTTTGCCTTGGCTGATGGCCTCAGTCAGTTGGTGTCCAGCCCAACTCGGATCCCTGACATTGACGGCCATGCTGCTTCCACCTTGGACCTCCTGCTAACCTCCCACCCTAACGATTATGCTGTATCCGTCGAGGCGCCGCTTGGTTCGTCTGATCACTGCCTCGTACGATCTTCGGTACGATTGGCACGACCCGTTGACAGACGACCTTGCGCATCTCGTCGGGTCTGGCATTTTGGATCGGCGGACTGGGATGGTTTGCGGGAATTTTATTCATCGTACCCGTGGAGGCGCATTTGTTTCTCTTCAGCTGATCCCGATGCTTGTGCGCTTTCCATAGCCGATGTGGTACTCCAGGGCATGGAATGTTACATTCCAAACTCTGTGGTACCCGTTGGTGGTAAAACCCAAGCCTGGTTTGACAGAAACTGCTTTAAGGCAATAAGTCTTAAGCAATCTGCTTTTCAGGATTGGTCGGATGAGATGCATCTGTGAGTCGGCTGAAAAAGAAATTTAATGCTGCCTCGTGGTCCTCAAAAAAGCAAATAGCCAAGGCAAAATTCAAGCACATTAACAGAACCGGCAAGAGACTGCTGAGCTATCCGTGTGGTAGCCGAGCGTTCTGGTATCTGGCCAAAGCCATTCAAGGCAATTTCTGTGTATCGTCCCTTCCTCCTTTGCGCAGAGCAGATAATACCCTGGCCCACACCGCAAAGAGAAAGCCGAAATACTGGGCACCCTCTTTGCGTCGAATTCGACTGTTGATGATGGGGGTAACACACCGCCAACCATCCCGCAGTGTGGTGAGCTGATGCCTGATGTGCATTTCACACAGAATGCCGTGCGTCAAGCTCTTTTTTCCCTTGACATCAACAAGTCGAATGGGCCAGATGGTATACCTGCTATTGTGCTAAAAACGTGCGCTCCGGATTTGACCCCGGTTTTAACGCGCCTATTCCAACTCTCCTATTCTGCCGGCATTGTCCCGTCTCCATGGAAGGTAGCTCTGGTCCACCCTATTCCCAAAAAGGGAGACAGGTCAAATCCATCCAACTACAGACCAATCGCCATAACCTCTCTGCTCTCCAAACTAATGGAGCGTATAATAAACACTCAACTGCTCCGGTATCTAGAAGATCGCCAGCTGATTAGTGACCGTCAATACGGTTTCCGCCACGGCAGGTCAGCTGGCGATCTTTTAGTATACCTTAGTCATTGCTGTGCAGAAGCAATCGAGAGCAAGGGAGAAGCATTGGCTGTAAGTTTGGATGTTGCAAAGGCCTTCGATAGGGTGAGGCATAAGGCATTATTGTCTAAACTGCCTTCCTACGGAGTACCCGAGAGAATGTGCAAATGGATTGCCAGTTTTTTATCGGACCGGAGCATCAAGGTCGTCGTTGACGGAACATGCTCATATACGAAGCCCATAAATGCTGGCATCCCACAAGGCTGTGCTTTCACCTACACTGTTCATCATGCATATCAATGATATGCTGGACATCGGGAATATTCATTGCTATGCTGATGACAGCACGGGTGACGCCCGTTATACAGGCCGAGCAAACCTTTCTCGGGTGCAAATTGAGGAGAAGAGGATGAAACTTGTGTCTGAAGTCGAGACATCTCTGGAGCGGGTCTCAGAATGGGGCAGACTAAATTTAGTCCAGTTCAACCCCGAGAAGACACAAGTTTGCGCGTTAACCACTAAAAAAACCCGATTTGTCATAGCACCAGTTCCAGAACATTCCTCTTAATATCTCTAAAAGCATTGGGATCCTTGGTGTCGACATCTCGAATGAAGTTCAGTTTCGGGACCACTTGGTTAGTAAGGCGAAACTAGCTGCAAAGAAATTGGGAGTGCTCAACAGAGCTAAGCAGTACTTCACGCCTAAGCACAGGTTGATGCTCTATAAGGCGCAAATTCGACCACACATGGAGTACTGCTCCCACCTTTGGGCTGGAGCCCCTGCTAGCCAAGTGAATCCGTTCAATCGAATTCAACGGCGAGCTATTCGTCTTGTCGACGATCTCATGCTTACAGACGGACTAGAATCACTCGAGTTGAGGAGAGATGTAGGTTCTCTCTGCGTATTCATGGACATGGGGACCTTCAAGAAGCGGGTCTATCGTCATTTTCTTGGCCGGCAACGCGTTGGTGACGCCCCCAGTGTTGCTAATGTCCATGGGCGGCGGTGATCACTTACCATCAGATGACCCGTCTGCTCATTTGCCTGCTAAAAGCATAAAAAAAATATATATATATATATTTTGTACATTTATATGCATGGAATGCTGTTTTAACGTGTTAGTCAGTGGTAATCAAGTTAAATTGGTGTCGATATATCTTAAAATAAACCAAACTAAAAAGGTTATAATTTTAAAATAATACGCAGTATATTAAATATGGCGGATACATTAATGAACAGTTGTAATCTTAACCTAATGCTAAGGGCTGTATGTAATGTTCAATCGTGGCCTGTTATTCAGCATTGAGTAAAATAGTAAAGCAATTGTGAAAAACAAATCAGCCACGTCACACACACAACGTTTTCATTGGCAGCAACACCCACGCGCGGGCAACACCGACGCGCGGGCGACCAATAGGAAGAAAGAAAATTACAAACGTCATTCGTCACTACGCGTTCTGTCAAAACGTCATCGACATTCGACATCCACCTGTCAAAGCCTTCAATGTCAACCGGCATGTCACTAGCTCGGATTGTAAATAAGAAATATTATAGCACTATGATTTATGTTAATTATCAAAGTATTACGATTTAAGTGGAATTCGAACTGAAACAATTCAATCCCGTGGAGAAGTAGATGATCTCTGTGTCATCTAAAGGAATGTTCAATAGTAAGGTTAGTAAAGAAAAAACGTGTTACAGTGCGTTATTGTAGTTCACAAGGTCTCTCTTAAAATGCAATAGTTTTAGAGTACCCTCGTGGCCTTTAATTCAGTGCTCTTGCAGCAGATAGGGCACAACAGTACTAAACGCTGAATAATAGTGACGTCTGTGGCGTGTGTGTGGTGCCTAATAGAACTACAATATAAAATAAAGCATTATATTGAGCTTCGCTTCCTTCTATACAGCTGTTACAGACCGAAGGAACTCTTATAAGTCATTACAAATGCTAAGATTAACGATGTGGGCCTTGTGTGAAAGTTTATAATGCAGTTTTGTGCTACTTGGGTTAAATTTCATAGAGATATCTTCAATACTTTAAGGCTGTGGGCACGAGATTTGCGGCGGCGGGCGCGGCGGCGGTTGCGAGGCGGCGAGCGGTGGCACGAAAAAACGGTCGGTCAGTCGCGCTAAAGTAGTGTTGTGAAGAATAATAATATTATGATCTGTTTATTTGTATTTCTGAAAATTACTTTTATTATTAAAGCGATGCCGTAAAATGAGTTTCGAAAAGCGTTTGTAATAGACCTACTGCGAATAAAACTTATTGTATTTATTATTAATGGGTCAAAAATAGCGACACGCAGGATTTTCATACAGATGCGTCATCTATTCGGTTATGAGAATGGTATTCATCATAAATCAACGAAGAAGTAGTTTGGGTGAATTTTCTACTCTATATAATCAACTTAGGTGTCATTCAAAAAAAAAATATAACCATATGTCCTCTATTTATACATACAATATCATTGCTATAGGAGAATGAGTATAGAAACATTCTAAAAAAATAAGAAGCAATCTCCAATCAAGTGTCATTGGAAATCGTATAATTCTACCTGAAGGAAAAGCAACGAAATCAAATTTTAATTCGTTCCCGTTCGTGGTCGAGCAAACTTGAATTATAATTACTTATTAATAAATAATAATCAAAACAACACTATGTACTATCAAACAAGTTTGTTGCCATGACTACCGCGCCGCCGCGCATCGCCCCGCCCCGCCCGTGCACCGCTCATCGCGCCGCTCGACAACGCTCGTCTCGTGCCCGGTCCCATAGTATGCCATACTGTTGATTCCACCGCTCCAAGTCGCGCCGCCCCGCAACCGCCGCCGCGTCCGCCACCGCAAATCTCGTGCCCGCAGCTTAAAAGTTATCAAGTTTGTAAAACTTTAATCATCTCTCCTGTTCATTTTACTAAATGGCGGATAATACATTTTGCCTTTCCATTATCGATATTATAAACAAAGGAAATTACTTTTAAATCATTTTATGTACCCGATTATTTTATTATTTTTGATATCTATGTTTTTTTTTATTTTATTTTTTTCTATTATTACTATTATTTTATATCTTTATTAAGCTTAAAATCATGTCAAAGGAAAATTTTGTATTTATCTGTATAATTATATTATTTCATTTTATCCTGCCGTGCCCTACCTAGGTTGTATGTATATTGCATAATTTTATAAGATCTGTAAAACCATCACACAATTATGGCAATAAATAAATAATATTAGTTCATCAAAATATAATTCAACGTTTAATGTTAGACGATTACGATATCGACCATTTTGCGTATTTATTGCATTCGAATTTTGGTCCTTAATCCTGTATTGTGGTCAATAAAGATTATATAAATAAATAAATAAGATGAATATGTCTGAAATTGACTCTTGGAAATTATTGCTACCTGATGATCTGATTGAAGTTGTGTGCATCCATACAAATAAAAAAATCACTGAATTTGCTGAGAAGAACAAAAGTAAGGGAGCGCATATTGAACATGTAAGTTTGCTAGAAATGATAGCCTTCTTTGGTCTTATGTTACATGCCGACGTTTTCAAGTCTGGTCGTGAGGATGTTGAAAGTTTGTCGGCTATAGATGGTACAGGAAGAGACGTTTTTAGTGTCACAATGTCTCTAAAGAGGTTTTTGTTCCTTTTGTCAGCTTTACATTTTGATGACATTGAAACAAGAGAAGAAAGAAAGAAAACTGATAGAGCTGCACTTATTTCTGAAGTTTTGGACAAAATCGACAACTGTCAAAAATATTACAGTTGCTCTGAGTACCTTACTGTTGATGAGATGCTATGCCCGTTTAGGGGTAGATGCTTATTTAGAGTATACATGAAGTCCAAGCCCGCTAGATATGGCATCAAAGTATTATGTTTATGCGACGCCAAATAGCATTATTTGTATAATGCTTTTATTTACACTGGAAAGGCTGAAACAAATATAAGAGACTGACTATCAATACCCACACAAACTGTTTTGAAATTGGTGGAACCTATTATGAGAACTAATAGAAACATCACAAGTAACAATTGGTTTTCATCGATTGAGTTGGTTGACAAACTAAAAGAAAACGGATTGACTTATGTTGGAACTGTTCGCAAGAATAAACGGGAACTACCGCCTGGATATTTTGCCACATAAATCTCGTCCTGAAGGTTCTACATTGTTGGGATTTACAAACGACAAAACACTGGCATCTTACATTCCCAAGAAAAATCAAAGTGTTGTGATGGTTTCCACTATACACCACGACAAATCAATTGATCAAAACAGTGGTAAGCCAGAGATAATAGAAATCTATAACAACACAGAAGGTGGCGTAGATGCACTAGATCAAAAGTGTGCAAACTATTTAGTGGCTAGAAGAACCCAACGTTAGCCATGTGTTATATTTTCGTCTATAATGGATATTGCGATGGTAAATGGATACGTTTTATGGAAAGCGTCAAATCCAGGAAAGCGGCTAAAGAGGAATAAGTATATAAAAGCGGCCAAGTGCGAGTCGGACTCGCCCATGAAGGGTTCCGTAGCAGCAAGTAACATAATATAAAAGTTCTTGTAGTTCGTTGTAACTTTGATCAATATTTTTTGCGGTTTACGATTTATGACTTATTAAAAAAAAACTACTTACTAGATCTCATTCAAACCAATTTTCGTTGGAAGTTTGCTTGGTAATGTACATCATATAATTTTTTTAGTTTTATCATTCCCTTATTTTAGAAGTTACAGGGGGGGGGACACACATTTTACCACTTTGGAAGTGTCTCTCGTGCAAACTATTCAGTTTAGAAAAAAATGATATTAGAAACCTCAATATCATTTTTGAAGACCTATCCATAGATACCCCACACGTATGGGTTTGATGAAAAAAGCATTTTTGAGTTTCAGTTAAGTATGGGGAACCCCCAAAATTTATTGCTTTTTTTCTATTTTTGTGTGAAAATCTTAATGCGGTTCACAGAATACATCTACTTACCAAGTTTCAATGGTATAGCTCTTATAGTTTCGGAAAAAAGTGGCTGTGACATACGGACGGACAGACAGACAGACATGACGAATCCATAAGGGTTCCGTTTTTTGCCATTCGGCTACGGAACCCTAAAAAGTATCGGGATTCAGCTCATGAAGAAGTTTGTAAAAGGAGGAACATGAAGAAACATGGAAAGTTCCAATTTTTCTGCAGGTTTGAAGAAAAGAATAGAATTTTTTTTTAAAGAGATGCAAGACCAAGAGTTGGAACAAAACGTGCCTACTGATGGCGCTCCGATAAATTATTGTAAAAGAGGTAGATGCTGCTTATGCGACCACAAAAAAGATTTGAAATGTGCCAAAAAGTGTAGCCTTAGTGTACTTTTCATATGTAAAGACCATACGGCCAAAGCGGTTACATGCACTAGATGCTAAACTTATTGTGATAAAATATATGCGTTTATAGAAGTGCTTTAGTAATAAGATGTTATTTTTTTGTATTTGATTGATCTCAAGAAAAGTTCCATTATGAAAAGAAGATTATTTGTGTCATGTTTAAGTTTTTAATAATGGCTCCTAAAGTCGACTTTTTGAAAATTTGTTAAAAATATTAGAGGTTACACTATTTTCCAAAAAAGTCTGATTTATTCTTTAAATGTTCAATAAATCATGTTATAAACAAAGATTGTAAGTTTTTTTAAAGGATTAAATAACAAAATGATGACAAAAATTAAATATCTCTATGTTTTCTTCATTTATTATACATGGGGTCACTTTTCACCCCCGACAGCTACTACGTTACTAATTTTACCGATACCAGCTATTGCGGACGGAATCAATTAATTAACTTGTTTAATATAAATCATTGGAAGTTATTATGTATTAGAATAAGTTTTATTGTGTATTAAAATAAGTTTTTTGAATAGATATTAAGTTTAATGAAATCATTAATAAAAAGCTCACGAATAAAGGCCCCGAGAAACATTTCAGGAAATTATTACGTAAACTTTGTAAACTGTAAAATGTGTATTTGTAGAAAGAGATAAATACCATGTGTTAGAGTAAGATGGAAGATGTTCTTTCTAGAAGGAATATGTAGCCTTCAGTCGAAATTAAAGTAAGCGTTCTGATTGGCGCAATTGTGTAGAGACCTTCTGTCTGAAAGAAAGAGACGTGAAAGAGACAGGTATAGCTCGATGGATTGGCGGGAATTGTGAGGTAGCGCGCTACCAACGCCACGGGCTATGGCCTATAAATTTTGAATATAAGTAGGATATTTTTAATGTAAATTTGTACTAATTCTGTGAGAACCAACTCGTCCCTGAAGCCTAATAACTTCATAGGAAAACCCCTGAACAAAAGTGTGTTTGGAATAAGATCCCTGCTTTTCATTCTTAACTGTTTGTACAGTACACTGCACCAGGCGGTAACGCCTACAGTGTTAGTCCTTCGAGTGCCGGATTTGGTTATTGCAATCAGCCGGTATCACACGCTCGACGAGCGGCTGTGGGTTCAGTACGGTTCGGTAGGGATTGTTAGGGATTGCTAGGGATTGTTAGGGAAATATACGGGACTGCCACGTACAATGAACACGAGAGGCCGTGTTCGATCGGAGTCGGGGTTTAGCGAGTCTGACATGGCTCATAGCGCTAGAGGCGCGCCGGGGCCGTCAAACTTGCACAGAATTTATGAAGAACCTCCTCAGTCGCCGTCAACAATTGCGGGGATACCTGTAGGGAGAAGATTGGAACGCTCTCCTGTAACGAGGTGGAATACCTCGTTCAATATCCCTTGGCTGGCAGGTGCATTTTTCTTCTAAATTTTTAAATCTTGACAGTTCGGTTTGTTTACAAAAATGCATCTGTCAGCTGGGTTCCCACAGAGGAGCGTGGAGGAATGTTCTTAATGTTATATAAATTTTCAACATTTATTCCTTTTAAATTATTAATATTATAATGTTGACCTGCCAATAATTGTGCTGGTGTTGTACTGGTGGTGTTGATAATAAATGGGCTTTGCTTCTTAAAATTGGACTATCGTACTTCATTGCCCGCCCCACCCTGAGAACCTACCTACCTATTACTATTTATACTACGAGGATCTGCTCCCTCGCACTCCTCCCCAAGAAATGTAACCGCCCGCGCCGCCGACGAGTACGCCAGCCAGACGCGACGCTACAACGACACGTAACGACGCATCGCCTGAACGAATGAGGCCCGTACCAACAACACACAGCGCTCGGACGAACACGTCAAGACTAAGCGCAGACGCCAGGATGAAAATGGCACAATACGTAGCGGATAAGCAACTTGCCGAGCTAGAAGAAAGAAGACTACGTATACAAGAAAACCTTGTCAAGTCTCGTCTAGCCGCTGAAATGTCGGCAATTGACGTTGAGTCTCAATATGAGGCTGAAAACAACAACAACCGTGTAACGGACTGGGTCGACAGAAGCATCGAACAGGAAAGGACTTCGCGACCACAGCACCAAGGGGAACAACAGGATGTCCGCCCTCCGACGAATGAACAATGAGGCGACAACAGCAAAAATAGGGGGATTCAAAAACTCGCCGACACACTGGAGAAGATGATGACAGCAAGACCGCCGCCTCGCCAAACAGCAGAATTGCCGACCTTCACGGGAACCATCGCCGAGTGGCTGCCCTTCAAAGCCACGATGGAGGACTCGACGCGAATATTTAAGTTTTCGGCAACTGAAAATCTGCTTCGGTTACGAAATAGCCTACGGGGGGAGGCCCAAAAAACGGTTCTGTCACAACTCTTCACCGCGACGAATCCAGAGATAATTATGCGTACATTAGAGATGAAATATGGACGCCCGGAATTTATTATCGACAGAGCAATGGAGGACCTCAAGAGATTACCAAGACTGGGTAATGCGAGCGACGACCTCTACGACCTTGCGGTCAAGGTACAAAACATCGTATACACAATCAAGACTGTAGACAAGAGAGGTTACCTCCAAAACCCATTGCTGGTACGTGACGTGATGGACAAGCTGAACCCTCACCTCATAAGCAAATGGGCCGAATATGCTGCGAGAAACGAGCACAGGATAATGAGCGAGAACGAGATGACAATTCTCACAAAGTTCCTCATGACCGAGGGAGACCTGATGTTACGATACACTCATACGGCAAGACGCCACGCACCTGTACCGTTACCCATCAAGAGAGAAACGCAAGTCACAAGGAGAGTGACTCCAAGAGGGGTATACACGGTTGACGTCTCGAAACGCCACGAAGAGTTAACATGCCTTGTTTGTCATTCGGGAGGACACAACTCAACGGAATGCTCGAAACTCAAAGCGATGAACATAGATGAGCGCTGGGAATGGGCTAAGAAAAGTCGTGCATGCTTTAAATGCCTGAAACGCAAGCACAACAGATTCACCTGCAAAGCAAAGGCATGTGGAGTAAGAGGTTGCAACTGTTGCAAGTACCTACATCACGCTCTACTCCACCAGGACAGGCCACGAGGAACCGCGACTACCGCTTGCGCAACATTACCTGACGACCAAGCCGCAGCGGTAATGAGCGTCACAACAGCGAAGACGCCCACAGCCATACTTCTCAAGACCTGCAAGGTGAAGCTCAGCGGTCCACGGGGGGAGATAATAACACACGCTCTCCTAGACGAAGCCTCGACAGTCACTCTGATTGATGACAAGATTGCCAACCAGCTCAACAGCGGACCAACTCAGCCTCTGAATATAAAGGGAATTAATGATCAGCGAAGGATTATAAGTAAAGCGATCAAGATTAAGATACAAGGGCTACAAGAGTCACAAGCGCACGAAATCACAGCCAGAACGATACAAGGACTGTCACTCCATCAACAGCGCATACCTACCAATTTACATCGGTACGCACACTTGCGCTCGGTAAGCAAGAACATCTGCACAGGCGATGCAAAGCCTACTATATTGATCGGAGCGGATAATTGGCATTTAATTGTATCGCGAAAGCTATGCGCCGGCAAGAAGCGTGAACCCGCAGCTTCATGGACGAAGCTTGGATGGGTACTACACGGATCGATGCCACGTAAGACTATATACGAAGACTAGGCATCCGTGCTTCACATTTGCGACACTCAACTACATAGACTTGTAGAATCGCACTTCGCTATCGACGCACTGGGAATATCGTCCAAGGAAAGGCCTAATAAGCTTGAGGAACGCGCCAACGAGATATTCGAAGCGACCGTTCAACGGAAAGACTGCCACTTCGACGTTGGACTGCCTTGGAAAACGGATGAACCGATATTACCAGACAGCTACGAGCCAGCTTTAAAGCATCTACAAATATTAGAAAAGAAACTGAATAAAGTACCGAAATTTAAAGAACAGTATACAAGGTGATTCCAAAAGGTGTCTCGAAAAAAAAACCATAGTTTCCGAAGAGGCAACTGAGATGAACTAGCATAAAATTTTACAAATCTAAATCGTAAAAAAAATACGAACTTTATCACGTTATGTGACACAGACTACCTTATTAATTACTTTGAATTAAGATGTTTTACAAAAAGAAACAAAAACATAATAAAATTAATATTTTAAATAATAGTTAAAAGTATCATTTTAGTCGCGCGCGCTATACGATACATGAATGAATTTCGCAATGCTTTGTATTCGCCGCTATTCCCGAAGCTCGGTTTTATCGTTTTATGGCACCGCGCCGTCACCCCGCGCCGTCGTTACTACGTACGTATGCGCCGGCGTTCGCCCCGGCCGGGCCTTCCGGGGGAGCGGGGTGAGACGCTCCCTTGCGTCTTGCCGTCCGAAAGCAATTAAACAAACAGTCGATTAATTAATCGTATTGTTTACATTGACAATTTTTAGTTAAACTAGTGATTTTAAATCATGCCGAGAAGAAGAAAGAGCAGTCGTTCACCGTTCTCAAATGAACAATACCTATTAATGTACCGATTAATGCCATCAAAAACAAAACTTGTAAAAAAAACCAAGTCTCGCAACTCAGTTCTTCTACCGTAAAAAGTTGTGAGATCCATGTAATACCAAGTCGGTTAATTTATTCAGTTCATAAACAAACATAAAAGTTTTTAATATTGATAATATGGTCACTATAAGATGTTGTTACTTGTTAGGTTAGCTAATTACGTGATAACCTAAGACAGAAGGACCCTTAAGTAGGAACTGAATAAATTAACCGACTTGGTATTACATGGATCTCACAACTTTTTACGGTAGAAGAACTGAGTTGCGAGACTTGGTTTTTTTTACAAGTTTTGTTTTTGATGGCATCTCATTTCTTTTTGTAGATAGTTCTACTTTTTTTCCTTTTACAAGTTACCTTTGAACATAATTATATCTAGGTACCTATCTACACCTATTATTCCATTATATTATATACAGGTACACTGATTCATTCACTGCAGATGTTACTTTGTTATACAGGTACAGTAATTCATTAACTGCAAATGTAACTTTGTAATCCTATATATTTATATGGGATTACAAAGTTATTAATGCAGTTGATGTATCTAGAAAACTAGACCGAAATTGCAAAATGTTTTAGTTTTTCCTTAATCTATACACAAAACACTAATTGTGTTCCAAATTTGAAGCTTCTATGTCTGCTAGAAGTGCCTTAGAGTTTTGATGATCGGTCAGTCAGTCAGTGAGTGACGAAATTAAGAAACTTTGACTAGTTATAATTCTTAAACTACTGGTTCAAATCGAATGAAATTTGAAATATAACGTGTTTATACAATGCCTGCTTGGTTACTAAAAATTCAGGCTTCTAGCTTTATCCACAACGAAGTTATAGGGGGTCGAAAATGGCCTGAATTGCTTCGAGAAAAGGATGGTACGGCCGTGCCGCTTTTTTGCTCGACTTGGCGGGGGCACTGCCGTGCCCCCAGATTAAACGGAGGTGAAAACTTTGAATAATTAATTGGGTAAGTTTAATTCATAGTTTAATGTAAATAGCCAATTGTTGTTAATATCGTAATTCCAACTTTTTAAATACCTACGCCAAGATAAATATTATTAAGTTTTAAGTTACTTACCTACCTTATCATGTCATGTTTCACTTTAAAATAATAATTTTGCAGGTCATTGTGCAATTGCACATTCAGATATTTTATTTCATTTTAATCGTCCTAAGCGATAAAAGTATGAATGAAAAATTACGGGAGAGCGCGCTGCGGGATGCGACGCGCGCGGGCCGGGGCACAGCTGATAGAACGCGCGTGGTCATTGACCTACTAGCCTCAGACCCCTCTTTCCCACTGGGCACTCTGGGCACGTGCCGAAGGCCCCGTGATCGATAGGGACCCCCTATTTCCAGTCAGATCACTAAACGATAACTGATATTTATTACCAAAAAACGTTTTTAATTTGAACAAATCGAACCTAAATTACTGACTACAATATCGATTTTCTTATTAGCTTTTGCATAAATCTAGAGGCTTGCTTATCTATTTTCTTTGTCTATTCTAACAAAATAGTGTTCGGACAAAGTCATAAGGGCCCCATTATCCTAATATGCCCAGGGCCTCCAGTAGATTAAAGACGGCCTTAACTAGCTTACGCCTTACGTGCCCTATGCGATAAATGAACGTTTCGCAATGCTTTTTCGCCGTTCTATGAAACCGCTCGGGCGCCCGTGCCGCCGTCGTAAATAACGTACCGACAAAGGCCAAAAACCGCCGCTCGTTTCAGCCTCCCCCCTCCTCCCCCGCCCCGCCCCGCGTCTGCCGCGTTGCCGTGCGAAAGCAATGTAGGTAGGTACACATACACAGTACACAAACAGTCGTTCCGCCGCCGTGAGCGCAGCAGTGTTTGCGATATTAATAATTATTGGTGTTGCGATTTATTTGTTAAACGAGTGAAAATAATCACGCCAAGAACAAGGAGGAACGGTCCTTTACCATTCTCAAACGAACAGTTCCTACATAAATGACTGTGCTATCGGATCCTACTTCATCGAGGGCAGACTAACTGGGAGGTGGTATCTTGACATTCTGAGATACGTAGTGACGGAATTATTGGAAGTACCGCTTTCATTATCTATCTGACAAGTGACATGTACTTCCAGCAGGATGGAGCTCCGGCACATTTCCATAGTGAAGTTCGTGCATATTTAGATCGGGAGTTTACCAATCGGTGGATAGGTCGTAGTGGACCCATTGCGTGGCCGGCACGGTCACCAGACCTAACGCCTCTGGACTTTTACTCTGGACTTTTATTTGTGGGGAGATATTAAAAGACTTGTGTACGAACGTCAGTGTCAAAGTGTAGAACAATTAAAAAACAAAATTATAAGTGCTTTCATGGTCGTTAAATCGAATAGGTTAGTGTTAAGAAAACTTAAAAGACAATTTGCGCCCGCGCCGGGCTGAACTGTGCATCCAAAACGGAGGTGGACACTGAACAATTATTAAAATACACTTACGGCCGGTCTCAATAATGTACTAACAGATGGAAGACTGTGGATAGGGCTACCATTAGTATGTTATCTGTCATATTCAGGGTTGGCATGAATAAATCATTTTGATTTAAATCATGATTTAAATCACGATTTAAATCAAATGATTTTTTCAATAAAAATCAATGATTTAATCAAAAATGTGTAATTTCATTTTCTTTCACAGAAATTCACATATAAAAACCAGGGGAAATGCATATCAGGCCACGCGCACTGTAGGGTTCCGAAGTAGTACGTTTATCGACTAATACCTACTTATTAACTAAATACTTATTTGCCGTCCTCAAGCTAAAAGGCGGCTAAATGTCATCTGGTAAATTTTTACTTTATTAACAGTTTTGATATTTTTTTGACCTTTAGTAATATTTAAGTTCAAAAAAAATATATATCTTTTGAGTTTGACATAGTATGACAACATTAACAATTGTTTTATAGAGAATCACTTTTTGGCTCTACCTCAAAAACTGTTTTTGTCACTTAACCGCCTTTTAGTTTGAGGACGGCAGTTATGTTAACATAACATAGCCGTGATAGTTTTCCTTATTTAAATTCATCATAATAATCTACATATTTTGGAGAATTTTTTCACTTGTCCAACTCCAACCGTTTAGCCGACAGGGGGGGTCCCCTCCTGGTCCCACTTGACTCTAACCAAAATTTGCACTTTAAAGGCAAATATTTCACAAACGGACCCCTAATTCCAAAAATGGCCTTAAAGACCCATAACATTTTTGAAAGACCTTTTGAACGATACCCCACTCAACAACGATACAAATCATCCTCACATTACAGCTGTAGGGGAGGTACCCTGAAAAAAAATGTTTTTTAATATTTTTTTCTACAATTCTGGAATTTTAATAATTTATAATGTATATCCGTGTCAAGTACAGCTTTCTAGCATTAAGGGTTTCGGCGCTTTGCTTCGGACAGATGGACGGACGACGACTTTGACGAAACTATAAAGGTTCTGATTTTACTTCGCAACCCTAAAAACAAATTTAGAATTTGCATTCACTTGCTTTTGCACATTTGCTTGGCATTCACATGTCAGACAAAAGAGAAATCCCCGCGCTGTGTCCGCGCAATCCCTTGAGGGCGCGTTCTGTTTTGCGCAAAAATATTTTAAAATAAAATGAAAAAATCAAAAAAATCGTGATTAATTAGGATTTTTTTAAAAAATCGTGATTTTTTCGATTTTTTTTTAAAATCATGATTTTTTCCAACCCTGGTCATATTTGTCAATTTTTGCGTCTGAAAAATTGACAAGTATGACAGATAACATACTAATGGTAGCCCTATCCACAGTCTTCCATCTGTTAGTACATTATTGAGACCGGCCGTTAGTGGGTAAGTTTAGTTCGTAGTTTATGTAAATAATCAATCGTAAATATCGTGATTCCAACTTTTTAAATAACGCCAAGAATACCATATTAATTACTTTCTTTAAGTTAATTAAGTAGGTACCAACCTAATAAATTATTATGTTTCACTTTTAAATAATAATTTACTAGGTATGTTGTTGTCTACTAGCACATTCTGATATTTCATGGTTTTTTTGATCGTCCTAAGCCGATAAAAGTATGAAGGAAAAGTTGGTCGACGCGGGTCGCGCGGCTCGGGGCGGCGCGGCGTGGTGCTGAGGCACAGCTGATACTACGCGATAGAGAACGCGCGCGGCCAATGAAGATAAGAAAGAAAGATCAACCCGCTCAGTTATTTCTGTGGAGAGACAAACCCACAGATCCACCGAAAACCATGAAGATGGTATCTATGATATTCGGAGCCAGCAGTTCGCCGTATCTCGCCCACAGCGTGAGAAACCGAAACGCGACAGAATATGAAAAACAGTACCCAGAAGCGGCCGCCGCGATACAAGAAAGGCACTACATGGATGACTACCTAGATAGTTTTCAGACGAAAGAAGAAGCTATCCAGATGATACAGGAAGTATCATTCATACACGAACAAGCCGACTTCAATCTGAGAAGCTGGAACTCCAACGATCAAGATGTAGTAGATACCATACCTGAGCATAAACGATCGAAAAATAGTAATGTTAAACTTGCGGCACATCAAAAGGAAAAGACCCTAGGACTAAGATGGGATCCAAGCTCGGACACGTTAACATTTAATACCGACATAAAGAGAGTACCCGATGACGTACGATTGCAAAAGACGACACCGACGAAGCGTGATACGCTTAGCGCCGTCATGTCGGTCTATGACCCTCTCGGGCTTATAAGTCCATATACGATCATCGGCAAAATTGTATTACAACAGCTTTGGATCAAGAAAATAGACTGGGATAGTAAACTACCGCAAGAAGAAGCATATACAATCGAAAAATGGTTACAACGATTAGAGGATATATCGACGTTAACCATACCGCGGTGTTATAGCATGAACGCAACACCAGAAATGAATATTGAATTGCACATATTCGCAGACGCAAGCGAACAAGCATATGCTGCTGTAGCCTATTGGCGGATAGAACATGAAAATCACATAGAAACGGTACAAGTGATGGCCATGGCAAAAGTAGCACCGTTGAAGTTGCAAACAATACCGCGGCTAGAGCTCCAAGCGGCATTAATCGGAGCGCGAATAGCGAATACAATAATTAAAGAACATAGCTGGAAACCAAAAAGAACCACATTTTGGAGCGACTCACGCACTGTATTGCATTGGATACGAAACGAAACAAAGAAGTATACACCGTTCGTAGCACATAGACTAGCCGAAATAACGGAACTTACACAAGCTGAAGACTAGGTGCCTACAGCACTGAACGTGGCGGACGATGCCACCAGGATTCACAGCGACGTAATATCCAATGCAGACAGATGGTTCATTGGCCCTCCATTCTTAAGAACGTCGAAAGAAAACTGGCCCACAGAAATCAACACGCCGATAGAAGAGGACGCATATTACGTCATCGCGACAAGCATATTAAAACAGGACGACGCATTACCGAAAATCGAACGGTTTTCGAGTTATAATAAGCTTATAAGGACAACAGCGCTTACGCACCTCTTC
Organism: Thymelicus acteon; assembly: GCA_951805285.1. Lineage (NCBI taxonomy): Eukaryota > Metazoa > Arthropoda > Insecta > Lepidoptera > Hesperiidae > Thymelicus > Thymelicus acteon. The sequence continues at coordinate 23,216,377 of OX638214.1, read as the reverse complement.
ATCGAAAAATTGAAAAATCCAACGCAGCATCTACAAGTCTCGCATATTGAAAAGGCTAAAATTCGATGGATCAAACGGGAACAACAGGACACGTTCGGGGAGGAGATAGCAAGACTGAGAAGTAACCAACCTTTGCCGCAAAATAGCAAATTGAAAATGTACGATCCGGAATTGGATAACGACGTGATAAGAGCAAGAGGCAGAATCGGCGCCCTCAACTCAACCTCGCACTCCAATAACCCGATAATATTAGATGGTCGACACCCGTTCACACGTTCACTCGTCGCAGAATACCATCGGCGTCGGCGAGCGAACCACGCGAATAACGAACGAGTCGTTAACGAATTGCGTCAAGAATTTATTATTATACGACTGCGACCGACCGTACAGACCATTGACAGTCACAATCGGTCGTAGACATGAGAAAAGGTGTTGTGCAGTATTTACATGCCTCACCACACGAGCGGTGCACCTAGAATTGGTTCATTCGCTCTCTACGGATTCAGCCATCATGGCATTGAGGAGAATGGCAGCAAGAAGAGGATGGCCTTGCGTCATATTTTCTGATAATGCTACCAACTTCCGTGGAGCGGATACGGCATTACGAACCACTTACGAGAAATGGTTACCCGAACTCAGAGATTATAGCTTGCAGTACAATACAGACTGGCGATTCATCCCGCCAGGGGCCCCGTATATGGGAGGAGCTTGGGAGCGCTGGTGCGCTCAGTAAAAACGGCACTAAAAACAACTCTCTCCCACAGGTCACCGAAGGAAGAAGTACTGCAGACTACTCGCCGAAGCTGAGTACAGCGTGAACGCCCGACCACTCACGCACGTCTCCGTGGATCCAGACGACGACGAAGCCCTTACACCGAATCACTTCCTTATTGGCTCATCGTCTGGCCTACCAAGAACCGGACCCTGCGAAGAAACGGATCGCAGCACTTGGAAGCGGGCACAGGCGCTCGCAGATAAATTTTGGCAGCGTTGGGTACATGAGTACTTACCCACGCTCATCCCACGCGGCCAAACCAGCACCAATGCACCGCAGCTGCGACAAGGCGATCTCGTGGTGGTGGCTGGCCGAGAGGAATCATGGAACAAGTCAACCCAGGAGCCGATGGCGTCATCCGATCAGCTGACGTCAGGACCAAAGGAGGTGTGTTCCGGAGGCCCACAACCAAGCTTGCCGTCCTTCCAACAGATGAGGCTGCGAGGACTCTATGCCGGGGGGAGAATATTGCGGACGGAATCAATTAATTAACTTGTTTTATATAAATCATTGGAAGTTATTATGTATTAGAATAAGTTTTATTGTGTATTAGAATAAGTTTTTTGAATGGATATAAGTTTAATGAAATCATTAATAAAAAAGCTCACGAATAAAGGCCCCGAGCAATGTTTCAGGAAATTATTACGTAAACTTTGTAAACTGAAAAATGTGTATTTGTAGAAAGAGATAAATACCATGTGTTAGAGTAAGATGGAAGACGTTCTTTCTAGAAGGAATATGTAGCCTTCAGTCGAAATTAAAGTAAGCGTTCTGATTGGCGCAATTGTGTAGAGACCTTCTGTCGGAAAGAAAGAGACGTGAAAGAGACAGGTATAGCTCGATGGATTGGCGGGAATTGTGAGGTAGCGCGCTACCAACGCCACGGGCTATGACCTATAAATTTTGAATATAAGTAATATTTTTAATGTAAATTTGCAGTTCCGTTCAGCTCGCCGTGCTGAGCGGTCGCACTTGTGCACCCGCTCTCTCTGCTAGCTTACCGGAGCGCTCCCCGCTAGCACGTCCGCAATCTCGATTGCTTACGCAAAGGCGATTACTATTTTATTCTCCCTCAGAGAATAACACTTTGGACTAGTGGATACCTAACGGTGGCAACTAAGCTAGTCAGCGTTGACCCGGTGCACTTCCCCGGCCTCCTGGCCTGGGAGAAACCGGCAGACCGGACCCCATTGCACTTGGGAACTCCCAAGGGGAAAGGTTGGTGGATAATTATCCAATAGGGATATCCACCGCAGGACAGACTGACTTTTTGTTGTAGCTCCCCCCCCCCCCCCCCCCCCCGACTCTCCCCGACTGACAGACTTCCTCTCCCACGCTCCCGCGATGGATTCATCTATGATGAGTCTGTCGCCGGAACTTTTTCTCCGCGCTTTGGCGCCCTACCTCAAACCGTCGTTCGACAAGGCGGCGTTCCTTGCCACCCTCCGGGCTGAGCAGCCCCTCTCTCCAACTTCAGACAACGTTTCCGTTGGCTCTGGCCCCTCTGCCGGCTTTCGGCCCCATCCGGATGACTTCTCAGACGCAGAGTCTCTCTCCAGCGCCCGTAAGCGGGCCAAGTCCCCCTCCCTTAGCTCCGACTCAACCGTCACTGGTGAGGACGGATACGAGCGTGTCACACGCAAAAAGCGCAAGCCGCGCGCTAAACCCTCCCAGGGCAGTGAGCCCTCCCTTCCAAAACCCGCCCCATTAATGTCGATTGACATTTCCCCCGAGACTAGCCTTCCTAGGCAGTCTTCGAAGCCAGCCTCTCGCTGCACACCCACTCTTCCCGCCGTCAAGGCCCCACCTCCCATCTTCCTACGTGACAAGTCCAAATGGACCGCTGTCACGGAATTATGCACTCAGCATAAAATTCACTATACCCACGCCACCAACATGGGTGATACCATCCGGGTCAAGGTCCCTGACATTGACCACTTCAGAAATTTCACTAGGCTTCTAGGCCTAAATAAAATCCCGTACCACACATACGCTCTCCCTGAAGAGCGTAAGGTCAAGGCTGTGCTTCGAGGAGTACCCTTCGAGCTAGCCAACGAGGCTATTCTCGAAGACCTGAAGGCACAGGGCCATCCTGTCGAGTACGTGCACAAGATGCACACTCGAACCGGCCGTCAACTCCCCCTCGCATCAGTAATTCTGGCTAATACGCCCACATCCAGAAATATTTTCAAAGAGAGGCTCACAGTATGTGGACTCTCCGAAATCCGGGCCGAACCCCCACACAAACGTGGGTTCCCCGGTCAGTGCCACTGCTGCCAGCTGTATGGCCACGCAGCGGCTAACTGCTCCGCTTCTCCGAGGTGCGTTAAGTGCCTCGTTCCACACCTCACCAAGGAGTGCTCCCGCACCAAGGATGAGGAATCCCCCCCGGCTTGTGTCCTGTGTGGCCAAACCGGACATCCAGCCAATTACCTTGGCTGTCCACGAGCCCCCCGCCCCGCTCCACCCAACAGCGAGAGGCAAGCACCGCCACCGATGACGGATGCTAACTTCCCCCAGTTAAGGACCCCCAATGCCCGGCCAGGGCCTCCTCCTCCTCCTTCCTCCAACCCGTGGAGACGTGGCAGAATTTGCGATCCTCGCCCGCAAACTTAAGGCAGCATGCACACCTCAAGAGCGCCTCGCGGCGCTCACTGATCACTGCGAGTTACTTAACTCGCTTCAGTAATGTCACAAGCGACTAACGCTTTACCTATCTCTACCGGTCGAGTGAAGCCGAGAGGAATCTCGCTCGTTTCCTTCAATGCGAACGGGTTGCACTCCAACCTACTAGAAATCAGACAGTTTCTTAGCAATAGGGATGTCGACCTATTGCTAGTCCAAGAAACTCATCTCAAACCCTCCTTCAGGGGCCTCTCCATCCCCAAATACTCTCTTGTATGAAATGACAGAGCTGACGGCCGTAAGGGCGGAGGCACTGCCATCTACTGCAAGAAAGCATTACATTGCTCTCCAATCACAACTCCTACCCTCACCAACCTAGAAGCCACGGTAGTTAGACTAGGTATGACAGGACACTCGTCCCTGATCATAGCGTCTGTTTATAACCCACCTCTTAAACCTCCCCTCCGAAGCGACTTAGAAGCACTACTATCGCTCGGAGACTCAGTACTTCTTTTTGGAGACTTCAACTCCAAACACTCCGCCTGGAAGTGCCATAAGACTAACACAAACGGTAGGAAGCTCCTCAAGCTAACCACAGACATCGGCGTAGACGTCCTATCCCCCTCCTCTCCCACTTATTATCCCAACCAGTTGAACCTCTCCCCTGACATCCTGGACATAGCCCTAACCAAGGGAGTCTCCCTAAACCTAAGAGCTTTAAACACTCTCGATGACTTGGGTTCTGACCACCGCCCGGTCTCCCTTGAGCTAGGGCCCCTTGACCCTATCCCGACCTCAACCACCAAAACCTTCACCAACTGGGAAGGCTACAAGAACCAGCTTAGCGCTGAGTTCGACGCCCCCAACTCCCCATTTGCAGTCTCAGCCGACTATTTCGATAGTTCGGCTGCGATAGACAATACTGTCGGCGATCTCACTAGGTCAGTACAATCCGCCCTCCGTGACAACGAGCGCGTGGTTAAGGTTCCCAACCGGAAACTACAGGTCGAAGTCCGGCTCCTAATCTAAAAGAAAAACGCAGCTCTCAGGAGAGCCGCGTTATATCCCACTCCCACATACCGCAGACGAGCTAACGCCTTACAGCGTCAAGTTCGATCCCTCCTTTCCGACATGAGGAACTCCAATTGGGACTCCCTCATGAGCAACATCACTCCCTCACATCTGGCGTACTATAGAGTGGCGAAAGCCCTTCGAATAGGCGCCAGACTAGACACCCCTCCTCTTAACCGTCGCGATGGCAGTATAGCCTTCGAGGACAAAGACAAAGCCGAGTGTTTCGCCGACAGTATTGCCGCGCAATGTACTCCCAGCTCCCTGCCTAGCTATCCCTCCCATGTCCAAGCGGTGGAGGATGAAGTCCGTCACAGGAACTCACTCCCCATCACCGCCGATCCCATCCTAACGTCTACCGACGAAGTCAAGTCCATCATTCGCGAACTTAAACCACGTAAGAGCTCATTCACACGAAGACGAATCGTGATTTTTCACGAATCGTGTTTTTTCACGATTCGTTATTTTTGCTTTTATTTATGCTTTTTATATTATACCCATGTTCACACGCTTCACGAATCGTGAAAAAAGACGTAGACGGATACGTCGGTCACTACGGTCATTAGAATGACGATTCGTTAAAAATCTCGAATCGTGATTCATGCTTTATGGCGCTCGCGCCCCGCGCGCCTGCCTGCTCCGCCCGCCTGTCTGCCCCACCCGCCGCGCGCCCCTCAATTCAGTACATTCCTTTGACTTGTTAAGACGTGTAGCGCTGCGCTTCAATAAAATCATGTCGAAAAAAGAAAAAGAAAAATTGTATGACCAACAAATAAATCGCGAAGTTTTGATTGCTGCAATCAAAGACAGGCCAGTTTTATGGAATAAATTTTTGGAAATTTATAAGGACAAAACCGCTAAAACAGCAGCATGGCGGGAAATATGCATAATTTTGAAAGAAGATTTTGAAGAAATGGATCAAAAGGACCGACAGTTGTTTGGTAAGTTTTTATTGAGAAAATTTTAAATACAAATCTATACTGCCTATATTTTGTTGTCTTGCCATGGTACTGATCCAGTTTCTGATAGAAAGTAGGTCATAAATTCATTTCTCATTGAATTGCCAGTTCCGACACTCGGTGATACTTCCTGGGGTAGTAAATTTTCAAAATTAAATTCTTTTTCTAATTCAATTCCCTCCTTTTTTATAATCAAATTGTGGAGGACAGTACAAGCTTTCACTACTGAAATAGCTGTTTCTCGTTTAAGGTCTATGGGTCTATGTAAAATTCTCCACTTATTTGCTAGAATGCCAAACGCACATTCAACGTATCTTCTCGCTCTTGTTAAACGATAATTAAATATTCGTTTACCTCTGTCAAGATGCGTTCCACCAAAAGGTCTTAATAAATGTGTGTGTAAACCAAATCCCTCGTCGCCAATAATTACGTAAGGAACTTGAACTTCTGATTCTGTAAATAAAGGCCTTGGTTCGGGTATATTCAAACGGCCTTCTGTCAACATTTTCCAAAAACTTGACTCTTTAAATATTGATGAGTCGCATTCTTTTCCATAGGAACCTACACTGACGTAAACGAATCGATAATCTGAATCTACGACTGCTAATAACACTATTGAAAAGAAATCTTTGTAGTTCATATATACTGAACCACTATTTGATGGCTTTCGAAGCCTAATATGCTTCCCGTCAACTGCTCCAAGGCAGTGAGGGAAATTGGCCTTTTCATTAAATCCACTTGCTATCTTTAACCACTCTTCTTCCTTATTAGGAAGTGGCATAAATTCTTCATATAAATTATTCCATATACTTTGCGTCACTTCTACTACGATGGTGGAAATGGTTGATTTGCCAATTCGATAACTAAAATGAAGATCTTCATAGGAAAGTCCTGACGCCAAATACCTAAAAAAATATTTCATTAAAACCAAATTAGTGGGATGAAGAAGTCGTATTTTCATTCAGAATAAGCGTTCCCACTAGGCACCCAAACGATTTCATATGTTTGACTGGCTGCCTAGTGGGATAGATTAGTCTAAATGAAAATACAACTTCTTCAAGCGCTTCTTCAATTATACAAATTCAGCTTACTAAGCATCCTCTTTTTACGAAAGCAAAAACCGTTATAAAACGTATGGGGCGTAGCCCGTACAAAACAACCACAGATCAGGTCCCTGTATATTTTATTTATGTATAATAATTCATAAATACACAGACGGACAGCGAACGGCGTTTGTGACCCGACAACAGACCGCTCGTCTTGTCGTGACGTGTTTCGAAACCGTGTCCTTATTATTACAGTTGTTTTCTAGTATATATATATATATTCATCTGTGGTTGTTTTGTAATATTGGGAATAATGCGATGTAAATAAAAATCTTCTTATAAAACCGTTCATACAGTTTTATGAATTATTGTTTCAGGAAGTTCAGTGATGAAAAGGTGGACACAATTGAGAGACACTTGGAGGAAATCATTAGATGAAAACAAAGAAACAAAAAAATCTGGGTCTGGTACAAAATCTAAGCCCTACAAATATAATCAAGAGATGAGCTTTTTGAAGCCAATTATTAAGCCAGGTGAAACATATGACAATAATCCAAATACAAGAGATGAAGCCCAAAGAGAAAATGCAGATCAACAAGAAAATCAGAAAGAGAAACACTTAGAATCATCATCAAAAAAGAAAAGAATGGATAGTGGCAGCGTATTGGATGATAAAATGATGAAACTTGTTGATCATCAATTAAACACAATTGGAAGTGATGACCGTAACATGAATTTTTTTAAGGGGGTTCTGCCATCCCTTCGGCATTTTGATGATGATCAAATACTGGAATTCCAATCTGGGGTCATTAACCTAATACAGAGTATTAAAACTGGACGAAACTATTCGAATTGGCATCAAAATTATTACAATTCACATCATCACAACTATAATAGTGGTGGTTATTATACTAAGCCTCAAGAATCACCGGGAGGAACGTCTAATAATAATAATACTCGGCCTCTTCCTGAAAGTTCATCGATAGTAAATGCAGAAGTGTCTGCAGAAACGCCCACCCCTCTACAACCTGGAACATCGCTGATCCATCGCGATGATCCAAGTGCATCACCGGCACTATCTACAGCTCTAAGTCAATTAAGTGATTATCTGGATCTATCAAATTTCTAAAAACATGTTCTAAATTATCATAAATATAACCAATAAATAAGAATAATAAATAATATAATTAGTTTTTCTTGCCTTATAGTTATCGCCAACTTTTCTTCAGGGCTAATGGCCTTTCTCATACATGTATCCTGTTTTCTCAAATCCGTATCCAACCTTTGGAGAAGGAAGTCAAAGGTATCTTTAGACATTCTAAAATAAGTGTAAAATTTGGTATCATCTTCTCGTAACGAGCTCATCAAAGTATAAAAATCCCCAACACTTTGTCTTTGCCTTAAAATTGGATGCACCCAGTGTATTCTTCTTGTTTTTCTTTTTTTAGATCGACGATAATACCAGTACAAAATTAAAGTATTCACGTCCATTGTCTTTGGTAGTTACTCTCAACTGAACACAATCACGAAACAACATGTGAACATCAATTCGGATATTTTGACGAATCGTGAAAAAACACATCAATGTGAACATCTATCCGTCAAGGCGAATCGTGTTTTATACCGAATCGTCAAAGACGTATCCCGTGTGAATGCGCCCTAAAGCCCCAGGAGCCGATGGTATATCGAACCTCGCGCTCAAATACCTACCAGAGCGGGTTATCGCCCTCTTAGCCATTTTGTTTAACGCCTGCTTTGAACATTGTCACTTTCCCACCGCGTGGAAAGAGGCAACAGTAATAGGTATTCCAAAACCCGGTAAACCATTAAACATTCCATCTAACCATCGACCCATCAGCCTCCTCAAGGCTATGGGTAAAGTTTTAGAACGTATCATACAGGCCCGCATGAGAAGGCTTCTCCTTCCATCGGATGGACCACCTCTGGTCATACCTCATCAATTCGGTTTTCGCGCAAAACACTCGTGTCCCCAACAAATCCATCGCATAGTAGAGTACATATTAACCGGTTTTTATCCGCGGCGTGAAAAGACCGTTGCGGTCTTCTTCGACGTAGCCAAGGCCTTCGACAAGGTCTGGCACCAAGGACTAATTTACAAACTACATGACATTGGCCTTCCAGACCGGATTGTCCGAATCGTGGCTTCCTACCTCCACAACCGCACCTTCCGCTTCCGACATGAAGGTGTCCTTTCCTCCCCGCGTCCTATTAAGGCCGGGGTTCCTCAGGGCTCAGTGCTAGCCCCCTTACTTTTTATACTGTTCACTAACGATATTCCAGTCCCCAAAAACGGAGTGCAACTCTCTTTGTTCGCGGATGACACCGCCCTTATTACAAGGGGCGGGTGATGTCGTCAGTTCTGAACAGAATCCAAAACTCGGTCAACGAGCTAGGAGACTGGTTTAAGAAATGGCGCATCGAAGTCAACGCGGACAAAAGCGCTGCAGTGCGCTTCACGCACAAACGTCTACTCGTCAGAGATCCTCCCATACGCTTCTCGGGCATCCCCGTCCCGTGGAAGACTCAGACCAAATACCTAGGGGTAACACTAGATTCTAGACTCACCTTTAGGCCCCACGTTAGCAAGGTGACTAGAACAGCCCGACATTACATGTGCCGACTCAACGTTATGTTGGGAAGGAAAAGCAAAATGTCACTTCTGAACAAGCGAACGCTCTTCAAGGTTTGCATTCGACCGGTAATGCTATATGCTGCCCCCGTCTTCGCACATGCGGCTCCCAGCGTCATGGACATGATACAAGTTGTCCAAAACTTGTTCTGTCGCAGGGCAACCGACGCGCACTAGTGTGTTCGAAACGCCGATCTGCATCGAGACTTAGAGCTCCCCACTATTCAGCAAATCGCCAAAACATTCTCTGAGAGATTCTTCAAATCCTCAGAAACACACTCCAATCCACTCATTAAGTTTTCAGCGGACTATACCGCTCCAGTCCTGACCGCCAACGGCCACCAGATCCGGAGGCCGAGGAACGTCCTGACGGACGCGCCAAACAAACTCTCGTCTGACTTGGAACGCCTCTTGGCCTCCTCCAAGGACACAGGCGAACAGATCCCAGATGGTGCTCATCTCCATGATGGCACAAGTTAACCTTCGACAACACACAGTGTAGTCACCCAGCGCCCCGCCCCTCCAAGCGGGGTCGCATCCGATGAAGGCTTAGAGGTCGTAGGACCAAAGCCATCTTCGTCAGGCTGAGTTTAGTGGGTGCGAGTCCCACATAACCAGCACAGACGGCTGTGTTGGTATGCATTACGCATTCTCAGCCTCCCTCCCGTGGAGGGAAAAAAAATGTAAATTTGTACTCATTCTGTGAGAACCAACTCCTCCCTGAAGCCTAATAACTTCATAGGAAAACCCCTGAATAAAAGTGTGTTTGGAATAAGATCCCTGCTTTTCATTCTTAACTGTTTGTACAGTACACTGCACCAGGCGGTAACGCCTACACCAGCCAAGGGTTAATACACAGCACATACTTAATAGACAGCAAAAATAAAAATAAATGTATAGATGGACGATATTTTTAAAATAGACGTAACTTCTTTATTTGTGTAACGATTGAAATAAAACAAACATTAGATATTAACCCCATTTTACTAAAATATATCAGGGAAAACCGCATCAACATCTATTTAGCTACTTTTTAATTACTCGGCACAAACGTACATACAAAAAGACAAAAACAAACGAAAATCCTGAAAAATAAATTTGCTATGGTATCTATTGCGTTGACAAACATCCCTCATGATAGTTTTTCTCGAATATCTTCCATGTACAGTCATATCGATCAGTTACCGTTTTAATATTATTATACTCGTAATTGTAAATGGATGATTTAGGATTCAGGACTTCGAAAATACTACTAGTGAATGCCCTCGCTTTGCTTCAGTAAACCTTTCGGTAAGCCCTCACTCAACGAATGTATGGGAGAAACTGACATTAATACTTAATTTATTTGTGAACTGCTTGAAATAAAACAAACACTAAATGTTAACCCAAGCCCACGACAATACGTATAAGTCAGTGAAACCGCAGCTAAATCTATTAAGCCATTCCTGAAATTAGCCGGAACAAAAGCACAGACAAACAGACAAAAAATATTTTTATTTAAATAAATACTCCTAGTAAAAGCTTTACTCAAATATCTACCATGTACCGATCAGTTACAGTTTCATCATATGTTTGGATGACGATGATGGTATATACCCACAGACCGTTAAATGGTGTTAGATAAATTGAAAAAAAAAAACAATAAAATAAAAGTAAAGTACCAACTTATGTAAGAAATATAATGAAGTATCAATTTATTTATTTACGTCAATAAATAATGAACAAATCATCGTCGTTAGCCTTTATTAGTCCACTGCTCAACCTAAGCCTATCCAATTGAGCGCCAAACGATCAAATTTGACCAAAACCGAAACTAAATCCAAAAAATAGATTTTTTGCCCGAAACTGGCCCAAATCGAAACCGAAACCGAAAGTTCGGTCGGTCTCTAATTATAATTAGAGACCGACCGAACTTTCGGTTTCGGTATTCATAATAATTATGAATTTTCCTAAAGAAATATCAGCTTTCAATGATATTACCGAAAAAAAATCTACTAAAAGGAAATACAATGGATTATGAGAACGTCAAAGCTGCATCTGCTCAAAAACGATGTAAATGACATTTAGCAAATGTAAAAACACTAACAATAATCGAAATGATTCTACATAACAACATTAACATTAGTATTAGTAACATTTTTGGCCAATCCAAAAAAAGCGAAACTGATAAGATTAGCCATTGCATTAAACGAAAAACAGATCCATCAAACTCAATAGAAACTCTAATGATAAAAAAGCGTCAAATTAAAGAACTGCCGATTCTAATGAAGAATATCTAAATATTATTACACAAGGCAATCAATTGATACATGAACACTTTTATCAGTTCAAACTTATTTTAGCCAATTATTCCGATTACAACCACCGTGATACTTTGCTTCTTGAAATACCTAAAAAACTGAAGCTCACTTACAAAAACATATTCAAATATTGTACAGTCGAAATAAGCATTAGATGTGTTCTTTTTATGATACAAAAAAACTTTATACATAGGGAAGGAAGTCGAGCAGCGATACCAGGCCAAACCGCTGCGCCGGACCAATAGAGAAGAGAAATGAATACAAGAAGCCGAGTCCGCTCTGAATCGGGCTACGGGGATTCGGAGCTACCACAGGGGAACATACCAGCAAGAATGCATCGTTTATAATGAAGAATCGCCGTAATCACCGTCAACAGTAGCGGGGATTCTGTCTGGAAGGAGGCTGGAGCGCTCACCGCCGCGACAAGAAGCGTCGCCCGGGACGCCGGCAATGGGGCCGCCGTCCACTCAGGCAATGAACGCACCGCTCAACCTCGCCGCTGCGACGACCGTCACCGACCTACGTCGTCTACGCACATCGTTCGCAGCAATATGTCACGAGGCGAGACTGCGAATGGCGCAGTACGAGGCCGACAAGGAGCTCGCCGAGATTGAAGCACAACGACTGAAAATGAATGAGCGGCTAGTCAAATCGACATAGGCCGCCGAGGTGTCAGCCATCAAAGCCGCATCAGAGGGCTCAGCGAGCAAGCTACGAGTCCAAGACTGGGTCGACAGAAGCGTCGACGAAATGAGGCCGGACCGGAGGAGGTATCAGGAGGTGCGACAGGAGGCTCGTCCCTCCATTAATGGGCAGTGGGGGGACACGAAGCACCGAGGCATCCAACAACTCGCCGAAATGCCAAACTAGTTGCAAGGAAATTGGGTGTGCTCAATAGAGCTAAACAGTACTTCATGCCTAAGCACAGGTTGATGCTCTATAAGGCACAAATTCGACCACACATGGAGTACTGTTCCCATCTTTGGGCCAGAGCCCCAGCTGGCCAAGTGGACACGTTTGACCGAATTCAACGACGAGCCATTCGTCTTGTCTACGATCCCAAGCTTACAGACGGATTAGAGTCACTTAATGTGAGGAGAGACGTAGGCTCGCTATGCGTATTCTACCGTCTGTATCTATAAGTATCAGGTAAATATATAAATTTAATTGTATGTCCAGGTGAAAATTTTGTGAAAATTTTCTTTTTTCGGAGGGTTTCTGTGGGACATGTTGTGTAACATGTCGTGTAAAATATTACTCAAATGTTCCCATAGATGGCGCTGTGACAAAGGTCGGTAATGTCTTGTCGGTAATTCAATTAAATCAAACAAGATGGTAGAAAATTTATGTAAAAAACTCATTGTTGAAATATTGTGGATTTAACAAGGAGGATCATAAAGAGGGAATTGGCGATTAAAAACTTTAATTGTCGTTTCTTTGTTTTCAGAGCAACATATTGTTTGATACTCCCAATTCCTTAAAATCCCGACTAATTGTCTTACAAGTATTATATTTTTTATTTTTAATATTGTTAGAATATTGTTTTTTAATGTTGTGTTTTTTAATATTTTTTTTATAAAAGTTTATAGTTATTAACATAAATTAATTTTAACACATTTTTTTGGAAAATCATCCCTTCAAGCGTTAATTTAGAGGATGGAACTTAGTACGCAACTTCGTCAGTTTTGAAGTGAATAGGGTAAAAATTTGTATATAAGCTTATAGTTAAACAGGGGAGGGTAGGGAAAGCGGAGGGGAGGGGCAGAGTGAGCAGGAGGGAGAGGGAATTTAATGGTCTCTGATTTGTTAAACCTACCAAAACTATGAAAGTTAAAAGTAACAACAAAATACGTTCACTGATTATTAGGCGATACGAAGTTCGCCAAGGCAGCTACTGTTAAATATTTATTTAATGATGCCAAAGAAGTATAACTTCTCACGCGCATACATTTTTTTTATGTTTGTTTGCTCAGAACTTTCGACTGAGTGAACCGATTTTGATGATTTTTTTAAATAGAAAGCTAGCTAGTGCTTGTCATGTAGTTCCACATCAATTTCAGTAAGATCTGAAAAGAATTTTTTTGAGTTATTTTGAAGTCGGTTATTTTTTGTTAGTAAAATTTAGATTATTAAGTGTTTCTTTTTCTATTGATTTTTTTGCATTTTGATTGGATTGATGCTTTTATCACTTTTAATGTTAACAAATTTTCAACCTTGGAAATGTTTATTTTGCACTCATAATTTATTTTTCTTGGCTTTGCTTTTGCATGAAATAGTACTGACAACAGTGCGAACACCCGTGAACGCCATGGGCGTGGTAGGGGTGGTCGTGGCATGCGCAGAGGAGTGCGAACGCGCGGTGGGAAACGTGGCGGTGGTCGTCCGGAATGGCCTTCGGTTTCTGAACTGTAAGAACCCCATAATACTAAAACCCAAAAAATATTTGTTTTGTTTCATTTATTTATTTTTACTAACATTATTTCATATTGTTTTTCTTTTAACACTAGAAAGACCAGATTGGTCAAATTGACTTATTCGTGACGTAAAACGGTCATATGTTAACGGTGATATAGAACGGGAGCGCAGGGCGTTGGCCGTCCGATGTAATATGCTGGCTCGTAGGTTTGCTCGTTGTACCGCCGAAGTAAAGGTGACGCTTTTTAAAGCGTACTGCCAGACATTTTACACGAGCAGCCTGTGGGTCAGCTATACGCAGAGGGCGTACAACGCTCTGCGTGTTCAATATAATAATGGGTTCAGAATGCTGATGGGGTTGCCGCGCTTCTGTAGCGCCTCCGGGATATTTTCAGATGCTCGCACTGACGGCTTTCATGCCATTATCCGGAAGCGTTGTGCCTCCCTCCTCAACCGCCTGCGCGACAGCTCCAACAGCATTCTGGGCACACTAGTGGACAGGTGGGACTCTCCATTTCTCTAGCACTGGGTAAGTCTGCACGCGAGTGGTGCAATACAGACCGTGCTTGGGCGTGGAAAGCCCCATTTCCTGTCCCTAGGTTAGGTAGTTTATAGGAAGCAATAGATAATTAATTTGTATTTACTAACCCTTAGTTTTAAGAATAAAATGTTTTTACTAACAAATATTGGCCTATGAGCCTGATATAAAGAATTATTATTATTATTATTATTATTATTGTTATTATTATATTTTATAATATACGCTTTGTTCAAACCCGACACTCTTTGACTTTTAATATTTTGTAGTTTTATACTTAGTCCCTGTTGAATTATAAACTTGTTATCTAAATTACATCTTGAAATACAATGAGTTATACCTACAAAGACCACTTTAGTCTAAAAATGACCTAATACAAAGAACGCGTTTAAGTATGGTATTTGAGGGTGCTAAGATTTGTTTACATAACCGATAAATATTTTCTTGAGCTTGCTTATTGTGTGAGATCTGTGTCGAAACTCAGTGTAACTTGTATAATTTTTTCTTCTGTAATTATTGCGAATAAAAGCCGAGATGAAGATCGATTTCTTTCTTTAATATTTACTTTAATGCCAACAAATATTTCAGATTGTTCTCACGTACCCTGGAGATCCTGCCAGAGGGCCAACCAATGGAGAAGGAGATTCACTCTAAAAGGGTGAGGGTCCTCCCTGTCCCTGAGGCCACAAACAAGCTCAAGGTTAGTATCCTGATTGTTTTAAATATTTATGTTCATAACGGCAAAACAATTATCTATGGCTTTGTTTTCAGATCAGAAACTTTGTGGTCGTCATTTGACACCATCGCCCCATTGACTTCAGCGACCTCTCGCGATGAAGAAACACCATCGCCCATGCCTTCTGTGCCATCACCTGCCCTGTAATTATTTACTTGTTTTTTTTTTTCCTTTTTTTATGTTATACCTACCCATTTTTAAAAATGCATTTTTTTACAGATATGTTGAATGTGGTGCGAGCAGCGGGTCGAGCACGCCTTCGACCAAGCGGACTATGTAAGTATTTATGAAACAAATGTTTTGTACGTTTATTTTTTGTTAAGTTTTTAAGTTAATGGTAACTTATGGTAATTTTTTTTTTCAGAAATCCCGGCGTTGGTGATTCGAGCGCAAAAAGGCGTCGAAGTCTGTAAGTTCATCTCGGTATATCACTCGCTGTAATGTATAAATAATTATAAGCATTGATTAAAATACCTTTTTTATTTTTTAGATTCCCTCCTTCGTCCACTGCCAAACCCCTCAGCGATTGCGAAATTAGCAACATATTAAATAATGGTACGTGCATTTTGACGTCAGTCTTTTTTTTTCAGCAATTGTGGAAGTAAAATACCTATTCAAATCGAAACCAAAACATGTAACTTTTTTTCCTTTCAGGCAGCGAGGAGGAGTCTGACAAAGACGAAGAAGAGGCTTTTGCACACCCGATACTCGTGCCCCGGGTAGCAAGGATATTCATGGACTTCGAGGATGAGGAAGCTGAGGAACGTAACGTCTCCATTTCTTTGGAGTGGCCTCCTCAACTGCCTTGTCCATGCTCAACGCCATCACCAACGCCCGCCACGCTGACGCACTATGGGAAAGCCCCATACAAAGCCATCTCAAAACTCTTTGACACGAAAGTTAATATTACGGGATAAAAATAATAAATTAATATACTATAGTAAATGAAGTTTAGTTACTAAATATTTTTATTTTATTTTATTCATTAAACAAATGTATAATGGGCATCCAATCTAACTCATGTTCGAAAATATGATATCAACGCAATACGTTACTACATTTCAATGCCTCGTTACGCGAAAGTTTTGATATTAATATATAACTATTATATAGGGATAAAAATAATAAATTAATATACTATAGTAAATGAAGTTTAGTTACTAGATATTTTTATTTTATTTTATTCATTAAACAAATGTATAATGGGCATCCAATCTAACTCATGTTCGAAAATATGATATCAACGCAATACGTTACTACATTTCAATGCCTCGTTACGCGAAAGTTTTGATATTAATATATAACTATTATATATTTTTGGAATGCTTATAATCTCCTCATATTGATTTATAATAAATATTATACATATTAGTTCAATAAAGTTAAATTAAATGACATAGTTTAACAATATATATATTTTAGGGTTAATTTTTCTCCCACAAGACATTTACCTGTTGCCGATGCTTGCCGATGTCGAGATATTTATTACATTATAATCTTTATACCTTACTTTACCTAGGGAAGAAAAAAAAACTTGTGCCTACTTGCGCCTTTTCTGGCACGGTCCCAAAATATATCACGGGATAAAAATGATTTTTTTTCAACTGCCCTTTATTCCTTATAAAATACGAGTAGCATTTATGACTAACTATTTTCAAGAGTTAATTTACATAAGAAATACTCAGCTGTTTTTTTTTGTTAATAAAGTACCTATCTATCAACCACACAAGAGCACGGATTGGACTGTGTGCTCAATGCATATGCTCAGGAGTTACGGTCTGTGGGTGAAACTGAGGAGGCTATTATCATTAATATGATACGAAATGCATCAAAAATTTCTTAGATACGTTCAGAACCTGATTTCGTTACACCTTTTTCAAAAGAAGAATCATTACTGATATACATTGACTTAGATCTTAGCAAAGAAACGTATGGGAAACTTCGAATTTGTTTGGCGGACATAATTTATTTAATAATAAAGTTTCGAGCATAACCATTACTAACATAAGTGCAAAGGTCAATCTGAAGGACTTGTTAGAACATACTTCTAACGATGATTGATGGTAAAGTTTTACCTGAAACTCGTTCGGGTTCTACTTGTACAGTTTGTGGTGCTACTCCTAGCCAAATGAATAACTTATAGGCAGTAAGGAAGTGAGATGTAAATAAAAGTTCATTTCAATACGAACCGTCAACATTTAAGTCATTATTAAAAAAAGTGTTGTAGCAGAAAAATCATAAATTCACACTTAACTTTAATTTCTTTTTTTTATCTAACGAATTATTCTTTAAAGTTTCATTTAGCTCTCTTAACTTTAAAAAAAATATAAAAAAAAAATTAGTAACCTAATAGTTAGAAAAACTTAAATCTTGAGTCCTTAGTTAATAGTTTTATATACCATATCGCACCCTTAGAATGAAAGTGACCTAACTCAAAATTCCTGTAATTTCTGTTTTTGCTATAAACTTACCTTAAAATGCGTACCCTAAAACCCTATGATGAAAAAGAGCTCGAATTATGAGTAAGAAAAGGACAACCTAATAATCGGTCACTTTCATTGATCGCTTTATTCATCGATATATACTTTTTTGAAAACTTTCTTGCTCATTTCCCACAAATTCCAATTTTTGAGTTAGGTCACTCTCATTCTAAAGGTGCGATATAATTAATAATACCACGATGCATGCCGTGGTAACCTATGATTAAGACTACATTAAGTTTTAAGTTAACCCATGGCTTGGTTTTAATTTTATTATAATGTAAGTCTTGGTTACCTTAATCAAATAAAATAAAATAAAATAAAATAAAATAAAATAAAATAAAATAAAATAAAATAAAATAAATAAACATTACATGCTTGGATCAGAAGTATGGAGATGATTATACATATTTTATATAACTTGTCTTTCTTAAAAATGGTCGGCAACTACACCTGAAAACAAAAATAATAAAGACGAAAAGAATAAAAAACTGTTAAAAAGCGGTTTAGGGAGGAACTGGGACTGCATATTGATAAACCTCGACAAGGCTTAAGAAGTAGTAATGACTGAAACACAGCGCGGAGATTTTTTCAAAATTACTCTTGCGCTGCGAATATTACAGGTGTAGACGCAGAACTTATAAAACGAATGTATGTAATATTACAAACTATGCCATCTGGAATGGCTATACTTCGGATCCATATATATCAAGTTTAAGAAAGCCCTCGGAAACGATATCAAAGAAACTGTTTGATGAAGCCAAAGCCCTTCTTGCCATGAACGAAAATCTGTAGGATTTTGCAACATAAATGTTTCTTTCTTTTTTCTTTCTTTCAAAATGTTTTAAATATACATTTAGGTTTTGTTTGATATTATTTATAAGTTAGTTTTATGTAATTTTAATAAATCATGCGTGAAATAAAAATATATTCACATAAAAACCAGGACAGTTTTTTTGGTCTATTTTTAAATTAAATAATAAAGTTTAAATTTAAAATTAAGTACAATTATATAAAACCTTATATATCCAGGTATACGTGTGCAAAATTACAGCTCATTTCATTTTAAAACAACTGAGATGTGAAGTTTTGAGACGAGACACACGTGATTTTCCCATAGTGTGACGCCCGCCACGCTGACCCCTGTGCAGCCAACCCAAAAATTTTCATTCGACTGAAGAAGGTTTCCAATGCCTCAAAACGAACCTCATTTGAGGTGAGAACCATTCTCCCAGATTAATAGTGGTCCTACGGTTTCTTTCACGACTCCATACGAAGCATTTACTGCCACATGGAATCGTGAAATTATGGAAGTGATTGTCACGGAAACCAACAATTATGCACAGCAGCTGGCAACCATCAAGTTGCAGACTGGGGCCATCCATCCCCATAGCCGGATTACTCGTTGGCAAGATACGAATGTAAATGAACTTTACACGTATTTTGCCATCCTTCTGGCTATGGGAGTGGTGGTAAAAAGCCGTATAGAGGAGTACTGGAATATCTCTACAGATATTCCAGCTGTTGTTCAGGTGTTTACACTTTAACAACAACGACAATTGTGATGTTGCATTGCTGACACGACTCCAGGCTAAACTTTTTAAAATACAGCCAATTTTAGACCATCTGAATTGCAAGTTAAAATTGCAGCGGAAAGAAATGAGAGCGATTCTATTTTTTTTTTTGAAGTTTGTGATTATATGATTGTACGGTAAAGCGCGTCATTGCGCTTTTCATTCGCATTGCAACATCATAATTTTATTAAATTCACTAGTTTTGTAATAAATTATATTTAGTACGATTTCGGTCATCACTGTCGCTACCTAACACACAGACGGAGAAGTACTAATTTTAATTAGTTATCTGACTGAGTTGGAAAAATCATGGCTACCTCTTCTCGTGTTGAAACAGTCGTTGAGCTTACGGCTACTCAGGTCAAAGAGCTGTATTCAGCTCTGGGGTCTGAACTGACGGATGCCAAGGATGTCTTCGGAATGGTGCTCACAGACACGCAATGGGCATCAATCCCTCAAATAAGGGAAGCAGTGGTTTATCAGGGATTTGACCCCTACAAGATTGTGGCTGAATTTATGCGTAGGGCCAAAACCAACGCCGCTCCTATTACTGACTTGCCTATGACTGTGACTGTCGGCAGTAACACCTTCTCTATTTATGAAAAAGCTGAGCCCAAAACTGACCTGGCCTTTTTGATCACGTTATTCCTGACTAGAGGCAACAACGTCTCAAAGATACTGCTTAAGAGTGACCCTAAAGTCAGTGATGTCATCACCCGGAAGTGCAGTCAATATGGCATCAATACTAGCGCCAAGCAAGGGACTGGTTCACTTGGTCCTTCAGTGATCACTTTAGCAAGACTGGCTTAGTCATTCCTTCCTGTGTCTGCTGCCATCATTCTTGCTCATAATATGGTAGGGAATTTAAAATCCAGATTGTTCCCAGGGATAACTCTTCCTTTATTGATGACGCACACTACCTTTCCCGGTCTCATTAGAGAATCAGATACTGAGCTGATTGAGATATCTAAGTATCTGAATCTAGAAATGTCAATTATGCTCAGCACTCCAAAAGTGAAGAGAAAGATGGAGAAGAGACTCAGACTCTTGGAGACCTGTTGGAGAAATCTGACACATTTGTCATGGCAGCAGTGCATGGAACCATGATTTCTGATAGTGTGAAGGAAAGTGTTCTCAAGAAGGGCGGAATCATTGATAGCAACAACCTATAAATCGGTGTTCAATCCATGAATGCCATTGCTGGAAAGCTGCATTTGTATAAAGATGAGACCTATTCGAATGCCCGAATACGTAAAAAAAATCTGACCTTAATTTTTACCCAAATTATCCTTTAAAATACATTAATCATAGACACTGCGCTCGAGAAAGCGACGACCTCAATCAATCAATCAAATATTTTAATACTGTAACCAGCGGATACCGAACCTGCAATAATATTTTTTTTTCAGCAATAGCAGCAGTACTTCAAAAGAAATGGAGACATATAAGAGATGCATATGCAAGAGACTTTAAAAAGCAGCGAGAATCAAAAATTGGATCCGAAGCAAAAAGAAGACAACGAAAATATGTTTATTTTGATCGGCTGCAGTTTTTGTCGGAACTGTATGAAATAATACCAGAATCAAAAGAAAACAATAAACAGATTTGTGACGATCCTACTGCGTCAACATCGAAAAGTACAACTAAGCGTTGAATAAAACTAATACGTTTTTAAAAATACTCGCTGAAAGATTGCAAAATAAAAAAAAATACAAGAGAAGATGATTTCGAAGGTGGAGATTGATATTTTTAACCGACTTCAAAAAAAGGAGGAGGTTCTCAATTCGAATGTATTTTTATTTTTTTTATGTTTGTTACCTCAGAACTTTGGACTTGGCGAACCGATTTTGATGATTGTTTTTTTAATCGAAAGCTGGTGGCTGTCATGTGGTCCCACATAAATTTTATTGAGATCTGACAATGGCATCCAAGAGAAAACCACATAAGTCGTAAATTTGTGTTAAGATGTGCGCGACAAAATTGACGAATAACTCAATATCACGCCAACCGATTTCGATGATTCTTTTTTTAATCGAAAGCAGGTGCTTGTCATGTGGTCCCACATAAATTTGAACGAGATCTGAAAAGTAGTTTTTTAGACTTTGAAGTCGGTTATTTTTTGTTAGTAAAATTTAGATTATTTATTGTCTTTATTAAACGACTTTAAGAGGATCCCGGAAAGTCGTAAAATGGATGCCAAATACGACATTATTGGAATTATCCGAAAATACGCGACGCCACAAATCGTATACCTACTCGAGATTATTATAACTTAGATCCGGAATTTGATGAACAACGCGGCTACTTTACGAATCCATCTCCAGGATCTCAAACACAGTCATCTAATAATCAGCTTCAGACTACACCAGACGAAATTGCATCAATCTATCCGTATCTAATTTGAGTAAAGTTTCGAATGCTTCCATATATAGGGTGTCTCAGTAAGAGTACACTTTTTAAAATTGGAATAATTTTTTTTTTCATGCAAGTGGCAGCTCTGAAATTTAACAGTTGTTACCTCTGTTTATTCCGATTATTAAAAATGGAGAGCTTTTCGAAAGAACAACGCGTTATAATTGTGAAAACTCATTACAAAAATGGGGAAAGTTACGCTGAAACCGCTCGCAAACTTCGCCAAATTTTCAGCCGAGAAAGTGCACCTAATGTGTCAACCATTCGAAGAGTGGTCAAAAAATTTGAAGAAACTGGGTCAATTATGGATAAGAAGAATCCTTTGCGTCAACGTACCGGTCGGTCTCTTGAAAACATTGCTGCTGTAAACGAGAGTGTCGCCGAAAACCCGAAAACATCAATTCGACATCGTTCTCAACAACTTCAAATTTCACGAAGCACTACGCAGCGAATTTTGACTAAAGACCTCCACCTTCATGCGTACAAGATTCAGTTAACTCAGGAGCTCAAACCAGCAGACCACGGAAAGCGACGGCAATTCGTTCAATGGGTAGTGGAGCAAAGTGAAGTTGATGCCAATTTTTCGAAAAAAGTCATTTTCTCCGATGAAGCGCATTTCCATATGAATGGCCTCGTGAATACACAAAATTGTCGAATTTAGGACTCGGAAAATCCTCATGCAATCCATGAGAAACAAATGCACCCACAACGAGTAACTGTCTGGTGCGGATTTTGGTCAGGCGGCGTGATTGGACCTTACTTTTTTGAAAATGAGGCCGAAATTGCAGTGACTGTGAACGGCATTCGTTACAGGAATATGATAACGGACTTCTTGTGACTTCAACTGGATGGCATGAATCTGGACAACATGTGGTTTCAGCAGGACGGCGCAACTTGCCACACCGCGCATGAAACATACGACTTATTGCAGCAACGATTTCCAGAACACATTATCTCACGAAATTCTGATGTCAACTGGCCACCAAGATCGTGCGATTTAATGCCGTGCGATTTTTTTCTTTGGGGTTTTGTGAAATCTCGGGTTTATGCGAATAAACCCGAAACAATTCCTGAACTCAAATCGGAAAT
Organism: Thymelicus acteon; assembly: GCA_951805285.1. NCBI lineage: Eukaryota > Metazoa > Arthropoda > Insecta > Lepidoptera > Hesperiidae > Thymelicus > Thymelicus acteon. The sequence goes on along the minus strand of OX638214.1, from coordinate 23,193,707 downwards.
CCAACGCGTCATCGGTGAGATACAGCCACATCTCTGTGAAAAAGTCATGCAAAATTTCATGAAACGAGTAATGGCCTGTCATCGGAGCCGTGGGGGTCATTTGCCGGATATTTTATTCCATACTTAATCGGAACATGTCGTCTTTACAATACAATAAAAATATCACAGCTCTGTCATAAAATATTTGTTTTTTTTTTTATTTTAAAATGAAAAAGTGCACTCTTACTGAGACACGCGTTATGTATAATGATCTTTTTACAGACGATATTCCTACATAATAATTTTTTATTGTACTTTTCACAAAAATGCAGGGTGAAAAGTTAAAAGCTGACCCACACCAATCTTTTGGTGTGAATTTTCACATTAAAATTTATTCATTTCCAAATTTTGATTTTAATTGTTAATTAATTAATTAATACCATTATTACTATTTTATTTCTCTATGGGGTTCGCCTGGATAGCTACCACCCTTCAAACGACTCGTCGTGTTCCGGTGGGGGCTTGAGAGTCAGTGTTTCTTTCATTTTCTTTTCTTTTTCTTGGCCGGCAACGCATCGATAATGCCTTTGGTGTTGCTGATGTCCATGGGCGACGATAGATCCACTTACCATCAGGTGGATCGTCAGCTGGTTCGCCGGCTATTTCCATAAAAAACATATATTACTTACCTCAATGTTATCAGTAGTCTTTCTTCAGCTGATATAGTATGTCTGAATATAGTTTCTTGTCGCTAACTTTTATTTTTAACTAATTCAAGTAATTCGTAGAAACATTAACATTCTTAAGTAATAAAAAAAATCGCTTGGATCTTGTTTTAACCTAGGGTACAGATTATGGAAATCGCTCTTTTACTGGGGCGTCGTTTTTGTTTCTGTTTGACGGTTCTCAACAAGAGCACTAACAGTAATGTTTCTCCGTCAGAGTCCATGGCTTAACTGCTATCTAATAAATTTAAACAGCACTACCATACAAACGCAAGGCAGTCAGATACGCTTTCCATTTAGGCGTTTGGTATCGGACTGCTATCGTATTGCAGCGGCACGGCAGCGGGTTGTAAAAAACGAGTACGTTGTAAAAAAGGATTTTTTTGTTAAAATTTCGGTTTTCACCGAAATTGTACCTATTTACCACCGTAACATTTTTTAAATCTGTTTTAGACTACATGTTTTTACTTTACTTTAGTCTCTGACTTTATAACTGACTTTATAACAATAAAAGAAAGATGACTACGTAGATAACACATTTATTTTTTGTTATGGTTAGGTACTTTGAATCTTATCTTTACTCAACAAGCTGGTAAGTATTATACCAATTATTATGTTATCGTAATAAGTAATAAATAAAGAAGTTTTTAAACGCATATGACCTCCAGAATTGCTAGTGGTTTTTTTTTAAATCATTGTCAAAGTTGAACTTTGATGTAAAATTTATTTTTATTTTTTCACTGTATGATCTCTACGCCAGTAGTTAGCTCTAATTCTATCTAATTTTTCTTTGCGTGGTCTAAAGATGTATCAGAGACTAAACTAAAGTAAAAACATCTAGTCTAAAACAGATTTTAAAAATGTTATGGTGGTAAATAGGTACAATTTCGGTAAAAACCGAAAAATTAACAAAAAAAAAACTATAAAAAAAATAAGGGGGTCAGGGTTTTTTTGGCCAACTTGTATTCTCCAAATGGGTTCCCGAACACGCCCACTTGGTTTGTCGGACCCTCTACCAAACACCCTGTATAGAAGCGTATCCCTTACCGAACAAAGAAGCAGTTACGGTAGCAGAAGCTTTTGTAAATAATTTTATTTTACGATTTGGTATTCCAAAATGTATAGCTCCCGATACAGAAACGGAATTTACTGCTGAAATAATGAAACAAGTATGTAAACTATTAGGTATAGAAAAATTACAATCAACTGCATACTACCATCAAACAATCGGTTCTCTAGAAATAGCTCATAAGCATTTAGGTATGTTTTTAAGAACTTATTGTATTAATACGTCTTATTCATGGTCACATTGGGTACCATTTCGGTGTTTTAGTTATAATACATGTGTAAACGCGCAATCTAAATACACTCCCATTGAACTTGTGTTCGGTAGACAATGTCGTTTACCAAATAGTTTAAGGTATGACGTAGAACTACTTTATAATTCTGACAATTATTGTTTAGACCTAAAATATAAGTTGCAAGTAGTTTTAAGAGATGCTAAAAATAATTTAGTAGATTGTAAAGAAAAACAAAGGAAAGGTATGATCAAACGTAATCCTGTATTTTATAACAAAAACGATCTTATTTAACCCTTAAGTACCGACGTGTGGTCTGACAGACACTTTGGGTATACGATTTTGTCTATTACCTGTGTTAGCGAAGACGTACCCCCCCGCGCTTTTCTCTACCCCTCGAGAAGACGCCCGGCAGCGTTTGAGGAAAGTGGTTGTGTCGGCGCGTGCGATTCCGGTGAGTTTTGGCTTTTATAAGATCGCGAGTGGTCTATCAGACCACTTGTCTGTACTTGTGTAATTTTTTTGAATGAGACATGTTTGAGGTTATGTCGTTTTTTTCTTATATTTTCAGTCAGATACGAAAATGGATCAGCCAAGTACTTCAGGAGTAAAACGGGCAAGCACAAGTAAAAATAGGGCTGTTTCTAGTAATAAACATCTTCCAAGAGAAGTGCGCTTGTCGACACACAGAGTTCTTGGGCAATATGCACCAGAGCATGTAAGGGAAGAAAATGAAGCAGAAGGAAATCAAACTAGAAAACTCTGTCACATCTATCCTTCAAAACTAAAGAGCAAGACTGCTTATAAAATGAGACACTTGCATGAAACATGTGTGCTTACAATACAGCAAGCCTATATGCAAAGACTGTTTATAAAATTTGATTTTTTCGAATATTTTGTGCATTGCGATTTCCAAGAAATCACTTAATTTTTTGTTTTTTTTTTTTCATTTTTATTATTTGTTTAGTTATTAAACATTAAGAAAAAAATGTTGTGAAGAAAAAATAATTGTTAAGTTTATAAATGTTAATTACTAAGTAAAAAGTTGATTTTTCATACCAAAAAAGTTGAGACTGACAGATAAATGTTTATAATTAGTATTAAATGTGAAAACTTTTATATTTTGTTTTACTCGTACGATAACTAGATATGTCAAAAATATATATTAAAATTTATTTTTTAAAATAATCCAGAAACATAAAATTTTTGGTCAGCTTAGCAACGGTGGTCTGCCAGACGTCACGTCGGTACTTATGTAACTAAAGTCTCACGTCGGTACTTGAAGGTTAAGTGAAAACTGAATGTGCTCGTAAATTTGATTGCATTTTTGATGGACCTTTCGAAGTGTTAGAAGACCTAGGTATAAATGTTAAGATTAATAAAAATGGAAAGATTGATATAGTCCATAACGATAGGACAAAAAAGTTCTATCAGTAGCATAAGATTTTTGTAACAACACAATTTTACTAAATTTTCAAAAAAAAATATCCTTTTTTTCTTTCACCCCCGGAGGTGACGTATTAAACTTTATAGTAGTGTTTAAGCTGTGTGTTTAAGTTTTGAGTGAATGTATCTAGAGGAGTATTCAATAAACGCTGGAACTTAACGCTCGTCTTTTATTAATCACAACATTACATAGTGGTGATGGTGGTGTTGGTGGTGTTAGCGATGATAATGGTCTTGATGAAGATGCTAGGGTCTTGAATGTGGATAAGATCCTGGATTTGGAGGGAGATCTAACTCCAGTTGTATCTACAGGCAAAAGTATGGTGGACTGTGAACTGGCTGAGAGTAGTCAGATGAAGTCTGGAGTTAGGAGGTCTAAGCTAAGTCGTGAAATCGAAAAATCGAAAAAATATTAAATGAGAATAAATCACCTTCGTTTCCCACTTCTTCGCGTTCGTCCTTCTCGAGAGTAGTGGTGGGAAAAGCAGTAAGTGCTCGCAATAAACGTATATTAAAGGCTCAAAATTAACATTTAATTAATAGGTTAAATATGTTAGAACGAAAGCTGGCTAAATATAGGATGCGACTAACAAGATTAAATAAGATTAAAGAAAAGAGTATTATTATAAACGTCAGCTTAACACAAAAGATACACGGTTTTTTAATGGATGATGAGCATAGTAGACTGAAAGCCGATAAAAAGGAGACAATCACGCGAAGAAAGGGAAAAAAAGCAAATACGACTATTAAATGATACCCTTATACGGCATATATTAATACGGCATAAATATCGTACGAAACATATCGTCCTTTCTGGGTATTATTTCCGAAAGCAGCTTCAAGAAATACATGTTTATGCTCCATACACACTAATAATGACTTTGTTGTACGTGCCTTACACCAGCCAAAAATTATTACTTATTCTTCCGCTACCGATCTCGCCAAGTCTGTGTTGTAATAATACTCTTAATATTTCATGTTTGGAACGAAAATGTTTAATATGTGTACAAAAAGCTCCAAATAATCTCAAAGAAGGCAATTACACAATTATTTACCAGAGTTGGGTAACATAGACATTCAAAGACGTTATCAAGGGTGTAGTGTGCCCTCTGTACAATGTAGTTTGTACCTTTTATACTCTTTGATTTATATTCTTTGATACACGTGTAACTTCGTGTTTAAATATTGTAATGCAATTTCTTATTAAATCAGTATCATCTCAGCATCCAACTCTTTAATTTCTCAACCTGACCGCTCAACCTTACATGGCGACCACGCCAGGGAGGTCCGTCATCCAAGCGCCGCGTATTTGACACCACCGGCCGCCCGGCTGGCGCCGCGCCGTACGTACCATACAAGGAGCAAGATCTAATTATTATTAATGTTGTTGACAATGGCATTATTGTACAAGTATACACGGGACAATACACGCGCCGAAACAAGAAAAAATGGGGAAACAACAGTCCAAGGAGGAAACTTTAGTGGTCCAAAATGCTGCAGAGGGGGTCAATGAAGCTTCCCTCGAAGAATTTAAGTTCCATTTATCGACAACGAATTTCTTACTGGGCATTATCGTGATTACAGTAATACTCGGAATTATTTATGGAATATATCGTATCTACCAGAGATGTCACGTACGCTGGATTCATCGGGAACTACATGACCAAGTTTTAAGAAGATCCTTTTTCCGGAGGGCTGACACGGTTCCTGCCAATGTATTCCCCACCCCGACGGCACCGACGGCTCCGTAATATTTATAGTGAATAGTGCAAGTGAATAGTTGGTGATTATAATCATAATTACGTATTAATTACGCGAAGTGTATATCGCGATTATATTTTTTTTTTCGGTACCAGTAAATATGACTACGTAGTATTTTAAACAGTGCAAAGTGTTCGTTAATTACGGGACAAATAGGGACATTAAGTGATGATAATACAATTGTATTGTGTATACTATATTAATCTCAGGTACATATAATTATGTATTTGTTTTATCCCTCGATGCTATGGATACATTGGTGAGATATGCTTATTAAACTAGAATCGTTATATAGTGAATTAAAAGAAATAAGAGTTTATTTAATAAAAATTGGTCCTTTAAGAAGACAAGGCCAAATTTTAATTACTAAGGCGATAGAAGCAAATAAAATATTTGAAAAATATAAGTCTTGGTGGTGCAATTTGGTTGTGTAAAGAAAAACAATAAAAAAAAATGGTTAAAGAGAGTGTAAAGATGTCCCAAAAATCCCTTGTAAACATTTTAAACGAAAAATTACCAATATTTATGCAACATCCCGCTAATATAATCAACTAGCTGTTGCCCGCAGCTTCGCATGCGGAAATTATGCTTATCATATTTGTACCCCTTGCAGAAAAAAATTTAAAAACAGGTTAATTTATATGGAAGTACTTATATTTAGGAATTTATATACTGAAACGTACGATATAATCACAAATCATTCCTCCGGGAACGAATTTTAAAAAATAAACAACATTAGTTAATATTAGTTTTTTCTTTTTCATGAAAAAATTTTAAAAACTCGAAAACATGTATTTCATCAATTAAATGAGGAATTTTTGTTGCAAATTTAAAGCAAATCGTTGATATTTCAAAATATTCCACACTAAGTTTCATCTTGTTTCCGGTGAAAACTTTAAATTTTATCGGGAAGAAAAGTTTTTTAAAACGTGATCCAAAGTATGAGGAACAACATAACTAATTTCCGTCGAAGTCAGTTCAAGGGTTTTCATGTAATGCCCGAACATACAAACAGACAAACAGAGAATAATTTTAAAAACAAAATTTTTGGTGTTCTAACACGTTATTGAAGTGCCCCTAACCGAAATTTTGAAAAATATTATATGTACAGAAAAACTGGCTCTTGAGTTTCATTAGAAAAAAAACAAAAACGTCCCGTTATTTCCATCCATCCAGGAGTTACATATCTTGTCTCGAAGTAACACAACCAGATCCTAAATGGATCAATGATGAACTGGTTTTACGATGTCAACATGAACAGTACAAATATTTTTAAAAACGGTTCTGTTGTTTCTATCTGGACACTCCTTCTCCCTCTCCCGCTCCCACTCCCTCTCCCGCTCCCACTCCCTCTCCCACTCAAACTCTCTCTCTCTCTCTCTCCCACTCCCTCTCCCGCTCCCTGTCCCTTTCCTTCGCCCGTTCACGGTCCCTCTCTCGCTTCCTGTCCCTCTCCCACTTCCAGTTCCTCTCTCGCACTCGGTCCCTCTCCCGCTTTCTGTTCCGCTTCCTGCCCCTTTCCCTCTCATTCCTCTCCTGCTCCCTGTCCCTCCCCTCTCCTTCTCCCGCTCCCGGGTCCTCTCCCGTTTCCTGTCCCTCTCCCTCTCCCGCTCCCCGGCCCTCTCCCGCTCCCTGTTCCTCTCCCGTTCCCGGTCCTTCTCTCGCTTCCTGTCCCTCTCTCCTCCCCCTACCGTCCGTAAAGTCCTCTACACAATTTTTTTGTTTCTCACTATAAGCTTACATATTAATTTTCATATTTCTGAGTTCGAAAATGGCAAACTTATGGAAAAACTTGCAACCTCTTTATTTACCTCTTAGGGGATGAAATTCCAAAAAACCTGTTACAGTTAATTTTTTATTTATTTTCACATTTCTGAGTTCGATATTGACGAAGTTTCGTACAAATTTACATCCCCTTTTACCCCTTAGTGGATGAATTTCCAAAAAAAAAACTGTTACAATTAATTTTTGTTTCTAATTATAAGTTAACATATACATTTTCACATTACTGAGTTTAAAATGACATAGTTTCTTAAATAGATATTTACAACCCCTTAGTATTACTCTTTATGGGGATGAATTTCGAGAAAACCGTGATACAGTTAGTTTTTGTGTCTAACTATAAGCTTATAAACAAATTTTCATCCTTTTTACTTCAAAACTGACGAAGTTGCCATACTAACTTCCACAACCTTATTCAACCCTTTAGGGGTTGATTTTCCCAAAGAACACATAACCTTTAAATTTTTCTTCTAATTTTGAACTAATATATAAATTTTTATGTTTTTAACTTCAAAAATGACGAAGTTGCGTACTAAGTTCCATCCAAAAAATTAACCCTTTAAGGGATGATTTTCCAAAAAATTGTATTGAAGTTAACTTTTGTTTATTACTATAAACATACATAAAAAATTTCATATTTATAACTCTAAAACTGACGAAGCTGATTTATATGTAAAAGAATTCCAACCCCTATTTTTAGGGGATGAATTTCGAGAAAACAGTGAAACAGTTATTTTTTGTGTCTAACTATAAGCTTATATACAAATTTTCACCCTTCTTACTTCAAAACTGACGAAGTTCCGATACAAACTTGATCAACCTTATTCAACCCTTTAGGGGTTAATTTTCCAAAAAACACATAACCATTAAATTTTGTTTCTAATTTTGAACTAATTTATAAATTTTCATGTTTTTAACTTCAAAAATGACGAAGTTACGTACTAAGTTCCATCCAAGAAATTAACCCTTTAAGGGATGATTTTCCAAAAAAAAGTGTTGAAGTAAACTTTTGTTTAATAAACATACATAAAAAAATTCATACTTATAACTCTAAAACTGACGAAGCTGATTTATATGTAAAAGACTTCCAACCCCTATTTTTAGGGGATGAATTTCGAGAAAACAGTGAAACAGATATTTTTTGTGTCTAACTATAAGCTTATATACAAATTTTCACCCTTCTTACTTCAAAACTGACGAAGTTCCCATACAAACTTGAACAACCTTATTCAACCCTTTAGGGGTTGATTTTCCCAAAAAACACATAACCTTTAAATTTTGTTTCTAATTTTGAACTAATATATAAATTTTCATGTTTTTAACTTCAAAAATGACAAAGTTGCGTACTAAGTTAAATTAAAGATTATTAACCCTTTAAGGGATGGTTTTCCAAAAAAATATGTTTAAATTAACTTTTCTTCAGAACTGTAAACTTACATTAAAATTTTCATATGTATTACTCTAAAACTGACGAAGTTTATTTGTATGTAAATGACTACCTACCCCTATTTTTAGGGGATGAATTTCGAGAAAACCGTAATACAGTTATTTTTTGCGTCTAAATATAAGCTTACACACAAATTTTCACTCTTCTAACTTCAAAACTGACGAAGTTGCCATACAAACTTGTGCACTCTTAATTAACCCTTTAGGGGATGATTTTCCAAAAAAACTTAATACTTCCAAATTTTGTTTCTAATCTTGAAGTAATATATAAATTTTCATGTTTTTAACTTCAAAAATGACGAAGTTGCCTACTAAGTTCCATTCAGTAAATTAACCCTTTAAGGGATGATTTTCCAAAAAAATGTGTTAAAGTTAACTTTTGTTTATTACTATAAACCTACATAAAAAAATTCAAATTTATAAATCTAAAACTGACAAAGTTGGTTTGTATGAAAGTGACTTCTAACCCTTATTTGTACCCCTTAGGGGATGAATTTCCAAAAATCCGTTCTTAGTGTATTAGTATTTTTTGTTTAATCAGCGGTGTGTCGCTTTTCAATTTTATATATATAGATCAACATAAAGCTTACTAAAGCAACATAGGGCTTACTACACATTGATTTCTCTAAAAATTATAGTTGCAAGTACGGAACCGAAATTCAGTCTGCCCATTTTGGTGGATCAAAATCACAATTGTCCTTACATACTTGCGTGTATTACTGTACCCATTCTGAGCCCGTCCTCCCTAGAACTTTTTGGATATTGAATCTATCTATACTGTCTCCGATAAATTAAGACACGATCCTGTACTTATATGCGCTCATCTGACACCCGTCATAGAAATAAATAAACTACTGTCACCAAACTTGAAGAAGTTACATATTTTAAGTGATGGACCAACAACGCAGTATCGGAACAAGACCATGATTCATATGATTGTTAATAATATATAAGTAAAATTTCAAATGCAGACACCATTGTGTGGCATTATAGTGGAGCAGGTCACGGTAAGGGTGCGCCTGATGGTGTTGGCGGCTGTGTAAAACTGACGTGCGATAATATACTTGCCAATGGTAGAGATATCACGGACATTACCAGTTTTCTTAGCTGCATAAAAGATAATTGCAAAGGCATTAGAATAATGCGTATTGACGACACACAAATCTCTGCAATACAAAACATAGCTGATAAAAACAAATGTCGTCCTTTCAAAGGTACATTTAAAATTCATCAAATTGTATGGAGCGCAACTGAACCTAATATCCTTCATGCCAGAAGACTAAGCTGTACGTCATGCGCAGAAGACGTAATTTGTCCTCATTTTGAAATTGGACAAATTCACGTCGATTATAACAGGGATATTTTACAACCTTTGCCAGACGATGCTTCAAGCTCTGCATCAAGAATCACTTCACCTAGCATCGCTTCTTCTCCCGGAACAGCATCCGCATCTACTGTTTCTGGACCGATAACACCACTTTTCTCGTTTACTCCATCACCAGAATTTTTAGGGAATACCCCTCAACCATTTACTCCTAAAAAGAGGATTCACTTTGAAACTATTCCGATGACTCAGTTACGCCACCAAGCCACTAAGAAATCGAAATTACGACCAATGTACTTCGTTGAGTCAAGTGACGATGAAAACATTTTTTAATATTCCTTTGACATATTTTAGAGTTGTTTTTTTTTTTTGTTGATTATATGTAAACACTATGTTACTTTTTTCTACGTTTGTTTATGTTACTTTTCAAGAGATTTTTTTAAAAAATATGTTGACATTTTGTAACTATTTTATGGTATTACTTTATAATTATTGTCAAATACACTATAATATTTGAGTTAAAGGGTTTTGTGAAGAGTTATGTCGATATCAGACTAATTTTGTCTACTCTGTGGAACTAGGTCACTTCTGTGACCATAAAAAAATGGTTGTCTGTTAAGTCGGTTTACGGCAATGGTTTACGGACTGTAGTTTAACGTGACAACGTCATGACAAAACATTGATGAAATGATTACATACCTTTATAGATAAAATTGAATCATTTTAACTTTATAAATAGTTGACGAAAACAGTTCACGTGTAGATAAGGAAGTAAGTTGTGTGGTGCCGCTGTCTCTCTTCTACTCGGACGCACCGGCTGATCGAGAGGAAGAGAGATACATGCGGCACGAACCAAGCGCTTCGGCCGATCGTGCCTCTCTATCGCTTGTTCCGCGCTCTCGCTCGCGGAACGTGCCATGACATCACGGAACGTGATAGTGAGTCATGCTTTTTCATGCGTGCACCCGGCGTTCATCGTTTTAATAGACGTTGTCACGTTAAAGAATACCTTTGTGAAAGCAAAACGATCTGGTTTCTGCATTTTGTTGAATAATTTGAGGTATTACCTAATAAATGAGACTGATTTTGAATGACTATGAGGACTTTTTTTTCGTGAAATTTTGGACCCAGATTTGTGTATGACCCATAGAGTCATGTGGGGTAACCGTACCCAGCGACAACTGGTCGCGTGACAACTGGTCGCGACCTGTCAAGTTTAGATCGCATTTGACCGCCGAGCAAGAGTCCTGCGTCACAGGTTTTCTCGCGCAAAGCTATGGATACTTAGGCGCCAATATTGTTTTTGCACTGTTTTATTATTTATTTTCTTGAAATTCATTTGTATGATAAAGGTTTTACGATTAGTCTGACTAAGTAAACAAAGTGACTGGGAACAGGAGAAACTAATTAAGTTTTTGTGTAAATATACGTATTTTATTTGAGGTAAGTCATACTTGTATTTTTTTTTTGACGGAATGGGGAAAGTATACGCGGGTCCGCAGTTTTGATAGATGCGTATACTCACCCTATGCAGATTTAGAAGAAACACAAGAAATTGAGAGACTATATTTTGACTGTTGCTAAAGTGCATCATCAACCAACTTCACCACTACCTGAACAGCACATCATTTTGACTGCTGCTGAAGTGCATCACCAATAAAGTTCATCACTATCTGGACAACATAAGAATTCGCTCACCTAGTAATGTAATGGCACATCTGCAAAAAATGCGAAATTTTGTTTATATGCTATACGTGTTTAAAAGTGCATAATCTACATAGTGGTAAATATGTATAAATGTCTATACTAGTAACCAAACCCATACAATCTGTAAGAAACGTAAAAAGAACCCATAACTTATTTTTTTTTAACATTTTTAAATAATTTTTGAAATTCGCTTCTGTAAAATACGACAAACGTAGATGTGCCGTTGTATTACTAGGTGAGCGAGTCATCGAGACTACAACCGAAATAGACAAAGCCAATGAGCAGTTACACGCGCTTTCTGATCCAATGGACGAGATAGAAGAATTTCCGGAACAACAAATTGTTTCGCCTAATATTCTCCGTGACATTACAAATAATCACGAGTCTCACATTACCTTAGTCAACATGAGCCCATTACCAAAGGCAACACACATTCAGACACGATGCAAAATGCTAGCAAGTCGGAAATAATCACTAATAGCCCATTTAACAATATGTTAAAAGAGGAAGAAAAAAATAATAAAAAATCTCAGAAAACTAGAAAATCAAAGATAAATATGGAAACCAAAAGAAAAAAACATTAAAAAGATAAAACTACAGACAATAAGAACAAATCTTCAAAGCAAGAGTACTTATATTGCCCGTTATGTTGAGAAAAGTACGGAGATACGGCGGAAGTATGGAATGAGTGTACAATTTGTAAGTCTTGGTGGCATGAAGCCTGCACCAGTTACGAGATTGGCATATTTACTTGTGATTTATGTATTGTGTAGATTAAGTTTGTGACGTGCATACACTTTGTCGTCGATGCGTACACTTAACCTAAGGCATGCGGACACTATTTCCCTTGTTGATTAAAAGTTTCAATAAAAGTAAAAATTATTATTAGAATTAAAACTTTATGTTTTGTTATTGAGGACAAAGGTTTGTTATTTTATAATATCGGTTGATTTCTCTTCAGTTATCTAAAACTTTTATTTTCGAAGCAATTAATTAAAAATGCGTACAGATGCCCCATATGACTCTTCAGCAATTTCTCAAGTTGACCACCAGACCGAATTATGTAAAGACGTGTTCGCGGATTCGAAATCGCCTGATTTTAAATTACATAGGACAAAATGCACTCAGATTATCAACCAAGTATTAGCACCTCACTTCAGAGAAAACCTTGTGAAAGATATTGCCAATCAGAAATATAGTCTTATTTCGTATGAATCTACAGACGTCAGTGTGACCAAGTTCATGGGCATGATTGTGAGATATTTCAGCGTGGCCCAAAATAATGTCGTATCTGATTTCTGTCTCTGGAGCCTGTAGAGCGAGCTGATGCCGACGGCCTTATCACATCATAAATAAACTGTATACAGTCACACAATTTATCGCTCCAAAATTTGATCGGGATCGGGACTGACAACGCTGCAGTGATGACATGACGTCACTATAGCGTGTTCGAAATACTCAAAAGGCAATACAATCTGCCTAATTTAATTCTCATAAGATGCGTCGTGAGCCGTCAGTCACGCATCACAAAACACGATTCCACAACACATCGAATTTATGATCAGAGAAACCTATAAGTGGTTCTCAGTCTCATCAAAGCGCCAGCATGAGTATAGAGAGTTATACAACCTCATCAATTGTGGCGAAGAACCACTCAAAATTCTCAAAGTTTGTGATACCCGGTGGCTATGAATAGAACCGAAAGTGGTCCGAATTTTGTCACAGTGGGAGGAACTGAAGTTGCGTTTTTCAGTTAGGAAAGATAAATGTCACACAGCAATTTTTTTGAGTGGAATGTATAGAGACGAAGGTAAACACTTACATTTAATATACCTAAAAAGTATTTTAAATGATGTCTAAACTGGAATAAAAATTTTTGAAGGTGAGAATACAGATCCGGTAAAATTGTTAACATCTTTAATGGATTTATTGTGGTCAATCTGCAATAGAATTTTGATGCCAAATGCTGCCACGACTGAAAAAGATTTTTTAACTATTCAGATTGATGATCATCTGAGTCCAGTACCTCATCTGGGGTATTTGTTTGAATCTCAAGTTTCCAGAGCCAACTTACCACCAGAAACTGTTGCAAAAGTCAGGAAAATTTGTATTGATTTCACCGTTAACTTGGCCAAAGGAATACAAAACCGTTTACCAAGCAATTATATGAGTCTTTACAAAATGTCGCAGTTATCTGTAGAAAACACCTTAAAACAAATAAAAGATAATTCAATTGCTGAACTAGCTATCGAATTTGGTTCTGCCGAGGACAAAATTGAAAACATTTTAAAACAATGGCATAGTATCAATTTTGTTAAGTGGGATTTATCTTCTACAGACACAGTAAAATTTTGGGCTCAGTAGCTCGAGCACGAATATTTGCGAGAAAGTATTCGTATGGATAACGTAAGCAATTTGTATGGCATTTTTTCAAAAACGCCCCTATCGTACGTAAATGGTACTAAAATGCCATACAAATTTGACAAATTGCTTACGTTAACCATACGAATACTTTCTCGCAAATATTCGTGCTCGAGCTACAGGTACTGAAATACAACGACGCCGCAGGTGTAAACACTTATAAAGACCTGGCAGATCTAGCTATTACAGTCCTATCATTGCCACATTCAAACGCCGAAGTGGAAACGAATGTTTAGTCATATGAATACGAGTATTATTAAAAACAAATTGAGGAACAGACTGGCTTCAACCACTTTAAACTCCATTCTCCTTGTGAGGAATCAGTTGAAGATTTTAAAACGAAATTATCACAATTATGTCTTAAGGGGGCCATTGACGATGCGATCGATCGGTGCGATCGATCTGCCGGACATCGCACCGATCGATCGGTTCAAAAGTGCCGCTCATACACGAACGATCGATCGTAACGATCGATCGCAACGATCAAACATTACTTGTTTGAAACGGAAGGATAAAGACGTACTCAAATAATTCAATACGTGCCCTACAAAATGGAAAATGAACTTCTTTTCCTTAGCTATGTGGCTGTAACTTTGATTCGGCTACAAAAGAAAAAAGTATAACTGTACTTGATTACTAAACTACTAAATTGTCCGTTTACAAGTATTAATTTACTTAAAATTTAGTTAAAATTTATTTAACTACTTAACTACTTAATACGTGTAAACCGAACATAACCGAAAATTTTTTTTCTTTCTTTCTTTCTTTTTTCTTTAAATATTGAATTATCATTGGTCCTCGATAGGTCTACGAAGTTTGGAAGAAGTCTAACCGTTTAAAGCTAATATAAAGCGTGTAACTAGGTTTTTTCTTTCTTTCTTTTTTTCTTTTTAATATTGAATTGTCATCGCGGCATCGGTCCTCGATAAGTCCACGAAGTTTTTTTTATGGAAATAGCCGGCAATCGAGCTGACGATCTACCTGATGGTAAGTGGCTATCGTTGCCCATGAACATCAGCAACACCAAAGGTTAAAGCGAAAAATAAAAGTAAAAGCGAACCCCATGGAGAAATAATAATAGTAATAATGGTATTAATTAACAATTAAAATCAATACTACCAATATAATCCCTCTGAGGGCCCTACCACCAGCGGGCCGGATTTAGTCGCCTCTTACGACACCCATCCGGCGTGGGTTTGGGGTTAGTATTCTAAAGCCGCCCCAATACGGCAAAAAAAAAATATTTGTTTCGTCCATCGAGTGTCGGTAGGTACGTAGACTACGTAGTACCTACGTAACGCACTAGCCAAGGCATTGAAGACATGCGACGCGTGCGGCGGCCGGCATCAAATATCGCATCGCTGATCGCAAAGGTCCACATACAGTCGATTCATCGGTGCGATATTCGTGATTGCATGGATTTTTGTTGCGATCGCCGATATCGTCTGCGACCAAGCAAATCGTTAACGATCTTGACATACACTGCCGATCGGTCGGTGCGATCGGTCTGCAACGACGGATCGCACCGATCGATCGTTCCGTCAATGGCCCCTTTTACCAGTTGATGTCCTACAAAAGATGACTAAAACAGTTCAAAAAACGACAACGTCAGCAACATCTACTTCCAATCCAACTGCAGTAGAGGCATCTACCTCTTCTGCATCACCACAGAACTTGAGGACGAGGATGACGAACTTTTTGGAACGAAGTTCCTTATCGCGCGTTGCGAAAGGGGGCTAGGCGGAAAATTTGGTAACGAAAAGTTGTAACGACACTTTTTGCCGTCGTTAGTCGTTACAACTCGTGCGGCGTCGTTACATGTCGTGCGGCGTGCGCATGTTTATCTGTCTGTCTCTCTCTCTCTCTTATAGAAAGCAAGCCAGATATTTTCGTTTCTTGCAATTACTGCAAGGAACTTCGTTCCATCCGGGTGTCCCTTGACACCTCTCAAGTTTTTATTTTATTTTATATATTTAATAGTACTTTAAATAATTGTAAAAATAAAATAACTGAAATAATTAACTGACGCTTAATTTCCTTAAATTGCAGATTTATTTCACTAATAGAATCCTTTCAACGTCATCAATGAAGCTCGTTCCAATGGGGTTATTATGTTTCCCCCACATACGACTCATCGACTTCAAGTCGCTGACGTAGCATACATGAACCCTTGAGCACATATTATGATCAACAAATCACAGCTTAGAATTGGAGTAACTCAGGTATGGTGGTAACTCCCCGACAAGCGGCAGAGATTTTAAGCAAAGCGTTTGTCCAGGCTTCTACAATGGAAATGGGGCGGTTAATGGCTTCAAAAAATGTGGGATTTGATTTTGCCCCTTCATTGATTATAGATATTATACAAAAGACGAAGACTAAAAAGAAGAAAACTGCCATTAATAAGAAGAATAAAAAGAATCATGCTTCACCGGAATATGATGAAGATGAAAATAATATCCCTTGTTTTTACTGCAGCGTAAGATACATGGAATCAAATGAAGGATGGGTCGCGTGTTCCCACTGTGGGAATCGGGCACATTGTACCTGTGCTTGGATAGATGACAAGGACGAGGAGGCAGTATTTATTTGTGAGTATTGTAAACAAAATTAAAATATGTCTCCCCATACCTCATCTTGCCCCATAGTCTTACCCTACCTTATGTCAAAATCGGGTGTTGGATGACTTTGACGAAATTATTATTTTTTCTTTTTCTGGAATAAGTAAAATGATTTTAGTTCCTAATTCCGAAAGATTAATAATGTAAGATTATTTTTTTAATAAATAATCATTCAAATAATTTAAATTGAGCGTTTTAATGACCCCCCCCCCCCCCCTTCCCCTACAAGTGTAACCGGCAACCTACACCCTTCCGACCGGCACACAATTGCTTAAGGCAACTGTTAGGCGTGAGGCGGTGGTACTGCCCCGGGCGAACCGTAACGGTTCTACCACCTACCTACTGCTGTCACTCGAGGCTAATCAGTTGAGGTGTGGATGGTGCAGGGGAAAACCATATACAAACAGAGGAAGAGTAACGCGTCGTTTAGCATTCATCCCAAACGGATGGATGCAAGCGTCTATAATTTCTTAATCTATACTAATACATATCATAAAGAGGAAAGATATGATTGTTTGTTTGCTTTGAATAGGCTCCGAAACTACTGAACCGATTTGAAAAATTCTTTCACTGTTGGGAAGCTGCACTATCCCCGGGTGACATAGGCTATATTATATTTTCAAAAAATTAGGGATCCTTAATAAAACAATAATGTAACTCAAGGTGTAAAAAATAAAAAACCGAAGCAAAGCGAGGGCGGTTACTCGTCTGTAATATTAGTAATAAGTAAGTCATTTTGTGAAAACATAACCATCATATTATGTTATTGGGGGCTGAACTAGAGACCATTACGGTCATGCAAGGCAACTAAAAGACAAGATAATTTACAAAATATTTATTTATTAGTTTGGTTTCAAGTACACACTTCACTTAATCGCTACTATCACGTGGTCGCCGCACGCACGCACCCTCGCCTCGCACACGCACACGCACACGCACCCACACACGCACAGTGCGTGCGGACACATAATTATGTAACTCCTACCTTTACATTAACATAATTCATTCAGATAAATTAATGGCCGATCTCAATATTTTCCATACTACATAATCCCCGGGAAGTTATCTAAGAACTGTCAAAAATTCACATCCAATGTAGTGTTATCCATTATACCTATTAACTTTAACAGTGATTATGGATTGACAGAATATTTAGATCAGACGTAATGATAGTACGTCGGATAAATACGAATACATGTCGAATTTCAATAAACAAAAATATCTGATAGGACAAGACTCCTATCTGAAGTAGGGTTAGTTGGAGGACATAATATATACAATATATACATATAACAGATGACCTGTTGTACCTGACACCTGACCTCTCGTAATGTTATTAGCAACTTAGCAACACATTTGGCGATTAATTTTAGAATATTATGTATAGAATAAAATTTGACATGTATTCGTATTTATCCGAAGCGCTGTACGTAGTGTTACCGCGGCCCACGCGCCGCCGCCCTCCCCCCCCCCTCCCCGCACCACGCGACTATTCGAAACACTGCGATATCTATCAACGTGCACCGTCTTAAACACTTCACTTAACAAATTATCACACGACCAATAATATACCATTGCAATCCAGCATCTCAAGCCGTAAATAAATAAATAAAAAACTGTTAAGTACAATAAATAAGGTGGAAGTATAAACTGTAAGTCAATAATATTCCCACACCGACAGGGTACGGCACTTTGAATGCAAAAGTCAATCTGCAATTCAAACATGTCACTTAAAAAGTATGTTAAATTCCATTTAAAAATAAAGTTAAATCAAAAAAAAAATATGCAAACGGTATTTGCATTAGCAACCCTGAGCCACGGGCGCGGTCCCGCCGCGAGTTTCTATCGGCGTCCGCTAGAGGCGCTCTAGAAGAGGTCCATATCTACAAAATGGCAGTGCTGGTAGTAAAGTATCCCTACAACTACAATATAAACCGTTATCAAGTATCGTTAATTCACCGTAGATTAATTCGAGGCTGAGCGTTTTTTAAATAATATCAAATAGGTTCTTGTCTGTGTCCACGCCTACAGACAAATGACCTACAATTTAACTACCGTTCGGCGGCGGCGCTGCACACGGCTAGTAGAGACAACGCCACTGGTCCAAATCGAGGTCTAAAAATTGTTTGTCCGGCGCGAATTTACGTAGGCATAGTTAATAAGTTGGGTTCGGTTAAATTAGATTAAACAGAAATAGGTAGGTACCCTCTGCGGCGGGGTTCCGTCGAGATCAATAAATCCATAACCCAACTCACCACCGTTTAATACGTTATTATATTACATGAATAAAATGATTATTTAAACCTAAGAAACAGTTGTGTTTTTAATGGCAAAGTTTTGGATCAAACGCGAAATGGACCAGTAGCGCCAAAATAAAATTTAATTTTAAATAAAACATGGGGGGCGCGCGCCGCCCCTTACACATGACCATACACACACAGTTTGCAAGTACACATTTAAATTAAACTGACAATTATGTACAATACTCGGGTAGAAAGATCTATTTTATATATGTACATTTGGTTCCCGTTTAGGTACAATACACAAATATAATATACGGCGGGGGAGCTGACACCCGTCTACTCACCTCGTGCGATTCAAAAATCTCAATTCACGGACATCACTACACAGATACAATCGTAAACAATTAAATGAGCAATAATCACTATAGATATGACACAAAATATCTACATCACAAGCTACGCGCGGCTCAAGCCACTTCGGCTCGCTTCATTTTATTGACATACATTTTATATTTATAGCATTAACTTTTGTATTATTATTTTATCATAATATTTACATCTACTAGAATATACAATGGTAATGATTCGTGATAATGCTAAATGATTGAATAATAATTTATACACAATAAATATAACTGAAAGTTACCGACGGCACCGAAACATCGCGCACTGTTCAATAAATACCACACAATATTTTATCGAAAAGATTGATAGTCTATTTATAAGCAGTTCGTCAGTCAATAAAAAAGATCAGCATAACTAACATGACATTAATCAGACTTTACGACAGGATTAAATTCTGAATATAGCATTGGATCACATTGGCTGATTAATTTGTTGTTAACGTAACGGGATTACTCCTTGTCCGAATATGAAATTATTCGTCAATCGTAAAAAAATATGAACCATAACATTAATCATATTTCTTGACTGACTCGTTCTTAACGTGACAGAATTATTTTATCAAAGTGTCAAAAACCGTATAACAATTAAATAATAATATCAGATTGTTTTTAAGTTATTCATTAGTTGTGAACTTAATATTATAATAATCGTATAGGTAGTGACCATACTCGAGGTACATAGATAGCTTATAATTTAAACCATTAACTTTCGTCTGAGACATTTTCAGCACATAAAAGAAATAATTAAATGGTCATCCGACTGCTTGTACATTGTAAAAGTATAAATCGTAGTATTTACTTTAGTTGAAATTAAAGCTCTTACTGCCGTGCCCCAGCACACCGGGGCCCCGCGGCCGGCGCGCTGCCGTACACCAGCCCACCGGGGCCCCGCGGCCGGCGCGCTGCCGCACACGGCGAGGGTCCATCCGTGCTGGTTGTAAGTCACTGTTGCCCACATTCGCTCAGTCCCGGCGCGAGACACTGTACGACATACAAACATGACGATACATTAATATGCTTTAAGTATTTTTTATGGCAATCGCCGGCAAACGAGCTGACGACCCACCATCAACCATGGACATCATCAACCATGGACATTAGCATCACTAAAGACATCGCTGATGCGTTGCCGGCCAAGAAAGACAGAACAAAAAAAGAAACTGGCTCTCAAGCAATAGCATTATAAGTTGGTAGATAAATCTTAAGCCACGCAGCCACTTGAGCAGCCTCGTAACGTGCTGCGTCACCGCGAGCGTGCCGCGGGCTGCACAAAGTTTATGCGTCTCCACTTGAGGCAACACGTCTCAACCCGAGCTCTCGATGCTCTTTCATGTGGCTCAAGTGCATACACAGCTTTATACATATATCGACGCTTGAAAGGTAAACATTACCAAGCGACATGTTGACAACTTTACACTTGAGCATTTTAAAGTTTTAATTTTAGAAAAGAAATCGTAAAAAATCGCCTATTAGTCATAGCTACTTAATACCAATGAATTTTAAATGCAGTCTAAATGCTTAACAAAGCTATTTTTTACGATTTTTTTTTTCTAAAATTAAAAACTAAAATGCTCTAGTTTAAAGTTGTCAACATGTCGCTTGGTAATGTTTGCCTTTCAAGCGTCGATATGTAGAGCACCGTGTAGACACGACATGGTAAAGTGAGGTACAAACCTAGCGTCGCTCGTCACTCCCGCAGCAAGCCGCGCGCCTTGGCGGTGAGGCGGCGCACGCGGCCGCGCGACGATATCGACACCGGCCCCGCCGCGCCCGAGCCCGAGCCGGAGCCCGAGCCGCCCCCGGTGCCTCCACCCCCGCCCCCCGCGCCACCCGCACGCCCTGCGACCGAAGCGCCACCGCTTTAGTCACGCTATTAATATAATGCAAACAATAAATATTGTGCTATGGATGTAACACAATATTTATAAGACCGCCTCGACTCGGCCAAGCGGCAGGCCGGACTGTTTTCGTGCGGGGTTCTTGTCTCCTCTCAGCGCCGGTTGTGATGTCGACGGTCCCCCACTGATACGGTCTGCCAGAGTTCACATATCTTTGAAGGCGTTAAGAAGAGAAATCAAGAAAAGAAAAGTGATGCCGACTACAGTGTTTAAGTGCAAGTGCACTAGCGCTTGAGTAATATGATACCTTGTGTGATGGAAAACTTACCAGTGTTCAAGTTTCCTGCGGGATTCCAACTCCGATTCGCCTACCAACAAACCACTTGGCCGAGCCACAGATTGCTACTTCGTGTTAAGCATTCAGAATATTTATTTATGAATACCCTTAAGTTTATCGAAGTGTTTCAGTGAAGTCGATCTGTCAGAGCTATGAACCCGCTGAAGACAGTCCAGTACAAGTAGGGTTGTGTAGTGCGTGCGTGCGTGCGTGCATGCGTGCGTGCGTGTGTCTCACCGTTGTGGTGCGCGTGCGCGTCGGGCGGCGCGTGTCCGTTGAAGTAGTTGTGGTCGGCGGTGTGCGCGCCCCCCGCGCCCGCCGCGCCCCCTCCGCCTCCCGCCGCTCCCGCGCCCTGCACATAATTTTAAAATAATTTCCAATAAAGATAATTTAAAATAAAGGTTCGTTTACAACCGCGCGCGAGCCGCGAAACGAGTATAGGTGTGAGTACGCGTTCACGGCTCGTCTTGTGGATCGGCTTGTCTCTTGGCTCGTCTCGCGACTCGTCTCGTGATTTGAACTTCTAGCAGTAAGTGTACGTAGGTGTTACCGCGAGGTGTCTGCGGCGGCGCGAGGCGAGGCGGCGCTGCTGCAGCAGGTGGCGGTGGTGGTGCGGTAGGCGCTTGCTGATGGCGGCGATGGAGTCCTCCTCGCTGTCCTCATTGTAGCGCCGCGGACTGCGCGTGCGCAGCGACACGCCCTCGCCGCCCGCGCCGCCCGCTGCGCCCTGCCGCACGGGACACGGGACACGCCCGGTGAGCAATCATATCAAAAGGTCCGTCAGAACATGAACCCTAATGTTCGTCATTCAAGAAAAAGCAGCGCTCGTCTTTTATGAACTATACTAAATTTTTTTAGACGCATCTTATTCGGTAAACAATATCGTAATTTGTAATTTTTTTAAAAAACCGGACCAACGCGTGTTAGGCCACGCGCACTGTAAGGTTCCGAACACGGACCTAAAAATAGACGACCTAATCCCAAGAACAAATTCACTGAAGCACCCATAGTAATATCAACTCTCTATTCGTACAAGTACACACACCCACACATTGACACTTCACTGCTTCAATCGCGATCCAAAAATTACGCACACATGGTAAGCGGACGGCCATTGCTATGCTTCACTGTCGATTAGACGAGGTTACGTCCGTCTTTTTTTAGGTCCGTGGTTCCGAAGTAGTAAGTTTATCGACTATTACTCATTAATTGCTTATGCTAACATAGCCGTGACAGTATTTCTTGTAAATTCATCAATTATAACCTATTTTTGAGATTTTTTCACTTATCCAACTCAAACCGTTTAGATAGCAGAGGGGACACTTGACTCTCACAAAAATTAGCAATTTAATGCAGAATATGATCTAAGAAGACCCATAATATTTTTATAAGACCTTTTCAACGATACCCCATGCTACAGGGTATGCAACGAACAAAATATTCATCCTCACGTTACCTGTAGTAGTACCCTGTGCCTTGCAAAAAATGTTTTTCAATATTTTATTCTATGATTCTGGAGTTTTGTACTGATGTATCGGATCGCTTTGAATGATTAGGTTGCGACGGACATGACAAAACTATAAGGGTTCTGATTTTACTTCGGAACCCTAATAAGGCAGACAAAATGCAAATAATTTAAAGACGAATAACCATCTAATGCCAAAACTAATTTATGTTTACTATTAAATATTTTTTAAACTAATTTAATATAACATTTCAATAAATAGTGGTGCCAAAATTAATTGCCAAATAAAAGTCGTCTAAAACATGGAGTATATAAAAATAAATGGAGTGCAACACTCACCCTGGAGTTGGAGTTGGAGCGGCCCGATGGCCCCGCCTCCTCGCTGCCCTCCTGCCGCTGCCTGCGCACACACATACACACACTCACATACAATCGAACATTACTAACGTTAGCTAAATTGAAGAGGTAAGTGTAAAAAGGGTATAAGTAACAAAAACAATAATTCGAGATAAATGCATTTGAAAGTCAAGATTTCTTTTTTGTCATATTCTTAGTATTAAACTTCAAATGTTTTTTTTATGATTCCAAATAATATAAGATACCTTCGAATTCTCACAAATAAAGTATTTTTTTATTATTACTCTGTAATAAGCAAAATATTGTAAGTTTTGCGATTAAAATCCAATAAAAATGCGCCACATCCGTGCGTTTTTCACGAAACAAGGATTTAAATAACATTATATTATCCTTATTATACATTAATATAGGTTTCGTATTATGTACAAGAAAAGATTCAACAGACGCAAACGAAGTCGCCGTAAATGGAAAAAGGGTATAATGAACTATGAATCGTACTCGGTTTCCACTGAATCGCAGTTTTAAGAGATTTTGAATCTTTCTTTCATTTATGCTATGAACATTTACTAAAAACAATTGCGCAATAAAAGGTATCTTGTACTTTAAATACTTTTTTTGTTTACAGTGTGGTGGAAGGTAGAAATTCTTAGAGATTCAAAATTCAATAAGCGTTTATCACTAGACCATTATGCATAACGTGTATTTAAATCCTTTTAATCCCAAATATCTTCGTATATATTGAATTTTCCACTATAAAACCTATGCCATAAGATTAAGAATCGAGAGACGAATTCAACGATACCAATAACTCTATTTCAGTAATTTCATCAGTTTGTAGTGTACGTAAGAATAGTAATAAGGTATGTTGTCTGTGTGTGTATGTGTATTAGGCTAAGCTATAATGTAATAGATTTAAGTTAGTAATAAAATATATCTTCTCCCGATCGGCTGTGTTTTATTACTCGATCACACGTCACTTCATGGCGACCCTGCCTTGAGTAAAATGAGAATAGCGCGGTCGCGTCGCGGTGCGTTTAGGCGCAAGTGTATACGTATAATTATAAATTAAAAAATTAATTTCACTCTCGAAAATAATGGGTTCAACACAAACAAAAGAGGAAACAATCATCGCGCAAACAGCGGCTGGCAACGGGAAAAATTCTGCAACTGCAGATACCAGTTACTCCAGCACATCCATCACCAATATTCTTCTGACGGTGATCGTCGTCGTGGTCTTGGCAGCAGTTTTATACATCGCTTGTCGGTTTTATAAAAAGATGCATGAAAGTTGGATCGAGAAGCAGATGAATCGTCGGTCCCTACGTCGAAGCCAGGCCCTAGCAGCCCTGGACAAGCGTCCAGCCCCCCGGTTCCAGTCAGTGTAGTGTGGTGAAGTTTTTAGTTTTTATTTTTTGTGTGTTGCGGTAAAAGTTTGATAAAACATACGTTCGCGACTATAACTTATATTTAAAAGTGACAATGACTATAGTGACATTAATATTATTTAGTATGCAGTGACATTAGAAAATTATTAATAAGAAATAAAGCTATGATAGTAAGTAGCATATATGTAATCAAGTGTAATCGTCATAATAAGATTTTATTCAGAGCGTAAGTATCTAATCTTAAATCATGCACAGAGGCTCACCGAATATGATACCCGCGGACGTATATGGCATGCTTTCGCATACCTTACCTTATTAGTTAGAGATGTTAATTGGGTTGTGCAATGATTCTTTTTATTCAATGGTAAAATACATTAGTATAATTCTTTGTTCTAATTATAGATTATGGCAGATGATTTAACTACAATATATGATGAATTGTTAGTAATTCGGAAATATTTATTAAGAAAGGACAAAGTAGATATACGTGTTCCGTAACTTTAAATAAATTTGAAGATGCTAAGCGTTTATATAATAGGGCGCAATTATTGTTATCCAAGATTAAGGCTAATGGGGATCCTGCATTAGTGACGTCTTTTACTGCTACTTTTGATCAAATCCATGCTTTATATTTAGAAATATCTCAATTGTGTACTATTCCAAGCGAGCAAAAAATAAAATTAAAAATGGAGTTCGATATTCGTACCGCCTGTAACTTAATTCCTTTATTGGACGATAAAGAAGAGACCACTAAAAGATTGATTGATGCCGTGGATATGTATGCCGAAATGTTGGATAGTGAAGGAAAATCGCTTTTAATAAAATTTGTTTTGAAAGGTCGACTGTCTGAGAATGCAAAATTACGTTTGTCGAATAGTTATTCCGAAGTTAGCGAATTAATAACAGATTTAAGAAAACATTTATTGACTACCAAATCTTTTACCGCTATTCAATCTCGTTTACAAAATACGAATCAGGGTTGGAGGTCCGTTGACGAATATGGTACCGAAATTGAAAAACTTTTTACAGACCTAACTATCTCGCAAGCTGATGGTTACTCAGCGAAATACGCAGTTTTAAAACCATTAAACGAAAAAATGGCTGTAAAAATATTTTCCAACGGTTTAAAAAGTTCCAGGACAAGCACGATCGTAGCCGCCCGAAACTACGACAACCTTAAAGACGCCATTCAAGCAGCGAAGGATGAGGAGGTGGCAATGCCTTCCACATGCTTTCGACCGGACGTCCTTCAGTACTCACGAGGAGGTAGAGGTAAGTACCGATCTTCGTCAAATCCAAGGCAACGAGGATATCAGGGACGATACTCCTACAACTACTCCTATCCTAGGGGTTATTCTAGGGGTTACTCTCGTGGGCAGGCGCACCAGCCTGCTACCTTTCGTCCAGATCGGGGTAGGTATTATTATAATACTAGAGCATATAACCCTCGCCAATCATCGAGGCGTGGTCAAAGTAAGCGAAATATTTATTCTGTCCAACCAACGGACGGAAACGGTAATATTGATAATGTGAATGATAATAATAACGACTCTCAAAACTGTAATCCGTCTATGCAGTTTTTTCGGGATTAAAAATTACGTTATGACTTTTGAGGGACAGTGCAAGTACATTTCATTTTACGTCAATAATAGAAAATATTTATTTTTATTGGATACCGGTGCATCAATATCAGTATTTAAAAATAGTGAATTACCGAATTCTATCCGTGTATTTAGAGACGATACAATAATAAACGGTATAGGAGGTCAAATTCGTTCTTCTGGATATGTGACTCTTACCCTCAAAACAGAGAACCATAAAACATTTTTTCATAAATTTCATGTTTTTGACAAGTTACCTTTAAAAGCTAGTGGAATTTTAGGCCTAGATTTTTTATCAATTTTTAACTGCAATATAGATTTAGCTGCCAATATTCTAACAATAAATCACAATGGTTACAAAACTTTTCTTCCTCTTTTTAATACTCCTGATTTTAGTAATAACCTAGTTTTACCAGCCAGAAGTGAATCAGTTCATTATATATGTGTACGTAAGAATAGTAATAAGGTATGTTGTCTGTGTGTGTATGTGTATTAGGCTAAGCTATAATGTAATAGATTTAAGTTAGTAATAAAATATATCTTCTCCCGATCGGCTGTGTTTTATTACTCGATCACACGTCACTTCAAGTTGAACCCTTTTTACACTTACCCCTTCAATTTATATCGGTGCGGTGTTTGGCAGTTATCAGTTATTTTCACAGAGTATTAAACACTGCGTTCTAAACGCGCTATCAATGTGAAATTATTGAATAATTTTATAATAATTATTAATCGACCGAAACCCCTATTTATCATCTATAATATATAAAATTCAAAAGCAACACATATTATATAAATTAAAATAACATCTCAGAAACTACCGAACCAATTAAGATGACATTTGGCAGCGAGATAGTTTATGCTATAATATAATATAATACCTACTATATATTATTCATCTTAGATGTTCTTACACCATTATAAAAAAAATCACAATCGAATTATATATGCTGGGACTATAGTTAACATAGACACAATACAAAAATGATCCTTCCGTTATGACGTCATCGATCTTCAGGGACTATTACGAAGTTATACATCCAGTTAGAGTAATATATCCATGGATGTAACACATACCGGTAGAGCAGCAGCGGGGCGTCGTCGTCCGTAGAGTAGGGTCCGTTGGGGCGGTAGGAGCGGTCCGACTCGTACCGCGCGGAGCCCCCCGCGCCCCCCGCGCCGCCCGCGCCGCCAGAGCCGGACTCCGACGACGACCACGAGCCGTCCGAGAACCGCTCGCGCACCCTGGCCACACAGTACACACGGTATACATAACATGTCAAGTATCATATCAACGCTAGCAAGCACACACGTAGTAACCCGCTAAGATCAAATTGTTCATCAGAGCCGATAAGATTTTTGATTTCTCAAAAAAAAATCATAACTTCTCTTGTAAACAGAGAAAAATTCATAAGTTCCCTACCAAATAGAGAAGTTATGAATTTTTTTCGAGATATCAAAAATTTTTCGGCTCTGATGAACAATTTGATATTTGCGTGTTACTACGTGCTTTCTAGCGTCGATATAAATTAAATAAAAGTAGGGTTCGTAATACTTATCATATCTCGACAAACACAAGCAAATGACAGTTTAAAGTGACTTGTAAAAAGCATAAACTTATCGTAAATGAATAGGTGTGGCGTTAGCGCACACGGTACGCACGGTACGCACTGTACGCGCTGTACGCACCTCTTGGGCCTGGCGGGCACGACGCTGGCGCTGCTGTCGCCGGAGCTGCGCACGCGCCGCCGCTTGCGGGCAGGCCGCGGTCGCTGCAACGGGTACGATCGGGTTTGAATCAATTTCACAACTTTCAACTTGATTGACTGAATTACTGTAGCTGTGCTATCAATATGTACAGTGAATTTCAACGATATTAAAAAAGGAGGTATATGCTTTATTAATAATAACTTTGAATTATTGACGCTTAATCGGATTCCATGTGATAAACGGCTGCGGTATCTGTACGTGTTACTAGTTACTACTGTACCTGCACGGGGCGCGGCCGGGGGCGGGGCCGCGCGCGGTGCTGCGGGCGGTGGCGGGGGCGGGGGCGGGGGCGCTCGTCGTACGTCAGCTCCACCTCGTCCTCGGGGAGCTCCTCCTCCACCACCTGCACACACACACACACACCGACACGTTATACAGCCAACAACAACATCAGAAACCCATGTTTTGATTGAACCCGTATCATACTTCTACACATGTAGGATTCAACATCACAATCAATACTTTACTTAACATGTCAGCTTTAGTTAACCGAGCACACTGTTTTCAGAACTAGGCATTTTTGATTAAGTCTTTCACAGATAATTTTGTAAATAAGGGCGACTAGCCCGTTTTGTTTAGGCAGCTCCATCGAAGATCCCGTTAACAAGCAGATCCGCGAACTTCCCTTAGTGTCGTGACCGACCACTGACCATAAGCTAGTCTCCCTGTTGTCTTACAACGTCGTTGACGCAGGACCACCAGGACCACACCATCATATATTCCATGTTAACAAGACAAGCCAGTCACCTCTATCCTGGAGTATGCGCTGGAGTCGGAGTGCGCCGCCTGCTCCCACTCGGACGACGAGCCCGCCTCCTCCTCCCCCTCCTCCTCCCCATCCCCCTCGCCATCCGCCGTCGACGCGCTGTAGTCTGCGGAAACGACACATACATAATTTGCTGAATGCTGAATCTTGGCAGAAGTCAAGTAGAGTGAGAACGGATGGACTTCGGTCCAAATTAGTGACGTCACCAAGATTCATTATTTTATGGATGATAATCACTAATGTTGTGTACATCAGTAATGAAGAATGTGGGTCCGGCCTTAAAACTTAACGATCATGCCGTAAACCTTTGGAAGTACATAATATGATGATGATATTCTCCATGGTCACTATGGAGAAAATTCCCCGTGAAGGGCCATCCATAAATTACGTCACACTAATTTCATGACTTTTGACCCTTCCCCCCTCCTTGTCACATCTGGTCACATTTGTGAGATCTCCCCCCCCCCCTAGTGTGCCGTCACATATTATAAAATTTTACACCTAGAAATTATTAAATTAAAACAGCAGTTCCGAAATAGTTTAATTTCTATTAATTGTTTTTTAATATTTACCGATACATACCAATTATTCGAATTTTAAATGTGACGTCACGAAATTTAGGACCCCCTCCCACCCCTTATCACACAATGTCACACTACATCGACACCCCCTTTACGTGTGACGTAATTTATGGATGGCCCCTGAGCTGGAGCGGCAGATTAGGTTGGTCAATAAACAAGTATAGATAATGCACGTACCGTTGTTCCGCGCGGGCCGCGCGCTGGACGGGCCGTTCTTACTCTTCTTGCCGACCCCTTTCCCTGCCGACAGACACAGCGTTAAAGCTGAAAACAAACTGTCGGACGCGGCTTACGGACGCGGCTGAAGGATGTGACGTAATAGGTATCTAGATAATGAATGTACACTGAGCAAACTATCGGAGGTAAGTCGCGGACGTGACCTTGAGGCGTTCGGACGTCCAAGAGCTATCTGGCGCGCTGGATGTTTTTGTCATGTGCACATTATCAGTGGCGGCTGTCAGCCGCGTCCGATCAGCCGCGGCTTATAGTATGTTTGCAGCTTAACACACCGCTCACACCGAGCTCACACACGCAACAAGCGTGATGAAATAAACTGGTTTTTTCATCTTAGTATAATGTCATAGAACAGACATCTCGAACAAAATGTGTCCCGCCGGGAGGTTCTATTTTCAAAATTGAGCCCCCGTTCTCCTTTCAGAATCGAACGAATCCATTGAACATTGAAGCCGATCGGCGCCAATTCATTGGGACATGCATTGTGTTCGCGGTGTTGCTTCTATATGCTAGTAATAATACTTCAATGTTTTGTTTTTCTTCTTTCTTGACCGGCAAAGCATCAATGATGCGTTTGGTGTTTTAGATGTCATGGGCGATGACAGCCACTTACCATCAGGTTGATCGTCGTCTCATTTGCCGGCTATTTCCTTAAAAAATGATGAAAACATTATATACCTTTCCTGTGCGCGTTGAGCGGCGCGTCGCTGTCCCACGAGTCGGTCCGCGGCCGCGACGCCGCTAAAAACGAACAACGAACACATTATGCACACATGCACACACACATCATAAATATACAAAACTACTCTTCAATATTTATGTGAAGATCGTCTTTTGTTTTGCAGTTTTTCTTTCTTTAATTCCAATGTATGTCCTATGTATAAATAATGCATAGTTTAATTATGTATTTGTAAATATTTCACAAGTTCGACGACAATGCGTCTGGCGGCTGACTTCACGGAGATCAATGCCAGTAATAATATGAATGACCCTGTACCGGTGGTGGCAGTGGGCGTGGTGGGCGTGGTGGGCGTGGCGGTGGCGCTGGCGGCGTGCACGCGGCGCGAGGTGGCCGCCAGCGTCTCCGAGTCAGAGCTGCCGGACCCAGCCAGCGGGTCCTGCGGGTCCAGCGGGTCCTGCGGGGCACGCACACCGCGCGCGGCCAGGCGGCGCGGGCGGGCGGGGCGCGGCCGGCCCCCGCGCGCCGCCGCCGGCAGCCGCGCCCACAGCGCCTCGAACAGCGACGACAGACGGACCGTCATCGAGTAGATCTGAGAACACGTTAACAATATTATACGCTACAGTTGACACGACATGTCACATTGACAGACGTTTCACTGTTGAGAAAGCGTCTCCGTTGCATGGATTTCCAATATATACAATATCTATACTAATATATAAAGAGGAAAGATTTGATTTTTTGTTTGCATTGAATAGGCTCCGAAACTACTGAACCGATTTGAAGAATTCTTTCACT
This sequence comes from Thymelicus acteon, assembly GCA_951805285.1. Classification (NCBI taxonomy): domain Eukaryota; kingdom Metazoa; phylum Arthropoda; class Insecta; order Lepidoptera; family Hesperiidae; genus Thymelicus; species Thymelicus acteon. The sequence continues at coordinate 23,162,742 of OX638214.1, read as the reverse complement.
GTTGGGAAGCTACACTATCCCCGGGTAACATAGGCTATATTATATTTTCAAAAAAACGGGTAAAAAAAATAAGAAAACCGAAGCAAAGCGAGGGCGGTTACTCGTATACAATAAAGACGGCTGTTAAAATTTTTTGATTTAAATATACTTCGAGTTTGGCGGCGACCTACTATGTTAAAACATTTTTTACTCGTAAAGACAATAGTCACTTACACGAGACCGTATTACAGCATGGAGTAGATTTAGGACTTTCGATTATTATCTATACAAATAAATAAAATTGGAGTGTCTGTTTGTAATATTAAAATAACCGCTTTTTACTAAGTGCATTTGGATGTATACACGGTACATTTTTTACAATTTTTACAATTTTTGTCTGTCTGTTTGTTCCGACTAATCTCTGAAATGGCTGGACCGATTTTGACGGGACTTTCACTGGCAGATAGCTGATGTAACTTTTGTTTAGGAAAAAAATAGTTTGTTAGGCGATACGGTCAGCTAGTTTTCTATATATTCTGAATATTTGTTTGACAATAATTAATTCAACGTTTGTAAGTATAGTGTACATACCCGACTGCGCTTGTTGGTGTTGTAGAGGCGCGAGTTGGCGAACACGAGGCGCACGTCCGCGGCGACGTGCGCGGCGCGCGCGTACCGCCCGCCCGCCAGCCGCGCCGCCACCGTGCCCAGGTCCATCGGCCGGGACACCACCGTCGCGTAGTCTGCACTCACACACACACACACTGTCACACACACGTCACATACAAGAAACAAAAGAATGAGCAACCAAATCTTGGTTACACTTGCCACTTGGTTGGTCATACCAAAGGCATAGCATGACTGCGACAGTGAAACTATAATCGGCACGAAGTTAGCATCGGGTTTTAAGTCTCTGATTGAGTGCATTTATTATTATCGTTGCCATTTTGTATACCGAATAAGTTAGTGCTTGACCACAAAACCACCTAATGGTAAGCAGTAATGAAGTCGTGGATGGTAAAGCACACTAACTTAGTACAAGCCTATTCAATCTTGACTTGAAGACACCCACAACTATCAATAGTTAAATACACACCTATCCATTGCGAGCCAAGTTTCGGTTTACCAAATACACTGTACATAAGAACACAACGTTAACATTAATATAACATCCATAAATCTAAAATGAATTTTAAATCAAACGCCACTAGTCCATAGTGGATACAATATCACTGCAACGCCATCTAGTCAACATGTATGGTACTATACGTATATGAAGCGAGTGGCGTGTAGCGTGTAGTGTACCGACCGGGCGCCTGGTGCGGCGACACGGGCCGGCGGAAGGGCTCGGCGTCGGGCGAGGCCAGCAGCTCGCGCAGCACGTCCGCGCACGCCGCGCGCCAGTCGCCGCCGTCCGCGCCCGCGCCCGCAGCGCCCGCCCGCCGCGACGACCCCGACTGCGGATACACACCGGCCCATTTTATATTAAGTACATAACGGTCAAATAGAACAGAAGTAGAACTCTAAACACAGCCCACTCAGGCAATACACGAAAGATAATAGTGACCGGTATCTATGTGCTGTTCACAGCGTTGCTAGAATTCTTGTATGGAGTTATAGTTCTGCTAGTAGTCACGCTGTGAGAAAACTCAGTCACATTCGCGATTGGTCTCAAACGACGTTATGTGACCTAACGTGAGTGACGGATTGCGTGTGTGACGTTGAGCATGTGAACCGTTCTGTTGTCTCTCTGTGACGTTCGTATGTAAGTGGTGGTGGTGGTGGTGTCGTGGTGGTGTGGTGGTGGTACTACCTGCGCGGCGAGCGGCGCGGCGTCGTCCTCCGACTGGTAGGCGGCCACCAGCTCGTGGTACTTGCTCACCACGTCCACCGTCCGCCAGTTGCTGCCGACACAACACAACACCCGTTATACAAGCTTGTTGTCTCTTTCCTGTCTTTACTCCCCTTGCTCCCAAAATGATTCACCAGTGGCAAACTTTAGTAGCGTCACCTCGAGTACCAGAACAGTAGTGTCGGACGACGTCGTCAATACAATATTACACTGCTGTTTAGGGGCCATCCATAAATTACGTCACACGTTAGGGGAGAGGAGTTCCAAGGGGTGGGAAGGGGTCCTAAATTTCGTAACGTCACATTTCAAAATGGAATAATTGGTATGAATAGGTAAATATTAAAAAAAAAAACAATTTATGGAAATATAACTTATTTCGGAACTGCTGTTTTAATTTAATAATTTCTGGGTGTAAAATTTCATAATATGTGACGTCACATTAGGGGGGGAGGTCACACATATGTGAACAGCTGTGACAAGGACAGGGGCAGGGGTCAAAAAGTCATGAAATTAGTGTGACGTAATTCATGGATGGCCCCTTAAACGACATGGCGACATTTCAAAAAGGCAAACGTGAAGACGGGTCACCTGATGGTAAGTGATCACCGCCGCCCATGGACATTAGTAACATCGGAGACGTCACGAATGCGTTGCCGGCCTCGAAGAAAACAATAGACCCGCTTCACTTCAAGAAGTTCTCCATGTCATAGTTTGGAGAGAAGTTCGTTCCACAGTTTACACGTGCGGGGTAGAAAACTACGCGAGAACCGAACTGTGGACGAATGCCAGGTATCCAGGTGGTGTGGGAACCTGGTACACCGTGATGTGCGATGACGAAAATTAACCACAGGGGTTTAACCAAACAGTTCTTCAGAACATTCCCCATTACACAGACGGTAGGATATAATAAGGTACCGAAGCAGTTGGGTGTGCATGAACGCACGCACACTCACAAGTGCGTGCGTGCGTGTACGTGCATGCGTGTGTGTGCGTCCACCTGATGATGTAGAGCAGCAGGTCGGTGACGAGGCGCGCCTGGCGCACGATGGGCGAGTGCGGCTCGTTGAACCGCTCCGCGTTGCTCGCGATGCAGCGCACGTCGAACTGCGCCGCCGCCGCGCGACGGTAGAACTACATGCACACACAAACACAATCCATTATAAACATCGCCATATATTTCCTTTTATTTTTATGTATGACTGCGAAATAAGCAGTAATAAAAATTAAATTAAATATTTATTTAAATTTTAAGCACTACAAGATGAGATACGAACTAATGATTTCGGCTACGTGTTGTCTGTCTGTCTGTCTGTTGACTTGGCAACGTGTACGGTGTCGGTGTGTGCGTGTGCGTGCACTCACCAGGTTGTCGAAGCGCGCGCGCACGGTGGCCAGGTCGACGGGGTAGGGCACGACGAGCGCGTAGCTCGGGTAAGCCTGCAGGTCCACCGGCGCCACGAACGGCTCCGCCACCGACAGAGACATCACCTACAGGAGTCAGTAGGTAACTGCAAATAACTCCGACCGACAAATAACGGCGACCTCTCTGATAACACTTCATACTGCTGTATAAAAGTAGGCCCTTCCGTACGTATAGGTAATACTAATTAACTCAGGGAAGGAGCCTGTTGCAAAGAAAAAGTTTCAATGCTTTCTATACAATTGCAAGATAAGAAGCATGAATTTTTCATAGCAACACTATACTCATATCTCATAGCACCAATATAAGACACGACGAGCGCGTATACGTCCGTGCAACGTGTGCAGTCGTATGTTCTACCGAGCGCACGCAATATACGCAACGTATATAGTTTGAAAAGATGACGTTGTTTTACCTGCGAGATGTGGTGCGCGATGTGCCGACAGGCGGCGGGCGGCCACTCGTGCGTCTCGGAGCGGTACAGCACGGCCTCCAGCTCGTGCGGCAGCACCGGCACCGCGCCGCCAGGCTCCGACGGCAACCTGTCGGGGTCGATGGGCTCGAGGTCCCAGGGCGACAGGCGCTCCACCTCGCCGTTGTCCCAGCGCACGCGCAGCGCGAGGAAGTTGGCGGCGGCCTCGGCGGCCCAGGCGGCGGCCGCGGGGTCGGCGGGCGGCGGGGGGCGCGGGGCGGGCGCGTCGGGCGCGGACGGCGCGGGCGCGGGCGGAAGGCGCTCCAGCACCGTGCCCGTCCACCACGAGTCGTCGATCATGCAGCGGAAGCGGTCGCCGGCGCCCCAGCGGCGCGCCACGGCGGCGGTGTACTGCGCGCGCAGCACGAGGAAGTCGATGACGTCGGGCATGTCGTGGTAGCGCACGGTGAACACGCGGCCGGCGGGCGGCGGACGCGGCCGCTCGCGCGCCAGCCGCACGCACGCCACGCGCGGCGGCTTGATGCAGTACTTCATGCCCACCACCTTCACCGCCTCGCACTCCTGCACACACACACACACACACAGTCGAGGGTGTTACACAATGTTCTCGTCGAGTATTTTGTAGGTGTCGCTAGTAGTTCAACTTACGTAAATGTGCATCCGCTCCCAGGGCTTGTCCCGCGGGTGCACCTTGTACAGGTCCTTCTCGGCCACCGCCTCCAGGTACCGCTGGTGGCCCTGCGACAACAGCATTTTACATAAGTACTGTATCTAGAGGAGCCTCTCACAGATCGTAAGACACGAGTAGATGTTAGAGCGAGATGAAGATAACGTGAAGCAAGTATGAAGAGTTACCAGACGGAAGTAGAGACAGCGGTCGCCCATCTGCGGGTGGTAGGGCGCCTTGCGCGGCGCCACGGCCGTCAGCCACTCGCCCACGCGGTACGGCTCGGGCAGCTCGGCGCCCCCCGTGCCCCCTGCCGCCGCCCCCGCGCCCCCGCTGGTCGACGGGCCGGGTACTGACACGGACGCCGAGCGCTTGGCCGGCGCCGTGCTCGGACTGTACCTGTTAACATACACATCGATAAATATTTCCACCGATAGATGGCACTGCACATACATTACTTGATATTAAACATAATTTACACCTTCCGATACTCAGCAAGACTTATATAAGATTCAAATGTTTGATTTTGTTGTTTTTCTTGTACGGCTAGCGACCTAGCACACAGATAGACCACCGGAAGGTCGGCAAGCGGTCTCAGCTACCAGCCAATAAACAACTAGCTAGAGGACTTATTACTGCATCAGGTTCGGCTGTAGATTGCATCCAACATAGTTTAAGTAAATTGTAACAAAAGTGTAAAAAAATTACAATACATTTTCTATACAACAGTACATAACACCGACAGTCGACACACTAATGTACAATACGACCGACGTATGCGAACTTTAGCGCATGTAAGACAGAGATAGCGACACGAATATGCTAACGTGTGACTGAGACATAATACGCCGCGTACCGAGCATTGCCGAATTGTGTTCCAGCGCAGCCTTTTGCGCGAAGTTCAGACGCGCCGAGATACGTCGGCCGTACTGTACACTCAATACTATGCGTTGTGCGAGAGTTAGGTACGTACAATATGTTGAATACATTTTTCTCTTCAAATATATTATATTAACTTTTTAGGTTCTTTGACAGAAGCCGGTAGCAATGATTTTCTTCCTACATTAAGCCGGGCCAGGCTAATTAATTAATGTTTGATGGTATAAATGTGTTTAAATATGTTGTTTTATGACAATAATGTGTCTAGATATGTTTCTGAAGCCATGCGTGTTACAAGTTACAAGTTGATAGCATTCATTGACTGGAAGAAGAGATGAAGCAATGAACAAATGCAACGAACGTTTGAACGTAGTGCAAGATCAGACAATTACTTTGACTAACGATTTATAGACAAATTTTATTATGTACCTAACTTTTTTTGCTGCATCTCTCACTTCGGTAACTTTTTGTTGATGATGTTAAGGTAGAGCAATACACATTCATCAACTAGCCACTATAATATGTGTACATACAGGTTGTATTCAATCGCTTTGGCCAATTTTTCGATGTATTTATGTTTCAACCCAGACGCCATATGTGTGAACTGCATGTATAGCTGCATGTATGTGTGAAGAAGCATTCATCTACTAAGCTCTAGCTACAATCGATTACATGCCTATTAAGCGTAAGCTCGGTATTTTCCTTGTTTTACGATCAGTCGCTTTTGATCCGCAAGCTGGCGGGATGACGTCACGAATGCCGTCTTCGATCAATCGATCGTTTACTGACGACACAAGCACTGCTACACTACGTTACATACACCAGTAACTCGCTAACGCCTCAACTCAAGAGCCACTTACGGTTACTTAAATCGCTGTTTAGTTCAGAATCACCATACAAACTCTGTACTTAGGAGCGATTTAAAGTGGGGAATTCACTAGACAGACATCCCCACGGGCAAGTCTGCAGACAAGCCCGCCGGGCCTCGCTACTATAGGACTGTGCAATGTTTGCTAGTGTAGGGCCGTTGCAGTCAGTCTGGCAGACTTGTCTGTTGCTTGTCCGCGCGATCTCATTTTGTCTGTGAGGGCACAGACATGCCCGTACGTGAGTGTTCACCGCGGGCTGTCTGTTCACAGACCCGAGAGCGACAGCAACTAGGACAGACGTCCCTATCTGATTTTATTTATCGAACTGTGGAGTACATGCGTATAAAATGAGTTTTAATGAAAATGAAACAATCTGGACAGAATTCCTAGCGGAATATAGAACATATCCATGTTTATGGAAAATAAAAAGCAAAGAATTAATGAACTCCGAATTACGAAATGCTGCCTACCAAAATTTAATAAATAGATGTAAAGAAATATACCTCGATGCTAATTTAGCTTACGTTAAGAAAATTAATAAAAAAAAATAAAAAACAAAAAACGTTGTTGCGTAAAAAAAACTAAAAAGAGAAAAATAAGCCCAGTAGTTTAGAATGTGGTTAAAAGTCGGAACCCATTTTTCAAGTAATCAAATCTTGTTTGTTTTTTCCAGCAACCCTGTAAAATTTAAATGGGTCCCGACTGTAAATCCTTCTATGGTTTACTTGTTCAGTATTACTTTTAACAACATTCTAAACTACTACTTTTTTATTTTACCCTTTTTAATTAGGATTCATTGAATTCTTTATTAGACGAAGAAAATCGCAATGATTTTATTTCATTAAGGGAGTTAATAAATTAGCGTGAATGGTTGTTTAAACAACTTTAAGTCGTTATAATATATTCCAATAGTCAAACAGTACATATTAATGCAGCACCAGCAATTATAGCGATTTTCCTTCGTTGCATTGTCATTATATTGTGTACGCACAACACAACTAATCGTTACGCCGCTCCAACATAAACTGATAAGTCTGTGTAGTGTATTGTGGCGACAGACATGCCCGGCCCGACTGCCCGCGGGCAAGTCCGCGTAGTGTATTCCCCGTTTAAGTAACCGTTAGTGACTCTGAGTTGGGGCATAAGACGCTAACTACCGACACGCGTGTATTAAGTGACCGCGGTACGATGCCACCACAGCAGTGTGACCACCAGTCGTCACTTGAGCTCTAAAAAATATTACGAATATCGTCTAATATCGAGTATAGCTGGCTCATCGGGGAGAGCATGTCGCCGTGGTAGCACCGCGCCGCCGAGCCTACCTGCACGTACATGGGTGTGGGTGAGGGGGCGGGGCTGTGGGCGGGGCTGGGGGCGGGGCCGGCGCGGCGCGCGGGCCGCGGGGAGGCGCAGCGCCGCGCGATCATCAGCGTCGCCCTGCCGCCAACAGGACCGCTCAAGGTCTTCGCACACGACTCGGTGACGCTCAATAATACATAATATGTTTGACTCGCTGTGTACGTCACATCCTATTAAAGTCGTGTGCGAAAACCCACAGTCGACCCGACTTACGCACGAGTAAAGCAAGACTGAATCACTTGGAGCTTGTTATAATTTGTTAATTAGGCTAATATGTGGCATCGGATCCAGGTCTGTTATAAGACCAGGAGATTAATTCAGCAGCCGCACTAGATCCACATTCGCCGAAACGGATTACAGCTGCATCATTCCTTGTTAAGAAGCTCGTTATGTACCGGCGTCCTCGTATAAAGCTAAGCTAAAGTTATGAAGGTATTTAAGAATGTTAGTAAAAACCACTATTTTTGTATAGCGGATGTTACTTATAATTTATATGACAGATGATAAAAGTAGAAATCAGTACAGTAGCGGTGAACAAGTACCAGGCGCGCATGACTCACCGGGTGGTGGGCACGGGCTTGCGGCGCGCGCGCGCGGGCGGGGCCAGCGCCGGGCCCGCCTCCCAGTCGGAATACTGCGACGACGCGGAGCTGCTGCGGACACGGAAAACAAATGCACTTTACTAACAATCTAACGAAACAATCTCGTAGGTAATTCATTTATTTGTCTGTAAAAAATATCTAAAAGTATATTTTATAAAAAAATGTATTGTCCAAAAAAAATGGTATTACTCGCGCCATTAAAGAAACGAATCTAGAATGGCGGAACTTACCATTCCCTCTCACTCGCACGTTATTCCTTTTTTTAGTCACACAGCACGCAAAAAAATTGACCCTGGTGAAGGGACGTCTAAACAATAAAGTTTTAATATACTAGTTCTGTTAGCTTCTTGTTTTTTTATGAATGCAATTTTCAAATAACAACATAATTATCACCTATCTAACAACTCTGTTTTGCTGACGGTCCTAACCTATCATTACAAGCACCGACCGTCATTTTAGATTCATTTCTTTAGTGTTTGACGACCCTGTAGCCTAGTTGGTAGCGACCCTGCCTGCGAAGCGAGGGGTCCTGGGTTCAAATCCCGGCCGGGGCAGATATTTATGTGACAGATAAATACTTGTACTCGGGTCATAGATGTGATTGTGATATGTTATGTGCCGTCCATGCCACCGGCGACACAGGTAATACACCTACTGCGGGGGTATGAGTGTAATAGCGTGAAAAAAATAATGATCTACCACAGGTAATTAGCAGTTAGATTACATGTAAATAATACAATAAATATAAATTAAAACGGCAATTTCACAGGTGAATAGCTAACAGAAACGTAATAAAGTATACAAGTAAGACGCACACGCTGTCGCTACCGGCAACCATTTAACTGCACGTACAGTGCGTACGGCCGCTGTCGGCGGGCACTCGAACCATGGAGCATTGAAAGGTAGGAGGGCCATCTCATATAAAGGGAAAGTTGAAAAAGTGTCCAGCTGTTTACTGAGAATGGAGGTTCCAATAATGGCCATTTCAGAATGGCGCTAGTGTGTAAAAAATAGATATATGAACATGGCTGTTGTGAGGGAGTGAAGTTTGCTGAGTTATGCCACCCGTAATGAATGGCGCTAGTGTCTGATAGATATTCGAACATAGCTGTTGTAGACCGCACCGCAGCGCCACTGTAATTGGACAATTTTTTACGGACACTTTTCATACATGGCCCTCCTTCTACTCTATCCTCCGTGACTCGAACACATCACGACAACACTACAACGTACGGTGACTACAGACTACAGACTACACAAACACGCAGTACTCACTCGTCCGAGCGCGAGCTCTTGCTAGCGCTCCGAGAGCTACAACAAACACAAGTACATGTTAAATGACATTGTTTACTATCGCAGAATACACATGTGTCATTTGTAGGATTAGCTATTAAAGTGAAACCATAGAAGACATAATAGTACATAATGTACCAAAGACTCACTCCGCAAAATCAATTAAACACGGGGGTGACAGAGAAAAATGCAACATTTTCTTGTAACGTTTTACCGTCACGGCTGCGTCAGTATCGCACGACGAATTAAAAAAAAAACTAATGAATGATCGGTACCTGTCTGACTGAGTGGTGTCGCTGCCACTGGAGGTGCGCGCGCGGGCGCGCGGCGGGCGGGGCGGGCGTGGGGGGCGCGGCGGGCGGGCGGCGCGGGGCGCGGGCGACGAGCGGCCCGAGCCGGACGCCGAGCCGGAGCCGGACGCGGAGCCGGACGCCGACAGCCGGACGGACTCGTCCGATGTGTCCGAGGACGCCTCCAACTCCTCCAGCTCGTCGTCCAGCCGCTCCAGCTGCACCTGCGGGTGTTGTTGCGCTATTTATTGTCACAGCGCGGCTATTTATGGCAGTATGTTGGTGGTACCCGCAGGTGGCGAACGGGCTTGCCGAGCGGTCGCTTCAGAACGCGTCAGACATAATATTTGAGGAAAAATCAATGGTTCGTATTTTAAATTATTATTTTGTAGGTCAGACGATGGTACTGCAAAAGTAAACAAAATTCTAACTAGCGAACTCATTTCCTGCTCGAAGGACTAAAATGGCTTTTGGCAAAATAGCTATTGTAAGAGGTATCTCTAACATGAATGGATGTTATCATTAAACGTTACCCGTGGCTCCGGGCGCGGTGCGGGGCGCGGCTGGCGGGGCGCAGGTGCGGGGCGGGCGCGGGCGCGGGGCCGGCCGCCGCGGCGCCGCGGGCCGCCGACGCCCTCCGTCGCCGTGCTAATCATGACGGGGCGGCGCCGCATCTCACGCCGATACCACGCCATCTCAAAAGCGTGCATCTCCGCGCTGCAACATATACACATCTAGCTTACGACTAGATCAGCTGTAGTTTCACATCTTCATCTGGCCAGCTGAAGATTCTATCTATAGCAGTATAGCATTTTTTTTATTAGGTTCACAAAACTGGACATTGCACTTCACAAACTTAGTAAGTACCTACATAATATACAGTTGATTATTGTGAACATCCTTCTAGATGTGAACACTGCATGCGCATTTATAGCAAATAAATGATTATGATTATGATTATGATTATGCGTAATAAAAATAGAAACAATGGAAAAATTAAGTAGAAGAAACTAAAGCTACCTTAACACACAGATCCTGATTGATCTGACTGTTAAGATCCATTTTTTTTTTTATAAAGATATTTATAACAATATGAGATCACCTGGCCTGCTCGATGCGCTCGCGCACGCTGGCGGGCAGCGGCGGCACGGCGGGCAGCGCGGCGGGCGGCAGGTCGCCGGGCGCGCCGCGCTCCCACGAGCCGGCCGTGTGCCGCACGCCCTCGCCGCGCCACACGCCGCCGCCCGCGCCGCCTGCCGCGCCGCCCCCCGCGCCGCCCGCAAACCCGTCCGCCTCCGCCGCCATCGCCTCGATGATTGCGTCCAACCTGAATATGGAGGTAACACTAGGTCAAGAGCAAAACGGGAAGTTTTTAGAACTTGGCATATTTTTCTATACCCTTGGATTCTAGCCAATTATAACTCATATATTATTTAACTAGCTAATACTTGGCGACGGTTACCATAGTTATAAAGGCAGCAACTATTCGAAACAGTAAGTTAATCCAAAACCTTTGAAATTCGTTCTCAAGTTCTGTGGCATACGTCTCCAATATTTTTAATTGAATACATCAATCACGCTCGTCAATAGAGCGACCAAACAAGAACACATATCGTATTTAACAGTTCGTATTCACGCGAATAATTTCTGTAACAAATCATGATAAGGTACTTGATCTGGTACCTATCGTCCAAGTAGGACAAGCCGTGAAGCCATGTTACCTGGAGGCGGGCGTGGCGGCGGGCTGCGCGGGGATGAGCTGCGCCAGCGCGAGGTGCTCCCGCCCGGGCACGAGCCGCTGGAAGGCAGGCGCGTGCGGGGCGCCCTCCACGTCCACCAGGAAGGGCGGCGGCATCAGGTGCGGCGGCATCTCCGTCTGCTCGTCCAGCGCGCCGCCCAGCGCGTCACGCACTGCCCGCACACATACAGACAAACATACAGTAACATGTCGTCATTCATCAAAAGATGTATATTTGTTTTTTTCCACGACACGAAAAGTGGTTTCTTAAAGTAAAAAAAAAACTAAAGCAACTTTTACAAACTAATCATATACGACACCACCGATCGTATACGATGTAAAACTTTTAGCCGTGACGAAGAGACGATTTTTTTATAATAATGCAAATGAAAATAATAAAGAAAATACACTAAAATTCCTTTCACCCAATATCCCCCAAAGTGTGGTGTCTCCCTAGGAGCGAAATGCCGACATCGTAGTGTTACGTACCTAGCGGGCGGTAGTCGGTATGGAAGAAGAGCTCGGTAGGCAGCGTACGCAGCAGCCGGTGTCCGCGCCCGGGCGCCAGCAGCAGCAGGTGTCCGTGCGAGTCGGACGCCGCCACCAGCGCGCCCCCGCCCCATTTCGCGTCAAACAGCGCGCCCTCGCCCTGCCCCGCGATCTCGTTGTGGTACGAGCTTATCACCTGCACAGTACAACACACGTTGATATTTACGGCGAACACTTATCTGTTATGCCTTCCGACCCATTTGTCACATGTGATCATATGGTGTTATTTCCAAAGGCCACTGGGACCAAAATTATGTGACCAAAAATTCATGAGTTACAAAGGATCTATGTAAGATACATTTTGAAGCTCGTATCTCTTAATAAGGTAGTTGGTAAAGAAATAACAATTGACAGTAGAATGTAATTTTTTCACAGTTCCTAGGCAAGATTTCAAAAGCGATTTAGGATTTAAAAAAACTATCTCAGTTCGATATTTGACAGAGTCAATATCATTGAAGCCCGACACGATCACCAACAAAACTGTGTCAGTTGTCACAACAAGTAACACAAAACTCTGTGCCGCAGCCGCTGCAGGCACGGCGGTGCGGGTCGCGCCGCGAGGGGGTAGTAAATCATGTTTGTAGCTCATGAGCTACAACTCACTGCACGACCGTCGAGTTCGCGGTGTTTACTGTATACACTAGTAATAGTACCAACCTCCCCCGAGGCGGCGTCCCAGACGAACAGCTGTCCGTCGTGGCCGGCGGAGAGCAGCACGCCGCGCAGGAAGGGGTGCGCCTCCAGCACGTACGCCTCGTCGCGGTGCCCGCGCAGCACGCGCGTCTGCGTGCACGTGCGCGCGCACCACACCTGCACACACGCACACACGACATTATAACAACAATTGGTTAATAATATAATAGGGGAGTTGACATTAACTGTAATTTTTTTTTATTTATGTTTATGGTCTATGGTGAAACAAAGACACGGCTAGTTACCCGGATGGTGTTGTCGGAGACGGCCGTCATGACGAACTCGTCGGTGCAGTCCCAGCACACCATCGTCACCTGCAACCGACCGACACACAACAACCACACGTTAATTAAAAAATGGCAGCGATTTTGTGACGCTTTAAATGTGAAGTAATTGAAACTATACTTGAGTCAAACTCGTATCAGAATACTTGTCAACAAATCGTAAAAATTCCTTTATAGGGTTTTCACAAACTGATTTGTATTTCGCACACCAAATAACTATTAAAGAACGAAATAATCATTATAACGTTTGTGACATCTTCATTATTTTAATATTGACCTATAACAACAACACACTAAGAGAAAACGACGTAAAAACCAACATCTTAAAACAATTTTCGTCATGAATAACTCACGCTCGCACATCCTTAATTTCGTGAAGCGACTTCAAACCTTTGTAGAAACTTATTGTTTTGAGGCCGGCCTACCTATGACTATAAATAGAAATGACTACGAAAACCTCACAGCTATAATGGCGCTTACATGGTTTGCAACTTGGTCGTATTATATTTCGAAATACAGTGAAATCAACTTATCTGTGACTATAAGGAGGGCGCTGCCGGACGCATTGGACCAATCATAGTGCGCATAGTAGTAATTTATGAATGGGATGGCATTAGTTCCAATTTTCGCCACGTCACAAATAAGTTCTTGAGAGATGGCACTGTACAGATTATACAGATATTTCATTCCACTCAATATGCATGAGCATAAAATTATTTATAAGTTAAATTTCATTAAACAAAGCCGAATAACATTTTATATTTATGTTTATGTATTTTAAAACAGTCTATATCGATTTTATACGTAACTATTCCGTGTTATTTTAAACTTTTGCAAAATAAATATTATGTTTAAAAATAAAATAAAATGATAAAGAGTGGAACGGAACGCGACTTGCGAACTCCAGATTTAGTTCAAACGTACTTTATACGACCAAAAGTTTCATGCACCTGTTTGTTTGTGGTCGCTAGGCAACACAGTGCTTATGTAAATTCTGATTCGAATGTGAATATAGTGTAGTGTACGGAATCGTACATGATAGTTGCTTATTATAATTGATTTGACGACAATGCATTTATACAAAGTTACCGGGAAGTGCATTATTGACAACCGCACGAGACAGACGCGGCGAGCGCAAGTCGTCTAACTGGACGGTCGCAAATGAAAACATTACATACAACTCATCGACTACTTTACTTATCGCCGTGAACTACAACTCACTAACTGACGGACAGGACTAACTGGTACTGTACATTTTGGTCCTTCGAGCCGGATTTATTTTGACAAAGCAAATTGTCACCCTCATGGAGGTTCACAGGAGTGTAAAATTGTTAAGTATATTATTTATTACAAATTTATATGATGCAAAAATATTGTCAGAGTGCAATCCGGGCCGCGCTCACAGCCCGACCACGACCGCTTGTTTCGACCGAAAGCATTCAAGTGACATGCATCGCTACTGGCATAGTGTATACTGGACCTGTCCGTCCCGGCTGTTATTGTCAGATGGTAGTTCTCGAGCCACCGACATACCTTGAGCTTCTTGTTATCATCCTGCGGCGTGTTGTCTGCAGGAGGGGCGCGCAGGAGGGTGTGCCTCCACTGCGTGGCGTGCAGCGCCCACAGCGCGGCCGAGCCGTCCTTGGAGCCCGACAGGAAGCGCAGGCCGCGGTGCGCCCACGCGATGGAGTCCACCGCGTCCGCGTGCACCGCCGTCTCCAGCACGCGCCGCGGACCGCCTGCATACACACAAACACACACACACACACACATTGAAATATACACTTCAATAGGTACACGCTTTTAGTGTCAACTTACTAAAACAAGAAACATTGTGACTGTGGTGTTAACGTTAAAGAGTTCCCTCATCTGGAGCCAAACCTGAATCAAGTGTTAGGCCAAGCTTATCACATAAATAAATTGTAATAAGAACTAAAGCAGTATGTATATTTTGTAATCTTTGAGATAACAGGAAGTAGGTATATTTATGCTTGCAAGATTTGACCCACATAAACAAAGTAAGCTAAATAAAAGCGTTTAAAAAGATAATGACGACCCTGTAGCCTAATTGGTAGCGACCCTGCCTGCGAAGCGAGGGGTCCCGGGTTCGATTCCCGGCCGGGGCAGATATTTATGTAACAGATAAATATTTGTACTCGGGTCATGGGTGTTACTGTGATGTGTTTATATGTGTCGTGACACAGGTAAATAACCTACTGCAGGGGTATGAATGTGTAAACGTTTAATGGTACTGTTTCTCGAACAAATTTTCAAGTTGGTTCTGCATAATTATTTGTTAATATATAGGAACCAAAACATGTAAATAACAACTGAGTACGCCGTCACTGACCGGGCTGCATGGCGTAGAGCCTGACGTAGTGGTCGGCGCTGCCGGCGGCGAGGAAGGCGGCGCCCGCGGACCAGGCGGCGCAGATCATGTGGCAGGCGCCCGGGCGCAGGCGCTCCACGAACTGCACGGGCGGCGCGAACTGCCCGTCGCTGGAGCCCGCCCAGAACGCCACCGAGCCGTCCGTGGACGTGGACGCCAGCCAGCGCAGCCCCGCGCTCGCGTGCGCGGGCGGCGCCCAGTGGACCTGCTCACATATACAAAATATTTAATATGTCATGATCTATGGTCTTTAGGTTTACTAAACTTGCAGTAAAGACTTAAGCGTATAGACAAGTTTCCAAAATAGTATATTTAAACGTTAAAACGATAGCTAAATATATTGAAAACGAGGATAAGATGAACGATGACGATACAATAAGCTGAGTATAGATTCAGGTTTTCCACATCCCTGGCAAATTATGTACTTTACATAGGAAGAATATGGAATGTTTAAAAGTTGCCGAATTTTGTTTAACAAATAAAATTATACATCAGTCAGCCGTGTTGATCAACGTGTGTGCGTGTGTGCGTGTGTGTGTGTGTGTGTGTGTGTGTGTGCGTGTGTGTGTGTGGTACGAACCGAAGTGATGGTCCCCTGGTGCGCGTGCAGCACGGCGCGCGGCGCGCCGCTGGCGAGGCACCACACGCGCACGAGGCGCTCCACGGAGCCGGCGGCCAGCAGCGCGCCGTCGTGCGACGCGCACACGTCCGTGATCTCCGCGCCCGCGCCGCGCAGCGTGCGCAGCAGCCGCCCCGACAGCGCGCTCCACACCTTCACCAGCAGGTCGTCCGCGCCCTGTGTCAAGGATTTATATTAGTTGTATTACTTCTGTTATCTGTAGAAGGTTAATATTAATTATCTGTTTTGGGATCGAGTGTTGTGATCTATGGCAACACTGGTTGGAGTGTGGTATTGTAATGGCGTCACATGGGCCAGGTCTGGTTGTGAACATAAAGTGTGTAAAAGTAATAAAGAAACATTGAGTTATTAAGTTGAGTTGTTTTAATAAATGTTGTTTACATTAGACCCTGCACCAACATACACGTACATTGATCATTTCTTCTCAACAAATTAAACCAAATCAAATCAAATGTTTTTATTCAAAATCGGTTTGGTTTACAAACACTTTTTGAAAGACATAAAAGCTACGCCAATGCTTCAACAAGGCCCTGCTGTGAGAGGGCCCGGGAGAAGAAGCAGCAAGAACTACCGGGGTTGTTTTTTTCCTGTTCACAGTTACAGATAGCACAACGCATGTCCAAGCAGTCTTGTCTTTAAAATAATCATGTAATTTGTTATATCCTTTCGTCATAAGAATGCTTTTAATATGAGTTTTAAATTTAAGGTAAGGCATTTCTGTAAATTTCGATGGAATTTTATTATAAATCTTTACACATATGTATATATACATATAAGTACATATTTCAAACGACGATCAGACGAACGTAAAATACATTAAATTATATTAAAGTGTCTTACGATGTAAACTATCTGGGAAGATCATACTGCAGTCAGTGGCATTGTAGAGGAGCGGGGCACTCACCGTGACGACGTACCGGCCGGTGCAGTCGAACACGAGGCAGTAGACGGCGGACAGGTGGCCCAGCGTGCGGCGCTGCAGCTGCAGCGAGCGCAGCAGCCGCGCGGGGAACGGGCCCGCGCCCGGCCCCCCCGCCGCGCCCGCGCCCCCCAGCCGCCCCGCGCTGCCGCCGCCCAGCTCGCGGCACACCAGCCGACGCACTGCGACACACAAACCTCATGAGGCCGCATGTAACGTAAACGATTTATTTTAGCTGTTCTTCTATTTCATTTCCAACTAGCTGACCCGGTGAACTTCCTATCGCCTAACAAACTATTTTTTTCTAAAATAAAAGTAGCCTTAGTTACTCCTTGTTAAATCAGCTATCTGCCAGTGAAAGTCCCGTCAAAATCGGTCCAGCCATTTCAGAGATTAGCCGGAACAAAAAGACAGACAAAAATTGTAAAAAATGTTGTTTTGGTATATGTACCGTTGTTGTGTTTTAAAATGCATGCATACACTTGTCATATTAAAAACAGGCGGAAATAAATCTTCATTCGGTGCACACGCGTTTTACTTCTCATCAATCGTCTACATACAAAAAATCCTTATAACAAGTGCAGTAAGGTACATAATGGTCAACATCGAGCCGGATCGACAAACAAGACTTGAATAGCCGCAATACAATAGGAAGAGATAAGAACGGGTCGAGCGACGAGCCTACGTCTATTGAAAAAAGTGTTTACGTCGTTGAGCCGTATTGCAACGGGATTAAGACTGCAATTAGCAACAGCTATCGAAGAGTTACAAGACAAACAACTTCGTTCGACTTGAAAATAATATTACATTAATTCATTACGCTTTGCAATATTACGTTGTTTACGACATCATGGCTACTAACGTCGAACAATTAATCAGTTTATTGAAAGATACTGCTAATTTACTTAAGAAAACACAAATTAATCTGAAGAAATGCTCAAAATCAAGACTAACCAAAGGATATTTACGTGCACGTTTACAATGCATCGAGGAATATTGGAAGTTATTTACATCTACACATCAAGAACTGGTTAAGATTACACCTCAAGTGAAACGCATGGAGATTTCATATTTTGTCAACGACGAGTACAGCACGTTTGAAGATTTGTACCTTTGCATTAAGGCGGACATTGAAGATACATTGTTGCAAATGGAATCATCACGTACTTCGGCACAGCACGGGGCGTCCAGTGATACTGAGATGTCGTCGGACGGAAGCCTATCGCTAGTTAGACTACCTAGGATTCAGTTACCTACATTTTCGGGAAATTACGAAGTATGGCCTACATTTCAAGATTTATTTATGAGTTTAGTACATAACAACGCATCGCTATCTAACGTACAAAAACTTTATTATTTAAAAACAAGCATAGCGGGCGAAGCTGAAGCACTTCTTAGGCATATTTGCGTAACCGAATCGAACTATACCCAGGCATGGGAAGCACTGAAACAGCGATACGGAAATAAGCATGTTATAGTGAATTCTTTACTCAAGAGGTTATTTACACAAAAGAAGATTAACGTACAGTCTGCCCACGAAATAAAAATGTTACTCGACACTACAACGGAGTGCATTAACACGTTAAATAATTTAGATGTCAAAACCGAGTCTTGGGATCCTGTAATAATATATTTTCTTCTCGTACAGAAATTGGACCAGGACTCACACAAGGAATGGGAGAACTATTCGTACAAGATAACCTCTGATGAATTACCTTTGTGGAGTGATTTAAAAAGTTTTTTGGAAAATACACGTAGTACTACGACGTCTTTAACTTCTCAAAGGACAAGAGAAAAACATACATTCCATAGCACATATCCGTCGACGAAAATATGTATATTATGCAATGAAAATCATACGTTGTGCCATTGTAAACAATTCATCCAGATGACAATAGACGAAAGAAACAATTTTGTGAAAGACAAAAATCTTTGTTACAACTGTCTGCTAAAAGGCCATCCTGTTATGTCGTGTCGATTGCCAGTATCATGTCGCATCTGCAACAAGCGTCATCATAGTCTTCTGCATCAAGTTAAGACGGAAGAATCTGTGGCTCATACTAGTGTCGCTCAAATACAACCACAGGTTTCTAATGCAAATGTAGAAGAATGCGAGTTTCAAGTCAATACAATGATGACGTCACATTTTAACGCAAATGGTGGAGTCGCTTTATTAGCTAATGCAATGGTAAAAATACAAAGTGAAGAAGGACATACAATAATTTTACGAGCCTTAATAGATCAAGGCTCGCAGGCTACATTCATTAGTGAACGTGCAACGCAATTATTGAAGCTGAAAAAGAAACGTGTTTATGGTACAATTACAGGAGTCGGCACCTCTCAAACTCAAATCAACAGTATTGTGCGAATACAAATTCAATCTATGTACGATACAGAATTTTGTTTACCAACAGAAGCTTACGTAATATCAAAACAAGTCACTTCTAAATTACCTACTGAATCTATTAATTGTACAAACTGGCCGCATTTACAAAACTTACAACTTGCCGACACAGCTTACCATAAATCAGCACCTATTGATCTTTTATTGGGTGTGAAAGAATATGCTGCAATCATACAGCCTGATGTCATTAAAGGTCCAGAAGGCACGCCGTGCGCCCAAAAAACAACTTTAGGCTGGATACTGTTTGGAAGAATTGAAGATAAACATACAAGTATACACAATATATTAGTAATGCATCATCAAATAGACTTAGACAATATGTTGAAAAATATGTGGGAGTTGGACAACGAAAAGGAAAGAAGACTGACAAAAGAAGAAAGATTGTGTGAAGATATATACGAAAAAACTTATAAACGGAATAAAGATGGAAAGTACATAGTCAATTTGCCTTTTAAAACTGAAAATCTAAAATCGCCAAATGGTAATAGTAAAGAAATAGCTATGAACAGATTTTTACAATTAGAGAGAAAGTTTAAAAAGATACCTAAACTAAAAGAAGATTACACTAAAGTCATTGAAGAATATGTAACTTTAAATCATGCTGAAGAAATAGCAGAAAATGAGTATGAAAATAAATCAGTATATTTAAGTCACCATGCTGTGATACGTAATGATAGTGAAAGTACTCCAACCAGAGTTGTGTTCGATGCATCCTGTAAAGATGATAATAACATATCATTAAATGATGAGCTGCTCGTTGGTCCAGTACTCCAAGAAGACCTGCGGAGTATAATAATGAGATGGAGAATGCACGCTATTTGCTTCGTTGCTGACATAAAAAAAATGTACAGAATGGTGTTAGTAACAAAAAAGCATACAGATTATCAACGTATTTTATGGAGAAGCGATCCATCAAAGAAAATAAAAGAATATCGCTTACTTACAGTCACATTTGGAACCGCTCCAGCACCATACCTCGCAGTTAAGACATTGATGCAACTAGCAAAAGACGAAGGAGCAGATTTTCCACTCGCAGCTAAAATACTTGAAGAAGATTTCTATGTCGATGACCTACTGGTTTTGACAATGTAGAAAAAGCAATAGAAGCTAGCATACAACTGAAAGAACTACTAAGACGAGGTGGTTTTGAATTACAAAAGTGGTCATCGAATAGTACAGAATTCATTAAAACAATTGCACCTGAAGAAAGATCTGCTAGACTACAAATAAATATGAATATTGAAGGAACAGTAAAAGCATTAGGAATACTTTGGGATTTAGCAAACGACCGATTCAATTATAAATTAAACTTACCTCTTATTTCGAAAAACATTACAAAACGAAGTATTTTGTCCGATATGCAAAAGTTGTTTGACCCACTAGGTTGGATTGCACCTTCAATAATAACTGCTAAAATTTTGATACAAGAGCTATGGATGGAAAAATTAGACTGGGACGAAAAAATCAATGAAGACCTGCAACAAAAATGGATAAATATTAGACAAGATTATGAAAATGTAAAAGACATGTCAGTTGACAGATGGATTGGAAGTATGAGCAAAGAAGGCTATAAGATTGAACTGCACGGATTTTCTGATGCCTCAGAAAAGGCCTATGCTGCCGTCGTCTATTGCAGATTAATTAATGCTAATGGAAGTATAACAACCAAGCTACTAGCAGCACGGACACGGGTTGCTCCAGTTAAATCTGTATCCCTCCCCAGACTTGAACTTTGTGGCGCTGTTCTACTCTCGAAACTGCTGAAACAAGTAGCACAGGCAATGAGAATTCATTCTTCAAATTTATTTGCATGGACAGACTCTACTATAGTATTGTCATGGCTTCATGGACATCCATTGCGATGGAAACAATTTGTTGCCAATCGAGTTGTTGAAATTTTAGATAATGTGAATAAGGAACAATGGCATCACGTCCTTTCCGAAAACAATCCAGCTGATATTGCTTCACGAGGTGCACGTCTATCTGAATTAAAGACCTGTAAAATGTGGTGGGAAGGACCAGAATGGTTGAAAGAAAGAAAAATACAATATATCAAAACAGACAATATATCTACAAACTTAGAAATGAGAAACATTCATGCCAATGTGAGAATTCAAGAAGAAAGTACAATTAAATTTGAAGATTTTAATACTTTAAATGAACTTTTAATAGCAATTGTATACAGTTTAAGATTTTTATACAGCAAGAAAAATCCAGACGGAGTAGATAAACCAATTCAAACCATAGAATTAAATGAAGCTTAAAATAAATGTATTAAAATAGCACAGAAGGAATTTGAAGATGAAATAAGTAACCTGAAAAAGAAAATAAATATTAAAACAAATAGTAAATTAAAAATGTTGAACCCTTACCTGGCCCCTAATTCACGTAAGTTAACAAGTTCGATTGCAGTGCAGTTGCAGTGACGTTCCTATCAAAATAACACTTTCCGTATCTCTTAGCTTTCGCGAGCGCTGTCAAACACGCTCACGTCACGCGAGCGCTTGTCAAACACGCTCACGTCACAAAAAGGTATTCTGTTGATGCGCGTCAAGATAGCGTGTTTCCGATCGCAGTTTTAGAGTATTCTCATAAACTTCTCGGTGCGAGTTTTTATGCAGTTTTGTTGACGCTTTTGTTTTTTAATGGAAACATAATAAATTGTATTTGATTAATTAATAAGTTTATTTGTTCTCTCATATGACAACACTAACACAGAGTACTAAATAGCCGAAGAAAAGTTTGGCAGGCGCGCAGGATGCGTGCAGGAGTAGTGAAGTTCACGCGCAGTTTGCGTGCAGTCGACGCGCAGTTCAAAAATTACGAGAATACGGTTTAGACACTAAACGTCAACCAACGTCAACTTGATTGCCGCGTTACTGCAACTTGATTGCAAGAAAAGTTTGGCAGGCGCGCAGGATGCGTGCAGGAGTAGTGAAGTTCACGCGCAGTTTGCGTGCAGTCGACGCGCAGTTCAAAAATTACGAGAATACGGTTTAGACACTAAACGTCAACCAACGTCAACTTGATTGCCGCGTCACTGCAACTTGATTGCAGCGTCACTGCAACTCAATCGATGCGTCTTAAACTTACGTGAATTAGGCTGCTGGACAGTGATGGTATTCTCAGAGTCGGTGGAAGACTGCAGAACTCCAATCTTCCAGAATACAGCAAACACCCTGTCATACTAGGAAACAAAAGTAGTTTGACTTACCTCATTATCACCGATGCACATAAGAAGACGCTGCATGGTGGCACCCAGCTCGTACTAACATATCTGCGAACAAAATATTGGATTATACATGCTAAGAACACTGTAAAGTCGTATATACATAAATGCACCATTTGTGCCAGACAAAGGGCTATGAATAGAAACCAATTAATGGGAGACTTACCAAAAGCTCGTATCACACCTGCACGTCCATTTCAGCATTGCGGAGTTGATTTTGCTGGTCCTTTGAAGGTTTTGATGTCGAGAGGACGTGGAGCAAAACAGAATAAAGCTTATATTGCAATATTCGTGTGTATGGCCACAAAGGCGATTCACCTGGAGCTGGTTGGTGATCTCACGTCAGAATCATTTATTGCTGCATTTCGTCGACTCGTAGCTCGCAGAGGAAAATGCACACATATTTGGAGCGACCAAGGACGAACTTTTGTTGGTGCAAATAAAGAGTTAGCAGAGGCATTCTCAGAAACAAAATTACAACTTCCAGGACACTTAGAAAATCTTCTATCATTAGAGGGAACTCAATGGCACCTTATACCGCCTTATAGTCCAAATTTTGTTGGTTTGTGGGAGGCTGGAGTTAAATCGACTAAATATCATTTACGTAGAATCCTTACATCCAGCCTGACATTCGAAGAAATGTCCACTACTTTGTGCGAAATAGAAGCCTGCTTAAATTCCCGGCCATTGACTCCATTAGACACTTGTGACCCTGATGCACCAGAACCTCTCACGCCTGGACATTTTTTAATTGGTGAATCTCCAGTTAATATACCTTCTCCCGATTTGAGAAACATTAGTATGAGTCACTTAAGTCGTTGGCAGATGACACAAAAACTAGTAAGAGATTTTTGGCAAAGGTGGAAGACAGAGTACTTAACAAGGTTGCAGACAAGATCTAAATGGCAACAACGCAAAACAGAATACCAAATTGGAGACATAGTTTTGTTGAAGGATGAACAACTTCCACCTGGAAAATGGTCCTTGGGCAGAATAATAGAAAAACATCCGGGGCCAGACGGTTGCACTCGAGTGTATAGTCTTAAATGTCGCGGTGATATTGTGAAACGTTCAGTTACAAAATTGTGTGATTTTCCTGTCAATAATGATTAGATTGGTTTAATATTCAAAAAAAAGACTGTCGCTTTTTGGTGGGCGGCATGTTGTGTTTTAAAATGCATGCATACACTTGTCATATTAAAAACAGGCGGAAATAAATCTTCATTCGATGCACACGCGTTTTACTTCTCATCAATCGTCTACATACAAAAAATCCTTATAACAAGTGCAGTAAGGTACAACCGTGTATACATCCAAATGCACTTAGTAAAAAGCGGTTATTTAAATATTACAAACAGACACTTCAATTTCATTTATTTGTATAGATCTTACTGCACACACACACATTGTGGACACACAGCGACAACAAACTATCAATAGTACATAGTCTGCGGACAAATACAGATGGTGCCACCGAGCGATGATGTGTCTTTTATATTTGAATAACAAATGATCATCACCATCCAAAGACGTCATTAACACCTAAAGTTATCCTAGAAGAAAGCAATCGAATTCAATTCGTCGTCAGTATTCTGTGTACACTTCAGTAATACACGCGCTCACCTAAGGAATGGTCGGGTTTGAACGGTGAGTACTTCGGTTTAGGTCGCACCAGCGTCTCGCTGAGCAGCGAGAGGCGCGCGGTCAGCCGGCGCTGCAGGCTGGAGGGCGGCGGCGCGGGCGCGGCGGGGGTGGCGGGCGCGGCGGGGTCGGCGGGCGGCGGCGCGGGGGGCGGCTCCCCCAGCGGCGCACCCCGCGCCAGCTGCAGTGCGCGCTCGCACACCGCCGCCAGCCGCTGCGACGACATCTCCCGGTACTGTGCGTCCTGGAAACATTCATTTGAAGGAGCTTGATATTTTTATTAAGCAGTTAGTTTATGTTAACTGAATATCTTATTCGTATTCCTTCGAAATTTACAGGCCATTTGTGTCAATATCTCTTAAGTCCGGTTTACACATATTAAGTAGTTAAGTAGATAAGTAAATTTTAACTAAATTTTAAGTGAATAATTTTTAGTGTCCGTCCACACATAATAATTTAGTAAAGTTCTTTAGTTCATACAATTCTACTTAACTACTTAAGCATTTTACTAAATTTTAACTTAAAAGTGCCTGTCCAAACGTGTTAAGTAATAAGCCCCGCCCACGTACTTAACAGAAAATAGAAAAAATTTTAAATTACTTATCTACTTGATTACTTGATAACTTAACTACTAAAATACTAACTTGTCCGTTAAACTACTAAATTATCCGTTTACACGTATTAATTTACTTAAAATTTACTTAAAATTTAGTTAAGTACTTATCTACTTAATACATGTAAACCGAACATTAGTTACATATTGAACTTGCTTACGAAGTAGTAGCGACCGCCAGTGCCCAGTTTCATCAGAAAATAAACATAATTTTTACGTTAATGTCCTAATTAGAAATAATTGTTCCCTATTAAAACATTGTTAACAGTGTTGGCTTGCTGATATTGTATTAGTAATTCTTATTATTATAATTTAAGTCTTCTGTGATAGTAATGCAGTATTACTATCACAGAAGAAATAATAGTACGTAAAATAAACTATTTACGAATACAAAACACACTGAAGAGGTACTATTTCAAGGTCAAATGATCAAGTAGCTAAAGTGACATTTAAATTTTCGCGCTCTGCCAAGTCATCGTATAACATCGCCAACAATCGGTTTCTGTCGTTACTTTATGAACCAATGACGAGCTAGCGCGTGATCAGTCGGGCCATAGAAAGAGACAACAATCGATCGGTACTGAAATTCTTGTGTAAAAGAAAGAGACAATTGCGACACCAACATCCTCGAATGAACAATGCAAATGGCAGATATAATGAATTTCATCATTTTCACCAAAATTCTCCTAAATTGTGACATAAACAATATAAAAACTATTTCCACGATTTTCCACTGAATTTTAAATTACAGTATGGTGCAATTTACATTTTAGGAAATATTGAAATTTTATTACTATTTCATGATTTTTCAATCGCACTCCACTTCTGAAAACCTAAATAAACACTTATTTTCACAGAAAAACATAAATGCTCACCAATTCATCATAGGATTGGGGGTGTTCGTTGCCCTCCCAGTCGAGGCGTCGGGGCAGTACCTGCAACAGGGCAAGTCGCACAAAAAGTTTTCATGAAAGTTTCAGCAAGTTTGACAGCCGCAACCACGTGCGTTTGTGACCAAAACAACAATAAGCTCTAAACCCGGCACTAGGAAAAGCTCTAACTCACCTCTACGCTCTCCAGCTCTTTTAACAGTGT
The DNA here is from genome assembly GCA_951805285.1 of Thymelicus acteon. NCBI lineage: Eukaryota > Metazoa > Arthropoda > Insecta > Lepidoptera > Hesperiidae > Thymelicus > Thymelicus acteon. Next base: position 23,136,905 of record OX638214.1, on the reverse strand, counting down.
CTGTAACATAAAACGCCAAAGTTAAAAATTTCGACGTTAGATTTATGCTATTCACACATGATTCGATCGAATTTACCTTCGCAGTCTCTTTCAGGGGTCCATTGGAGAGAAACTTCGCTATCAGAAAGTAGAGTTCTGAAACCGGGAAAGCGACCATTACACGACCTCGTACGTAGGACACTCGCAATTTCTGACTCTATTTTACAGAATCGTACTCACCAGGAACGACGTCAACCTCCTCGTTAGACTCCTCCATTGTTCTAGTTTTATTATCGAGGGAAAAAACTACACTTACACATCACAAAAACTGCAAAAATCTAGCAAACATTTCACTTGAATAATTACATTGTTGACGAGAGATAATGCAACCTTCTGTAATAATAGCAAAATGGCGCTAGCTCCGTCGGTCAAGCAGTCAAGGGTAACATGTCGGTAAAACAGTTAGTTACTGAGTGGTTTTACGTATTTAACGATAGATGGGGCTATCTATTCAAATGAAAATATTTTTGTATTAATTAAATTGCGAAGCTTAGTTCATACAATTAGATAAAATATATGAGTTGTGTAAATGGAGCATTATTATAACGTTATTTTTGGTAGTAAAACTAGTAAATGCGTTAAAATATTTCTTTTATTATTTGATAGGCAACACTTTAACAATACATTCACACACAGTTGCAATACAAAATCGTCTTGTCATTAATGTCAAAAATGTCAAAATGTCAAATTCCAGAACATGAACATGCCAAAACTGTCGATACGAGCGAGGTGTGAAATTCATCGATGCATCGTTTTTTGCTGAATTTTGGAATGTTTATTACCTGAACGATGACTTCTATTGATTACTTTGTGTATTGCTAAGGTGCTTGTTAAAAATATTTGTGCAGTTATATTGGGGCGTGGTGGTAACCTTTGGGGTAGGGTAGACGGCGGTGGAGAATTCGAATACTTCGAGGAAACTGGCTTCGGAGATCCTCCCCAGCATGAATCTTCAATGATATCCAGGCCGACGAATCCATCTGAATGTGAGCAATTTTGTTTGTAGCCAAATAGTTTTATGCCTTACAGTTTCCCATATTATTTTACCATATAGCATTGAATTCGCGCGCTTCGATGTATCAAAATTGTACATTATTTGGCGGTAAAAACAATCAATACAGGACATCTATTAATAAATAAGTAGGCCATCACGGAAAATCAATATTTATGATTGATTAATGTAAGGCTTGTACCAATATAGTATTGTGATGAATAAAAATATCCTAGTTATGTAGCCTTCTGTGCTCAGGTCAAGTATTTTAAAGGTAATAAATCTTACTAAAACTAAAAGGTATTAAAGTTACTAAAAGTAATGAAGGAGCTGAAGTGCTATGAATATTATGATAAAATATCCAACTATTAAAATGATATTTATTTACCTGTAACTGGTACATACAATTTGGTTTTTTAATAGGGGCGTAGCTACCACCGTATCAGCCATATCAATTATACGGGGCTCCCAGTATATAGGGGCCCACACTAACACTCCCAAGAAAGCTCGCCAGTGGCCTACAACTGCTACAGTTGGCACTCCTTTTATATTTGACAGCTGATGTTGAGGGGGCCCCACAACAAATATTGATATGGGGCCTCCTTAGGGCTAGCTACGACACTGTTTTTTAAACTCAATGATTGGGTGGAAATGTTGGTATAAAATAAAAAAGCCAGTATCATTTATTTAATACAAGCAGTGATAGTTAAGGGATTTGAACACCGGGCTCCCAGGATGTTAATGTTTGGTGGGAAGCTTTAACATATCAAAAGTAGGTAAATAATATTCTGCTCATACCCATAATTTTTATATGATTGATTTTCTTACTGCAACATGCAAGCCTTTACATGCATGTTATTCAATTTCTGCACATGAACTTTATTAAGTTACTGCATTCAACATCTCAGACTGTATCGCCACTTACCATAATGTTTGGTTTACACATATTAAGTAGATAAGTAGTTAACTAAATTTTAAGTAAATTAATATGTGTACACGGACAATTTAGTAGTTTAGTAATTTAGTAGTTAAGTAATCAAGTAGATAAGTAATTTAGAAATTTTTCTATTTTCTGTTAAGTAGGTGGGCGGGCCTTATCACTTAACACGTTTGGACAGGCACTTTTAAGTTAAAATTTAGTAAAATGCTTAAGTAGTTAAGTAGAATTGTATGAACTAAAGAACTTTACAAAATTATTACGTGTGGATGGACACTAAAAATTATTCACTTAAAATTTAGTTAAAATTTACTTATCTACTTAACTACTTAATACGTGTAAACCGGACATAAGGTGGGATTGGTGTGATGCATAACAATAATAATTCTTAACAAAAAAAACTAACTTCAAAATGAGGGATAACTCAAAAACTACTAATCATATCTTGCTCAAATTTAAGTGGGACGACATGACAAGCACCAGCTTTCGATAAAAAAATTTTTATCTAAACTAGTTCACCCAGTCGAAAGTTCTGAGGTAACAAACATAAAAAAACCAGTTAAATTGAATAGCTCCTCCTTTTTTGAAATCTGTTAGAAACAATAAAATATGCAAATTTTGTAGTTCAGAGTTGATGTTTATGAACCTGCAACATTTTTTTTTATGGAAATATCCGGCAAACGAGCTGACGATCCACATGATGGTAAGTGGCTATCGTCTCCCATGGACATCTGCAACACCAAAGGCATCACTGATGCATTGCCGGCCAAGAAAGAGAGAAGAAAAAGAAAGAACTGGCTCTCAAGCCCCCAGCCGGAACACGACGAGTCGTGTGGCGGCTGACTCATCTTCAAGGGTGGTAGCTATCCAGGCGAACCCCATGCAGAAATAATAATAGTAATAATGGTATTAATTATCAATTAATTGCAACATATTTAATACTAGCTGACCCGGCGAACTTCGTATCGCCTAACAAACTAATTTTTTTTTCTAAAATAAAAGTAGCCTAAGTTACTCCTTGTTACATGAGCTATCTGCCAGTGGAAGTCCCGTCAAAATCGGTCCAGCCATTTCAGAGATTAGCCAGAACAAACAGACAGACAAAAATTGTAAAAAATTTTGTTTTGGTTCGACGCTGAAAGCAAACACGTAGTAACCCGCAAAGATCAAATTGTTCATCAGAGCCAATAAACTTTTTGATTTCTCGAAAAAAAAAATCAAAACTTCTCTACTAAACAGAGAAAAAAATCATAACTTCTCTACTAAACAGAGAAAAAATCATAACTTCTCTACTAAACAGAGAAAAAATCATAACTTCTTTACTAAACAGAGAAAAAATCATAACTTCTCTACTAAACAGAGAAAAAAATCATAACTTCTCTACTAAACAGCGAAAAAATCATAACTTCTTTACTAAACAGAGAAAAAATCATAACTTCTCTACTAAACAGAGAAAAAATCATAACTTCTCTACTAAACAGAAAAAAAAATCATAACTTCTCTACTAAACAGAGAAAAAATCATAACTTCTCTACTAAACAGAGAAAAAATCATAACTTCTCTACTAAACAGAGAAAAAAATCATAACTTCTCTACTAAACAGAGAAAAAATCATAACTTCTCTACTAAGCAGAGAAAAAATCATAACTTCTCTACTAAACAGAGAAAAAATCATAACTTCTCTACTAAACAGAGAAAAAATCATAACTTCTCTACTAAACAGAGAAAAAAATCATAACTTCTTTACTAAACAGAGAAAAAATCATAACTTCTCTACTAAACAGAGAAAAATCATAACTTCTCTACTAAACAGAGAAAAAAATCATAACTTCTCTACTAAATAGAGAAAAAATCATAACTTCTCTATTAAACAGAGAAAAAATCATAACTTCTCTACTAAACAGAGAAAAAAATCATAACTTCTCTACTAAACAGAGAAAAAAATCATAACTTCTCTACTAAACAGAGAAAAAATCATAACTTCTCTACTAAGCAGAGAAAAAATCATAACTTCTCTACTAAACAGAGAAAAAATCATAACTTCTCTACTAAACAGAGAAAAAATCATAACTTCTCTACTAAACAGAGAAAAAAATCATAACTTCTCTACTAAACAGCGAAAAAATCATAACTTCTTTACTAAACAGAGAAAAAATCATAACTTCTCTACTAAACAGAGAAAAAATCATAACTTCTCTACTAAACAGAAAAAAAAATCATAACTTCTCTACTAAACAGAGAAAAAATCATAACTTCTCTACTAAACAGAGAAAAAATCATAACTTCTCTACTAAACAGAGAAAAAAATCATAACTTCTCTACTAAACAGAGAAAAAATCATAACTTCTCTACTAAGCAGAGAAAAAATCATAACTTCTCTACTAAACAGAGAAAAAATCATAACTTCTCTACTAAACAGAGAAAAAATCATAACTTCTCTACTAAACAGAGAAAAAAATCATAACTTCTTTACTAAACAGAGAAAAAATCATAACTTCTCTACTAAACAGAGAAAAATCATAACTTCTCTACTAAGCAGAGAAAAAATCATAACTTCTCTACTAAACAGAGAAAAAATCATAACTTCTCTACTAAACAGAGAAAAAATCATAACTTCTCTACTAAACAGAGAAAAAATCATAACTTCTCTACTAAACAGAGAAAAAATCATAACTTCTCTACTTAATAGAGAATGATTTTTTTTTTCGAGAGATCAAAAATTTTTCGGCTCTGATGAACAATTTGATATAAAGCAGGTTACTACGTGTTTGCTTTCTAGCGTCGATATGTACCGTGTATACATCCAAATGCACTTAGTAAAAAGCGGTTATTTTAATATTACAAACAGACACTCCAATTTTATTTATTTGTATAGATTGCATTGAATGGAGAAGTGGCTTTGAAGCGTTGGCTAATATCATTATCATGTCATTCTTGAGTACACTCTTTATTAAAAAAATTGTAACAGAAACTTATTATCAGGGGCGTAGCTACCGCCGTATCAGCCGTATCAATTATACGGGGCCCCCAGCGGCCAGCGTACAGGGGGCCCCCACTAACACTCCCAAAAAAAAGCTCCCCTGAGCGGCCTACAACCACTACAGTAGGCACTCCTTTTATATTTGACAGCTGATCTTAAGAAGCCCCACAACAAATATTGATATGGGGCCTCCTTAGGGCTATTTAAATGTGTAATCTACCTTGCTGTTCTTGAAATTATAGACAGTTTTTTTCTTTGCTTGGAAAAAACTGTGACTTCAAACTATTAGTGATTCACTACTGGGCACGGGTCTATCCTCTTGAGGAGGCCTAGAGGATACCACCACATGCAAGTGTAAGAAGTTTTCTCAACAGTAATACATTGTGCGGCAGGAGTGGCGGCAGCAGCAGCATGTCGGGCACGTCGGGCTCCGCCCCCGTCCCCGCCCCGGCCCCCGCGCCCGCGCCCACCGCCACCGCGCTGGGCGGGTTGGGTGGCTCGCTCGAGGACAAGGTACTTGCCGTACTCAATATAAAGATCTTTTTGATGTGAAATTCTCCTATGTTCGGTCAATAAATGCTAACAATCGTTTGAAACTTTAGAACTGCATTATCGTATCATCCAGAAGGTTGTCCCACACCTTCCACCATTCCTGCTAGGTCTCCTCGTAGCTATTGTTAATGCTTTGCGAACCAATCGTGTCTTCCGAGTCGCCTGGAAAGAAGCAGAGATGATGTACCGAGGCTTGGTAATCATCTAACTGCAGCTTAAGTCACTTCGCTTAAGACATGCTCTCGGTGAGCTAGTCTTCCCACGTAAAACATGGTATGTCGTGTGTGTACAGGACTGCGACCTGCTGTGCCCGGTGTGCTTCGAGCTGATCGACGAGGCGTACGTGACGCGCTGCGGGCACTCGTTCTGCTACGCGTGCATCGGCAAGTCCGTGGAGCTGCACCGGCGCTGCCCCAAGTGCGGCGCGGCGCTGGCCAGCCGCGACCACATCTTCCCCAACTTCTCGCTCAACGAGCTGGTGGCGCGCCGCCGGCTGCGCGCCGCGCCACCGCCGCCGCACCACGCGGCTGGTGAGTCGTGTACACACATGTCATCTGCCTAACACTAACACATATTGCTTCCAATAAATACTATCTTTCAGAAGACAAAACTAGTCTTTGTTCTACAATAGCTCAGGGTGACAGTGCCTTAATAGAAACTACCCCATGTTCCTCTCCATCAGTTAACTCAAAAATTAACACGATCTTTATTTCTGATCAATTAGGAAAAGACTTTGGTGCTAAAATTAACCCATACTTGACCCATTCTGTTATAAACAGGTGCTCACCGGGAGCATCTTTAGACTATCTGTTAAATCAAATTAAACCAAATGAATTAAATAATAATACTAATATAGTATTAATGATAGGTGACAGTTTGAACATCACGAGGCACAAACTAACTAAATGTATTGAAAAGTTAGTACATTTACACAGCAGTACTGAATGCAAGTTTGTCATATGTGCTTTTCCTTATCTTAGTAACATAAACAAAAATCAAAATAAGCGCATATATAGATTGAATTTGTTATTATATAATTTGACAATTCATCATGGAGATGCTATTTTTTATTATGATATTAATAAGTTCATTCCATCCAGAGTTAAGTTAATAAAGGAAAATATGTACTTACCATCTAAAGTGAAACGACACTTAGCTAAATTGTTAGCTTATAAATTACAAGATACCGTTACATGTCATGTAACTAAGTCTATTGACAATGTTTTAGATTGTGGTAGTAGTACCACTAATTATACTATTAACTCATGTACTAATACTAGTACAGTTGATAATCATAATTTAAACTAGATGTTAAGACAACGGGAAAGCTCTATAATATGAATATTGTACACCAAAATATACAGGGCTTCTCTGGCAAAGAATTAGAAATTGAATTATTTATTAGGCATTTTAACATACATGTTTTATGTTTAACTGAGCATTGGCTATCCAGCACTCAGAATATTGTAAATTACCATAACTACAAATTGTCAAGTGCATTCTTCAGAGAGACCGCAATTCATGGCGGATCATTAATTTTAGTGCACAATGATGTGTCTTGCAAGGATAGAAAAGATATTGTTAATCTCTCTATTGAGCGCGCTATTGAGCTGGCCTGTGTGGAACTGGAGCGGTTTATTATCGTATGCATATATCGCCCCCCTTCTGGAGATTTTAGTGTTTTTGAGGATACATTGGAGGATATATTAAGACGATTATGCACATCAAAAAAGACAGTAATTATATGCGGTGATTTTAATGTAGATATCTTATTGGATACACCTCGGTCTGCTAGGTTAATAGATTTGTTTCGGTGTTTCAATTTAAATCCTCAATTTACTGAACCTACCAGAATATCACCGACGTCATCTACTTGTATAGATAATATATTCTGTAACTGTAAAGTAACAAATAAAGAAATAATTAGTAAATTAAGGTCCGACCACTGTGGTCAACGCATCTCGGTTAGTACTGACTTTATTGCAAATAAACAATTAATAAAATATAGACCTATAACTAAAAGCAAAATGACACGCTTTAAAGTAGGAGTCGCAGCCCGAATCCACAATACCTTATCACTAAAACAGACTGATCCCGATAACTTATATAGGGCCCTCTTCGATACTATAAATAATGAATTTAATAAAATCTTTAAATATAAGCAGGTTCAACTAAATAAAAATTTGAATTTTAGTGATTGGGCCACAAGAGGTATTTTTAAAAGTAGGGATAGATTATTTGAGCTATATGGAGAAAAACAATATAACCATTCCCCATCTTTCCTTGAACATGTAAAAAGTTATTCAAAAATTTTTAAAGCCGTGTGTATTATGGCTAAGTCTATGCATATCAAGGAAAAAATTGTCAAATCAAGCAATAAGATAAAAACCACTTGGAGTATTATTGGAAACGAGATTGGTAGTAATAATTTACGCGATTCTAAATATGAATTATTAGTTGATGAAAATAAAATAACCTCTGATAAAGAGGTGGCTAATGCATTTGAAAATTTCTTTCAAAATATTCCGGTTAGGTTGACTAAATCGCTGACTTCATCCCCGGCAGCAGCACATTCTATTTTAAAAGATACCGTTGATGAATGTAGTGTTTCGTTTCAATTTAAATATACTTCCTCATTGGAAATAGTTCGAACTTTTCGAGCATTACACATTAAAAATACGGGTGATTTGTGGGGAATGTCTGTCAAAGTTATAAATAATATAATAGATGTGATAGCCCCTTATTTAGCTAGGTTATTCAATAAATGTGTAGATTTAGGTACTTTCCCAAATCTTATGAAGTATAGTAAGATTATACCGATTTTTAAATCTGGGGATAAAACAGACGTTAATAATTTCAGACCTATTTCTATTTTACCAACTCTTAGTAAAGTATTCGAAAAAATTATATTAAATCAAATGCTGATGCACTTCAACACTTGTAATTTACTCCACCCTGATCAATACGGCTTTACCAAAGGCCGTAGTACAACAGATGCTGGTGCTAGGCTTCTCAAACACATCTTTGAGGCCTGGGAGAATTCACAAAATGCCATAGGGGTATTCTGTGACCTGTCTAAAGCATTTGACTGTGTTGAACACGAAACACTTCTACTTAAGCTCAGCCACTACGGTATCAAGAATAACTCACTTAACTTGATTGCGTCGTACTTAAAGGGTAGAATTCAATGTGTTAGCATAAATGATACCAAGTCATCGGGATCTCAATCTGTTATGGGTGTACCTCAGGGCTCGATTTTGGGCCCCTTCCTTTTTCTAGTATACATAAATGATCTGCCGTATTATATTAAGAAACATGCAGAGATTGTCCTGTTTGCTGATGACACTTCCCTTATATTTAAGACGAATAGAAATAGAATGAATTTTGACGACGTAAACAGTGCTCTATCTCGTTTATCACACTGGTTTACAACAAACAATTTGCTACTTAATGCTAAAAAAACTAAGTGTGTTGAATTTACACTACCTAATGTACGGAATATTAGTAAAAGCCTGAAATTAAATAATGAAATTCTAACTATGGAAAAATCCACAGTTTTCTTGGGTGTCACCTTAGATTCTAAACTACAATGGGGCACCCATATAACGGCTCTCGCGAGTAAGCTAAGTAGGTCAGTTTATGCGATTAGAAAGATAAGACAGTTTACCGATGTAGAAACTGCGAAACTTGTTTATTTTGCATACTTTCATAGCCTCATGTCCTATGGTATATTGATGTGGGGTTCAGCGGCTAACATTGGTTCTATATTTGTTTTGCAGAAAAGGGCAATCAGAGCCATTTATAAATTGAAATCACGTGATTCTCTGCGTGAGAAATTTAAAGATATAGGCATATTAACAGTAGCCTCTCAATTTATTTACACCAATATTATATTTGTAAAAAACAACTTAGGTATGTTCAAGCAGAATAGTGATACGCATAATCATCTAACTAGAAACAGACATAATTTGGTGACGTCATCTTTTCGCTTAAGTAGGGTACAACGCTCTTATATGGGGCTCGGTGTACGTTTTTTCAATAAATTACCCAAGTCAATACGTGATTTACCTATCCAAATGTTTAAGAGATATGTTAAATCTCAGCTACTAGGCAAAGGATACTATAGCATAAATGAATATATTAATGACAAAGACGCCTGGAAGTTAGTGCCGCATCCAGTTCCGCGTAGGTTAGAAGATATTATGTAACTTTTCATGATTTTAAAAGATGTGCGAGGAGTTTCTTTCGGTTTTTCTTCTCCTCTATGACAAAGCACCTTTCCGAAAAACTGGTAGATTAAAAAATGACGTGCATAAGTGTATCAGTGATACCTATATGAATAAAAGATTTTGATTTGATTTGATTTGCTTCAAACTCTGAATGGGAAAATCAATGGCCTCTTAATTCTAATAATTATGTTGCTTAAAAAGTATGGTTAAAGAAACATCTTTTTATTTTATTTTATGTTGCGCGCTAAACTAGAACATTCAAATTCATTCTGCATGTACCAATAAACCAATGTAATTTAGTCGCCGATTAAACGCTAGACGAACTACACGTATTTCATTCATTGTAAAAGTTAAACATCCAAAGGCCCTAAGTGCATAACCCGTGCTAAAACGTATAGACTCTAATACAATCAACATATGGTCGAAATCGAGCCGGATAAAAGTGCAGCGGTCGGCAGTTCGCCCGACTCACAAGAACAAAGGCGGAGAGATAAGAAACGGTCGCTTCGAAGAAAACAAGTATTTGAACAACATCGTCGAGTTATTATTGCAATATTACGCTGTTTACTTGGGATTATTCAAGCTTCGTGAAGATTATCTGCATACGGGAGTTATATACGTGCTTACAACAGTGCTTAAAAGTTACGTTAAAGTACATTATACATAATAATAATGTCACAAGAAGTACAAAAAACTATATCTGTGTTGGATGACACGTTACAATTGTTCCAAAAAACTAAAGTTAACTTGAAAAAATGCCCTAAGGAACGTCTTACAAAGGGGTATATTGAAGCACGCTTGAAAATAGTAGAGGATTATTGGAAAACATACAAAATTGCTCATCACGAGCTGGTAAAAAATACAACGAAAGAACAAAAGGATGTTTTACAATATTTCAAGAACGAGGAGTTTTTTACTTGTGAAGATATTTATATAAGCCTAGTGAGTGATTTAAAAGATATGCTCGCGAAGTTATCTATCAGTTTCGAGACTCAAAAACAAACCGAGAATTTAAGCGTAAGTTTGCAAGGCGGCCATAACAACTTACTACAATTACCGAAAATACAACTTCCTACGTTTGCTGGCAGTTATGAAGCATGGCCCGCATATAATGATTTGTTTATTTCATTGGTGCACAACAATACGGCATTAAGTGATGTTGAGAAACTGCATTATTTGAAGACTAGTGTTACCGGAGAAGCTGAGTCGTTACTAAAACACATACAGGTAACCTCCGACAACTATGCCCACGCTTGGGACATTTTGAAATCAAGGTATGGTAACAAACGATTACTTTTGAACTCCATAATGAAAAGATTATTTAATCAGAGAAAATTATCTACTCAATCGGCTAGTCAATTAAAGAGTTTATTAGACATAACTACTGATTGTTTAAATAGTTTAGATAACATGAAAATATCGACGAGTTCGTGGGATCAAATTATTATTTACCTTTTAGTCCAGAAGTTAGACCCAGACACGCACAGAAGTTGGGAAGAATTTGCATATAAACAAGAAACCGAATTGTTACCTACCTGGGATGATTTAAAGAAATTCCTTGAACAAAAATATCGCACTTTAGAATTGATTTCAAGTTCCCCTAAAGAAAGTAATAAACCAATGAAGGCATTTCATGTTGTGACACCAGTAAACAAGCGAAACTGTATTATGTGCAATGATAATCACACTCTCTGTCACTGCAAGCAATTTGCAAAACTAGAACCTGAACAAAGAAGCCAATTTGTCACAAGTAAACAGTTATGTTATAATTGTCTAGTACCGGGGCATATGGTATCAAAATGTACACTACCTATGTCCTGTAGAATTTGCAAAAGGCGTCATCATACAATGCTACATGTAAACAAGCACGAAGAACCTGCGGCTTCAACGAGCAATTCACAACAACCGCTTTCTTCACACCATGTAGCAAAGGAGGAGGAAAATGTTCAAGTGAACACAATGATAGCGTCTCATCTCACTACTAGACATGACATAGCACTACTGGCCACAGCTGTAGTGGAAGCGAAGAGCGACACAGGACATACCATTCCACTACGGGCGCTAATAGATCAAGGCTCTCAAGCAACATTCATCAGCGAGAAGGCGACTCAACTGCTGAGACTCGAACGACAACCTATGAAAGGAAATGTTATTGGTGTGGGATCTACGAGAACACAGATTAAGCATGTGGTTCAGCTACAAATCGGATCACGATGGGACTCAACATTTAGTTTACCGATACAAGCCTACGTGATGTCTAAACAACTGACCACAAAGATACCTACCAAAACCATTACCAAACAACAATGGCAACATCTCAAGGACCTCAACCTGGCTGATCCGACATACCTCACGCCAGGGTCTATTGACCTACTTCTTGGGGTTAAAGAATATGCACAAATATTAAAGCACGGCTTCATCAAGGGTCCACCAGGAACACCATGTGCACAAATGACCAGCCTGGGTTGGATACTTTTTGGTGAAATAAGTACAAAGCCACACAATGATACTTACGTAGTCATGCATCACCAAGTCGACGTCGAAGGCATGCTTAAATCATTCTGGGAGCTCGAAGTAGACACAAAAAGACATTTAACAAAGGAAGAACAATTATGCGAACAAATTTATGAAAAAACAACAATTAGAAATGAAGAAGGGAGATATGTAGTCAACTTACCTTTTAAAACACCGAATCCAATATCACCAGATGGGAACACGAAAGAAATAGCGACACAAAGATTCCTGCAATTAGAAAGAAGGTTTAAAAAATCACCCGAGCTGAAAAGAGAATACAAAAAGGTAATAGATGAATACATAGAACAAGGCTACCTAGAAAGAGTACCTGAAAAAGAAACAGAATTAAGGAAAGCAGTCTACTTACCTCACCATGCTGTGGTGCGCGACGACAAAGAAACTACTCGCACACGCATTGTATTCGACGCGTCCTGCAAGGGAACAAATAATGTATCACTAAATGAGGAACTGTTGGTAGGTCCTCAGCTACAAGAAGACATGAGATTTCTTCTGATGAGATGGCGCATGAAGCCTGTCTGCTTCATGGCCGATGTACAAAAAATGTACCTTCAAATATTAGTTGCTCATGAAAACATAGATTACCAGCGAATACTCTGGAGACCAGAGGAGTCGGAAGAACTGAAGGAATTCCGTCTTCTTAGAGTAACATTTGGAACAGCCTCCGCGCCCTATTTAGCTGTGAAAACACTGCAGCGAATAGCTAATGATGAAGGCTCACATAATCCGATAGCTGCTCAAACCATTAAAGAAGACTTTTACATGGACGATCTCCTGTCAGGGGCAGACACCGTAGAAGATGCAGTAACCGTCGCTAGAGACCTTGGAAACATCCTACAGAAGGGTGGCTTTAAACTTACAAAATGGGCATCTAACAATATTAACTTTGTACAGTCCATTGAAGAAAACAAAAGATCGGCGAAGATAGACGTAGACATGAATTTAGATGGTACAATAAAGGCATTAGGTATCACATGGAACCTAAAAACAGACAACTTCCATTACAACCTAAATTTATCGCCGGCAAAATCCATAACCAAACGTAGTATCTTGTCGGATATACAAAAACTTTTTGATCCTCTTGGCTGGATTGCACCAAGCACAGTCATGGCTAAGATTTTAATACAAAAACTGTGGCTGGAAAAAATAAATTGGGATGAAAATGTCAATGAAGTATTGGAAGAAGAATGGAGACAGATAAGAAATGATTTTGATAATGTCCGAGAAATAAAAGTAAAACGATGGATCGGCACAACTGCTGCAAACAAAGATAAGATTGAAATCCACGGATTTAGTGATGCATCGATGCGTGCGTATTCAGCAGCGGTTTACGTAAAAACTGAAACGACAGGTGGACAAATAGAAACAAGTCTTATCGCTGCTAAAACGAGAGTAGCTCCATTGAAAACAATATCCTTGCCACGTTTAGAATTATGTGGTGCGTTACTCTTATCTAAACTAATGAAACAAATTGGTGAAGCAATGAGGATTCCAACATCACAGATGTATGCATGGACAGACTCTTCAATTGTCATTGCATGGCTTTGTGGCGAACCTAATCGCTGGAAATCATTCGTTGCAAATCGTGTAGTAGAAATAGTGGAGAACATCAAAAACACACATTGGCATCACGTACAGTCACACGAAAATCCAGCTGACTTAGCATCTAGAGGTGTTTTGCTCTCAGCGCTGAAGGACTGTGACTTGTGGTGGAAGGGTCCAAGTTGGTTATCTGAAAAGGAAATACACATTAGCAAAGAACAAGTACTAGAAACAGAAATGGAAATGAAAACAACAAAGCTTGGTACTTACCTGACCTGTGATGAACCTGGAAATACGTACCTGAGTACCGACGAACCTGAAAATGAAGAAACAACATTAATTTCACAATTTGAAAAGTTTGATAGTCTCATTGAATTACTTAAAACTATTACATATTGCAAAAGGTTTCTTAATTACAAGAGAAGTAAGAAAGTCATTGAAAGAGACATTGAAACAAAAGAATTAGAAGATTCGCTTAACATTTGTATAAAACAAACACAAGGAAAAGAATTTAAGGAAGAAATTGATAGATTAAAAGCAAAGAAGCAAGTAAAAAATAAAAGCATATTAAAATCACTCAACCCATATTTAGATGAACATGGTATCCTCAGGGTGGGCGGTCGCTTGAGACATACAAATTTATCTGAAGAGAGAAAAAATCCAATTATTCTGGGAAACAAGAACGGGCTCACATCTCTCATTGTTGCCGATGCACACCAGAAAACCATCCATGGTGGTGTACAGTTGATGCTGAGTTATTTACGCTCCAAGTATTGGATTTTAAAAGCGAAATCACTTGTTAAGAAGCAAGTTCACAAATGTCTAATCTGTGCTAGAATAAGGGCAACTCCAAAGGCACAAATTATGGGAGACTTACCTAGACAAAGAGTTGTTCCAGCAAGGCCATTTCTGAACAGTGGGGTGGATTTCACGGGGCCATTTCAAACATTGATGACTAAAGGCAGAGGCATTAGAACGACCAAGACATATGTAGCAATATTTATTTGTCTATCCACAAAGGCAGTACACCTTGAATTGGTGGGAGATCTTACTTCAGAAGCATTTATAGGTGCAGTCACATGTGGAGTGACCAAGGCCGAAACTTTGTGGGTGCCAATAAACAGTTAGTAGATGCCTGGAACGAAGCAAAACTGCAATTCACTGGAAACATCGCTCAAACGTTAGCCAATGAGGGCACGCAATGGCACTTCATCCCAGCATATAGCCCTCACATGGGAGGTCTTTGGGAAGCTGGGGTCAAATCAATGAAATACCATCTAAAAAGAATTTTGACAACTAATCTTACCTACGAAGAAATGACGACAGTGCTGTGCCAAATAGAAGCCTGTTTAAATTCCCGTCCTTTGTGCCCAATAGACGACAGCAATGTAGAAAATTTAGACCCTATCACACCTGGACATTTCTTGATTGGAGAAGCACCAATTGTGGTTCCATCTCCCGACCTGAACGATGTAAAGATAACAACCATATCACGATGGCAGCACACCCAAAAATTAGTTAGTGATTTTTGGCGGCGTTGGCAAGACGAATATCTGTCACGATTACAACAGCGACCCAAGTGGCTAAAAACTGAGCCTGAATTCAAGATTGGTGATATAGTCCTTATAAAAGCCGACAATTTACCACCCGCCAAATGGTCATTGGGTCGGATCATGGCCAAGCATCCAGGGGAAGACGATGTTACACGAGTATACAGTGTAAAGAGTGATGGAGCTGTAACAAGGAGACCTGCTGTGAAATTATGTGCACTGCCCATAGATGCCAATTAACTTGTTTTCAAATTACTATAATTAACTTAGGTTTTAAAAAAGGACCTTCAGTCCTTTTTGGTGGGCGGTATGTTGCGCGCTAAACTAGAACATTCAAATTCATTCTGCATGTACCAATAAACCAATGTAATTTAGTCGCCGATTAAACGCTAGACGAACTACACGCATTTCATTCATTGTAAAAGTTAAACATCCAAAGGCCCTAAGTGCATAACCCGTGCTAAAACGTATAGACTCTAATACAATCAACATTTTATTTAACGTACTTACTTTTTACAGTTTTGAGTTCCACGTTAGTTCATCAAGAGTAACATAATTAATATGAAACAAGACAATTAATTAGTTTTCATGTGGTTTTCATTGTAACTATACCATTACGTCACTAGGTGCGGGTGAGGGTGCGGGCGGGGCTGCGAGCGCGGGCGGGATGGGGGCGGAGGGCGAGCGGCTGCGCGCGCTGGTGGCGGCGGAGGCGCGGCACCTGCCGCTCAGCTCGGTGGAGGGCATGCTGGAGGTGCTGACGCGGCGCAAGCGGCTGCTGGTGGCGGAGTCCGCGGCGGCGCACCACCGGCTGCTGTACGAGTTCCTGGCGCACCTGCACGCGCACCGCACGCACCAGCTCGACCAGCTGGCCCGTGAGTGCGCGCTCGTCAGGAAGGTCGGTCACGCTCTCATCTCGCTCTCGCTGCACTCACCTAGAGAACACACGCATTCGCCAATCTTGTAACTGTATTTATAGGTTATGTTACTAGTTAACTATATTGAATGGGACGACAGTTTTTTTTTTTATATAGAAATAGTAAACGAGCTGACGATTCACCTGATGGTAAGTGGTTATCGTCGCCCATGGTTGATGCGTTGCCGCACAAGAGAGAAGAAAAAGAAAGAAAAACTCTTACTTTGCTGTCGCTGATCTTAGCTAGTTCACTGAAAACTAACTTTGGCGGCATTTGCCAATTTAGAAACTGCGATGTCTAGGTTATTTCGCTAGTTTAGTGTCCACCCATTCATCCATCCATCTATCAGCACTTGGAAGTCCACTGTTGGAGATAGTATAATGAATGGGAAATGTTGATCGCGGTGTGTGTGTCCGTTGTGCCAGGACATGGAGCACGTGGCGGGCGTGCTGCGCGAGCTGCGCGCGGGCAGCGCGGCGCTGGCGCGGCCGCTGTCGCCGTCCTCCGAGGGGCTACGCGACCTGTCCGACATCACGCCGCACTCGCTAAGTAAACACCCTCGAGCTCGCCCTACTATTTTAATGACTCATCATTTACAACAAATACAATTGACCATGTTTGAAGAATTGTTTTTATTTTTTTGCAAATAAAAAGACTATAATTTTCCAGTTACATGTTTGTATATAAAGTGTTGTTGTTCAGTATCGGCGGGCGCTGGGGGCAGCGCCAGTGTGGGGGGTGCGGGCGGCGTGGGCAGCAGCCCCCCGCCCGAGGAGGAGGAGAGCTTCGCGGGCGGCTCGCCGGCCAGCGCGGGGGACGCGCTCGCCGCGCGCTGGCGCCGCCTCATGGCGCACTTCGACGACTTCGTGCAGGTCGGTGGTTGGTGGTGACACGAACTTTAAAAAGTGCTGTTCTCAGTTAAAACTATCTTAGTTGCTTTTTTAATAACTCAGCTACAGAAATTGTAAAAAAAAAATTTTTTGGTCCTTCGAGCCGACCATACGTATTATTATCTTCTACATATAAACGCGGAATAAAAACACACTTTCACAATTAAGATTTGAGGTACGTTTACAAGAATATGATCTCATAGTGCTACTTCGCGCACCGCGCCGATGAGCTGTTCTTCCCGGGGTCGGGCGCCGCCACGCCCGCGCCGCCGGCCCCCGCGCCCGTGCCGCCCGCCGCGCCGCCCGCGCCCTCCATGATGGACTCCGCGGACGCCGTGCCGCAGCAGGCGCCGCCCAGCGAGAGGAGTGTCGCCACAGGTGATTCGTCCTTCCTCCTGTTTATATGTATTTATTTAAGGTCCTACATAGGACACACAAAAATTTCTGAATTCAAACATAATCTAAAATTCATTTTCCTGCAATTATGAACATTATTTTTATAATTCATACAACTTTATGTTATACCTCCTATGTCTTGAAATTCATATCTTATTACCTTATTATTTATACCTCAGACTCAGATATTATGTCGTCATACTGTTCCCACAAACATTAAACATGTCCTGTGACCCTGAACGTTGCTGGCCGGCAGGTTGCGGCGACCAGCGCGCGCCGGAGGGCGACCCGTGCGCCATCAGCAGCGCCGCGCCGCCGAGCGTGGGGAGCGCGGGGGGTGTGGCGGCGGGGGCGGGGGGCGGCGGCAGCGTGGCGGACGGCGGCGGCGGGTTCGGCGGGCTGGAGGCCTTCCGCGAGGACCTGGCGGCCTTCACGCGGTACCGCGCGCTGCGGCCGCTGGCCACGCTGTCCTACTGCTCGGACGCCATCAACTACTCCACCATCGTGTCCACCATCGAGTTCGACAAGGACGACGAGTTCTTCGCCATCGCCGGCGTCACCAAGCGGATCAAGGTGCGCCATTTGCTTAATAGTGTGAGATAACTTGTTTATGTGCTATGTAGAACGATCCCACATTTATGAGAATTCCTATCTCCGTACACGTATCTATAATCTATATAGGCCTTAAAGGGACTTAATAAAATTGCCACTTAGCTGTTTTTAGTAATCATTAAATTTTAGACCCACAAACACTATTTTCATAAGACCTACAAATAGCATAATGTTGTTCATGCATGTGTGGTGCGGTGCGGAGCCACCTGCCTCCACACCGCACTGCCTCCACTCTGGTCTCTGGACACCTTAATAGACACCCCCCAGCTAAGTTATAAGTAAAAGGAGTTGACCTGACACTGTGTGCGTCACCGTGCGTGCGTGTATGTGTGTGTGTGTAGGGTTCGAACGATACTTTCGATACTGAGTAGGTATCGATACTTTTGTTCGCGATACTCGATACTGAGTACTCGATACTCTTACCTGGTACTCACTCGCAAGTACTCACTACTCATATGAAACGTCGGTATTGAGTCCTTTTATAATACTGAGTACCTTTCAGTGTTGTCAATGTACATTACTGTGGGCAGTGTCCAGTGCTGCCAATATATTGAGTATCGGTTCAGCGCTCGGACTAAAAAAAAGGTCATTCGGCCTCTATTTCTCAACAAAGTGATATGAAATTCACTGCCGATGACTTTTTTTTAGCTCCTAATGTGATGCTCGCAAGTACTCGATACTGAGTAGTATCGATACTTCAGGGCCGATACTTTTTGGGTATCGATACCGTATCCATCGATACCGCACGAGTACTCTGTATCGATACCAGAGGCCGATACTTGGAACCCTATGTGTGTGTGTCCCGGCAGGTGTTCGAGTTCTCGTCGGTGGTGCGCGACGCGGTGGACGTGCACTACCCGTGCGCGGAGATGCAGTGCAGCCACAAGATCTCGTGCGTGTCGTGGAACGCGTACCACAAGCACGTGCTGGCGTCCAGCGACTACGAGGGCACGGTGGCCGTGTGGGACGCCGCCACCGGGCAGCGCACGCGCGCGCTCACCGAGCACGACAAGCGCTGCTGGTCCGTGCACTTCAACCGCGCGGACGTGCGCCTGCTGGCGTCGGGCTCGGACGACGCGCGCGTCAAGCTGTGGGCGCTGAACGCGGAGCGCTCGGTGGCCACGCTGGAGGCCAAGTTCAACGTGTGCTGCGTGCGCTTCAACCCCAAGAGCTCGTGCCACCTCGCGTTCGGCTCGGCCGACCACTGCGTGCACTACTACGACCTGCGCGCGCCGCGACACCCGCTCGCCGTCTTCCGCGACCACAGGTACACCACCACACACCACACACCACCACACTTCATGTCGGTGTGGCCACTGTCACCGTGAGTCATATCAAAGGCATCACCGTCATCACATCTCACATCGTCATCACATATATGAAATTTCACACCTAGAAATTATTAAATTAAAACAGCAGTTCCGAAATAAGTTTTTATTTCCATTAATTGTTTTTAATATTTACCTATACATACTAATTATTCGATTTTGAAATGTGACGTCACAAAATTTAGGACCTCCTCCCACCCCTTGTCACACAATGTCACACTACATCGACCCCCTCCCCTAACGTGTGACGTAATTTATGGATGGCCCCTTATGTATGTATTAGTTAACCCCCGTATTCAAGAACAATACTTGTTTAAGTAAAGAAGCAATACTATGCGAAGTAAGACATTTCTCAGTGCGTTCGTCATGGCAACCCTTCTGTTTCACAGTCGACCCTTAAGTAAGTTAGCTGTGCGGACGCAGAGGCTGTATACAGCCCTCTTATTGGTCCATTTGATGCGGCTAACTTCACTCTAGTCATTTGACACAAGCAAAAGACAAAGATAACAATACAAACAATCGATCCTTTCTTTCTATTTTGATAGAAGTCAAACCAACACTATGCGTTCGGTAAAGTAGCTCGGCAGCTACTTTATCGATTTTGACAAACGCACAGCGAAGGACTTCAATCAAGTATTGTTTACGAAATGATTTTAATGCCACTATGCACTCGCAAACACTGTGAGACCTCACAGTGTTGTTCTTGAATACGGGGGTAAGTTTCTCAAGTGCAATGTCCAGTTTTGTGAACCTAATAAAAAATAAATAAATAAAAAACTTGCCTAAAGTTCCAAGTCTCCAGTCAGATGATGAATCTTTGGGTGGCATTTAGCTAGGCAGGCCTCATGAAACTATAAACTCTAATAATTAATTTGATAATATTACCTTAATAGTAATATTGATAATATAATGCTCATGTTACTACCCAGCGGACCGGCTTCTGTCGCCTCTTACAACGATACGTCAGTTTGCTAACGTGTATGTGCGTGCGCGTGCGTGTCCGCAGGAAGGCGGTGTCGTACGTGAAGTTCCTGGACGCGCGCACGCTGGTGTCGGCGTCCACGGACTCGCAGCTGAAGCTGTGGCGCGTGGAGTCGCCGCGCTGCGTGCGCTCCTTCACCGGCCACGCCAACGAGAAGAACTTCGTGGGGCTCGCCACCGACGGCAAGTGAGTCGCCACACACCACTACCACGACCTGTCCACAAACAACTGCGAACTGATCAAAATATTTAAATCCTACTAATATTATAATTTTGAAAGTTTACATGTTTGTCACGCAATCACGCAAAAACGACAGATCGGATATAGAGTCGGTACGGACGACGCGGTTTCCGTCGTCATTCATTATGCGCACCGCGAAGGATTGCAATAACTTGCCTGCGTCTGCGTTCCCGCCCACCTATGACGTGGATGTCTTCAGGAAAAGAGTGAATAGGCTTTTATTACGTTAGTTCGCTCACCATCCTGGACCACATCTCCACTTACCATCAGGTGGGATTGTGGTCAAGCACTAACTTATTGTAAGTAAAAAAAAGATGGAATTTGGCACACAGATAGTTTAATACCTAGAATAAAGTATAGGATACTTTTTATCCCGAGATATTGATGTATTCCCGAGGGAGAAGAGGTTCAATTTTCCTATAGTAATCGAAAAATAGTTTAGTCATTTGTCATCACAGTGACACTAGATGTACGAAATAAAAATGGCCGAACTTAAAACGACTGATTATTGAATAAGTTATAAAGAAGTTAATTGTTCTTAATAAACATATAAAAATTTTGCGGTGAGGCACATTGTGATAATCTTTATCATACAACCGAAGCTTTAGTAGCCATCGATCTCTTACTAAATAAAACATTGGCCATCTAACGAAGTAACGAAGAGGGCTACCCTCATTTGTGGCACGTAAAACACGAAATATAATTTCACGGTCGGTTTTAGATCTAAGGTCGGGATTAAACTAGGGCCATAGATTACCCTCAATAGGTACCGCATAAGTGAAATTTTCTTAGAGTTTGAACTCACAAAATTTGGCGGAAGGCGCGGCTTGCGGGGGACAAAACAATGCGCTGTGATTGGCTATTTCCAATTCATACTTGGACTTGACGGGTCAGCATTGGTTGACACTATTGTCGTCGACTTGCAAATGCACGTATGTGTTGGCGCGCGTCAGTTGCCTTGTATGCGGTATCTATTGGAGGTAATCTATGACTAGGGCCTAGGCGATACAGAGCTGTTTTGACGAAGCCTCATCCATTATTTAGCAATTACCACAAGGCAGGAAAGTTGACTTGGATTGACCTCTTACGTGCGCAAGAGTGCGAGGGTGTAGATCCTCCACAATAATAAGTAATTCTCTCGTGTGAAAGTGGGGTAGGTAAATCAAGTAAAGGCACAACTCTTCAATTATTGTTCAAAATATTATATTTCTTTAAAGAAAACTTTTAAGTACAGTATTAAACTAAATTAAATAGGCACTGTCAGTAAATTTGATAAAAGTATTCAAAAAAATTAAATAACATTTATAATCCCATCCTCTACGGGAACCCAGCTGACAGATGCATTTCTTTTTGAAAACCAACCCAATAGGCATGATGACAGTAAGTAAAAAATCAGTAAAATTTTTTTTTTTTTTGAAACCCTATTAATGGATTACAAAACACGCATTTATCGTATTATTATTAGCGAGATAAATAATATTATTGATAAAATAAAACTACAAAATACGGCAAGCCGCCATCTCAGCTAAAACGCCAGTCAGTCTCAATAAGCGCGAATTACGTCACGTTTCTTAAAACAAATGAATATCACCATACTAAAAATCACGTATCGTCTTTTGTTTTCCTGAGGCATGACGTCACAACCACGCCATGACAGTTTGAAGCGTTTTGGTGCGAATTTTAAACTTCTAATTTGAAATGTATTTATTTTACACTAAACCTTATTTTTTTGCGTTGTAATTATAATATATTTCCCAACAATATAGAACAGTATTTCAAAATCAGTCATCATGCCTATTGTCAAGATTTAAAAATTTAGAAGAAAAATGCATCTGCCAGCCGAGGAATATTGAACGAGTAACACCTCGTTACAAGTCCCGAGTCCCGTTGTCAGACGTGTGTGAGTAATGTGACGTGTGTGTGACATGTGTGTGACGTGTGTGTGTGTGTCGCAGGTACGTGGCGTGCGGGTCGGAGAACAACGCGCTGTACGTGTACTACGCGGGCCTGTCGCGCCCGCTGCTCGCCTACCGCTTCGAGGTGCGTACAGTATAACGACATACAGCCCCACACTATGATTCCCTGTGTCGCGGGTGCCATGGACAACACACACACCCAGACCGAGAACAGACGGGTGAATATCAGAAACGTGCATTTTTTTTTTTTTCAATTTTGGTGGTGATATTTTTCTTCCTATTTTCGTGAAAAATGAGGACTTGGTGTAAGAAAAGAAAGTGTAACAATTCGACTATCTTTTCTTATTCCAGGTTCTCATTTTTCACGAAAACTGAAGAAAAAGTTTCACCACCAAAATTGAAAAAAATGCACGTTTCTGATATTCACCCGGATGTTTAATCTCATCATTCAAACTAATTCGCTGGAAATTGAATCCAGGACCCTTGATTCTGCCGCGGTAGTCCGCCATGGCATCCATTACGCTACACGTCGAAAATATCGTCGTCGAAACTATATCTATAGATATGTTCTGACTGTTTATTTAAGCATTTTTATGTACGCCATACGAACCAACAAACCTGTAGTAGGCCTCGTCGCTCATGGACATCAGTAACACCAGGATCACCGACGCGTTGTCAACCGAAAACTAAGCAAGAGTGTAGGGACCCGCATTAGTACTATCTCTCCAACTGATCGAAACACGTATGACACATTTTATGATCAATTATAGAAAGTATGGTAGTGAGTCGCAATATATTCTTATACCCTACCACAAGTACTCCCAGATCGTACTGGATGGTGCAGCTCCCAACGACCTTCACGTTCTTCAAGAGGATATTGTGACCTGTGTGGCACCATGGTTACCATGCCGGATCACCGCACCAAGGGTCCTGAGTTCGATTCCCAGCGAGGCGGAAATTTGAATGTTAGTTTGAAATTCTGTTCTCGATCTGGGTGTGAATGTCCTTGTCTAGTGTTGTTCAGGCACCCACGACACAGGGAATCCTAGTGTGAGGCTATGAGTGTGATGCGTTATTTATTTATTTATTCGTATGTAATGGATAGAGAATCCTAATAATGTGAATGTAAATGTGAAGTTTTGTTGCTCACGTAAAAACTACTGAACGGATTTTCGTGAAATTTAGCGCACAGGTAGATCATGATTTTACATGAAATAAAATGTATGTACCTACGTTTATCTGGAATAAGACATAGGTACTTGTTATCCCGTAGATGCGGGCAAAGTATCTCATAATATGTAAATGTGTGTCGGGTGCGGCCAGGCGGTGCGCGGGTTCCTGGAGCGCGAGCGGCGCGACGAGGAGCCGTCAGAGTTCGTGTCGGCGGTGTGCTGGCGGCGCTCGCCCGAGCGGCCCGTGCTGCTGGCCGCCAACAGCCAGGGAACCATCAAGGTGCTCGAGCTCATCTGAACCTCCCTCACCACCACCAGGCCAGGGAACTCCTCAACGCGCAACGCCCGGTGGCTGAGACCTGGGCAGTGTCGTCCTCGTGCCCGGACAGGCGGTCCCACACGACGTACACGAGGACATGCAGTCACATGTTTGCTCCAGATGTTCAATTTGGCCTTTTTTGTCGTTTTAAATCAGTCCTACAGACTCAGTTCCGTGTTGTTTACTGTTTCACAAAATAATGTTCGATCAATTCACTCCTTTACATTCTATTTATTATTATTAATTAATGGAATATTGTGAACGTATATTTTATGAAGTGTTTGTATTATTGTTAAGGGATATTTGTTTTATCAAACTTTTATATGTATACGGAAATGTTGACTGCCCGAACGTCCCGACTGGTGTGCGGCGGTTGGGAGGCGGTAGTTATAAATTTTTGGAGAGTGAAGATGGATGGTAAGTCGCCATCCATAAATTACGTCACACTAATTTCATGACTTTTTGACCCCTCCCCCGTTCTTGTCACAGCTGGTCACATTTGTGAGACCTCCCCCCTGGTGTGACGTCACATATTATGAAATTTTACACATATAAATTATTAAATTAAAACAGCAGTTCAGAAATAAGTTTTATTTCCATTATTTTTTTAAAATTTTTACCAATTATTCGATTTTGAAATGTGACGTCACGAAATTTCACACAGATTCACACAGTGTCACTACATCGACCCCCCCCCCCCCCCCCCCCCTTAAATGTGACGTAATTTATGGATGGCCCCTAAGAGGCGCAGTGATCCGCAATTAGAGCTAGAAATTTGTCAGTGGGCATGTCATAGACAGTAAAACGTTTAAGAACAAACGTTAACATAATACTGTATGTAAAATTAGCCGCCCCATTTCCCAGTTAAGTGTAAAGTGACCGCGCCTCCCCGCACGTGGAGGAACAACGTCGTGTTGAACTGTGTCGCGTCCGCAACTCCTGCCCTTACGATGTAGTGAGAGATTCCTCCCGATGTCGAGGTCGCCGCACGCTACTCCACGACCGCATATTTTTCAGTAGTGTTAAAATGTATACTTTTAATATTATAAAGTTGAAGAGTTTGGTTGAACGCGCTATTCTCAGGAACTACTGGTTCAAATTGGAAAATTATTTTTGTGTCTGATAGTCCATTTATCTAGGAAGGCTATTTGGCTACATAACAACATATATTTTAGTAGTTAGATTTTTCCACAAATTAACGCGGGTGAAACCGCGGGGCACAGCTAGTCTATACTAATATATAAAGAGGAAAAATTTGATTTTTTGTTTGCATTGAATAGGCTCCGAAACTACTGAACCGATTTCAAAAATTCTTTCACTGTTGGGAAGCTACACTACCCCCGAGTAACAAAGGCTATAATATATTTAAAAAAAATAGGGATCCTTAATAAAACTCCAATAAGGTGTAAAAAAATAAGAAAACCGAAGCAAAGCGAGGGCGGTTACTCGTTATAAATATGACGGTGGAGGTGTTAAGAGCCGCGTGCAGCGCTGCGGCGGTCTCGCACGACGTACGTATACGCCATTTTTTAGATGGGTTTTATTCGGTAATCTTACAGTGTTTTTTTGTAGTAATCAGTAACAACTGATTGACATAAAATAAAAACAATTTATTTAAAGACGAATAATTATTTAATGCAAAAAAATAAAAATCAGTTTACAATTAACTATTTTTTTAAGTAATTTATTTTATATTACTTAATAAAAGGAGTGCCAAAATTGTTTACCTAATGAGACATGTCTAAAAAATGGATGCTCCATGGGCGCCGCGGGCGGGGGGCGGGGGGCGGGGCGCGGGGCGCGTCCGCTCCACTCCACTGAAACGACTCGAAGCAACGTCATCATTATTTAATCAATGCTGTATTATAACTGCGCTCGAAAGACTTATTATTTTTATATACAGGATATTTTTATATAAAGGTTTCGAATTTAAATGCCCCCTCCCTCCCGCCCCGCCCGCCCCCCGCCCGCTCGTCCGTGTCGGTTTGAACGGAATCTTAATCCTTTAACCCACTCGGTGTCTGTAGAAGCTTAGATGTTATAGAGAAGAGATGTATTACTTAATAATTTATTAGTTGTTAGGGTGTGTACACACTGGGCGGGTGTGGAAAAATTATGAACTTAGTATATAATGTCTGTTAAAAACGGTGCTTTCGACTTGAGTGTTTTCCGTAAGAATTTAATGTTACTAGTGATTGTGAAGGAATACATTGCTATATTGAAGTGCGTACACTCCCCGATAGGCAGCTAGTATAGAGATGTATTATAAGACAAGTTAAATGTCGTGGACTGTGCGACTCGCGGCTGCGGCCTGCGGCTGCGATGGATGCTGATATATCGATTAAACAGCGATTTTCCATGTTTCGTTTTAGTCCGGCTCGAAGGACCAACATGTTAGGAATGTTCGATATGTCATACGTCAGTGGGACGAATACACGACACTTAAAAATTTAAATAAATGTAGATCCATACATGCTTCTACAATTGTTCGTGCCGCAAGCCGCAAGCCGCAGTCGCAGCGTGGTAGACTGAACATATTCTAAATAGGTGTAATGAAGCTCAAAGCTCGCGAGCTGATGTTAGATTGTAACACATCCGTCAGATGTCGCTGTCCGGCTGGCCCACGCGTGGGGTACGGGTTAACAGATGGCGTCTATGGGATCCCTGAAACCATAAAATAGATACAGAAGGATACACCCGCTTTGTACTGCTCCGATTCGTTCCCGATCGATGTGTATGTGTGGGTTGCTCGAGCGCTGTGTAGTGTGTATGGCGTTGTCCTTCTGTTGTTTTTATTTTGTGGTAAGATAATACAAGTGATGTTTTTGCTTGTTACACTTGGACCCGTGTATACTTGTTGTATGTGCGGTATGTGTGCATTATTTTGTAATCTGTATGTTTGATCGTATTCAGAGTGTATTCGTTATACGCAAAGGGTTTGTTGTTTAAAATTATTATATTTATCATTACGATCAAATTAATGTCCGAATAACTTTACTGAGATTCGTGTAACCTTTCTACCTCTCTCCCTTATGATATCTAGATTAAGTTTGGGTCGTCCCCAAGGCCGGGGGCAGGTCACTAGACGACAACTACAATTGTACATAATAATTATAAATGTTAAGAATATTGAGTGCGGGTCAAGATTCTCGTAACGCCATCTGTTGGAAAGTGGACGAAACCGGCCGCAAATCTATAATAAAGAATTTTGGTGTAGATGCGTAAGCACACTGCATTCGTGAACCGAGATATTTTTATTTTTATTATTTTATTTTAAAGTTCATCAACGACTGATGCATTTGAATACAAAAACAAGTAAATGAGAGTACACAATATGTAATAAATGGACAGTCAATTACAGATGAACATAACAAGCTTACATAGATGTGTTTAAAACTCAGAGACATCTCAGCGATTGTGAAATATAAGTCATGTCATCAGACGCATTTTGGGAATTTACTGACATAGTGAGATGCATTTTAATGTCCATTAAAGTTTTAAGTTCGTTATCAACATATCGCGGGTCGCGGCTGCACGTGCTAACGCGTTAAACTGTACAAATTGTTCTTTCGTTTTTGTTTCAAATTGTTTCTATGTCGTAGATTTACATTTGGCCAAACATAATAGGGATGTTGACACTACCAGTAAATTAAAATTTTATGTTTAAAGTATTAAGGGAAACATTTAAACACCTAAAATATTATTTATTTTGTCGAAATCAATCACAATAAATTATAATTAATTTAAAATGTTAAAAATAGTACTCACTGTCACGTGACCTCAAACGCCATTTTGAGTTTATGACGTCATTGTTCGTATTTTATAAGCAAGTTCGACAAACTTCAGTCGACCGATAGTACTGAATATCGGCGAGTGACGTCACGTGACGTTTTAGGTGGTAAATTTATTATTGTTTTTTCGTTTATCAATTTTTGTTATTAAATTGAAGATTATTATTTTTATAATATTTTTTCTTGAATCTTAAGGTTCTATCACGGACGTAAAAAAAGAACGGACTTAACCTTGTCTAATCGAGAGTGAAGCATAGCAATGACAGCTCGCTTACCATGTGTGCGTAATTTTGTAATTTTTGATTCGCGATGGTGTCAATGTCATAGCAGTATGGTGTCAATGTGTGGGTGTGTGTACTTGTACGAATACAGAGTTGGTATTACTATGGGTGCTTCACTGAATTTGTTGTTGGGATTACGTGCGTCTTTTTTTTACGTCCGTGGGTTCTATAATAAAATGAAATTGAATCCTAAAATTAGTCAACATCCCTATTATGACGGTATATCAAAGTTATACTCGTATGAACGTGAGCTGGCAGCGACAGGTAGACGCTGTAGTGGTGACGTGTGGTGGCGGCGGCGGTCGCTGCTCGCGCTCACAGTCTCACACGCTCTGTAAATATACATTATACGTATTACCGATCTGATGTTTTATTTATGCTTTACATTCGCCTAACGTCTTCAATCGACCATTGAGTTATTGTCGGAACCCGGAACACCAGGGGTGGTCACTCCCACAAAATAAAACCCGATACTTTTGGTTCACTTCACTTTATTGACACCACTTATTACATTACACCCACTTAGTACTATTTAATACAATCTTCCCTAGTGTTCTCACTGTTCTCGTTTGTACTCTAAAATACTCCCCTGAACCACGGCTCTTATACAAACTACATACAACATTCGTTACCGTGATTCAGCTTATCCTGTTAGATTTTATTACTGCCCTCTATACGCTATTTAATACATTATTTTGTATATATGCCAACCAAAAACTGTCAATCAATAAAATTATCATTTTAAATAATAAACAAAACAGTTATTCACCGTCACCAAAAGGTGGCGCTATTTACAACCAGCTAACAGACGATTGTAGGTCGAACATACCGCCCACCAAGGACATATTGTGATATGTCCTTCACATAGGTTTGTGAATAGTTGACACGGTTTCCAGGACATAGTCTCATTTACAAAACACCTTTTAAGTTTAGTTCCATAGATGAGCCCAAAAAATTAACAATTAAAATACCCCGCAAATTAAAACACATTACAAAAATGTTCCACCTTATTCAACTATTAAACCATAACCAATGAATTCTCCAAAATTATAAAATTTACCAAATTAATACCTTTTACATTTCTCAAAAAAATTAAAAACACAATACACATTACACATACACAACACAATATTATACCTTCAACAGTACACATTGAACAAAACCTAAATCTGAAGCGTGACTACTCGTGTTAGCTTGTCTTGTGGCGTAATGCTTCTCAATTACTACCCTACCGAGCAGTCAGCTAAAGGCTGAATTAACCTATCTCACTAAAACTATTCCTCACATAAGGCTCAGCAAACTGATGCTGCTTGTTCCTTTGAAATAACTTCATTTGCCATTTCACCTTTGTCCTCATTAAAGAAATATTTCAATTCTCTTGAAGTTTATTATTACTCCATATTTATTATACTACACATATTATACTCCATAGTTCGCTCCATTACTTTAGTCGCACCACAAATTCCTCCAAAACTGAAAATAAAAGAGGGTGAATAGATCGCTTACTATCCCCAAGT
This sequence comes from Thymelicus acteon, assembly GCA_951805285.1. Taxonomy (NCBI): domain Eukaryota; kingdom Metazoa; phylum Arthropoda; class Insecta; order Lepidoptera; family Hesperiidae; genus Thymelicus; species Thymelicus acteon. The sequence continues at coordinate 23,107,192 of OX638214.1, read as the reverse complement.
TAATTTCTCACGTTGCCATGCTAATCAACAAACGCATATATCTCATATAGGTACGCACGCTGACTTCTGCCCTTTGAAGTCTTAAAATTTATTCGACCAGCATAAAGCTACTTCTGCTTTTATATATGATCTAAACTAAGACGAGATGGTTTAATTCTACCGCCCACCCTGAAAATATTTGACGAATTAACTTTCTTTTCCTCATATACATTTTTGGCAAACAATTCATCCTCAAATAATTGTTTAAAGTTTTCTCCACCGTTATTAAATAAAAATAAATTAAAAATAAAAACCACCATTAGTACCTTATCTACAAAGTTAATTCATTCTAAAAAGTTTATTTACAGTAAAATATTTGTTCCAAAAAATCTGGTTTGTTCCTACCCTGGATTACACTGTGCCGCATTTATCTTAACTTGTTTTAGGAAAGTTTCCTTCACCCATCGACAAGAAATGCTTTTTAACCACGCCAATACGATTGCAGCAACGGTCCATGTATACCTGTTTACCTTTGGCACTTGTATGATAGCAGCAATCTTTTGCAATGTTTCCAATAAGACAGCCCCACCTAATTTTAAACGAAGAATCAAAACTGTTTTCATTGACTTAGGAGTCAACAAAGTAACTTGAACTCTACTTTTATCAATAACCGGCACATACACTGCCGTTGTGTACGTTATCAAATCCACCTGTTTATTTCTCTGTCTTATGCCCAGCCAAAAAGGATCAACTTCTTGCGTTAAGTACCACCAGCAGTACAGTTGCACCAGTTTCTTTCGATAATTATTTGCCTCCTTAATCATATTCTGTGGATTTTCATTATCCCCAACCATTCCCTTCATCCACTGAATGTTCACGGAGTATTGATAGGAGTCTTTCCCTGGGTTCATTTTTGCGGTTATTTCACCAAACTTCCCGTGTTTACAATTAAGACCATCTTGAAACGTTAAGTTTGCAATGCAATGTCCGTTTTCAACTCTAGTTATGGTAACTTCAAATATTTCGTCGCACTGTAATTCATCGTTGATAAATTTTCTCTTTTTATTCAATTCTGGTTCCGATTCTAAATTCTCAAAATTCTTCAGTATCTCTTCTTTACCTATATGCATAACCGAATTGTTTAGCTCTATATCTGTTTCAGGATTCACCATTCCTGAATGAGACCATCCCAGTGTGGTTTGTTCATCTATCGTTGAACCACTTGAACCCATTTTATTCCCATCTTGTATCACCCATTTAGATACATCTCTGTTTTTCGAAACATCTTTCGAAAAACCCGTGACCTCATCACTTTGAGGCCAAATATTATTTTCATCACGAACATCCACACAAATATCCTTGTTACCCAAACACTTATTGTTTGACTGCCCAGCATCACAATTGTTACCCAACATTCCTTGGCCGTCCAAGGAATGTAACAAATCGTGATGGTTTCTTTTGCAAATTCGGCAATTTGGTTTAATAGTGCAACACCGCGTGAAGTGAGTACCAAAACAGTAAAAACACAAATTTTCATCGCAAACAAACTTACGCCGAGTAGCCACATCTTCGTTTGCAAAGAGAGTACATTCTACTATTTCATGACTCCCCTTACAATACACACAATATTCAACATTAATGCTAGGCGAACTAAAATTAACACACAAATCTCTCTTGACCTCACTGAATTCCGGCATTACATTGCCCTGTAAATTCAATACATGCCTGATGTCACCTTTAATCTCAATGTATAGTTCACAGGAATCGTCATACAGATCTTTAATTATATACGACGAAGCCTTTAATTCATCACAATCTAATTCCCACATGTACCTATCATTATCACAAAATTGAAACCACAAATTCTCTATTGTATCCAGCCTTGTTTGCAAATTACCTTTGGTTAGTTTGTCTTCAGATAATTTTTGAAAATCAAGTTTTTCTTTAAGTAATTTATCATGTAAATTGAATTGTACATTTTCTATTATTTTTAAAGAAGACATTTTTAACACCCAAATCGTCCAAGTGTTTGCAAACAAAGTTAATAAATTAAATGTTCCAAAAATTAAAAGACTTTAAATTCCAAAAAATGTCACAAGTGTTTCATCAATACAATTTTCAACCAAAAATAAACAATGTCTAAAAATAACTTGAAAATATTTTAAGTCCAGTTTGTGAAAAATATTATAAGTCCAAAACTATTCCAAAAATTTCTAAGTCCAAAATAGTTCCGAAATTTTCTAAGTTCTTTTGACATTTAACCTTTTTTTATACAAGAGTACTCACTTGCACAACTTCACATTACCACACTGCACGACTCCTGCGGCCGTAGCCCCCTTGGCTGGCAACGCTCCCGATGCACCACCAGCACCAGCTGTGGTGCCTTCGCCTTGAAGACTCTCCTGGTCTGCAGGGCTCCGTCTTCTCTGCAGAGCACCGCCTCCACTTCGGTGATCCGCCCTTACAACTTCCGCCTGAGTTGCAGGGCTTCGCCTTTGCCTCGGTGATCCGCCCTACAACGTCCGCCTGAGTTGTAGGGCTTCGCCTTGGTGATCCCCGCCCTTACAACGTCCGCCTGAGTTGTAGGGCTCCACTGGATCTGCTTGAGGCACCGGGGACTTCTTGGATCTCCTGCGTCACTTCACGCACTACACACACAACACCAGTAATCCGGCTCGAAGGACCATGTCGGAACCCGGAACACCAGGGGTGGTCACTCCCACAAAATAAAACCCGATACTTTTGGTTCACTTCACTTTATTGACACCACTTATTACATTACACCCACTTAGTACTATTTAATACAATCTTCCCTAGTGTTCTCACTGTTCTCGTTTGTACTCTAAAATACTCCCCTGAACCACGGCTCTTATACAAACTACATACAACATTCGTTACCGTGATTCAGCTTATCCTGTTAGATTTTATTACTGCCCTCTATACGCTATTTAATACATTATTTTGTATATATGCCAACCAAAAACTGTCAATCAATAAAATTATCATTTTAAATAATAAACAAAACAGTTATTCACCGTCACCAAAAGGTGGCGCTATTTACAACCAGCTAACAGACGATTGTAGGTCGAACAGTTATTGAATTTGCTAATTTTTTTTTATGGAAATAGCCGGCAAACGAGCTGACGATCCACCTGATGGTAAGTGGCTATCGTCACCCATGGACATCAGCAACACCAAAGGCATCACCGATGCGTTGCCGGCCAAGAAAGAGAAAAGAAAAACAAAGAAAGAACTGGCTCTCAAGCCCCCAGCCGGAACACGACGAGTCGTTTGGCGGCTGACTCATGCTCAAGGGTGGTAGCTATCCAGACGAACCCCATGGAGAAATAATAATATTAATAATGGTATTAATTAACAATTAAAATCAATATTACCAATATAATCCCTCGAGGGGCCCTACCACCAGCGGGCCGGATTTAGTCGCCTTTTACGACACCCATCTGGCGTGGGATTGGGGTTAGTATTCTAAGCCGCCCCAATACGGCTAAAAAAGTAGTTAAAAAAATTGTATAGTAAACATTTATTTACACTTTATGAATGAATGCTATAGTAGGGTTGCCATCCGTCCTGTTTTCCCAGGACACGTCCTGGTTTTTGTAGTGTCCTGGGACGTCCTGGATAGTTTTTAAGCAGCGTCCTGGGTTTTTCAATTTTAAAATTCGCGCGCCTCTTGTAAAAATTTTTACGTTACGGGTGGCCACACGGCTCGCAAGTAGGGCATGAATACCGGAATTCCGAGATTTCGCAATTCCGGAATCTCGGGCAATTTTTCAGTTCCCAGAACTGAGTGTTTCACTATCGTAACTCCGGTATTCATTGTTACTAAACAAAATATATATTTCGAGTGTTTATTTCCGAACGCACCCACGAACCCAATTATCCGATTCTCTCTATCCCTTGTGTACCCCTCGCGCGAAATTGTAATATTTGTATGAAATCGATCTTTTTGTCGTGTTCAAAAGCAGCATTTGATTCAGAAAAATTTAGTTGTAATCCGTAAACATTCAAAAATATGCTATGATGAACATATCTGATGAAACTTTAATCAAATAATTTATTTTATTATGCATCCATCAGTCCATCCACCCGCCTTTAGAGGTCAACTGCTGGACATAGGCCCCCTCTAACTTGCACCACTATGACCGATTCTGAACCTTCTGAGTCCAGCGGATGCCCACTATTCTTCAGGCCGTAAGTCCATCTGGTCGGGAGGCGTTCTATACTTCGTTTTTCGAGACATGGGTGCCATTCGAGGACATTTCATCTCCAACGGTTATCGGCCCTTTGAGCTATGTGGCCAGATCATTGACAATTGAGCTGATTTTGTTCTTTAGAAATACAAAGCATAGCCCTCTCCATAGCATGCTGTGTGATTTTGAGCTTGTGGATTCGGACGACAGTAAAGCACCACGTCTCGGGAGCCGTATGTCATAACTGGCAACACACACTGCTCGAATACCTTCGACTTCAGGCACTGAGGTAATGTTTTGGACGACAAGATATGGCGCAGTTTCCTGAACGCAGCCCGATTTGGATTCTATGAGTGACTTATTTCTCGAAGTTCAATTTACCCATTTACATCATATATCCCAGGTAAAAGTATTCGACTGTAACTTCGAGAGTAGCGCCGTAAACAACAATTGGTACGCGTGTGACATGGACATTCGACATTATTTTCGTTTCGGTAGGATGACTATGTCATCGGCTTAATTCAGGTGTGTGATGTATTCGCCATTGATGTGAATTCTACTTCGTTTCCACTCCATCAACTTGAACACGTCTTCGATCGCAGCGATGAACAGTTTTAGGGATATAACCGTCCCCTTGCCTGAAACCTCTTTGCAGCTGTAGTCTTCCAAGGTAGTTCCAGTATGGATGACGGCTTCAGACAGTTTTTGGAGCGCCACTAGGAGGGGTTTCCCTCAGCTCTCAGCAACTCGGTAGTGATACCGTCATCTCCCGATGTCTTGTTTTTCTCAAAGCCTCGAAAGCCTCTCTAATGTCATACAGGCTGACGTCCGGGATATAGACTGTGTAGTCTCTATCAGGTCAGTTTAGCTCGTTCGACCATCCCGCGGGGAGCTGGAGCTTGAGAGGAGGCATACTACCGTCCGTAGTATCTCTCAGTTTCTCTCAGAACTTCGAGTTTCAACGAAACTTCGTCGGTATTTTATTATATTTGTTGCTTATTATCATAATTATAATTATGTTTAATGTTATCCTGATTGATAGCGAGCTATTGTTGCAATATAGCTTTTTGTTTTATTGTATTTGTTTTATTGTGATAATTATGAAGACATTTACTTAAAGTAATTTTGATAAACGTATAAGAAACTCTTTATAAACAAACCTAAATTAAAACTGAACACTGTATAAAAACTAAGATTTTAGTACTGACTTTATCTTAATTTTTATGAAATAATTAAAAGTTCATAAAACATACTTTCAAACCATTTATTTCATCCTCAACAATTTTTTACCTGGCTGCCAAGGGGATATGTTTTTCGTGCGTATCTTGTATGTATGTATGTTTGTATGTATGTATGCATGTAATATTCTTTATTACCTCATATTTTCCTAACCGCTTATATAATTAAGATATCGTTAGATTGGTCTTGATAACCCAAGTATTCTGAGATAGGTGACGTTAAAAAAACAAATATGGTGGCTGTGAGATTCCATTGTTTGAATTATCAAAAAATAAAAATAAATAGAATAATGCAATATGGGTATCAAATGAAAGAGCTCTTCAGGTTTTCAAAAAAGTGTATCATAATAGCTGTTTCGATAGCTGGCGGGTTTTTTTATTTTTAATTTCAACAACCAATATCGGAACTAATTCCGGAATCTGGGGTCAATATCGAAAACCAATTCCGGTATTGAGAATAGTTCCGATATTACAGGGCCTAATTGCAACTCTATTATTGCATCCTGTTTTTAAACTGAGTTGTCCTGGTTTCTCCAACTTCAAATCCTGGTTTTTTAAATTTGAGGTTGGCAACCCTATGCTATAGCAATCTCTGCCAGGCGACCTTTGGTTTCAACAGAGAACAGCGAAGGCGGAACGAGTATGTAAAAGTAGATTTAGTAATTATTCTTCAAGCTTCGTTCTCGATATTAGGCATGATAACACTTGTAGTAACACACATAATTATTTATATTTCTTTAATTTTAAATAATTATTAGAAACCCTGCGTTCAAAATTCGATCGTAATTCATTCTGTACAGTGTTACCCAGACAACTGCAACAAAAATTATTCGCTAACAGGATCTACCTGTGGAATATTTTCATTACTTCTACATGTATTTCATAAAGAACCGATAACCTTGCGTAAGTGAAATAACGCTTACTGGCGAATCACTCGGTTTACACGTAAATAGTGCACACGTGCTATTCACTTTCTCACAGGCACTCGTCAGTTTTTACGTTTAAAGCGTCTGACAATCCCTCTGGTCCATGAGAAGTGTCTGACACTTTATGATACTAGTTTAGAATAATATTCTACAAAATATAAAAAATCAGCCATACTAATTTAAGTAAAATAACTCTTATTTTTAGTTACCTTTCTCACCTGGTACCTGGCCAGGTGTCACAGGGCAAGCTTCACCAGCACGCAAAGTATTCAAAGTACACTAGACGCCCCTGAGTTAACCTAGTTAAGGTTTCATCCATGTAAAAATAAGTCATGTCTGATCGATCTGGGCTCTTACTACGGTGATTGAACTAACCAATGAACTAATAGGTATACTCTGTTTTCTGAACAGACCATTTAATACCACCATCTATTATCACTCGTTAAAACTATAATTTTGCAATGGCTGGCTTCAACCCATTAAAGGCTCACTACTGAGCACGGGTCTCTCCTCTTGAGGAGGCCTAGAGCATGCTCCACCACGCTGCTCCAGTGCGGATTGGTGGAGGGGTTAGTGGCCAACCCAATTGTCGGAAGTTTTCATGCCTCGGGGCCTCCAACATGGCTTAACGACTGTTATCTTACGATAACAACCGGGACCGACGGCTTTACGTGCCCTCCGAAGCACGGAAACGCTCAAGAAATTTTTGCCACTAGCGGTCACCCATTCAACTACCGACCGCGCCCGCTGTTGCTTAACTTTGTTGATCGCTTAGGATCGACGTAAGCCGCCGGGCTATGAGAATAATTTAGCAATATGGGCAAAAAAATCAAGAAAAACCAAGTTGTCAACGCTGCGGCTAAACGAAGAATTTATAAACAAAATCTGAATTTTACCATGAAAAAAATAACCGATTTCAAAATAATTCAAAAACTACTAATGACAAGACAAGCACCAGCTTTCGATTACAAAAAGCATCATCAAAATCGGTTCAACCAGTCAAAAGTTCTGAGGTAACAAACATGAAAAAAAAAATACAGTCGAATTGAATACTTACCTCCTCCTTTTTTAAGTCGGTTAAAAATCACAACTATCGATGGAGAGACGCATAAAAATATCGATCATCCAATAACAGTGTCTATAGTCACCACGAACTAAGAAGCCCAATTTGTCGTTTGCCATCACAGTGACATTAGAGATGTACAAAAAAATCGGTTCACGAAAGAAACCAATTTTTACAACAAATCGATTCAAAATTATAAGACCGTAATATTTAGGTACCTAGTTACCTACCTACTACCTCGATTGAGCTATCTCGTACCGCGTATTCTCAATATGTACCTATTTACGACTTCAATAAAATATTCTTTTATCCATTCGCCCATGAACATCAACAACACCAAAAGCATCACTGGTGCGTTGCCGGCCAAGAAAGAGAGAAGAAAAAGAAAGAAAGATAGATCATGATAGAATGAAAGTCCCGCTCAGTTTCATAATAATATTTTGACATAATATTATATTATGAGCGTCAGGAAAAAACTAAAGTGAATAAATTCTTGCTTATTTTGTAAGACACATTCATGTATACATAATTATTATTTTGTTGAAAAAAAAAATGTTTACCGCAACCTTAAATACATAATTACATATAACATATTATTATCTGCAGTTACTGTTCATGGATGGCGAAGTGCCCATACATAATGGAAAATGTCCTTAATTAGCATCCAATTCGTCGTGGTATTATTGGGTACCTAATTTTAAATTCAAATGCGAGCAAATCATTTTTAACAATGTAATTAAATTAATCAATTTTCATTTTTAAATTTCGATTATAGTAATGTATCGATTATGATTGGTTTTATAAACGGTTTCAAGCCGTCACATCACCCTACGTCAGATTAGATTTAGGCTTCTTCATATAAGATTGTTTCGACGTCATATATTTTTATTAAATTTTGCATAAATGATGATGTGATGGGATTTTTACTAGATTTTAACGTATAATATGATTTATAATCAACGCCAATGAAAATGAGTAGGGATTTTTAACAAATTTTGGCAAAATCCTTTGTCCGTAAGTATTCAACTATTCATGTCAAGTAAATGAATATTCCATTTCGCTCAAAGACACCCATACAAGGTTAGTTCATATTAATAAATAGCAGCTATCATTATGGGCATCTTAGATAATTTTGACTATAGATACATGATAATACGAATTTGAGATAGCCTTGATTGATAAATACGGACTGGTTGAGGCCCTCGATTGCAGACTTGGTGGTAGAACCGAATTTGACTTCTCCTTGGCACATGAGTTCATGAGTCACTCAGGTGGTGGCTGGCTTCACTTGATTCCCTGTTGAAACTACTCTATCTGCTAGCAGATCAATTTTTATACCGTAGTCAGTCACTAAAAAGGAATAGGACTTGATGAGTTGAAATTATTTGCAAATAAAACTTATGCTAAGCACGTCTCTACGGAAAGAGTCTATTTCTGCTATTATGCGACCTTTAACTACATTTTGTAGTCACCCAGTGACCTACGAGTAGGACATCTGGCGAATTTACAATAACAATATTACTTACCTTTCAAATTTTTAGGTGTTATTGCGACATTGTCTTGAATACAATAAAAAGTTAATAAAAAAGTAACTAGTTTAGAAAATTTAGAAATCAATCACTTTCGTGTAAGAAGCGGCCGTTCAGTTTCACCGTGAAGTTTTTGCAATGGCGTTATTTTGTGGTTATTTTCACTTATTTCCTCAAGCGGCCGGGCGGTCGGCCGTGATCTCCCCATAGACTTACTATACGGTAGAAGTCATTTTCGGCTACAGTCGATGTCGCCAGTCGTCATGGCGCCGGGCGCCCGTAGCGGTTGTCGTCAACAAAGAATCGACGGAACATTGACAGGGGCGGCAGTGGGCGTGCAATCTGACTGTTTCCTTGTAAATTCATCATATAATTTTAATTTTAATTTTAATTTTTGAGATTTTTTTCATTTGTCCAACTCCAACCGTTTAGCCAGCCGAGGGGGGGGGGAGACACTTGACTCTAACCAAGACTTTAAAGTCAAATATTTCGCAAACGGACTCCTAATTCCAAAAATTGTTTCAGAAGACCCATAATATTTTTAGAAGACCTTTTCAACGATACCCCACACTATAGGGTATGCAACTAATAAAAAATTCATCTTCACGTTACCTGTAGGGGAGGTACCCTAAAAAAAATTCCACTATTTTTATTCTACGATTCTAGAGTTTTAATAAATATGTATATCCATGCCAACTAGCTTTCTAGAACTAAGGGTCTCCGCCATTCTATGGTCTCTTTGCTTCAGACAGACGGACGGTCATAACGAAAATAAGGGTTCCGTTTTTACTTCGGAACCCTAAAAATTACATTACGTGATTTTTTGATACTTTATTTTTGATTTTAATGCGTATCTACCAAAAAATAAAAATAATTTCCATACTGGAAAGTTGAGTTCTCTAGCTGTCCCCATTTCTTTACACTGATAAGTTGCTAACAAACATCAGACTCTGCGGATTGTGAGCCACCGTAAAGCCCACAGCCCACAGCCCACCGCCCACAGCCCACAGCCCACTGCGTAGAACCCGATTAAGAAGTCGTAGGTTCGTTTCCTAAGGGATGTTTGAAAAATAGTTTTAAATGATTGACGACCCGTGTGGCACAATGGTTACCATACCGGATCGCCGCACCGAGTGTCCTGGGTTCGATTCCCAGCGAGGCGGAAATGGTGAATGATGGGTTTGAATTTCTGTTCTCACTTCACTTCGCAAGTGCGTACTAGATGATTAGAGAATGACATATCAAGATGATGCAAGTTCTCATTCGAGTCTCACTTGGGTGAGCTTCGATTTCGAGTTTGTATTTTAGAGAATAGCCCTCCAGGAGGGTGATGGGGTGAGGCATGAGCTGCTTTTTTAGTTATAAGGGAATTATCTTTTACATTGTATTAATTTAAATGCCAACTTTAATAACAATCTAATAATCATCTGGGCCTTGTTTTTCCTGTTTTTTTCCTGTCTTACATAAACCCGCGCTATAATTCCGTGTCGCGGGCGTAAAAAACATCCAGTACCCGGGAATATAATTTATGTGCCACATAGTAATCATATGACGCGGGAGTCGAACCTGGGACCCCTCAGTGTTAGCAGTTCGCTGACAGAGCCACTATACCAATAATACGAGGTCGTCAATTCGAAAGGAACCGATATATCTGCTTTCTAATTTCCTTCAAAATTGGTTTTGGCAAAAACACAATTTTGAGGCCATCCATAAATTACGTCACACTAATTTTGACTTTTTGACCCCTCCCCCCTCCTTGTCACAGCTGGTCACATTTGTGAGACCTACCCCCCCCCTCCCCCTAGACGTCACATGTTACGAAATTTTACACCTAGAAATTATTAAATTAAAACGGCAGTTCTGAAATAAGTTTTTAGCAAGCCTAGCTCCGTCCAGAAACGCAGGATCCTCCTGGTGTCTCCACAGGCTTCACGGAACGACCACGCAGTGCCGAGGATTTAAGCCCGTTGGGTAGCTACGCCCTCGCATTGATTTCACTTCATTTCAATACTTAATTAATACCATTGTTTTCCTCCGTGCGGTCCGCCTGGATAGCAGCCACCCTCTTGCTTGAGTCAGTCACCAAACCCACCAACGACTCGTCGTGTTCCAGCTGGGGCTTGAGAGACAGTTCTTTTTTATTATTATTTCATCTCTTTCTTGGGCCGGCAACGCATCAGTGATGCCCTTGGTACCATTGTTGTCCATGGGCGACGATAGCCACTTACCATCAGGTGGATCATCAGCTCGTTTGCCGGCTACTTCCATACAAAACATCATGGGGAATCCCGCTAATCTCTTGGCCTTTTAACTTACCGCAGAGCGCTTTCACACGAACTGCACTTTGCAGTCGAGAGTGCCAACTGCAAACGTCGACGGCAGCCAAGCACAATAGCAACCAGTAGGTACCTAATTGATGTTGAATTTTAGAGATAATAACTGACCACCGCCGACTGCGTAACGTGGGCGAGCCGGGCGCCGGCACGATCGGAGTTATCTTACCAAAATATAATTATCACAAAGATCCGACGTCGCCGACCTGACGCTACCATCGCGCACCGCTGCTGTTTGGAGCCACTTCTATAGCTTCCTCAGTTGCGGCACACGCTCGCGTTTTATTTAGTTTTCGAAACGCAACCGCGGAATCTATTTCTTCACGCCGCTATAGTCTTAAGTGAAGACAGAAAGGTCGCGGAAAATCAGATTAATAGGTAATTTATTTATCCTTCAGTTTAATACCCAGTGCCGGCAGATCCGTTACAATGAAGTACTTAGGTCGCGTTAGGTATCGTATTTATATGTATTGTAGTGTTTGTCTATGCGAGCTATGGTAGTATCGATGTTGTCTCGAGTCCACGGGTAGCAGGGAGTCTGTACGTAGTATACTCTATGGTTTAACTGCTCTGGAGAGCTGACAGGTTATTACGAGTGAGTCCTAGAGGGGAACGTGAGTGACTGTGTTAAGATCCTCGCTACTGGTGGCACAACGAGCCATACAAATAATACATACTACACATACACAGACAACCCGTATGGCGCAATGGTTACCATGCCGGATCGCCACACCGAGGGTCCTGGGTTCGATTCCCAGCGAGGCAGAAATTTAAATGATGAGTTTGAATTTCTGTTCTCGGTCTGGGTGTGAATGTCCTTGTCTAGTGCGTTGTCCATGGCACCCACGACACAGGGAATCCTAGTGTGGGGCTATGAATGTGAAGCGTTATTATTATTATTATTATTATACTAATAATTACAATCATTGAGTACTACATACAGTATAATTTGTCACCGAACAGGCGAAATATAACATTACAAAATTTTATGTCTTTTTCGTTAAAAGGAGTTTCGTTTAAGGGAGTCTGCACACTTTATTGTTCCATACCATGACCGTTCCATGAACGTATCAGGCAAATAAAAAACCATTGTATTGAGAGCATGGCACTAACCCATGGAGCTATCCCACTAACCCAGTGTCACTGTGACCTACCAACCCTGTCTCGTACCACGAGGCGTCAAAAATTGTCGACAAAAATAATATGAATACGTGCACAAAACACCGTCGATTCGTTATAGTGGGCATAGTAAAGCTTATCTGATTCTTTCCGTGCCTGATACGTTCATAGCACGGTCAGGGTATTGTACGGTGTAGTGGGCAGACTCCCTTACACGTCCCACCTATCCTCTCCCTATTAATAGACGACCCTGTAGCTTAGTTGGTAGCGACCCTGCCTGCGAAGCGAGGGGTCCCGGGTTCGATTCCCGGCCGGGGCAGATATTTATGTGACAGATAAATATTTGTACTCGGGTCATGGGTGTTATTGTGATGTGTTTTACGTGTCGTCCATGCCACCCGCGACACAGGTAATAACCTACTGCGGGGGCATGAGTGTGTTAACGTTTATTTATTTATTTATTTATTTATTTATTATTTATTTATTTATTGTTTCATGCTCAGCCGAACACGTATAGATAGTATTGGTAAAGAAATTGGGAAATAAATTATAAAAAGATTGGTAGGTACCTAATAACAAAGAGAAAGTTAGAACGAAGGCTCATTACTTTTTTTGGTTTTTATGGTTTAAAACCCCCGACAGTTTTATTTTCACCGAACATGGATAACAACCATCTCGATGACGTCAGCTTTCAAACAAAGAAAACCGCATCATAATCGGTCCATTAGTTTAGGAGCTACGATGCCATATACAGACACACACACTACACAGACATGTCAAAGTAATAATAGACATGACGTGAAATGGCGATTTTGTAACAGATGTTTCTATCAATCCGTCCATCAGCCGTTAGTCCACTACTGGTCCTTCCTCTTGACTTCACTCTCTTCACTTCCTCTTGACTCTAGGCTACGTGCCTAGCGGGACAGACTATGGCAACTTCAAGTGGCTTATTCAGTGAGGTACGTCGATAACTCATGTCCGCTAAATTCTGTGTAATATTGGTAATTTAATAAGCCTGAAATACCTAATAATAGAATAAGTTGTTACTATAAATTTAACCGCCTTCAAAAAAAAAGGTATTAAATTCGACTGTATTTTTTTTATTTTCTTTATGTTTGTTACCTCAGAACTTTCGACTGGATGAACTGATTTTGATGATTCTTTTTTTAATCGAAAGCTGGTGCTTGTCATGTGGTCCCACTTATGTTTTTGAGTTATCCCTAATTTTAAAGTCGGTTTTTTGTCAAGAATTATAATACAGTGTAGTTTGACGAAGTTTGTTCCGACTCAGGATTTATAGTTTAAGTGCGATGCATATACTTGTGAATAATTCTATAAACAGTAATCTATTTCTCTATAGGTAAAAAAGAATACGCCACCTATAAATTTTATCCGCATATTATACAATATGGATACTGTGCGACATGGTGGGCCTATTAGACCTGATGCGTTTTTAGTCGCATATAATTTTATATTTTTCATCCAAAATAATTTAAACATTAGCTTTGTTATTTTGTCTCCACTAGCGAGCAGTGGAAAATCCAAGTAACACATATTATCAGGTCGATAGTGACTGCTACAGCTACAGGAAGAAAGCATAAAATTAAAAATAATTCATCTGCGAAATTTTAACACTGCAAACATTTTATAACCTAATAATAAAATGTGTTATTTAAGCAAGATAATAATAGCACAGAATAGATTAAATAGAAGTATAACTGCAGCATACGTGAATTTTAATTTTGCACAGATAAATTGCATTTTTCTTAGATAAAAGACTACGGTTTATTGTGCCAGTAAAGTCTGAGAAGAATGTAAGGGAATTCTATAGTTCTCCCGGAAAATTAAAAGTAAAATCTACTAGCTCGTCTCATCGCACTTTAAACTCTGCATTAGATTCAATTACCGAACGAATAATCATAAAAGAAAAAATGTATGTTACCCGTTTCATTTCCTTTATAAAAAACTTAATGAGAACTTTAATGAACTCCTAGAAAAAGCAGCTTTAAGAGTCAGTAACATTCTTGTTCGACTACAATACTTTCTTAGCGCCTCGCGTCGTTCACAAAAAGACAATCGTCAAAGTGAAATGAATGCTGTAGTGCGCACTTGAGATGCCATGTCACCCTAGTACGTCCGCACTGAGCTGACTACGGAATCTGGTTCAGATTGTGTTATTCAATGAACTAAGCGACCATTTGACCTTCGTAACCTTACCCTCTACACTGCCAGTCACAAACACGCTTGAATTTTACATGACATGGCCTTTGCAACTAGTAATGTCGTTAAACTGAAGCCTCGATCGTGCGTGCCTCCTTGAGCTCAGCACTAGAAGTAAGCGAGTAAGCGGGTCTCCTGGCTGAGTATTAACACAAATCGACTCCATAATAAATGACTACGTACGAGAACTACGAGACCGCTGGAGACGCAGCAAACGCTGTGAAGCCCTACAATATAAAAGAGGGGCTGAACGCGGCGACATGGTACTGCGGTCTTGTTAGGTTGTCCCGTTCTACCCGTAAGCTGTAGAGCGAGAGACGAGAAGCGGCTTGTCAGTGGCAAGTGGCGCGGTGACGTCACTGCGCGGGGAGCAGCAGCCGGCAGTGTACGGCCGGCCGTCTCAATTTGCGGACGGGTGCACGATGCACGCTCGGTGAACAAAACAATCGCGATGCTGTTCGAGAGTCCCAATGCGAAACTGTTCCCGGCCTTCAACATCCCGCCGCCCGTCCGGCTAAGGTGAGCGAGCCTCCGCCCCGCCCTTCCTCTCTCATTCCATTCGCATCCAGTGTCCAGTGCTAGTGACTCGAGTAGTTTTTCTGAAGCCGTAAAAAGCCAATAAAGTGTTACCACGGCGGTTTAAAGCGGCGACATTATGAATCGCTCCGCTTGGCACGTCGAAACATCGATACAACATAACAACTGCATTTTTTCATCTTACTGAGTGATTTTGTGTGAAAACGGCCTCCGTTCGTGTCGTTGTCCTGCGGTGTTGCGGTTAGCCCGAGCATGGAGCATCTCGCAGGCCATTGTTTTCTATTACAACCGATTTGTGAACGCCGGTCGTTTAAGCGATCGCTCGACACAATCACGAGCTATTCTGTTTAATGAACGAAACAAAACACGGGCATTCATTGCGCATTCAGTCATATTTCAAGTATTTGAGCCGACAGTTACGCATAACGCAGCGCTAGTGAAGTGTTCTCGTCGTGATATCGATACATCGGGCTCGGGAGCGTGTCCGAGACAAAGGTGGTGCTAGCTCATTGTAAACAGAGCTATGCACGTTTCCTGCACGCACGTCGCTTTCGACGTGTGCTTTTGTTTTTATTCGATATACCATTCGATTTGTCGCCACCGCCCTCAAGTGGGCGCGATCTAAACTACCGAGCGAGCAACAGGGATGTGAATATAGCTACTAATGTATTTATACTCTGCTCTGCTGTTTCTGCATAAGTCTGGTCAATAATGCGTATATGTAACTAAATTTTAAGTTAACAGCTTTAATTTAACTGTCTTTGTTGAAATGTGACCTTATTTAGCCGTATTTTTCACTTATTTTAGTTGTTCTTGTCCTATGTTATGTACAACAATTAGTTATAGTATGGCTGATATTTGCATAACACAATAAGGTTTGTATTGTCTACACAGTCTAGAAAGCAAAAAAAAAACTAATTTCCATGTTCACTAAAAGTAAAAAAATATTTCTTTAAAATGTATTCCAACCAGTGATTGAACAAGATTGCATCGCTAACAGAAATAATTTCGGTTGCGGTCGCGCAGTGCCAATGAAATGTATTAACCTTAAATGAAATACGTCATGTCGATCCTTGTCAGACATCAGCAGCATAGGAAAGCTGCCAGCGTTAGTAAATTTAGTCTAATGCACTCTTATGATAAAGTCGAACTGAATTTATCAGATTGGTCTCTGTTTGATGGGATTATTTTATACTCTCGATTACCTTGGCAATATTATGAAAACAGCGATATTCTTATTCATATGTAGAGGAAATTAAGGAAGTGATGAATTAGCACTATCGAAATTCAACCTTAGGCAGCATATCCTTCAACATACACAGAGGTAGTCTAAGTCGACTAAGCTTGAATTTTTGCTTGTGCAGCAAGTGGCAAAGATATACTGCCTAGGATAGGTAAAAAATCCTAGCATAACTAGAAAAAATATGTAATCAAGCATATAAATCAGTTTCAGTTGTAATAAACAGATTACAATTTAGCAAATGGAAAAGTGTAATTTATGTACTGGGAGAGCAGGATTCTTTAATTAGTAAAATATAATCGATAATGTATAAAATGTTACGCTTTGATTTTGAACAAAAAGTATGAAACTCAACAAAATTAGGTATATTGTTACAACGTAGAATATGCAAAAGCGAATTTAAATAAGTTTACATTTGTCACATAAGCAATTACTCATCAAAGGGGAGTTCATTTTCAAAATAGTGAATCTTCATGTCAACAAATGTGTGAAGTTTTTTATTTTTAATTGCTGAGTGAATTATTTCTTGTCATAGCTATTCCAACCATCATCATCACTGATATCAAATGATCTGAATCATTCACTGATAGCAAATGTAGTAACGTCCACCGTATTCTAATAAGCAGCTATATTCCCAATAGACAGTTCCATTATAACATCGAGATGAGTTGTTTATGTGTACATCTGTCCCAGTGATTTGTAAAGGACACGTCTCGGAACACAACCTTACAAGGAGTGGTTGAGAAATACTAGACTGAACCTCGTGTTATGTAAGTTCAGAAATAGGATCCTCTCTGACATTGAAATAAGAATCGGCTTTTTATTGTGGTTTATAAAGTAGGTGCGCGTCATACGATGATTATCACTGTTGGACCTTCAGGGCTCCACAGTGTCAGCGGAACCTTGAAGATTATATTAGCATCTTCAAATTCAATTGTAATATTACTTATCGTCCGTACTTATTATGCCATTATTATTAACCGTTATTAACCTACTTACAATGATTATTAGCTCATAGTAAGTTATATTTTATGGAGATTATATTTTAAGAGTAGTAACAGAGTTCGTTCAGCAAGTATTTAACTAAAATATTTATTACGCGTAGAGATTTAACTGTATTTTATTTCAAAATAAAATCTTGCTTTTTCCTGTGAAGATATACAATATAAAACAAGAGATCGCCTTGGAGTGCCGCAAAGCTGATGTCCTTAAATAAACTACTCGGTGCGTGACAGTGGGATGAACAAGCCTGGCAGCGAGTTCGACTCCATTGTTTTTGTAACTTACTTCAACAATAAAGTAAGACACTATTTAATTTGGTTTTATACTTGTGGACAGAAAACAAATATTTAGGGCTTTATATCTCCTCTGAAAACTTTTTCGGTTACGTTTGTAACCAATTTAAATTTTCAAATTAAGTTCACAAAAAAAATCTTTGGTGGAGCATTGTAGATATGAATGGAAAAAAAATGTTTTTAGTAATTTGAAAGAACACACTAAGCAATCTGGCCAATGTGCCATTATATGTTAGACATTTATATTGAACTTAAGACATAATATATATTTCATTTACAATAAATATAACAAAAAACTCAGGTTTTTATAGTAGAAAGATTTTCAGCGCATTCAGTAGTAAATATACATTTTTATTTGACATTTAGTACATCTACGGATGTGGATTTAAGATTGGTTTCGTTTTTTATTTACATGAAAACAAATAAAACAAGCTTCAGCAGTGTGTCAGGTCGAATCGACCTGATACTCGTTAAGGTTGGCTATGAATTCCCAGCTGTTGTATATTCGTTTTTAATAAAATCCTACAAGGAACGTTTTTATCGATAGCTGATTTTTATTCAGAGTAAAATGATACATTCTTTTTTTAATGACAATTTTGTACAAATAAGCTGACGTGGTGTGTTATGGTTGATGGTCATCACCATCACCATCATCACCACCAGATGAACCGCCGTTGAACCACAGCCCTTTAGATGGTTTACAGTTCATTAAGGAAACGATTCGAGGTCCTTGGGAAGAGTTCTACTTTATAAGTAAATCCTATATTATTTCAAGACAGTAGAATAACAACTCAAAAATAACGTACATTTAAAAAAGTAAAAAAAAAAGAAAATTTACTCAAAACAAGTATTTGGAGACAAAAGAAATTTAGTTTGGAAGGTCGGTTAATTCAATAGAAAGTCATATTGCAATTATTTTACGCCCCATCAATACAATTTTCAATGAAGTAAAAAGATGTGCTGAGGAGTTTATTTCGCCGTTTCGTCTCCTCCATGACAAAGCACCTTTTCGAAACGGTGGTAGAGTGACAAAATGAGGTGCATTTCCCGGGGGAAAAGATCAAAATTTGTTGGCAGAAATCAGAATCAGAATAATATACAGTCGACGCATTAATGATTCGTATAAGACAAGAGTCACGACTAACTGAGGAGACCTAGATTATACTCCATATAATATAGTATTAAATTATATTTATACGCCGTGACAACGGCATAGTATAGTAGTTTCACCAATTTAACCTAAGATCTAATATACAATGTACCTATTGCAAATAAATTCATTCATTCATTCATCCATCCATTCATTCATTCATCCATCCATTCATTCATTCATTCATTCCATCACGCTACTCCAGAACGGATTGGATCGGACGGAGGGAACTGGCCAACCCAAGTGTCAGAACTCATTTCTTGATCACTGCCATCTAGCGATGACAACCGGATCCCACGGTGCGGAACCTTTCAAGAAATATATTTGTCAATCAGCGGTCTCCCATCCAGCGCCTGACCGCGTCAGCTGGGTTCATCATTTAGAATCGCCACTCTTACCAAATACAAGCTAATATTTACGATGTACAGAACAGTTTAATTAATTAGTAAATCTGCATTAAGGACCAAATAATATGGTTAGTTTAACAGCATCCTTCAGCCAGTGACGTAGCTAGCCCTAAGAAGGCCCCATATCAATATATGTTGTAGGGCCCCCTCAACGTCATCTGTCAAATATAAAAGGAGGTAGAGTCGTAGGGCGCTGGCGAGCTTTTTTTTTGGGAGTGTTAATAGGGGCCCCTTTACGCTGGGGGCCCCGTATAATTGATACGGCGGTAGCTACGCCCCTGCCTTCAGTATTGCTGGGAACACTGAAACCTTCACTGTATCGCCACAAAGTACTAGAATATAGCACTGAACAAACGCTTGCCACTTTTTATTAAATTTAAATAATATTTTCTTTAAAACTTTGTCCAATTGGTACAAAAACCTCAGCTTCGTCCTCGGACGTTTCTCAATAACTTCTCAGTGCAACTACAAAGCGGACAGAAACTTAAGAGTATTAATTCTATACTTTTATAGTTTCCTTTTAATCTGTTCTCGGGGCGGCGGGCGGCGGGCGGCGAGCGCCCGGGGCGCTCCGAGCCGGTGGTGGCGGGACCATTGTATTGTAGGAAACGGTCGCTATCTTGAGGCTTGGGGCTTTGAGGCCGTACAATGTTGTTTGGAACACTGCCTCCGTGCTGCAAATACCTACCTACTAGTGAGTAGTGAGGGCGCGGGGCGGCCTCTTGTAGTTTTTCTTAGTTCTTTTGTAAACGGAGATTATTGGTTATGAGACCGAGTTATGTGCATGTAGTCGAACGTCTCAGACACGAAAATAATTATACTAATTTCGTTTACTGTGAGTGAGTATATTGTTAAGGAAACACCATATATGTAGGTAGGAAGATATTGTTTTCTATTATACTGTATAATATTATAATGACTGTTACAATTTACAATGTATATGTATTTTTAGTTGCAAGTGTATTCAAATAACTTTTTAACAAATCCTATTAATATTATAAATGTGACAGTCAGTGAAGATATTTGGATGTTGTTCCTCAATCCTCAAGAATGGAGATAGCTTATACCCTGGATTAACACATAGGCTGCTTTTTATCCCGGAAAAGTTCAGGGTTCCTGCGGGATTTGTGAAAAAATATCTCTACCGCGGAAGAAACCACGAGCAAAAGCTAAGTACTATAATATAAAAAGAATAAAGAGAAAAAATACTTTAATCTGACCACTAAATATGGCCAATATTTAAGAATTAAGAACATAAATGCAATCCTTAGGAACCTGACATGGGATGAAAACATTTGTATAAAAGATAATCCGTATCCCACCACCTTAAAACTAATGTAGCAACGTCAAAAACAGCCATTATTTTTTAAGCTAAGCAGCATGACGCTCAGGCGATACATAATAATATTACCTCCATCAAAACTCTGTACACCTGTACACCTTTGTTCACGGTGGACAAGTCTATTTCTTTGCATTGAGCGGTTTAAATATAAGCGGTATCTGTATTAACATAACAAATAAATATTCCCAAACTAAACGAAGAGGTGCTGAACCGTGGCGAATAGCGCAGATACAGAAAATTATAGAGGATAGAGTACATATTTAGACATAGTTACAAAGCTAAGTACATATTTATTTATTACACTTTATTGTACACCACAATCAACAGTCAAGAAATTAAATAAAATTAACGATATTTGTGTACAAAAGGCGATCTTATCGCTAAATAGCGATCTCTTCCAGATAACCTTTGGGAAGAGGACGAAGGAAATTTAAAAGAGATGCTAGTAGAGTGTACAATGTAATAAAGATTTGCACTAAGAAAAAAAAGATACATACTTAATTTCTAAAATAATAAACAATTTCAGCGCGCATCTCAACTCGGGATACGACCAATTTGTGATATCGAATAAATTTTGTTGCATGTCAACCAATTTAAGATTAGGAAAACCACAATTTTCTGATCAAATAACTTGTCAAATAATTGTTTTGCCTAAACACGTGGGTGAAGTTAATGTGGCTGTGAAGGAACGTGATCGTGGCAATTATATAATGGCAATCTATTGATATTTCAATGCTGCATGTCCAATCTATTAGTAAATAAAGTTCGATGCACGCCTTCCTTCCATTGCAAGGTTCACAAGCTTCAAATTAATATTACGAACTAATGCTCTACCAGAAGATTTGCACACGTTTTCCGAGATGTGTCTACCTGTGTGCAAAGTTTTATTAAAATCTGTTCAATAGTTCTTGGTAAAAGTAACAAATCATCCAAACGAATTCTTACATTTATAATATTAGTAGAATTAGTAATTAGTAGGATAGGAAATAGGAAGTAGGGCTGGTCCGATAATACAAAGGGTAAATACCCTTTTAAATACCCTTTTTTGCCAAATGGCAAAGGGAGATCTCCCGCCAGGCGAGGTGTGTTGCCTGGGAGGCGGCCGAGCCCCGGACTGATCTTGTCGGAGCATTTGTATATATGCCGGAGAAACTTCGATAGCGTGATTCAGGTTGGCGTGACGTCAGCGTGTGACGTGTGCGCGTCGTCGCCACAGGTAGTCTATCCTAATTAGCCTGCAGTGCGAGAGGTTTTAGGTTCGATGATGGCTACTTTGGTAATTGATATACATACATATTTCATTTGTGTACATCATGTCCACATATCCCCCATATGAGTAGTGTAGTGTATCGTGTATTCACTTACCTATCTGTGAACAGAATCGCTACGTTTTTTATGTGAATTCCAACGGACGAGCCATCTGTTGGTAGGCGAACATGATGGAGGTCTCATGAACATCAGTATCCAGTGGCATCTCCGACACGTTGCCGGCTAAGAGAGAAAAAGAGAGTAATACGCATTGAAGTATAATGTCATAGAACAGACATCTCGAATAAAATGTATCTATGTCCCGCCGAGAGGTTCTATTTTCAAAATTGAGCCCTCGTTCTCCTTTCAAAATCGAACGAATCCATTGGAAATTGAAGCCGCTCGGCGCCAATTCATTGGGACATACATTGTGTTCGCGGTGTCTGTTCTATACGCTAGTAATAATACTTCAATGGTAGTACGTCACTAGAACAGCACAGATGAAACCCTACTGATATAAATGTGAAAGTTTATCAAGGTGTATGGATGTCTGTTTCTCTTTCACGCGAAAACTTATCAACAGATTTTCATGAAAAGCCCACAGGTGTAAGCATCAGACCAGGATTTGAAATAAGATAGGAGTACTTACGCCCCAACTCAGAGTCACTAACGGTTACTTAAATCGCTGCTTACTACAGAATTTGTATGGTGACTCTTTACTAAGGAACGATTAAAGTAACCGTCAGTGACTCTGAGTTGGGGGCTGGGGCGTGTGTCCGGGAGAACTCGAGCTAAGCCGCGAACAGGGCGGTAGTTATATATAATTTCAGTGGCCATAAGGGGCCATCCATAAATTATGTCACACGTTAGGGGGGAGGGGGGGGGGGTCGATGTAGTGTGACATTGTGTGACAAGGGGTGGGAGGGGGTCCTGAATTTCGTGACGTCACATTTCAAAATCGAATAATTGGCATGTATAGGTAAATATTAAAAAAATAATGGAAATAAAAGTTATTTCGGAACTAGGTATAAAATTTCGTAATATGTGACGTCACACTAGTGGGGGGAGGGTCTCACAAATGTAACCAGCTGTGACAAGGGGGGGGAGGGGTCAAAAAGTCATGAAATTAGTGTGACGTAATTTATGGATGGCTCCGAAATAGTAATCTCACTGTGCCTAATATCGTTAGCACTTAGATGATTTCTATAACCTGGAAATATTTTCACGAGCCGCGAGCCGCGAGCCGCGAGCCGCGAGCCGCGAGCCGCAAGCCGCGAGCCGCGCGGGCAGCCGGGCGGGCGCCAGGTGTTTATTTACCCTGTAAACAGTTTTCTTCAAACTATTACACGAAATGAACTCTCCGGTTAAATATTGACTTTTGAACAAATCGTTTTTATTACGATTTTTTTATTTGAGTATAGTGGCGCTATAGACACTAGAAGGTCTAGAAGAAGATATATTGGCATGGCAATATGTCTGTATTTACTACTATTTACTTACAACAAATCAAGCGTTTTTGTTTTGCGTTTTGTCTATTTCAAGTCATTGTCTTGTATTTTAAATAATAATTATAAATGAAATGAAATTTAGTGATGTTCAACAATTCAGAAATAATGTGTCGCTGAGTCCGTCCCTGACCTACTGTAGACTACTCGACAGGTGAACAGTATTTTTTTTCGTGGAATTGAAAATCTAGAAACCTAAATAAAGTTTATATTACCAGAGAAATAATCCAATAAGTGAACGCATGCACCTGGCGCAGACCGGCGCAGTACTATCTGACTTTTTACACTTAAAGAGTGTTCTAACTTCGAGCAGGATGTGCGATGTGTTACAGATTGCAGTATAGCGTAGTGCCACCTGAGCACTCTCGCTAGCTGTGTTGTAGATTATTCTCAAGACTATCTTTAACCTGCTGGAGGTCCTGGGCATATTAGGATAACGGGGTCCCAATGACTTTGTAGATTAATGCAAAAGCTAATAAGCAAATTGGTATTGTAGTCTGTAATTTAGGTTCGATTCATTCGAATTAAAAAAGCTTTTCGGTAATAGATATCGGTTATCGTTTAGTGATCTGGCAGGAACTAGGGGGCCCCTATCGATCACGGGGCCCTGGGCACGTGCCCAGAGTGCCCAGTGGAAAAGAGGGGTGTGATTATTCTATTAAATAACTTCCTGTTGCGCTGACATAGTTACTTGAAACCAACTCCCGAATACATTTTTTGAAGAGGACTCGTTTGAAGTATCTTCCTGTAGCACCACACCTACTGCAGCGGGAGAGGGAAGCTCGCTTCCTCTGATGATAGCTACTCAATACAAGTGTGGCGAATAGATGCCCTCCCTGCATTCTTATTGCTCGTCACACACAGCCTCTGCTTCATACATCATTTGAATCTTTTTAACCGACTTCAAAAAAAGGAGGAGGTTCTCAATTCGACTGTATTTTTTTATGTTCGTTACCTCAGAACTTTGGACTGGGTGAACCGATTTTGATGATTCTTTTTTTAATCGAAAGCAGATGCTTGTCATGTGGTCCCACATAAATTTGAACGAGATCTGATAAGTACTTTTTGAGTAATATTGAAGTCGGTTATTTTTGGTTAGTAAAATTTAGATTATAACGTAACGTTTTTGTGTTCAACTTCAACCACAGCGTGTGTAATAATAATGTCACATAATTATTGTGCACACACATGATTTATGTGTGTGTATTATCAGAATGCAAAAAAATCCTTTCTTTTCTTTCGTTATATATCGTGCTTCCTTTGGTGTTACTGATGTTCGGATTTTCATGAAATTTAGGGGCCGTTACCCGTGCACCCACTGGCTTCACCAACCGCTGGGTGCACGGATAAACCCGAATTACCCAGTGGGTGCACGGGTTACGGCCCAAAAGCACACATACAATGATTGTAGACCATGATTCGGAACAGCGTATAGGGAACTTAATATCCTGGAAACGCAGGCGAAGCCGCGGGCAGTGCGCTAGTAAAAACTAAAGATAGTTAAGTTAAGTTTAGTAAAGATAGTAAAGCTAGTAAAAATAAAAGAACTCCGCACTAAATTATACAATTACAGAACCCAACATTTATGTAAGTTTTAATTCCCTTGCGAGTATTAAAATATACAGCCGAAGCCGTATTTTTGATTGCGTTCACTTATGTATAATAAGCTTGATTTTTTATGAAATGAATACCTCCACGCGATCTTGTAAGGCTTGTGATCTGTCCTTTTGATGTACAGAACATCAGAACCCATAGATAAAATAAAGAAATGTAAAAAATAAATTCAAAATGGATTTTTTATTTAAGGAAAATGTTGCAAAAGAAGTAAGTATAGCATCACCTCATAAATTACATTTTCTGGTCTATCTACCTTCGTTGGTCCACCACTTACGAAACACCCTGTAGATACACACGAAGCTGCAGTAGTTTGTTTGATAAATAAACTTAACTGCTTGCTTTTTCTGTTTCCGTCAATATTTCCCCGGCTGTATAACGCCATAACCTCGGTCCGTGTTCGAAGTATCGTCTTGGTTTTATTTACGTTCAATTAGCATTCTGTATGTCTCTTGTATGAATTAAAAATTCTCGTCATGCGCTCGTCATTAGGCACCATTTGAATTATATGGCCCACCTCCCCCCGCCTCCCCCCGCCGGCCAGACATAAAGGCGAAAGCGATGACGTTTAGATGAAAAACTTGTACGGCACGCTTTACGTTTAAAAAAAAATTACCGCGTTCATACATTAAATTGTGTGTGTGAGCAGTGAGTACAGAAGATTTATATTTCAGTATTTTTGCTATGAACAAGAAAACGTACAACGGATATTTATTTCAGTAAATCATCCTCATTATTATTACTTTTATTATTATAAAAATAATTCCCCTCTCGCGTCAATTTCGTTCCTGTAACGCAAGATCTCAGAAACTACTGAACGGATTTTCATACAGTTTTCATCAGTAGATGAAATGGTTTACGAGGAAGGTTTAAATGTAAATTAAAGTACAAGGTGTATCTAAAGCTAATTTCCGCACTTGGAATCGAACCCAGGACTCTTGGCACGGCGGCTGGCATGACAACCATCACGCCTAGAGCTCGGTTTCGGTCGGTATCGGTGTGCATGTGACGAGGACTCGGTCGGCCCCGCGGCGACCTGTGGAGCCAGCGTGGAGCACCTCATAAAAATGTTACATAAGCTGTAACGAAAAATTCATTTTCGGTTACAGAGACAACAAACAGAAATAAATTGGGTTTCCAAAATATTTGTGATCTCCATTGGATAATTTTCATGATTAATTTTCAAAATTCCTTTCTCCTTGCTCTCCCACACTATATACAGTGTGTCCACCGACCAACTAGCAATAATTTAAGGGTATGAAATATGCCTAATTTTATCGACAAAAACATGTCCTCCACACCTGGAGAGTCCCTAATTGCGGAATGTTTGAATGCGGAATTATAGTTTAACTTTGACAACGTGGTTAAGGATACATGACAGTAGGCTTTCGTTAAATAGGTAATACTTTTATCAATCATTCATCAGCCTTTGGAGGTCCACTGCTGGACATAGGCCTCTCCTAACTTGCGCCACTCGACCGTTCCTGAGCCTTCTGAATCCAGCGGATGCCCGCTGTTTTCTTCAGGTCGTCAGTCCACCTGCTCCGCTAATCGGGGGGCGTCCTATGCTCCTTTTTCCGAGACGTGGGCGCCATTCGAGGACCTTTCTTCCCCAACGGTTATCGGTCCTTCGCACTATGTGGCCAGCCCAGTGGCCAGTGGTTATCCTTGTTCGTCTACGGATCTCCTCATTTCTGATGCGATCACGTAGAGAAATACCGAGCATAACCCTCTCCTACTTACTAATACTTTTATATTACGCCCTAATTTATTATTTTTTATTAATTAATAAAATTAGCCGTATTGGGGCGGCTTAGAATACTAACCCCAATTCCACGCCGGATGGGTGTCGTAAGAGGCGACTAAATCCGGCCCGCTGGTGGAAAGGCCCTCGGAGGGATTATATTGGTAATATTGATTTTAATTGCCAATTAATACTGATGATATAATAATGATAGTTACCACCCTTGAGCATGAGTCAGCCGCCAAACGACTCGTCGTGTTCCGGCGGGGGCTTGAAGCCAGTTCTTTCTTTTTTTCTCTCTTTCTTAGCCGGCAACGCATCAGTGATGCCTTTGGTGTTGCTGATGGCGGCTGGGCGACGATAGTTACTTACCATTAGGTGAATCGTCAACTCCTTTGCCGGCAATTTCCATAAAACAATGTCCTACTGAGGAACCAGACCCACCACTCATTAAATCACAGAACCGGACTCTCGGAGCCGGAGAGATTCGTCGATTATGACTGTTAATTTTCTTGTTGAATGTGCATTTTGAGTGAGATTCGTGAAGGATACTCCATTTGATCTTGATGTAGTTGCTCCAGAAGGTCCTTTTACTTTGTTTGTACTTACTTAACTAGTGATTGTAAGTGGCTTATGGTTTACGCATCTACAATCATTTAATATTGAACCAAACATCTAACCATTATATTGTTTAATGGGCAACAATCTTAGGCAGGCACTCACGGTATAAGAAAATTAAGAAATGTCGTCGTGGTCATGATTCGCGATGATACGAGTAAGTTCTTCGGGTACCAGGGCATTATAAAGTGGTGGCGTGCATTCGGCCGAGCTAGCCGCTACCGTGTCGCTAGCAGCTCGCAACTCGCAGCTCGCGGGGTATCGATCAGCGAAATGTCTGTCTGGTTTCCGCGCGCTCCGGCCGCCCGGCCGCCCGCCCGGCGCGGCGCGGAGTCTTCAAACTGCTCGAATACTCAGGATGTACGATCCTGATCCATATGCGTCGTTGACGAAGACTTGTTTAAGTAATTTTAAATAGGTTTTTGAGGTACCGATACCAACAGGTTGCCAATAGCCAACAGGACCACCAAATTCCGAGTGGTCGCTGGTGGTAGTGTGGCAACAAACTCCAAGCGCGACGTTCATTTCGCTAATTGATCGGCGACCGGCGCATGTTTCACTGCCATTTGTTATTCGGAATATTTTGTCACAAGCAATTGTTTTGTCACGCTTTTCAGTTGTTTTGTAGAAGGTCGTCGCCCGTCGGGTCACGTGGTTGGTGGATGCTGTTGATCCACGGAGAAATAATGACTGGAGGTTGCTAGCGATGTAACAGATTTTGTAACCTATTAAGCTACTCGCTTCTGCCTGCGTCTTCGTCTGTGTACGATTGAGTATTAAGTCTATGTATCGAAATAAAAATTATGGTAGTATGGTAATAATCAGGGGCGTAGCTACCGCCGTATCAGCCGTATCAATTATACGGGGCCCCCAGTGTATAGGGGCCCCCACTAACACACATAAAAAAAAGCTCGCCAGTGGCATACGACCACTACAGGTGGCACTCCTTTTATATTTGACAGCTAACGTCGAGGGGGCCCTATAACAAATATTGATATGGGGCCTCCTTAGGGCTAGAGCTACGCCGCTGGTAATAATCCAGGATATGACCTATTTTGTTCTAAATTTAATCCAGATCCGTTCAAATATTTATGAATTCAAATATTTAGAGTGTCATGACATAAAAATATACTACTTATTTTCACATTTGTACTGTTTCCGAAGACACGTAACGTCGGGCCCAGTTTTTTCGTGAGATAGGAATCGTTAAGGTACGTCGAGAGGCTTCCCCAGTTCGAATTTCGAACACTTGTTTTGGCCTCCAACCCCTTCACCGATACTGGAGCTTGAACGTTCTATAAAGAATAATCTTGAGGTCGATGCATATGTAACGTGGACGGGACGTGGACGGGACGGGGACGGGACGTGGACGGGACGGGGACGGGACGGGACTTGAAGTTTTGGAAACAACGTTTCATAGAATATGTAAACGATAGCGCATACGTCATGGAGGCACGCACGGGACGGGAACGGGGCACGCACGTATATTTATACCCCGTCCACGTCCCGTCCCCGTCCCGTCCACGTTAAGTATGCATCGACCTTAAGCCTCCTTAATATTCTTCCTAATAAATTCGATTTCACCAACGTGGGCCTTAACCTTAGAGTAGGTTGAATACGTTATTTTAATATTTATTACATAATGTACATACATATAAATTGGAACCAGCCATTAAAGAGTGTTAGCAGACAGTTTGACGCTGTTACATATGCATTGCATTATTATAAACTGCTAATTCCAAACACCATTTCACGTGGGAACAGATTTTATCGCGCCGCCATATAATCGCGGAAACTATGATGAGGCGATTGTAGTTCCGCGGCGCGCGCCGAGACACCGTCAACTGATTGTCGCAGTTCGGTTCTATTTAGTACTAACGCACTTTTTTACATTTTCACCGAGTAATAATAATTAACATTTATAGTTTCACTGAGGAGTACAAATGTACTTTTTACATTTTCACCGAGGGGTATAAATTTTTAAATTTACCCCTCGGACGTAAAAAAAAGACGGACGTAATCCCAACAACAGATTCAGTGAAGCACCCATAGTAATACCAACTCTGTATTCGTACAAGTACACACACCCACACATTGACACCATACTGCTATGACATTGACACCATCGCGAATCAAAAATTACGAACACATGATAAGCGAGCTGTCATTGCTATGCTTCACTATCGATTAGACAAGGTTACGTCCGTTCTTTTTTTACGTCCGTAATTTACCTTTTAAATTTAAACTAATTTAAATTTTTTCATGTTTAAAATTTTGTAAGTACTATAGTGCTTATCCTAAATGGCAGTGAACCTGCCTACCAAGCGAGTTCCAGATTCGATTATCGGACGAGGCAGACTATCAAGTATCGTATGTATTTGCGATGGATGGAACCTTACTGTACAGTTATATTATACTGCGGGCAGTGTTTGAACGGTTCACTGTACTACTGTTACTTAATGACTTGACACCTGAGCACGTGTCGCTACGAACGTGACCAGAAAGAAAATTATTAAGGTTTCGTTACGCCCCGCGACCAGCTGGACTGACGACCCGAAGAAGACAGCGGGCATCCGCTGGATTCAGAAGGCTCAGAACCGGTCAGAGTGGCACAAGTTAGGGGAGGGAGGTCCAGCAGTGGATCTCCAAGGGCTGATGGATGGATTGAGCGAATCTGCGGTCTGGTGACGCTTGTTACGAGTGGTTCCGGGTTCGATTTCCGGCTAGGTAGATATTAAGGCGATATTTCTGAAGATATTTGGGTTGCCATCACGAGCTAACCTTAGTACTACGAATTGAGATGAAACTTGACACACAGACAGAAATTATGGAGATGAGTCCAGGCTTAAAAGCAGGGTTGATTTAATTATCCCGGTTTGACGTTCCCGTGGCACGATTTGGAGGTTCATATGTTTGTGAAACCGCTCTTCCGGGGGCAAAGCCGTGGGGGGAATCTAGTAGAAATAAATACCGTCACATTACATAAAATAATAGTTCTTATTTATTGAGCAAAAACGTAAAATTATAAACCAATTTATTGAATCCGTTTTTTAATATTGATATATACTCATACCCGTTACTTGAGAGCCAGTTAGTTCTTTCTTTCTTTTTTTTTCTTCCCTCTTTCATGGCCGGCAACGCCAGTGATGCCTTTGGTTTTGCTGATGTCCATGGGCGACGATAACCACTTACCAGGTGGTTCGTCGCTCGTTTGCCGGCTATATCCATACAAAAATATACATATACAAATACTGTGTAGTGTCAAGTGTTGTGTAAACGTTAGCGTTGTTAACTATTGCGCCTTAAACAATAAAATGTACTGTTATTATTATCAAATTATTTTCTTTAGTCGGCAACTGAATATTTTGCTCCAAGTTAAAAATCTCCTTCACATACTGAAATGGAACGTAAAATAAAATATGAAAAAGGGTAAAGAAAAATTTTAATTTAGGTAATTTGATGAAAGCGTATATCAAGCCGCACCGTCGGGGGCGCCTCCGTCGTAAAAATCGTAAAGTGCTCCTACTGGCGCCACTGGCAATAGTGGCAGTAGCGTTGGCAGCCCTGGCTCCGCGGGCGTACCACGTACGTGCTCTCGCCGGGACACAGGGCTGCCACACGCCGAGTTTTTATCAGTATAGTATTTAACAAATAAATAAACTCTTCCTAAATTCATTTTTAATTTAAAATTCATGTTGGTATTCCTATTTAATTAATTATGCAGGTAATGCTTTGTTGTCCAGACGTCGAAGGAAATAAACGACACAAGCTTCACTTTTCATCTATTATAGTTACCAATTTCAATTTTCTCTGGGAACAACTCATTATTAGCAATCATTTTACTAAGAACTAGCATCTCCACCACGCGTAGACTTGCCACCCGTACTTTATTATAAAGTATTATACGTTATTTCAGGTAATTGTACTCTATACTTTATGAGAACAATAAAGTTCATAAAAATACTTTATTTGGTATGATTTGATTTCTTTGAGATTTTGAAAAGTTGATTATTTAGTTAAACGAAATTTATCGATTGGTGATTTGATACTGAATCAATGTTGCTACTCACCAGCACAAAAAATAAAATAAAAAATGAATTACTTATTTATTTTAATTTAAATATAGAATGTAAAGATGCTGTGCAATTGTTTAGTAAAGATGCTTATTTGATACAAATTGCAAAAAGCAATAAAAAATATGTTTTTAAACATAATAATAAAGAAAAATAAATTATACTTTATTTTGATACTATGTAGGTACTTTTTTTTCTTACCTATATTAACCAATGTACTTTAACTGCAAATAAAAAAGGTGGCAACCCTAACCACGCGGCACCAGCACGGATTGGTCAAGCACTTGGTAGACAATGTTCTTTACACGGAGCGCTATCCGTGCTACCTCTGAACATTGCAACGTGACCAAGTGACCAGCAACGCTAGTGACAAGTGCCAACCCTACGCCAGCACATGGTCCGCTAGTGTTGTACCTACAAGCGCCGCCGCGCCGCTCGCTGACAATTATAGCTTTAATTAAAGTGTTTAGCGGATCGCGCCGGCTGCACTGCACTCACACCGGCCCACTATTATAGCTTATTTATTGAGCACTAGTTACTAAGATTGGAGTTAAAATTTTAATTTGGTTTTAATTGCTTGGCACTACAATTTTATAGTCTGTCCAAATATCAAACGTTGCGTCAATCAAGCGTGTCAATTTGATTGTACAATAAAACCAACTTATGTATGAATTGAAGGGTGGCGCTGTCGGACACATTGGACCCATTATTGAAGGCTGTTCGAGAGGTAGACTGACAAATGAATGACCACTAAGTACAAGAATAACTTTCTAATATGGCGGCATTAGTTCCAATTTTCGCCACTTCACAGATAATTAAAGTTGGTGGCATTGTAAGTGTTGTTTGTCAACAAAATTAAAAAACCCTGTTCTACCGCAGAGCTTAAACAACTCCACGGATTCTATTACAGTTTAATAATCTTATCCTCAGTTTGCGACGCCGCAAAAAACTACAAAACCACAAATTATAATTATTCGTTTTGGCCGATTGGGCTAAGCACTGTACTGTATTTCTAAATGTGTATTTACATTTACTACGAATATCATCGGCGGTGAGTTCGGAGGCTAAACTCGCCCTTCTCGCCTCGCCGGGATCAACTAAGCCACGCGCCAAAACTAATTTATTTTCCTGATTTAATTTACCGACTTAGTATAAATTAAAAGCTTCGTTGAACTAGGTTCGCAGTATTATGGTTCAAGGAAATTCGTTTGGCGTCCGACACTCGCACCGCGTTTGACAGCTACCGACCAGATGTTCGTTCTGACATACATCTATGATTTCATGTCAGAGTCATTACTTACTTGTCCACTCATTTATAACTGACAAAGTTTAGTTTAATTTTATTTCAAAATAAAAAGTGTTTTCTTTCTTTATACATAAAGTGACCATTTTTCTGACAAAAGGTCATCGGGCGTCTTAGTGTCAAAGCGGGACGCCTGCGGAATTTTGTATCCAATAATTACTATTTATGTATAGCTAAAAAAAAGGTCGTCGGGCGTCTATTTGTCTACAATCACTAGTATTTATAGCTAAAAAACAGGTTATCGGGCATAAATCTCGTAATTTCAATAATGAATTTCATGTTCACAAGTACCTAAGTAAATATATACCAAGCGGGACAACGCGAGACTTTTTTTTATCTCGCGGCGGACAGTCATGGAATACAAAGTATGGCATTGACCCTGTAGCCTAGTTGGGTGTTGGTAGCGACCCTGCCTGCGAAGCGAGGGGTCCCGGGTTTGATACCCGGCCGGGGCAGATATTTATGTGATAGATAAATATTTGTACTCGGGTAATGGGTGTGATTGTGATGTGAGTTATAGGTATATTCTGTCGTCCATGCCACCCGCGACACAGCTACAAACCTACTGCGGGGGCATGAGTGTGTAAGCGTTTATTTATTCATTTGTTTATGCCATTCGTGAAAAGCTGTAAAGTTTTAAAATAATAAGAAAATCAACTTAGTTTCTAGGTTGTGTTGTGTTGTGGGTCTGTGTGCTGGCTGTATGCTGTGCTGTGTATGTGTGTGTGTGGAACTGGAAACTCTCGGTGCCTGCGCACACGATCCCTATCCCAGCTGACGCCGCACCGCGACGTTGCCGCCCCGCGCACGCGCTGGCAACGTCGCGGAACGTAAGGGCACGCTGCATCCTTGCACTTCGAAGAAATAATTATAATAGGTATCTAGCGAGATTTGTGACCTTGGCATTGTATTCTTTTTATGGTACGAAAGAGTTGGTATAGTGTTCAGTTGCTCTTGATGCTTTCTCTTATAATATAAAACTGAAATACTTAGTTGGGATTTTCTAATGGCGAATACTAGAGTTGATCTCTTCTAAACGCGTGGAGTCTTAGGTACAAACACAAAACACCTTTACTGATCTTTGATTTTACAGGTTTATAAATTGTGGTCAAGTCCCAAATGTATGATTACCTAGACTTTTATACAGATAGCTGAACTTGAAACCGTTCAAAACAATGTCGATCTCACACAAATAACCCTTTTAATGAAAAAGTTACAACAAAAAGTACTAACGTACGCTCCCTGTGGGATGCCGTGGGAGTATCCGTCCCTTTTCTTCTTTATTGTCTACCGCAGTTGATAGAATGAGAAAGGTAGATAATAGAAATATTATGATACAATGTCATTATACTCGGTAACAGAGCTACATAAGAAAATAAAAGCCTATTGTCCGCGGGACTGTCGAAAGCATACGCTAAGTCTATTAAGGTGAACTACAACTTTTGAGAGTTTATGACCTGAAATTATGTAGTCTATAAAAATATTGTTAAGATGTGTAACTACGCTTCATTATTACTTACTTATTTATTAGTAAAAGTCCCAATTTTTGGGGATAATAATTGAATTTCTTGTGAACATTGTGTTAAATGCCAGAGGTCAACGAAACGCCGCCAAAGATCACAGTATAATTTTAATGGCATGTTTTTCTGTGGCGTTTAATTCAGTGAATGAAGAATTTTGTTAGAAGTTCCCGGCTCTCCCGCTCTCCCGCACTCCCGCACTCCCGCACTCCCGCACTCCCGCACTCCCGCACTCCCGCACTCCCGCACTCCCGCACTCCCGCACTCCCGCACTCCCGGCCGCGGCGATGCAAGTTCTGATTACACCGCGATGTAATCAAAGGGAAGGATTAAGTTACTTAACTAAGGTTTACCTTACAAAGTTGTACCTGTACCTGTACTAGCGCTAAAATTTAGGTAAATAGGTAAGCAACTAAATTATTTGTAACAATGCAATATTCTGCTTTTATTCAATTTTGATGTTATTCCTAAAAGTATAGGGTAGGGAAATAATAAACAAATTCAAATTCAAAAAAATCATTTATTCATACAGGCATCACTGATACACTTATGTACGTCATTTTTCTTAATCAACCAGCTTTTTGGAAAGGTTCTTTGTCACGTAGGAGAAGAAAAGCCGTAAAGAAACTCCTCAGCACAACTTTTAATAATAAAGATACATTGGTATATTTATTACAAAACAATAATAATACACAGGTGATTGCTGCTTGGACGACCCCAGACCCACTATAAATATATAGTTGGTACTTGGTAGTGATCTCGATCCTTTCCCGCAACGCCTGATTCGGGTTCGATCCCCGCGGCAGGTATACATATTTATGTGACAGATAAATGTTTTATCTTTGGTCGAATTACGACTGGTGCAAGATCCGAACTAGAAACGACCTTCACCCATGTCTTTACAGTGAAAATCGCGAGTGGGTTAGCTAAAACATTCCTGGCCAGAATAGCACTAGCACTACCCGCGGCGCCGCCGGCTTTTTCCGAGATAATAAGTTCCCTAAATCTTATTACTGACCATGTTTCAGCTGTGTACTAAAATTCGGAATCCTTATATTGAAGCCTTGCCTGTGAGACTGAGTTCAGCTGCTTACGCGGTGATTATGGAAGATAGGTACCTTTTGGACATAATTTATTCGTAAAAAGATAAGAACGGAGGCTTACAATTAATAGTTCACGATACAAGTTAAATGAAGTGCATTTCTCTCGCACCGACTACTGCGCAAGCGCAGGTCGTGGTAACATGACCGTGCCCGAGCATTTTCCCACACATGACCCGTACCCATTGAAGTATAATGTCATAGAACAGACATCTCGAACAAAACGTGTGTCCCACTGGGAGGTTCTATTTTCATCGAACGAATCCATTGAAAATTGAAGCCGATCGGCGCCAATTCATTGGGACATACAATGTGTTCGCGGTGTCGGTTCTATATGCTAGTAATAATACTTCAATGCCCGCACCTCGTAATTTGTATTGAATATTACTTTGTGAAACTAATTGTGTAAACAAAATAATCTTGCCACAATTTTTTTGTGAAATATTAATTTAAATTACCTTAAAAATAATTGATAGTAAAGTGAATGTGAGAAGTTTTAGATTATCACTCTAAATTCTTTTTTGTGTAAAGAATTGGTAGTAAAAGAATTGATAGGAAATTCGTTTTGGTGATGCATTCCACTTTAAATGATTTAGTATCCTAATTCTTTTCATTTTGTGTCATGAATCCAATTTTTAATTACAAATCACGATAAAAATACGCCCCAACTATACTAGTCACTAACGCTTATTAGTTATTTTAATCGCTCCTTAGTAAAGAATCACCATACAAATTCTGTACTAAGGAGCGATTTAAGTAACCGTTAGTGACTCTGAGTTGGGGCGTAAGACTATTTACCAAATAGGACCCGTCTAAAAAATGGAGTACTTACCTTACCGACGATGTTGCTAATGCTGAGGCCGGAGCCGCGCCGGTCGGCACCGGACGGCGGATGCGGGCGCGGTCCGGCGCCGCGGCGTCGGATGTGGATTGGCAGTGGGAAATCTGTGCTTAAATTACTTACATTGTAAATTATTTTATTAATGGAAATTCTTACCAGGTTTGGTCACTGAAAATAGTAGTTTAAGTATTATGAAGAGTTCTGATCCTTCGTAAATAGTGTCAAATTATCTTTGACATACGCTTCCCGCCCACGTCAGTCTTTTTGTAGGACCGATAATCGGGCCGATTTTTTCTTCCATATTATTTCTGACCGACTTTTTGACCGACTATTGCTATCAGTACGTACTATTTTGCTCCTACAAAAAAAGCGGTCACCGATTGTCGGACGTGGGCGGGAAGCGTTATACGTAAGTGCGTTTGAATAATAATTTAAGATTGCCACTATACATAAATAAAAAAAGCTTCACACTCATAGCCCCACACTAGGATTCTCTGTGTCGTGGGTGCCATGGATGACACTAAACAAGGACATTGACACCCAGACCGAGAACAGAAATTCAAACAAACATTCAAATTTCCGCCTCGCTGGGAATCGAACCCAGGACCCTCGGTGCGGCGATCCGGTATGGTAACCATTGTGCCACACAGGTCGTCACTATGTCATTATTGTCAGTTTGAATGCGATTAGCTACTTCATGTGACAGAAATCAAAATGGTCGTGAAATAACATAAACTTTAACATTATGTGGTCAGAGACCTACTCGTATACATAATTATGTATTCGTATATACTATACTAGACAGGCTGTTCATTACTAAAAGTTTCGACACCTACGTTGACACCATATGGTGCCAACGCATTTTAGTCGGCTGCGAGCAAGCGAGACAAGTAGATGTCATTTTTGAAAAACCCCAACCGTTCAAGAACATAATAACGCATTATATTGTTTATTGTGCACAGTTAAAACGTCTACATTATTTACGTTTGAACTTTATTTGAGTTTATTTAAATCATAATTGGTAAACAACTATATTTTGACTTGCATTTTTAAAAATAATTTAGTGCAAAATATTTGATGTCCGCCATCTTGAACCGAATTTGACCGAACGAAGCGCTGTCACCAAGCTGTCAATGAGTACGAAAAATGTGACACGGATTTTGTTCGGAACAGCCCGTCTATATTTAAGTCTATGTATGTGGTAGCAAATTGTTATAACCGCGGCGTAGATGCACCATTAGAAAGACTTGGTGCAGTCGGCGAGCGTGCGGTGGTCAGTGGCCGTCGTCAATGAACTGGATCGCAGCTCGTTCATTACAATGCACATTACGTCACATTTCCCAGCTACTGATAATTACTAGTTAGTGTATAACGCCGGTTGCAGCGGTCGTTCGCCGCTAGTTTAGTTAGTTAGTTTAGTTTAGTTTAGTTGGCGCTGGTGTCACTGGTGGCGCTAGTGGTGCGGAACTTCACGACACGGTTATTATTATTAACAGGAGACTGACGGTGAGATCTAAAAAATTGTTAATAGTTTACAAATCGATTAATAAAGACCATTTTTACCAAACAAATATTTCTTACTATTTAAAATAATCTGATAACAGTCAACAAACCGAAAAAATGTTTCACTTGCATCGTGGTTTCATAAAACCACACAAATTTTTTTTCGGCGCTGTAATGTATTACTTACAACTTTCGTAATTTACAACTCCAACGTTTTTTCGTATGGTACTCCATAGAAGTATGGAGAGCCATCTCATATGAGGGGAAGTTGAAAAAGCGTCCAGCTGTTTACTGAAAATAATATTAGTTTCAGTACCTACCATCAGCCTACGACAATAGCGCTGGCGTCGCAATAAGTACGATATGAACATAGCTGTTGACGCTGTTGTAGACGGAGCTGCGGAGTGAAGTTTGCTGAGTTCAATAAAAATTTCCTAGCGCACCGCAGCGCCACCCGTTATTGGACGAGTTTTTACGGACACTTCATACAAAGAGATGGCTCTCCTTTCCTCTATACTCCATGATCTAAAGACTGTACTGAGGGATTTGTTCAAACTCCTAATTATTCGGACAAAACTAATGGTCCTAAACTAACCCTAACCCTTTTATATGACTTTTAAATTTTTTCGTATCACAAAGTGTTAGTCATCTAGTACATTTAGTACATTTGACTGTTGTCCAAGCAAAGTGTACCAAATGCGGTTTATAAGACTTACTCTGAGACAAACATCGTGAACTCATAGATTACATTACATTTAAGGTAATCTTGCTGTTTAATGCCTTGTACCGCGAAGCTAAGTTTTCCCGACCTCCCTCAACCTGAGGATTCCATGGCAATCGACAATTTGTAGTAAGGCCGAGGAAAATTGAAATTTCTAGCGCAGTTCTTCCTTATTCGTAACGTAGGTAAGTATTTTATTGATGTACACATTTTTCGATAATTTTAGTGGTATTTTTATTTTATAGAAATAAAAATACTATTTATTTGACATACCATACTTTGTCTAGTGTCTGTCAGTTTGTCTGTCTGTCTGTGTTCAGTGGCCGCTGCTGCGCCGCGCGGTCTGCACCGAGCCAGCGACAGTCCAGCAGAGAAAGTGAAGCGGCGACGCATAACTTTCCACAACTGATCGGTTCTGAGCGATATCGAGCCGCCATTTTAACTTCAACACTACAGATAACAGATAATTGTTCGTAATTAACATTAGGCAGCAGTTTAAATTTTAAGATAGGTTTTGCAGCCGGAGATACTCGTAATTTTGTATAATTTTGTTTTAGAATTCTTTGATTTCTGACGTGCCTTTTTGCAGCATCGTAGATCCTTTGTTTGAGTGTTGGAAATAAGGTTCGTAGTATCGTATGTGCTAAAAATAAGGATTTCAAATGGACAGCACATTAAATTCAAAGAGAATAGCGAGTGGCTTATCATAGCAACATGGAGGACATTTCCTCCGGAGATGGAAACATTCTGGATTTAATCGGGACGTTATAAACAGACTAGCGATACCCTTCCAAATGGTACTTATACATTTCAAAATAATGATTATTTATGTACCATATAATTCTGCCATGACATACTGATCCAATTGCTATCTTGTATATAAGTTAGCTTTTCAGTATTCGCGAGCATCCACCAAATATCTTTACTCTGAAAAATATGCCACTATCATCAGTCTCATACTCCCATTGTTACAAGTGCGTTCTCAAATATATCTTTTCGTAATTTAAAAATAAATAAACCAAACCAGTGTCGACTTGTCGAGTCGAGCCCCAGTTCAGCAGAGAGATAGTTCATCCAGATTCCAGATTCCAGCGACATTAGTTACTACACACTCGTATATTTAGTGCCGCATCTAATTTTCCATCACATCAGCTGTTCCAGTCGGGATTTTAAATTTATTGAACGTATTAAAATATTCAACTTCAATTCTTGACATTTACTGGCTGCAATAACAAACTATTAGCTCTTTGGCGGGAATTAAAAGAAAAACTATTGGCGCGAAGCCAAAACCCGAATGTTTGATATGATACCCATTTCGATATTTGAAATTCAATGACTTCTTACGTTTAAAAAAAAAATGTTGAATTATTTTCCGTTTGCCAAAGTTGTGTATTGAGAAAATTGACCTAGATTTATACAAAAATTCCTTATTAGGAACAATAAGGAACTTATTAAAAGTTTTGAGGCTATGTATTGATTTTGATGATCATGATCATAGACTTATATTTAATAGACGGGCTGTTCCGAAGAAAATCCGTGTCACATTTTTCGTACTCACTGACAGCTTGGTGACAGCGCTTCGTTCGGTCAAATTCGGTTCAAGATGGCGGATTATGGATATCTATTTTATTAAATATTTGTAGCGCGGGAGTTTTAAATAATTTTTGGTTTCATTAGCTCCCGATAAATTGCTTAGACCTTGGAGATACAACGTTAAGGCATCGCGGGTATAATAGCAAATCGAGGAGTCCCGTGGATCGCCTGATTTCTACATCGGCCAATCAGGGCGATGCGCGGGGACTCACTCCTGTATCAATTGGTCAGTTTGCGTCCTCTGCTGTCCTGTTTAAATGGTAATAGGAATCAGACGAGGAGGCCCGCCAAAAATGTTGTACGGCGTGGCGTCTTCAGTCTTGCGGTCTAGAGTTGGTTTATGTAAAAGTTAATAGCTAACCGCCTTCGATTCATGTTGTTGCGAGTGATTTACGGCATTATTGTAATTTATATTAATTCAGGATTGTTGTATGCAAACCTGTGTGTGTGTTTAACGCGAATAAACAGTTTTTAACCTAAATTGAGTAAATTGTGTTATAATGGCGCTCAACTAGTGGCCGAATCACGAGCTCGTGTGTTGATAGTGAACTGTGAGTGAGATATAGTTAGGTATCCGCTATCCAGTAACGGTGGTTGTTGTGCTCGAGTCACGGTCTCGTTGTGACGGACTCGAAAATGCCGACGACAAGACATCAACAACAGCAACGACAGGAGGAAGGCGATGTGGACGGCGTGGACGCCGTGGATGTGACCACGGACGTCGCCGACAAGGCGCCATTCTCAGACCAATTTGTCACCAATCTGTTGGAGAGTATCGCCAAGACGCAAGCGGAGGCCAACAGGGCCCTCGTCAGCGCGTTGTTAACGGCGCCTCGTGGAGCTCAGCACTCCGAGGCGTCGTCTCCAGGTGTGTCATCACAGCCAGTGGCGGCTGCGATGCTGTCGCCGTTCGTAAGTAGCGAGGCGGTGGCCGGTAACTTCACCAGGTGCACCGCGCGCTTCGACGGCGCCTCACACGACCCGGAAGTTCTGGAGGCTTTCCTGGACTCCGTCGACGTCTTTAAGGAGTGTGCCAACGTGTCAGACGAGCACGCTTTGCGCGGTGTTCCAATGCTGCTCACCAACGACGCTGCGGTGTGGTGGCGAGGTGTACGAGACAGCGTGTCGACGTGGGCAGACGCGAAGTCGCGTCTGCGCGCCATGTACGGGGCTTCAAGGCCAGCGTATAAAGTGTTTCGTGAAGTGTTTAGCACTGAACAAATTGCGGAACCTAGCGATAGATTTATTAGTGGTAAAATAGCCCTTATGGCACAATTTCCCTACCGGTTGGCCGAGGAGGTCCAGGTA
Organism: Thymelicus acteon; assembly: GCA_951805285.1. Classification (NCBI taxonomy): domain Eukaryota; kingdom Metazoa; phylum Arthropoda; class Insecta; order Lepidoptera; family Hesperiidae; genus Thymelicus; species Thymelicus acteon. Next base: position 23,065,909 of record OX638214.1, on the reverse strand, counting down.
GATATTGTGTATGGACTCCTCGACCGCCGCATTCGTAAGCGCGTTCCTCGCGAAAACATTGTAGATCTCGACCATTTACTCCAGAGGACACGGATAGCGGAGGACGCAGCCAGGGAGGTTAGCGAGGTATGTGCAAATCGATCTTATGCCAATAATTCTGTAACTAAGTCGAATAACGAGAACATTGCAACAACTCAAAGCACGAGTAGTAGGTCCCGTGCTAATCGTGCCCGTAGTAATGTGGGTAAAATGTTTGGACACGCGGCGGATAATTGTCTAAACCGGGAACCGAATGTCGCTTCGAGTAAAATTATCCGTTGCTACGGTTGCGGGAAAGTGGGAGTGATTAAGTCGAAATGCGATATCTGTAATAGTAAGAGTAACAATATTAAACCTACGGATTTTAATGTAGTGAGTGTCGAAACGGACTACAAGGTTAAACCCGTGAAACCCAGTTGTAGGCAAAATTCTAACGATATAAATAGGCCTGGCAGCGTCGGATACGTATCCGATGTGATGGGTGGTTTCGATATTTATGATACGTGTAGTGTTAAACAAGGGACAAATTTTGAGATGAGACCCGATGGCGTCGGATATGTATCCGATGTATCGGATATTGTTGACACACGTAGTAGGTATGACAATATCGATAAAAGACAAGGGTCCAATACGGAACGTATGCGCACCGACGTCGGATACGGGTCCGATGTATCGGATATTGTTGACACACGTAGTAGGAATGATAATATTGATAATATACAAGGATCCAACACCAAACGTATGCGCACCGACGTCGGATACGGTTCCGATGTTGTAGGTAATTTGACTAGAGAGAGTAAGGCTAGTAATGATAGTATGCGTAACGGATACGAATTTGCCGTCGGATACGATAACGTTTTCGATAAGTTTGATAGTGTTGACAGTAGGTCTAGCAGTGTACGTAAACATGACGAGTGTAGCTCTGCCATCGGATACGGATCCGAAGTCGTAGGTAGTTATAGTCAGTCTAGGTTTAACGATAGGCATCAAGGAACACAGTGTGAGGTTGTAGGTATGTTTGACGGAAATGGCGAGGTTCGTGATACGCGCGGACCTGTCGTCGACAGTAGGTACTCACACCTTGAGGCGTCGATAGCGCACGCTTGTAGCGCGGCAACGCGTAGTACCTCATCGCAACCTTTGATAAAAATGAACATTATGGGCCGTTGCGGTGTGGCTATAGTGGACACCGGCGCCACACATTGCATAGCCAGTCCGTCGCTTTATAAAATATTGGTCGATTCTGGTGTAAAGTTCCGAGAAATCGAATCCCGTATACGGTTAGCTGACGGCTCTCGAGTAGAGAGGAAGTTGTTAGAAGCTAGGGTAACGGTGACATTAGAGGGACGTAGGGTACCAGCAGATTTTTTGGTCCTACCTGGGGACGATACAAGAACACTATTAGGTGTTGAGTTTCTTTCCCGCGCGGGTATTATTGTGGATATTGCGCAGGGTAAATGGACTTTCGCGGACATGCCCGATAGGTATTACAGTTTTGAAAAGGAATACTCACCGAAGTCACCTGCTACGGAGTTGATGCTCGCAGAGTCTAGAAGCCTTTCTTTGCGCGACGATGAAGGCCTTAAGCTCAATTTCGCGCAGAAACGGACTTTAAATAATTTCATTAACAGTAGGTCAGCTCAGTTTGATTTAAACGGACCGGCGACGGAGTTCGCTACGCATTATATAAAGGTAAGGCCTGGTCAGGAGCCTATCGCGTCGCCGCCGTATCGATTGTCTCAAAATAGGAGAGTCGCTTTAGAGAAGGAGCTGGAGAAGTTACTGAAAGATGACGTTATTGAAGAATGTGAGTCACCTTGGGCCTCAAACGTTGTTCTTGTATCGAAGAAAGATGGTGGGTGGAGGCTCTGCATTGATTACAGGAAGCTGAATGCAGTGACGGAGCCGGATCGGTATCCACTTCCTCGCATCGAGGATATACTTCACGCAGCCAAGACCAGCGAGTACATGACAACGCTGGATCTGCGATCCGGATATCACCAGGTGAATGTAGCACCCGAGGATCAGGACAAAACCGCATTCACGAGCCCATTAGGTACGTACAGGTTTAAACGTATGCCTATGGGATTGCGGAACTCTGGCGCTACGTTTCAGAGGCTCATCGACCGTTTCCGGTCTAATCTCAAGGGAGTGGAGCTATTAGCTTATTTAGACGACCTGGTGGTATTATCCCCCGGACCTTTTGAGAGACACATGGCTGATCTGGGGGCAGTCTTCGACAGGCTACTAATGTTCAAGCTGCGTGTCAATAGAGAGAAGAGCCATTTTGCATGCGATCACGTGAAATTCATAGGTCACGTGATTGTTCCGGGAGGTATCCAAATGGATCCCGGGAAGACAGCAGCGATTCAAAATATGGCAACCCCTCTCAACATACAGGATTTAAAGCGTTTCCTGCAGACGGCGAGTCGGTTCCGCCGTTTTATAAATAATTATGCTGAGGTGGCGAGGCCCCTCACAAATCTCTTAAAGAAAAACTGTCCATGGAGTTGGAATGGGGAGCGACAAGAGGCGTTTGAAAAGATAAATTCTCTGTTGGTGACGGCCCCTATACTGCGTCAGGCGGACGAGACTAAACCGTTTGTCCTCTGTACAGATAGTAGTGGATACTGTCTGGGCGCGGTTTTAATGCAGGGGGAGGGCCCAGACGAAAGGCCTATTGAATATGCGAGTCGTTTACTTAACAGCGCGGAGAAAGTTAGGCAAAAGCGTAGGCGCGGTAGACCCCGTAGGTTTATCACCGAGTGTTAGCCCAACTGCGAGGGCGCTGAGTAGGGCTATAGGGGGAGGATGTAGCGCGGGAGTTTTAAATAATTTTTGGTTTCATTAGCTCCCGATAAATTGCTTAGACCTTGGAGATACAACGTTAAGGCATCGCGGGTATAATAGCAAATCGAGGAGTCCCGTGGATCGCCTGATTTCTACATCGGCCAATCAGGGCGATGCGCGGGGACTCACTCCTGTATCAATTGGTCAGTTTGCGTCCTCTGCTGTCCTGTTTAAATGGTAATAGGAATCAGACGAGGAGGCCCGCCAAAAATGTTGTACGGCGTGGCGTCTTCAGTCTTGCGGTCTAGAGTTGGTTTATGTAAAAGTTAATAGCTAACCGCCTTCGATTCATGTTGTTGCGAGTGATTTACGGCATTATTGTAATTTATATTAATTCAGGATTGTTGTATGCAAACCTGTGTGTGTGTTTAACGCGAATAAACAGTTTTTAACCTAAATTGAGTAAATTGTGTTATATATTTTTAAAAATGCAAGTAAAAATATGGTTATTTACCAATTATTATGATTTAAATAAACTCAAATAAAGTTCAAACGTAAATAATGAAGAAGTTTTAACTTTGCACAATAAACAATATTGGATAATAAATGTTCTTGAACGGTCGAGGTTTTTCAAAAATGACATCTACTTGTCTCGCCTGTAGTTGGCTACGAGCCAACTAAAATGCGTTGGCACCATATGGTGTCAACGTAGGTGTCGAAACTTTTAGTACTGAACAGCCTGTCTAGTATAGTATATACATAAAGTCTATGATCATGATATTAAATATCTGTCAATGACTATACCGGTCAAAAAATACCTATTGGTAATTTTTTTTTAAGGAAATAGCCGGCAAACGAGCTGACGATCCACCTGATGTCAAGTGGCTATCGTCGCCCATGGACATCAGCAACACCAAAGGCATCACTGATGCGTTGCCGGCCAAGAAAGAGAGAAGAAAAAGAATGAAAGAACTGGCTCTCAAGCCCCCAGCCGGAACACGACGAGTCGTTTGGCGGCTGACTCATGCTCGAGGGTGGTAGCTATCCAGGCGAACCCCATGGAGAAATAATAATAGTAATAATGGTAATCCCTCGAGGGGCCCTACCACCAGCAGGCCAGGTTTAGTCACCTTTTACGACACCCATTCGGCGTGGGATTGGGGTTAGTATTCTAAGCTGCCCCAATACGGCTAAGATATCGGATATCGTGCATTCTGGTTTTCTTTAACACCATTTTAACTATTTTCATACGTAAAATTGTACTTGAATGTTAAGTGGGTGTACTACTGTTGGTTCAATAAATTATCGTAAGTACGTAGATAGGTACGTAACAAATGTACCGGCGGCGGCGCGGCATCGGCGCAACTGGCATTAAATAAAACGCTCATGCCGCGAGTTTATTAGATAACAATAATTACGTTTCTTAATCTGCACGTAGACCGTTGATTTTTTTATGTTATTATAGTAAGGAAAACATTATATTACAAAATCATTTAATCTGTTTCTGTGTATATTTTCCGGTGTAATATAAATCCAAGATGGCGGCATGCACAGTGCACAGGCCCAGCTGTTCATTTCGTTCGCCGCGTAAACAGAACGGTTTATATTATTATTGACTGCTGCAGTAATGAACTCCGTTCGCTTCGATCAATGGACGCAATTCATTATATTATACTGTCTTTCGCTATTCATGTGTTACGGTTCCGTCAGGAGCTTAGTGACCGTTTAATAATGTTATAATAATTAATTATTGATATACTTACCTATTATGATTAGAAACTTTTTATCCGTCACAGTCCGTAGAACATCGTTTCATTTCTATTTCATTGCGTTGGTTCACTGCATGGAGTAAAGGTTCACAGGTCGAGAACAGGAATATTATAAATAATACATTATCTGCGAAACGCGTTCATTTCCAAATATGTAACTTATTCAGGGTCGTTAATATAAATTGCACTGTTTGGACTTTGGATAGCGGCGCAAAGGTTCGCCTAGTAGGGCTGTCACCTTCACTACTTATAAACCCAAATTTTATGAAAGAAATTAGTGAAGATCTTTATTTTCTAATATTGAGTGCTATAAAAGCATCATATTTATACAAAAAATAACGATTAACTGAAGTAATACGGATGTGCTATTCGATTTCCATTTAACGTCTCTGTGTTGTCAGGTTAACTGTTATGTCAGTATTTCATCATCTGATTCGTCTTTCATAGGGTCATCGAATTATCGCTTTTTGATCAATTCTTGACGTAGGGAATCCGTAGCGTTCAGTTTCTGCACCTCTAATTTTGCAAAAGATGAGCGTACTCAATTTAATTTATCAACTCCTTCAAAGGAAAACGTCGAAAGAATACTCTCACACCTGAGATTTCAGGCAATATTCACAAATGCGTGTGTGGTCTGCCTAGCCCGGGTCTTACCCCGGGGTTACCAGCTCATGATGACTGACTCATTTCGTCAATAAATTGGTTTATCGGAAAACCTTACATGACAACCCTGTCGCTAAATTGTGGACGGATTAAACATGTAGCGTGCACCCTGCCCGCGCCCCCCGCCGCCCCCGCGCCCCCGCGCCCCCTGGCCTGCTGCCTGGTAGATCTTAACCCGCTTCACTCCTTTGAATATCACGCTGCAAAAAAATTAAACAAAATTCGGAAATTTTTGCGGAGTCGATTTTTTGCTGTAAATTAGGTAACTTTAATGAGAATTTACCTACATTTCGTGATTGGAGCGGCACTACTTTACTGTAGATATTGTTTATCAGCGAGATGAAAATGGCGACATAGTTCGAAAGACCGATAACCGTTGAGGAAGGAAGGTCCTCGAATGGCGCCTACGTGTCGCTATGGGACGCCCCCCGACCAGGTGAACTGACGACCTGAGGAAGACAGCGGATATCCGCTGGATTCAGAAGGCTCAGAAGGCTCAGAACCGGTCTGAGTGGCGCAACTTAGGAGAGGTTATGTACAGCGTACAGCAATGAACTCCTAGAGGCTCATGGATGGATGGACGGATGAAAAAATATGCTAATAAAATATAATCTTCCAAAACAGGACAAAAAAGTCACTTTAACAAATTGAAACATGGGATAAGGAACACATACCACAGAATACATAATAATAAAAATGTATGATCAAGTATGTATGTATGTCAGAACAATACACAAGCGCCGCCGCGCCGCTCCCTGCACGGTCCATTGGCTGCGAGTTTCGGGACGCCTCCATTCTGCCTCTGCCATTGTCTCTGGTTTGGAACTTTATTTGGAGGCTATTCACTAATGCTTCCCTACTTTATTTATTCGCTATTAACACAACGCTTCACTTCGGAAAATAATGTTTAAGTTAACAAATAGACCAAATAGTTCCCGCGCCATCTTCACTGCTTACCAACTACCTACAGACATTCACAAAACAATTGGATAAATGATTTTTTTATGGGAGTTGCCAATAAACGAGCTGACGATTCACCTAATGGTAGATGGCAATCGTCGCCCATGGTCATCAGTGACACCAAAGGCATGAAGGCAACTGCTCACTCAAGGCAACGATTCACTCAAGCAAGTGGGTCGTAGCTATCCAGGCAGCCCCCACGGAGATGTAATTAATTTAATAGTAATAATGGTATAAAAAACTTAGGATAATGATATTAAAAAGCAAGGGATATTATAATACATTATAATATGTAGACGAATATTTAAATGACAAAGACGCATGGAAATGACCAGCTCTGCAACCAGTTCCGCTCAGATTAATAAATATTTTATATTTTCTTTTTTGTAATATTTTTTAAAAGATGTGCCGAGGAGTTTCTTTACGGCTTTTCTTCTCCTCCATGACAAAACACCCTTCCGAAAAGCTGGTAGATTAAAAAATATTACGTGCATAAGTGTATCAGTGATACCTATATGAATAAAAATATTTTGACTTTGTCTTTATTCAAATCAATATTACCAATATAATCCCTCAGCGGGGCCCTAATCAGGTCGGATTTAGTCGCCTCATATGATACCCGTCTTAGGATTGGGGTTGGTATTTTAAGCCGCCCCAATATGGCTAAAATAACTTAAATATCTTTGTTCACAAACTTACTTATTTAAAACCAGTTCAAGGCCATTTTGATTAAGTGTCAAGGGGGTGTGAACAGTGGGTGTAGGTGCAATCAAAAATGAGGTTTATAATTTTATCATGTATTTATATTTGTTTTAGCCGATGCTTAGAAGAGCAATGGGATTATTCGATAATAAACTTGCTATTTCTTTTATTTCCAATTTTATTCCGACAGCTTTGTATCAAGATGTAAGATAAACTTAGCTACGTACAAAAGATATAAATAGATCTATCTCTAACATTTTATAAATATTATTTGTCTTTATGCGGTGCTCTTGTCCCCCGAAACAAGTCTAATGGAGAGTGAAGCATAGCAATGGCCGCCCGCTTACCGTGTGTGCGTAATTTTTGATTCGCGATTGAAGCAGTGAAGTGTCAATGTGTGGGTGTGTGTACTTGTACGAATGGAGAGTTGGTATTACTATGGGTGCTTCACTGAATTTGTTCTTGGGATTACGTCCGTCTTCTTAATTCATTAATTTTACCTTATTTCATTATTAGGCCATTACATCCTATTTACTTTGGTTTTTTTGTATCCAGTGTCTAAGCTCGAGCCGAAATGAGTTTCTCTCGCGAAGTGCGCAGCGCTGGCTGGCCGTGACCCAGTGCGGCCGCCGCTCACACTGAAACGAATGTTTAATATTTTGCAGCCAACGACGCTTCCGTTTGTCGTAAGCGTATCCGCAAGCGGTTTGCCGGTTTACCCTCTCAATACTAAATATAACGTATATAATACTAATTGTATAACGGTCCCGCGATTTTATTTAAAAATAAATACAGGTTTTTATGTTACTCATGTTTTCTAAGTTCTTTGTTGCTGTCAGTAAGTGTCGGATATCTGTTTGAGAAAAATTTAAGCGTAAATTTTGGTTAAAAGCAGCGAGAAACTATTGACAATCGTTGAACGAAGTTGAACCATCTCAGGCATCACATGACGTTTTTATTCTATTTATATTGTAAAACGAGACAAATGACTTGTCACGCTATGGGCAATGGGTTGTGAAAATATTACTAACACTAAGTAATAAATAAATAGCGGCAAACGAGCTGACGACTATAATTTTACACCGCAGTCGTGTGTGTTCTTAATCGCTGATGGTCATGCATTCTTGGAATAATTTTCGTTGGGGTATTAGTGTATCGTTATGCGTATATTACAGCGTTCGTCATCTGAATCACGTTATCTGTATGGAACTATTAGTGATCATCAGATCATTTCAGTGCACCAATTTAACCATTTGTATATAAGCTAGTTACATAAAAAAGACTTTATAGCATAATTGCGAATTACAATATTACCACTGCAGTATGAAAGCGACGAGATGAATTGAAGCAAATGTTCTGTCAGCGGATGAATGCGAGCGACCTTGACCCGCGCGGCCGCGCCTCACACCGATGTGAACGAACCCATTAGCCGCGCTAGTGTTAACAATGATATTATTACGACTTTTTGACGACCCGTTTAGCGCAATGGTTACCATGCAGGATCACCTGGGTTCGATTCCCAGTGAGGCAGAAATTTGAATGATGAGTTTGAATTTCAGTTCTCGGTCTGGGTGTGAGTGTTCTTGTCTAGTGTGTAGTCCACAAAACAGGACACCCTAGTATGAGGCTATGAGTGTGATGCGTTATTTATTTATTTTCGATCAATCAAAAATATTCCTAGTAATTTATGATTAAGATCTGTGTAAGTTTACTACGTGACATTGCTGACAGGAGTGACAGGCATACTAATAAGTAATAACATCCAAATCCCTGACAGTGTTATAAACGTGAAAGTTATGATGTTTGTGACTCGGTCACGCATAAACGGGTCAACGGATTAACATAATATTTATCTCTATTTCTATAACCTGGATTATTTTACAGGATATTTTAATGCCGGAAAATGGATCTGTTCCCGCGGGATAACTGGTACAGTTTACTGTGGAGGTACTGCTAATAGATTAGAAAATCTGACTGTATTATATGTATAATATGTTATTAGACTAAGGGCTTGTTTCACAATCTTCAAGTAAGTCCGAAGTAAGCTATTCGTTGGTTAAGTTGACATTTCGTGTATGAAAAATGACACTTTAACGTCACTTTAACCGGCGAATAGCTTATTCAGGACTCTACTTGAAGATTGTGAAACAAGCCCTAAATATAAACCCAGATGGCGTTGTTCTGCAAATAAGAAGTTTTATTGACAATGTTGACAATACTATCATCGTAAGTTTTACATGTAACAAATACATTTTAGGGGCCATCCATAAATTACGTCACACTAATTTCATGACTTTTTGACCCCTCCCCCCCCTTGTCACAACTGGTCACATTTGTTAGACCTCCCCCCACCTAGTGTGACGTCATATATTGTAAAATTTTACACCCAGAAATTATGAAATCAAAACAGCAGTTCCAAAATAGGTTTTATTTCAATTTTTATTTTTTTATTTTTACCTATACACACCAATTATTCGATTTTGAAATGTGACGTCACAAAATTTAGGACCCCCTCCCACCCCTTGTCACACAATGTCACACTTCATCGACCCCCCCCCCCTCCCCCCTAACTTGTGACGTAATTTATGGATGGCCCCTTAAGGATAATTAAATAAACAAATACAATACCTGCAAATAACAAAAACAACATTTAAAGTCCTTATTTCGAGATATCTTGATGATAATTAAATATTTAGTATTATTAATTTCCATTCAGGTCCGTGTTTCCACGTAGGAAAATCTTCATTTCTTAATATGAATACATACTCATACTTAATACGAATACATACGCGATAGACAATAAACCATAGATCAGATAAGGCAATGAGCATAGCTCACAATTATGTATCTATACTAATATATAAAGAGGAAAGATTTGATTTTTTGTTTGCATTAAATAGGTTCCGAAACTACTGAACCGATTTCAAAAATTCTTTCACTTTTAGGAAGGTACACTATACCCGAGTAACATAGGCTAATTATATTTTCAAAAAAATTAGGGATCCTTAATAAAACTCCAATAATGTAAACCAAGGTGTAAAAAAATAAGAAAACCGAAGCAAAGCGAGGGCGGTTACTCGTCTAATATAAGGTTTAAAAAATGATGCCATTATTTTTTTGGGTAGCACCAGCTTCAGTTCTGGACTCGGTTCTAAAATTTACGCAGACGAAGTCGCGAGGCTAGTTGTATATAAACACTGGTGTTAAATTATACAGACGCTTAGCCTGAGTCATTATTATTATAGTATCTAGGTACTACTCACAGATCTTCTATGTATATCTGTGGTACTACTTTATTCATTTACCGCAAAAGTCCTTCGACTTCGGAAATAAAGTAACTTCCTAACGTTAAGAAATAGGTAATCAAGTTAAGTTTTCAGAAAATATTATTAAATAGGCTATATTGTGTGTGTACCTCAGATTAAAGAACGGTTTAGGCGCAAAATGTCCCATTCGCGAAATGTCCGGCGGACGCAAAAGCTCCTATTCACAGAATGTCCTATTCGCAAAATGTCCTTTTCTCAAAATGTCCTATTCTCAGAATGTCCTATTCTCAAAATGTCCTATTCTCAGAATGTCCTTTTCTCAAAATGTCCTATTCGCAAAATTTCCTATTTGTAAAATGTCTAATTTAAATGTCGATGTTATGTTTTGAAGTTATACTTCTTAAGAACGTGTGTAGGTACCATAGATTACCCCCAATAGATACCGCATAAAGTGAAATTTTCTTAGAGTTTGAACTCACAAAATTTGGTGGAAGGCGCGGGTTGCGGGGGACAAAACAATGCACTGTGATTGCCTATTTCTTATTCATACTTGGACTTGACGGGTCAGTATTGGTCGACACTATTGTCGTCGACTTGCAAATGCACGTATGTGTTGGCGCGCGTCAGTTGCCTTGTATGCGGTATCTATTGGAGGTAATCTATGGTAGGTAGATACTTCTAAAATGTCATTTGTAAAGACGTTTGAAGTCAGTAGGTATTGTAAGCCGCCCCAATTACTTTTAGTACCTATTAGCTTTCATTCTTTATAATGCTTTTGTATGTTGTTTAAAGAAATCATTAAATTCATTGAGCCAACCCGCTCTGGGAGCAGCGATAGGTATCTATCGTACTTCATAGTTAGAAAATGATTGCAATCCCTAACAGGCGTAGCATTGTACACATTCAGTGAAATTATACGAAGTTTCTCATTTCACGGTTGTTGTTATTAATCGTTCATAATTTTTTATTGAGATCGAACTCTGTGGTTGCATTGCAGTGGACAGACTGGACGACTGCCGTAAACTGCAGTAACCCTCCCCCTCCCCCTCCTCCCGGTGATACGATGATATAATATGATGATAATAAAATTATGATGATAATAATGATTAGGCAAAAACACGCACTACTGATTGAGGAAACGTTCTTATACGATAACATCCCTCCAACACCCCTCTGCACGGCCGTAACTGGGAAGGGGGGGGAAGGGGGGGATTGTGAAGCAATGCCTTACCTTGAAATCACAGTGCCCTACTTTAAAAGTACCCTATACTTACCTATACCTTCACATTTTTAATAACTTAGCTGTTTTAAACATTTTTATTATTATGTTAATATAATAAAATAATAATAATATATATTATAATAATAATAAGTTTGCAGAAACAATATGATTTAAATGGTATTTTTGGTCGTATCTATTGACTCGTATCACCCAACAATTAATTATTAACTCATTCTCACTCAAGACGAGTCAGACGTGGATCTCTAGCTCTACATCCAAAACTCGAAGTTCAACCATCTTGTCCGCTTGTTCTTCATCATTGAGGATTTAATAGTTCTTAGATCCATTCTCATGTTCTGTCACAGAAATTATTTGTCTATGAATAGCTATTGAACGTACATCACAGACCTAGAGTTCACTGACCTAGAGATCAGTGATGTACATGGTGATTGATTTAGGGGCCCGGGCTTCGGAGCAGATCAATTATGATTTTTTTATTTCCACCAGATCTATTACTTCCGCCCTACCTGTAACTAATGCTGCCCTACCTCAAATTCGACTCTAGCTACAACCCTGCCCCTCTGGATCAACTTTAATATTGTATCCGTTTTGTACAAAATTATTTCACCGCCATGACAGGCGAGAGATGGATGAGATGGAAATATGATGTTTCCATAAATATACGAGTGAATACGAGAAAAACTTAGCGGCTCAAGGTAAAAAATATTTGTGCTCCACATACAGTGAGTGCCATCTGTGCCATGCAACTTGAAAAATTGCAATGCAACCACAGATGATATAATAGTACTTATTAATAAGTAATGCAACCAAACAATTTGGTCGAATGAAACAAATTCGCTTGATTCACTTTGGTTGATTGATTCAGCCGAATTTGCAAACTGTTAAAAATTCGAAATAGTACACTTTTCCACCCTGGTCAGTTTTAAGTTCGTATTTTATTTGTAAACCTAATTTTATGGTTAATATTATTTTCCTAAATATTATATTAATAACCTTTCTCAAAAATCACTATCACTATTCTATTTTTGTACAATTGTATAATATGTGGTGTGCAAACAATAAAGAGTTAATCTATCTAAATAAAATTTAATACAAGCTTCAAATGACCGCCCCGAAAACTTTGTTGTTTTGACTTATGAACTTATTCACACCGTGTACGGGATAAATTACTTTGAATCTTTCAGTCAAAAATTTTCAGTATATTATTATGTAGAACAAATATCGGTGGTTCAAGTCGTAGATACGGTATCCACACACGATCTGTGAATGGTTGCCGACGACCGGCGACCGCTGGCCCGGCCCCAGCGAGCTCGTAAATCCCGACTATAAATATTATACCGCGTATGTTTGTTTGGTTGTCTGTCTGTCTATAACGCCCGCGCGCCCCACCGGATCTACGGGAATAGATTTCGATTGACATAACATACATTATATGACGCAACTAATCATAAATTATGATTCCGCTCCGCTGATTGATGACCTACTTCTATTTTTGATTGAATAATAAATTCATATTATATTAGGTATATTTTGTTATCAGTAATAGTTGGATAGAACTAGCCAATTAGTTTGAATTTGAAGTTTCAACTTGAATATTATCAAGTTTATTGTAGTTCCTAAGGAAGTACACGGTCAAGTGTACTTCATCAAGTCTGCAATTTTTGCAGTTTGGCTTGACACGCCATCCAGTGTCCATGAGATAGATATATGGCCAGAGAGCTATACCGTGGCTATACACGATCAAGTACACTGGATGCCGCGTCAGGTCCGCTTGACGCTTCATCAAGTACAGATCGTGTATGGCCTTATCTTGCATTTTAAGAAGTTATGCAATTTCCAAGAGCGCTATTTTCCGGTTGCGATCTACAGGTAGCTGTCGTTAAGTCCTGGCGGAAGCTTACGAGTGACAAAATAATTCTGAACGTGGATTACCATCTAGATCTACCTCTTCCTGCCCTTCCATCGCACTGAAAGAGTGGGTAAGACGAGTGGATTTCTAGCCGTTTCCAAATACGAAGAGGTCTCTGTAGCCGCGCCGCCGCGCCGTGCGCCGAAACTATAATTATTGACAAAAAAACCGACTTCAAAATTAAGTATAACTCAAAAACTGCTCGTACAAATTTATTAAGTGAGACCACATGACAAGCACCAGCTTTCGATTTAAAAAAAAATATCAAAATCGGTTCACCCAGGCGAAAGTTCTGAGGTAACAAACATAAAAAATACAGTTGAATTGAATACCTCCTCCTTCTTTGAAGTTTTTTTTTTTTTTTATGGAAATAGCCGGCAAACGAGCTGATCCATCCATCTGATGTTAAGTGGCTATCGTCGCCCATGGACATCAGCAACACCAAAGGCATCACTGATGCGTTGCCGGCCAAGAAAGAGAGAAGAAAAGGAAAGAACTGGCTCTCAAGCCCCCAGCCGGAACACGACGAGTCGTTTGGCGGCTGACTCATCCTCGAGGGTGGTAGCTATCCAGGCGAACCCCATGGAGAAATAATAATAGTAATAATGGTTCGGTTCGCTCACGCTATATATTGCTATACCCTATCAGGGTTATATGTGACACTAATGTATAAGGCAAATTGTCCATAAATGTAAGACCTAAATGTACCACATATATTGCAATAAAATACTGAATACTGAATACTGAATATTAATTAAGAATTTAAATCAATATTACCAATATAACCCCTCGAGGGGCCCTACCACCAGCGGGCCGGATTTAATCGCCTTTTACAACACCCATCCGGCGTGGGATTGGGGTTAGTATTCTAAGCCGCCCTAATACGGCTAAAAATTGAAACTAAAACCTATCTGTCAATTTAAAAAAATCCATCTTTCACTAACCTGTTAATAACACATCTATAAAATATTATAAAGTGTATAAAAAAACTAAAAAAAAAACACAATCATGTTATTCAAACGGCGACACACGTTTTGCGACATGCTACTCGTATTTAAAACTTCAACGCTTAACGTTTAGCCGTGGTTTTAAATGAGTAATATAATTGAGGATACGAGGCCTCGAGGACGCGGGCCGGCCGGCAGAGGGCGCGCGGCGCCACAAGGGTCCTCGGGCCTCGCTCCTCAGGCCACGGGTCACGGGTCACAGGGCACCGGGAATATTATGGCCACGAGCGTCTAGCTCGCTTAATGTTCCTGCTTTTCTTTTTTAACCACTCTTTTAAATATTTCTTTTGAAGAAATGTATCGACACAGAGCCAATGATATTTAAAAATATAGATACGTTATGCCCACGGACGTAAAAAAAGACGGACATAATCCCAAGAACAAATTCAGTGAAGCACCCATAGCAATACCAACTCTGTATTCGTACAAGTACACACACCCACACATTAACACCATACGGCTACGACATTGACACCATCGCGAATCAAAAATTACAAAATTACGCACACATGGTAAGCGAGCTGTCATTGCTATGCTTCACTCTCGATTAGACAAGGTTACGTCCGTTCTTTTTTTACGTCCGTGGTTATGCCCTTACAAATCAACCAAAAAATCTGTTCCGAAAAGAGCTACAACACACACACGTTTATCTTTTGTTTCACAACACCAATCACATTGGTTCAAAAAAAGGAGGAGGTTCTCAGTTCAACTGTATTTTTTAGGGTTCCGTAGCCGAATGGCAAAAAACGGAACCCTTATAGATTCGTCATGTCTGTCTGTCTGTCTGTCTGTCTGTCTGTCTGTCTGTCCGTCCGTATGTCACAGCCACTTTTTTCCGAAACTATAAGAGCTATACTGTTGAAACTTGGTAAGTAGATGTATTTTGTGAACCGCATTAAGATTTTCACACAAAAATAGAAAGAAAACAATAAATTTTGGGGGTTCCCCATACTTAGAACTGAAACTCAAAAATGTTTTTTTCATCAAACCCATACGTGTGGGGTATCTATGGATAGGTCTTCAAAAATGATATTGAGGTTTCTAATATAATTTTTTTCTAAACTGAATAGTTTACGCGAGAGACACTTCCAAAGTGGTAAAATGTGTGTCCCCCCCCCTGTAACTTCTAAAATAAGAGAATGATAAAACTAAAAAAAATATATGATGTACATTACCATGGAAACTTCCAACGAAAATTGGTTTGAACGAGATCTAGTAAGTAGTTTTTTTTTTAATACGTCATAAATCGTAAACCACAAAAAACATTGATCAAAGTTACAACGAACTAAAAGAACTTTTATATTATGTTACTTGGTGCTACGGAACCCTTCATGGGCGAGTCCAACTCGTACTTGGCCGCTTTTTTTTGTGTTACTTGTAACTTTTTACTGGGTGTATCGATTTTTAATTTGAGCGAGATCTGACGAGTAGTTTTTGGGTTACATACATCTACTTTTGAAGTCGGTTATTTTTTGTCAAGAATTTTATTATCTCGATACTGAGTGTGACGATGCTCCCAGAAGGTCAAGACAGAAGTATTCAATGTTTTAAACTGTAATCTTAATACGTTACAACATTAACATTCGGTTCAATATGTTTCCTCGTCTGACTGTCTTGTCTTCCTTACAATTTATTTTTTCTTGGCCTGCAATGCATTGCATAGATTTAGTCGATGCATCATTTGCGGGGTATTTACATCTATACGTCTATACAAATAAATAAAATTGGAGTGTCTGTTTGTAATATTAAAATAACCGCTTTTTACTAAGTGCATTTAGATGTATACGCGGTACAGTCGGCCGTAGAAGTAGCTTAACATTTTAGTACTTTGTAATAGTAACTGTTTCGACGGTTTCCTAACAACATCTATAACAAATTCAAGAAATGTAATGTGACAAGGTACTAAAATGTTAAGCTATAAACATAAATATAGCAAAAAAACATTTTTTACAATTTTTGTCTGTCTGTTTGTTTGTTTGTTCCGGCTAATCTCTGTAATGGCTGGACCGATTTTGACGGGATTTCACTGGCAGATAGCTGATGTAAAGGAGTAATTTAGGCTACTTTTATTTTTGAAAAAAAAATAGTTTGTTAGGCGATACGAAGTTCACCGGGTCAGCTAGTAAACAATATAAATATGTAGCCGCAATTATGATTTGTATGTACCTAGTAAGTAACAATTTAGTTACGGTGATGTACATATTTGTATCATATGTACATTTGCAGTGATATTGTGATTGTGGTCAATGGAGGTTAAATAAATAAATAATGTTTTTAAAGCAGCTGCTAGCGGTTGCATTGTATGAACATTCAGTGTCTGTTATATAACACGAGTTTTCCCTTGCCGTCGCTTTGCTTCGGTTTTCTTATTTTTTTACACCTTGGGTTACATTATTAGAGTTTTATTAAGGGTCCTTATTTTTTTTTTAATTTAATATAGCCTATGTCACCCGGGGATAGTGTAGCTTTCCAACAGTGAAAGAATTTTTCAAATCGGTTCAGTAGTTTCGGAGCCTATTCAATGCAAACAAACAATCAAATCTTTCCTCTTTATAATATTAGTATAGATTTGTCAATATTTGCGTATGTATGTTATAAATACTACATTGAATACAATTCTGAATTATCTAAGGAAAACCCGCAAATTAAGTGTTTATTCGCAGCCTAATTACATCGTTAACAAAAATATGCTTTGCAATTTTTAACCCTATTCAACGTCATGTAAATGTAACATTAGATTAGCGCAAATATGCGGTTGTGTGAATGAAATCAACGATTTTAAATTCTAGTCATTCCGCGCCTTAATCTATACTACATATAATAAAACTCAATGGGCAAATTTTCTGTACATTGAATATTTAAAAAAAATAAGTTTTAAATAATTATTTTAATTAAAATAGAAAATATAACATTTATAAATAAATAAATTAATATTGATAACCCTAAAAAAAAAATATTCGATAAGGGGGCACTTAAATAACGTGTTAGAGCACAAAAATATTTTTTTTAGAATCATTGTCTGTCTGTCTGTCTGTCTGTCTGTCTGTCCGGGCATCAAATGAAAACCATTGTACGGATTTCGATGAAAATTGGTAAAGTTGTTACTAATAATGTTTATAATCAAAGTATTGCGGACGGAATCAGTAAATAACTTGTTTTATATAAATCATTGGAAGTTATTATGTATTAGAATAAGTTTTTATTGTGTATTAGAATAAGTTTTTTGAATAGTTATAAGTTTAATAAAATCATTAATAAAAAGCTCACCAATAAAGGCCCCGAGCAACGTTTCAGGAAATTATTACGTAAATTTTGTAAACTGAAAAATGTGTATTTGTAGAAAGAGATAAATACCATGTGTTAGAGTAAGATAGAAGACGATCCTTCTAGAAGAAATATGTGGCCTTCAGTCGAAATTAAAGTAAGCGTTCTGATTGGCGCAATTTTAGTAAGACCTTCTGTCAGAGTAAAAGAGACGGGTATAGCTCAATGGATTGGCGGGAAATTTGAGGTAGCGCGCTACCAACGCCACGGGCTATGACCCATAGATTTAGAATATAACTAGGATATTTTTTATGTAAAATTGTACTCATTCTGTGAGAACCAACTCCTCCCTGAAGCCTAAGAAACTTCATAGGAAAACCCCTGAATAAAAGTGTGTTTGGAATAAGATCCCTGCTTTTCATTCTCTAACTGTAAACATTATACAGTCCACTACACGTAGGCGGCAACGCCTACAGTGTTGGTCCTTCGAGTGCCGGATTTGGTTATTGCAATCAGCCGGTATCGGAAAGCGGATTCGGAACGATCCACGACGCTCGATGAGCGGCTGTGGGTTCAGTACGGTTCGGTAGGGATTGTTAGGGATTGATAGGGATTGTTAGGGATTATTAGGGAAATATACGGAGCTGCCACGTACAATGAACACGAGAGGCCGTGTTCGATCGGAGTCGGGGTTTAGCGAGTCTGACATGGCTCATAGCGCTAGAGGCGCGCCGGGGCCGTCAAACTTGCACAGAATATATGAAGAACCTCCACAATCGCCGTCGACAATTGCGGGGATACCTGTAGGGAGAAGACTGGAACGCTCTCCTCCCCGAGAAATGGGACCGCCCGCGCCGCCGACGAGTACGCCAGCCAGACGCGACGCTACAACGACACGTAACGACGCATCGCCTGAACAAATGAGGCCCGTATCACCAACACACAGCGCTCGGACGAACACGTCAAGACTAAGCGCAGACGCCAGGATGAAAATGGCACAATACGAAGCGGATAAGCAACTTGCCGAGCTAGAAGAAAGAAGACTACGTATGCAAGAGAACCTTGTTAAGTCTCGTCTAGCCGCGGAAATGTCGGCAATTGACGTTGAGTCTCAATATGAGGCCGAAAACAACAACAACCGCGTAACGGACTGGGTCGACAGAAGCATCGAACAGGAAAGGACTTCGCGACCACAGCACCAAGGGGAACAACAGAATGCCCGCCCTCCGACGAATGAACAATGGGGCGACAACAACAAACATAGGGGGATTCAGAAACTCGCCGACACACTAGAAAAGATGATGACGCCTCGCCAAACAGCAGAATTGCCGACCTTCACGGGAACCATCGCCGAGTGGCTGCCGTTCAAAGCCACGATGGAGGACTCGACGCGAATATTTAAGTTCTCGGCAACAGAGAATCTGCTTCGGTTACGAAATAGCCTACGGGGGGAGGCCCGTGAAACGGTTCTGTCACAACTCTTTACCGCGACGAATCCAGAGATAATAATGCGTACATTAGAGATGAAATATGGACGCCCGGAATTTATTATCGACAGAGCAATGGAGGACCTCAAGAAATTACCAAGACTGGGTAATACAAGCGCCGACCTTTACGACCTTGCGGTCAAGGTACAAAACATCGTCTACACAATTAAGACTGTAGACAAAAGAGGTTACCTCCAAAACCCATTGCTGGTACGTGACGTGATGGACAAGCTGAATCCTCACCTCATAAGCAAATGGGCCGAATATGCTGCAAGAAATGAGCAAAGGATAATGAGCGAGAACGAGATGTCAGTTCTCACGGAGTTCCTCATGACCGAGGCAGACCTGATGTTACGCTATACTCATACGGCAAGACGCCACGCACCTGTACCGTTACCCATCAAGCGAGAAACGCAAGTCACCAGGAGAGTGACTCCAAGAGGGGTATACACGGTTGACGTCTCGAAACGCCGCGAAGAATTAACATGCCTTGTCTGTCATTCGGGAGAACACAACTCAACGGAATGCTCAAAGCTCAAAGCAATGACCATAGATGAGCGCTGGGAATGGGCTAAGAAAAGTCGTGCATGCTTCAAATGCCTGAAACGCAAGCACAACAGATACACCTGCAAAGCAAAGGCATGTGGAGTAAGAGGTTGCAAATACTTGCACCACTCTTTGCTCCACCAGGACGGACCGAGAAGAACCGCGACTACAGCTTGCGCAACATTACCTGACGACCAAGCAGCAGCGGTGATGAGCGTCACAACAGCAAAGACGCCCACAGCCATACTTCTCAAGACCTGCAAGGTGAAGCTCAGCGGTCCACGGGGGGAGATAGTAACTCACGCTCTCCTAGACGAAGGCTCGACAGTCACTCTGATTGATGAGAAGATTGCCAACCAGCTCAACAGCGGACCAACTCAGCCTCTAAATATAAAGGTAATTAATGATCAGCGAAGGATTATAAGTAAAGCGATCAAGATTAAGATACAAGGGCTACAAGAGTCACAAGCGCACGAAATCACAGCCAGAACGATACAAGGACTGTCACTCCATCAACAGCGCATACCTACCAATTTACATCGGTACGCACACTTGCGCTCGATAAGCAAAAACATCTGCACAGGCGACGCAAAGCCTACTATATTGATCGGAGCGGATAATTGGCATTTAATTGTATCGCGAAAGCTATGCGCCGGCAAGAAGCATGAACCCGCAGCTTCATGGACGAAGCTGGGATGGGTACTACACGGATCGATGCCACGTAAGACTATATACGAAGACCAGGCATCCGTGCTTCACATTTGCGACACTCAACTACACAGACTTGTAGAATCGCACTTCGCTATCGACGCACTGGGGATATCGTCCAAGGAAAGGCCTAATAAGCTTGAGGAACGAGCCAACGAGATATTTGAAGCGACCGTTCAACGGAAAGACGGCCACTTCGAAGTTGGACTGCCTTGGAAAACGGATGAACCGATATTACCCGACAGCTACGAGCCAGCTTTAAAGCGTCTACAAATATTAGAAAAGAAACTGAATAAAGAACCGGAATTTAAAGAACAGTATATAGAACAAGTAAATAATTTATTCAGTAAAGGATATGCAACGGAATGTGATGGCAGCGAATACAAAAGCCCGATTAAATGGTTTCTGCCTCATTTCGCTGTAACAAACCACAACAAGCCAGGGAAGGTACGAATGGTGTTCGACGCAGCAGCCAGAACACAAGGCGTGTGTCTGAACGACTGTTTACTAGAAGGACCCGACCTGCTTGTATCACTCACCAGGATTTTATTTGGCTTTAGAGAGAAACGAATAGCTGTAACAGCTGATATTGAAGAAATGTTCTTACGCGTTAAGATAAGAAAGAAAGATCAACCCGCTCAGTTATTTCTGTGGAGGGACAAACCCACAGATCCGCCGAAAACCATGAAGATGGTATCTATGATATTTGGAGCCAGCAGTTCGCCGTATCTCGCCCACAGCGTGAGAAACCGAAACGCGACAGAATATGAAAAAGAGTACCCAGAAGCGGCCGCCGCGATACAAGAAAGGCACTACATGGATGACTACCTAGATAGTTTTCAGACGAAAGAAGAAGCTATCCAGATTGTACAGGAAGTATCATTCATACACGAACAAGCCGACTTCAATCTGAGAAGCTGGAACTCCAACGATCGAGATGTAATAGATACCATACCTGAGCATAAACGATCGAAAAATAGTAATGTCAAACTTGCGGCACATCAAAAGGAAAAGACCCTAGGACTAAGATGGGATCCAAGCTCGGACACGTTGACATTTAATACCGACATAAAGAGAGTACCCGATGACGTAAAAAAGCAAAGGAGGACACCGACGAAGCGTGAAACGCTTAGCGCCGTCATGTCGGTCTATGACCCTCTCGGGCTTATAAGTCCATATACGATCATCGGTAAAATTGTATTACAACAGCTTTGGATTAAGAAAATAGACTGGGATAGTAAACTACCGCAAGAAGAAGCATATACAATCGAAAAATGGTTACAACGATTAGAGGATATATCGACGTTAACCATACCGCGGTGTTATAGCATGAACGCAACACCAGAAATGAATATTGAATTGCACGTATTCGCAGACGCAAGCGAACAGGCATATGCTGCTGTAGCCTATTGGCGGATAGAACATGAAAATCACGTAGAGACGGTACAAGTGATGGCCAAGGCAAAAGTAGCACCGTTGAAGTTGCAAACAATACCGCGGTTAGAGCTCCAAGCGGCATTAATCGGAGCGCGAATAGCGAGTACAATAATTAAGGAACATAGCTGGAAACCAAAAAGAACCACATATTGGAGCGACTCACGCACTGTATTGCATTGGATACGAAACGAAACAAAGAAGTATACACCGTTCGTAGCACATAGACTAGCCGAAATAACGGAACTTACGCAAGCTGAAGACTGGCGATGGGTGCCTACAGCACTGAACGTGGCGGACGATGCCACCAGAATTCACAGCGACGTAATATCCAATGCAGACAGATGGTTCATTGGCCCTCCGTTCTTAAGAACGTCAAAAGAAAACTGGCCCACGGAAATTAACACGCCGGTAGAAGAGGACGCATGTTACGTCATCGCGACAAGCATATTAAAACAGGACGACGCATTACCGAAAATAGAACGGTTTTCGAGTTATAATAAGCTTATCAGGACAACAGCGCTTACGCACCTCTTCATCGAGAAATTGAAAAATCGAACGCAAAATCTACAAGTCTCGCATATTGAAAAGGCTAAAATTCGATGGATCAAACGGGCACAGCAGGACACGTTCGGGGAGGAGATAGCAAGACTGAGAAGTAACCAACCTTTGCCGCAAAATAGCAAATTGAAAATGTACGATCCGGAATTGGATAACGACGTGATAAGAGCAAGAGGCCGAATCGGCGCCCTCAACTCAACCTCGCACTCCAATAACCCGATAATATTAGATGGTCGACACCCGTTCACACGTTTACTCGTCGCAGAGTACCATCGGCGAGCAAACCACGCGAATAACGAACGAGTCGTCAACGAATTGCGTCAAGAATTTATTATTATACGACTGCGACCGACCGTAAAGAAAGCGGCGAGAGATTGTCAATTTTGCAGAATATATAAAGCAACTCCGAATATACCGTCAAGAGGGAATTTGCCTAGAATCAGGCTAGAACCAGGTCACCGAAGGAAGAAGTACTGCAGACTCTACTCGCCGAAGCTGAGTACAGCGTGAACGCCCGACCACTCACGCACGTCTCCGTGGATCCAGACGACGACGAAGCCCTTACACCGAATCACTTCCTTATTGGCTCATCGTCTGGCCTACCAAGAACCGGACCCTGCGAAGAAACGGATCGCAGCACTTGGAAGCGGGCACAGGCGCTCGCAGATCAATTTTGGCAGCGTTGGGTATATGAGTACTTACCCACGCTCATCCCACGCGGCCAAACCAGCACCAATGCACCGCAGCTGCGACAAGGCGATCTCGTGGTGGTGGTCGACAACTCGCTACCCCGCAACGAGCCGAACGGCCGAGAGGAATCATTGAACGAGTCAACCCAGGAGCCGATGGCGTCATCCGATCAGCTGACGTCAGGACCAAAGGAGGTGTGTTCCGGAGGCCCACAACCAAGCTTGCCGTCCTTCCAACAGATGAGGCTGCGAGGACTCTACGCCGGGGGGAGAATATTGCGGACGGAATCAGTAAATAACTTGTTTTATATAAATCATTGGAAGTTATTATGTATTAGAATAAGTTTTTATTGTGTATTAGAATAAGTTTTTTGAATAGTTATAAGTTTAATAAAATCATTAATAAAAAGCTCACCAATAAAGGCCCCGAGCAACGTTTCAGGAAATTATTACGTAAATTTTGTAAACTGAAAAATGTGTATTTGTAGAAAGAGATAAATACCATGTGTTAGAGTAAGATAGAAGACGATCCTTCTAGAAGAAATATGTGGCCTTCAGTCGAAATTAAAGTAAGCGTTCTGATTGGCGCAATTTTAGTAAGACCTTCTGTCAGAGTAAAAGAGACGGGTATAGCTCAATGGATTGGCGGGAAATTTGAGGTAGCGCGCTACCAACGCCACGGGCTATGACCCATAGATTTAGAATATAACTAGGATATTTTTTATGTAAAATTGTACTCATTCTGTGAGAACCAACTCCTCCCTGAAGCCTAAGAAACTTCATAGGAAAACCCCTGAATAAAAGTGTGTTTGGAATAAGATCCCTGCTTTTCATTCTCTAACTGGAAACATTATACAGTCCACTACACGTAGGCGGCAACGCCTACACAAAGATAGATAAATCCTGTTTCGTTCAGCATTGAAAACAAAGCCACTGATTGATGAATAAAAAACCTCACCCACTCTCGTCGGATATCTTTTATAATTGCAGATAATGGCGGAAAATTTTCTTTTGTGTTCCTCGTCTGTGTACTGATTATTGTTAGTTCGTGATGAGTTTTTGCAATAATTACGGCGATATCTGGGGAAATTATTTGTTTTGTGTCGCGATCCCGCGATCCCGGGGTGCCGGGGTGCCGGGATGCCGGGACGTGGTTTAATTCTTTTCAATATCGTATTTCTCTAAGGACAGTACAGCCTTAACTAATATTGGCTGCTGGGTCCATTGAAGTGTTATTATTAGCATATAGAACTGACACCGCGAACACAATGTATGTCCCAATGAATTGAAGCCGAACGGCTTCAATGTTCAATGGATGCGTTCGATTTAAAAAGGAGAACGGGGGCTCAATTTTGAAAATAGAACCTCCCGGCGGGAGACATTTTGTTCGAGATGTCTGTTCTATGACATTATACTTCAATGGCTGGGTCCGACTTTGCTAGTGCGGAGGACTGGAATTTCTCCAGCACTGGTCCAAGTAGATTGCAGGGACGTTAGTGGCAGGCGAACCCACCCGCCAGTTCAAAAATATATATTGGAAGAAATACTTTACTGTTCACAATAAATCCAAGTATAGAATAATCACTATAAAGTAATGCGTTATTTTCTTCTTCAAGTTATTTATTTTTACTTGAAGCGAAAACTTCCATAAGCACTTATAAGCATATTTAAGCTATAAGCACTTCTAAAAGCGCAGTTGGTGATTTTTATTTTATAGTTATTAAAATATTACAGTAGGTAACTGTTCTAATTTATTGAATTGACAAATTATTAAAAAATATGTATTTGTTTCAGGTAATACTCGTAATAACACAACTTTTCATCGTAAAATTGTCACACGACCGAACGTCTGGCGTCACCAGCGCCTCTGGTGGTGAGTAGTGAAACAAGATTAGCTAATAATTAGCCACATGATTTTGTATTTTAAAAATGATTATCATGTAGCCTAGTTGGTAGCAACCCTGCGTGCGAAGCGAGGGGTCCCGGGTTCGATTCCCAGCCGGGGCAGATATTTATCTGTATGTGACAGATAAATATTTGTACTCGGGTCATGGCTGTTATTGTGATGTGTTATAATATAATTATGTGTCGTCCATGCCACCCGCGACACAGGTGAAAACCTACTGTGGGGGTATGAGTGTGTTAGCGTTTATTTATTTATTATTTAGCGTTTATTATTATTATTTATACTGATACAAAACATTTAAATGCAAATGGTATATCTAAATATCGGTATAACATATTTTACGAATAGTACCTGTTAACACTGAAATAATGACAGGAGTGTTTTTAAATAATTATTATCATTTTCATAACTGAATGACACGGTCGCGCGGTCAGCCAACGGAGTCGACCGTAGGGTTCGAACGATACTTTCGATACTGAGTAGGTATCGATACTTTTGTACGCGATACTCGATACTGAGTACTCGATACTCTCACCTGGTACTCACTCGCAAGTACTCACATGAAACGTCGGTATCGAGTACATACTTTTATAATACTAAGTACTTTTCAGTGTTTCATGAGTACTCGATACTGAGTAGTATCGATACTTCAGGGCCGATACTTTTTGGGTATCGATACCTTACCCTCGATACCGCACGAGTACTCGGTATCGATACCAGAGGCCGATACTTCGAACCCTAGTCGACCAATAAGATTTGCAAGTCACGCCGGGGCAGTGGGAGGGGGAACTATTTCACAGAACGCGCAACACATTTCCAGAAACCATGGAGCATTGAGATAGAAGGAGGCCATCTCATATGAAGGGAAAGTTGAAAAAGTATCCAGCTGTTTACAGAAAATAGAGGTTCCAATAATGGCCGTTTCTGAATGGCGCTAGAGTGATACAAATAGCGAACCATGAACGTAGCTGTTGTAGACGGAGTGAAGTTTGCGAGTTGTGCCTAGTGCATCCGCAGCGTCACCCGTAATGAATGGCGCTAGTGCCGCTAGTGTCCGCCAACAGCACCGCAGCGCCACCCGTAATTTTACGTGTTTTTACGGGCACTTTTCATATACAGAGATGGCATTCCTTCTCTCTATTTTCCATGCCAGAAACTTAAAGGAAGATTATCGTAGAGTAATTAGATTGTAACAACACTTGTTATCAGTTGTTGTATGACTGACTTCTGGACCCTCTCTCTTTCTCTTTATGGAAGTAGCCGATAAACGAGTTGATGATCCACCTGATGGTAAGTTTCTATTATCGCCCATGGACATCGGCGACAGCGAAGAAAGAACTGGCTCTCAAGCCCCCAGCCGGAACACGACGAGTCGTTTGGCGAACCCCATGGAGAAATAATAATGGTATTAATTAATAATTAAAATCAATATTACCAATATAATCCTTCGAGGGGCCCTACCACCAGCGTGCCGGATTTAGTCGCCTCTTACGACACCCAGCCAGAGCCGGAGCACGGCGAGTAGTTAGGTGGTTGATTCAAGTATGTAGCTAGTTAGGCGGACCCAATGGAGAAGTTACACAGGGGACTGAGTCAGCCATACAAACCGAAAAGCCCAGCTTGCTATCAAATGCTTTACTATCATCACTCTGCAGCTATTAACACTCATATTTGTTGGTAAATATTATACGTATGGAATGGAGTGTTGTGTGTTGTCGGGCCAAAGATCCCGAGATGCTGGGTTGTACGACACAGCTGGGCTTGCCTTGTTCTGACGGCCTGGGCACGCCACTGGGACCGACGTTACAGGCTATACAACTGGACTGAAGTTAGTTCCTTTTAGTATTCTATCAGATAATTTAACTGGTTGCAGGATACGTGTATTATCATGTTTCGGCTGTAGTACTCCGAGCGTGACGTCTGTTCGCTGCGTAGTTTGCCGGTAACGCGTCACCGACACCCGTGATACAAGCCCACATGTGACCTGTAACCACTCTCCGTCACGTGAACGGCTCGTTAAATCAAATCAGATCAAAATCTTTTATTCAAATAGGACTGTGATACAGGTATCACTGATACACTTATGCACGTCATTTTTTTATCTACCAGCATTTCGGAAGAGTACTTTGTCATGGAGGAGAAGAAAAACCGTAAAGAAACTCCTCACACATCTTTTAAAATCATGAAAGTTGTTAATATGTTTTAACCTACGCGGAATTGGATGCGCCACTAATTTCCAGGCGTCTTTGTCATTAATATATTCATTTATAATAATTACTATAGTATCCTTTGCCTGTTAGTTGTTAGATGTGCCTGTTAGCAGCGGGTGTTTGCAACAACAGCCAAAGTTATGACTTTGATGACCAGTTTATCTTTTTTTTATACCGAATAAGTTAGTGCTTGACCACAAAACCACCTGATGGTAAGCAGTAATGAAGCCTTGGATGGTACCTATCTACCGCCATAACCGATGATCAGGCTTTACTCCACCCCCCCCCCCCCGCTCCCCGCACCCCGCACCCCGCACCCCGCACCCCGCGCCCCGCCGACCCTGACCGCACCACACAAGTATCTATAGTTATATATAAAGTATGTCACCGTCTGTCTGTGCGCTCGTCTATTTCGGTTACAGAATCAATTATTGTTGCTATAAATAACACCGCTTTATGTCTACTCTGTGCAAGTGATATAAATAGGTTTGTGATGGAATGATTCGAGTTTGAATCCGGCGTTTTGATTTGACGCGAGATAAATAATGCGTCTCCACTCCACCAATCCGCACTGGAGCAGCGTGGTGGAGTATGCTCTAGGCCTCCTCAAGAGGAGAGACCCGTGTCCAGTAGTATTAATGGGTTGAAGCCATGACGTGTTATGATGAAAACAAGATATACTTTTTATTCTAAAGGATGGTAAGAACATTATTAGTATGATTGCAAAGGCTGGTAAGTTGTGCTCAACCAGCATGGAACCTACCTAGGACTAATATGCCAAATAGAACCAATAAATCAATTTTGGCTTCCCCTGAATGCAACCTCTTTCGAACCTTGGAAACTGACTCTTGAGGTAAGAGAGGAAGTTGCCAGGTACCCGTGGAGATTGAACTGGGTGGCCAGAGCTCTACGACCTTCGACAAGAGATGGATGGAGTCCCGTTCTCTCCTAGTATAGTTCAGTCTAGAAACTGGATTTACGACCCGTCTGCGTAATGGTTACCAAAGTGGACCGCCGCTGCGCCCGCGCCGTTCTAAGCGTCCTGGGTTTGATTCTCAGCGAGGTGAAATTTGAATTACCTATTCTTCTCGATATGGGTGTTTCATGTCTTTGTGAGTTGTCGTTGGCCACGACACAGGGAATCTTAACGTTGGGCTAAGAGAGGATAGCGTTATTTTCTATAGTCCCACCAGTCCACCTTACTTAAAGGAACGGTTCAACTATCGCTGCTCTTCGCACAACCGTTACCTTCGCTCTACCAATAATCTATCTCTCTGTACTCCTTCTCACTCCACTTCTTTCTTCCATAAATCCTTTTCTGTTTATGCGGTCCAGCTGTGGAACTCACTCCCCGTCAAAATAAGACTTTCCCCTTCATTAGCCTCTTTTAAGAATCGTGTCAAAGAATACTACCTAAAACTGGAAGGACATTGACAACCACTATTTCACATTTTATGTCTTGGGCTATTTCACATTTCATTTGATTTTAACTGATTCTCATAATTACTATTAGTATAAACATCTTGGTTGCTTCAACGTGGAAATTATTTGCTGTGTAGATCTGCGTCTTTTTATGTGTGAACAATACTTACTTTTTTATGCGTGTGTAGCGTATATGTGTATTATGTATTTTATCTTTTATAGTACATATATATTTATAAATTATATATATATATATATATATATATATATATATATATATATATATATATATATATATATATATATATATATATATATATATATATATAATATTAAATTATATTATATGAGTAGGATATTACACTTTGCACCCTACCAACATCCAATAAATTTTCCTTCGTCATCTTCCCAAAGGTTATCTGGAAGAAATCGCTATTTAGCGATAAGATCGCCTTTTGCGCACAAATTATATTAACATTGTTAAGTTTTTCTAACTTTGTAAATTTGGTGTGCAATAAAGTGTAATAAATAAATAAATAAATATATCTATATACATCTATACAATACATAAATAAAATTGGACTGTCTGTTTGTAATATTAAAATAACCGCTTTTTTCTAAGTGCATTTGGATGTATACACAGTACATATACCAAAACAACATTTTTTACAGTTTTTGTCTGTCTGTCTGTTTGTGCCGGCTAATCTCTGAAATGGCTGGACCGATTTTGATGGGACTTTCACTGGCAGATAGCTGATGTAACAAATAGCTGAAGTAACTTAGGCTACTTTTATTTTAGAAAAAAATAGTTTGTTAGGTGATACGAAGTTCGCCGGACAGCTAGTTTTTAAATAAAAATCACGGCGTAGACAATAAAGCTTGGTGTAATATGAATATCAACTTACTCGTCCACAGCCTGAGAGTAGTACAACGTAAAAAAGCCTCCAACGTGGGATTGTAAACGCTTCAATTTGCACACAACTATATTTAATACATCTCGAATCATAATATCGGCGGAGGATTGCGCGTCGCAGAGTAGCCGCCGCACAGAGACGCCGAGTCGCTGGCTGGCAATAAATCTTACTATGTCACATTTAGTTTTAAGTAACCCACATACTAAACGAATAATAACTATATATTTATAAAACGGAAGTAAACTGATGGATTAATTTTAAAATTACCATGAAAAATTTCAAATTATTTGAACAATTACATAAACTGCATAACTACGCTTAAAACGCTTACACACTCATATTCCCGCAGTAGGTTTTCAGCTGTGTCGCGGGTGGCATGGACGACACATATAACACATCACAATCACACCCATGACCCGAGTACAAATATTTATCTGTCACATAAATATCTGCCCCGGACGGGAATCGAACCCGGGACCCCTCGCTTCGCAGGCGGGGTCGCTGCCAACTAGGCTACAGGGTCGTCAAACTTAAAAAAGTGTAATTAAATTAGATTTAAAATACTTTTTTTTTTTGTTAGTCATTCACTTTTCATTTCTGTTGGACCGATTCTAAAGTCCACGAAGATGAAATCTCGGGCAGGGGTTTGTAATATTATTATAGAGATATCTATCTATACAGCGAATTAAAAAACGTTCTTAAAAACTAAATTTGAACCGTGCCATGAAATAAAAAATGCCGCCAATAATAATATCAATAATAATTACCTGTGCAAAACAGCACACACACTTCGATGAAAACCACAAATTCGTTGAACATTTCAATAAAACTAATCTAATGATAATTAATAAATTAAACTTAATTATTTGAAGCAAAATCTAATTACAATGCATGAAAACGTTTATTAGCAAGCTTTTGGTTTTTTACTGAATATTAATTAGGTAAGTACTACAAAAGAAACAATTACATCCGCGCTACAAAATGATCAATGTATCTACTTACCATCAGGTGGGATTGTGGTTAAGCATTAACTTATTTTAAGTAAAAAAAAATCTATCTGATTGAACTGGAGCTTCAACTTGTATTTTCACCGCTATTTTATACACGTACATTGTACATACTAAATTATATTTTATAAATTATATTATATGCTGATCTTAACAAAGTGCATCTTCGTCTGGACAAGTGAAGTGTTGATTTTCTACAAATACCAGAAAATGTAGCAATCGTGCGCAGCTAAAGAGCAGTGCTGTGTTCTAATGAGAAACATCTCGCCGTGCCAAGTCCGGCGCCGAGCGGCGGCGTGATGCGCGCTGACCGTCGGCTAATTGATGGTTGCTGACTGTCACTCCAACATGTCACTTTATTGTTTGACGGTACATCTAAATAGCTGTGTCCAGGTACTAGGTGCTGAGGAAGAGTTGTGAGTCATCTTAAGATTGCTATTATTATTTCTCCATGGGGTTCGCCTGGATAGTTACCACCCTTGAGGATGAATCAGCCACCAAACGACTCGTCGTATTCCGGCTGGGGGCTTTAGAGCCAGTTCTTTCTTTCTTTCTTCTTCTTCTTGATTTCTTGGCCGACAACGCATCAATGATGCCTTTGATGTTGCTGATGTCCATGGGTGACGATAGCCACTTACCATCAGGTGGATCGTCAGCTCGTTTGCCGGCTATTTCCATAAAAAAAAAGTCATATTATAAGATATATTTGAAAAATTTTACGATTAAAAGCAGTACAGAAACTCGTCAAATGAATATATGAAGCGATCAAGTAGATTTAAACTTTCCAATATAAAAAATATCGTAAATATAAGTAGGCCGTCCTAAGCTGTTATGATTTATTTCCTTCCACATTTGCTGCGACATACATCTCTTATTTATAGGTCTATCTAGGTGCATATACCTATATGTATATACTATACTAGACAAGCTGCCCAGTACTAAAAGTTTCGACACATACGTTGACACCAGATGGTGCCAACGCATTTTAGTAGGCTGCAAGCAAGCGATACAAGTAGATGTTGTAGACATTTTTTAAAAACCCCGATCGTTCAAGAACACATAATAACGCATATTGTTTATTGTGTACAGTTAAAACGTCTTCATTATTTACTTTTGTATTTTTATTTGAGTTTATTTAAATCATAATTGGTAAATAACTATATTTTTACTTGCATTTTTAAAAATTATATAGTGCAAAATATTTGATATCCGCCATCTTGAACCGAATTCGACCGAACGAAGCGCTGTCATCAAGCTGTCAGTGAGTATGAAAAATGTGACACAGATTTTGTTCGGAACAGCTCGTCTATATATTGAAGTCTATGGCTAGGTGACATCTTTTTTAATTGACTGAAAATTTTGTTCGTAGGATAACAAACGGATTTATTTCATATTTTATTGTATAGCCGATACCGTGAGACAGTAACGAGTGTAAAGAGTATTGTGAGAAGAATTTATGTGCTCGCTTTATTATCTTGACCTGCATGTCAGATTATATGATTGCAATAGAATCTGATAATTTATGTTTCACTGATCAGTCACATAACGTGTTTAATTTATTAAGCATTTTGCACAGACTTTTAGTATCAATGTTAAGATATTAAAATACTGTGTTATTCGCATCGCATCGGTGGTCCCTGTTGGGATGTCCAACAAGTTGTTCGCAACTGTTCCGAGATAAAAATTAAACAATAAAAATATATTCACAAATATTAAACAACTAATAGGTATGCCTAATGCAAAAAAATTACAAAACTATAAATATCGTTTTCTCAATACTCAATACTTTATTTGCAGGATAAGGTTACATGCATACATAGTTTGTAACATAGTTGTTTATGGTTTTCTTAGAAATCTCTATATCCCAGCCTATTAGGCGTGCAAAGTTAATTTAGTAACATGCATTATTTATTAAACACAAATTCATTAAAATAAACAT
Source organism: Thymelicus acteon (assembly GCA_951805285.1). NCBI lineage: Eukaryota > Metazoa > Arthropoda > Insecta > Lepidoptera > Hesperiidae > Thymelicus > Thymelicus acteon. The sequence continues at coordinate 23,033,474 of OX638214.1, read as the reverse complement.
TAAATATTAATTACAAAACATAAATCAAATAACCATAAATTCAAAAAATAAAAAAAATAAAAAGAGTATTAAATTGTCGGATAACCATAAATTCAAAAAATAAAAAAATAAAAAGAGTATTAAATTGTCGGATTAAATTAAATTGCACAAAATTGTCAAATTGATCTTATTATAATTTATCTACGTCATTAGTTTTATGTTTGGTTTTATATCATGTCAGTAAGAAATTCATTAATGTTATAATAAGATTTTTTTATTAATATCATAATCATAATATCATAATTTTTTTTAATATCATACCTAATTAGAAAATTCATAATTTACGTACGCATACATATATGGTGGATAATCTCTGCCGTGATCTACTCTGTCCTGGTAATGAACCGTGGTGGGTCGTCGACCCCGGTTCAGGGCCGGCGCTGCAGCCTGCGCCGCCGTGCCAGCGCAAACCGGACCCTAACTCACCGTCGTAAGGCTCACTACCGCTCGCACCGGCCCCAGGACCTCAAGGCAACTACTAGCTATCTCCTCGCAAGGGATTCGCGGCCAAATACCAACAAGCAGTCGGTACAATAAGGTACATTTTTAAACGAATACTAATTCATTGTTTGTCGTAAATTTTTGTACTATAATCCATTTCTGTCATAGATATCCTGGTGTTTTAATTTTTTTTATGAAATAGGCTGCATACTGCAGCTATTGCGCGTTAGCTGTGCAGTCCACAGCGACCGTTCTTAACTTATAAATGAGAGTGAGATCGATTTAGAATCGCGTTACCAGCACGGTTTGATTCGGAAGTTTACGAAACAAAAAAGAACAAAACGCTAGAACGCAACAGGAAGCTTGACGCCTATTAAACGGTGACACCAAAAAAGTTGAGTTAAAATATTGTGTTAATGCATTCCTTATAATCAGATGAAAGCAAGAAATATGCGTTTTTTAGGGTTCCGAAGGAAAATCGGAACCCTTATAGTTTTGTCATGTCCGTCCATCCGTCGCGTCCGTCTGACCGAAGCAAAGCGCCGAGATCCTTAGTGCTAGAAAGCTGTACTTTGGCTTATGTGTATCACATATTTATTAAAACTCCAGAATCGTAGAATAAAACTAGATTTATTCGTCGCGTACCCCATAGTGTGAGGTATCGTTGAAAAGGTCTTTCAAAAATATTATGGGTCTTCTAAGATCATTTTTGGAATTAGGGTTCCGTTTGCGAAATATTTAGCTTTAAAGTGCTAATTTTGGTTAGAGTCAAGTTCCCTCCCCCCCCACCTGCTGGCTAAACGATTGGAGTTGGACAAGTGAAAAAAATCTCAAAAATAGGTTATAAAGTATGATGAATTTACAAGGAAAATTATTACGGCTATGTTAGCATAAGCAGTTAATGAGTAATATTCGATAACTAACATAGCGCGTGGCCTGACACGCACTTGCTCGGTATTTTTTATAAAAATAACCAACAAACGAGCTGAGAAGCCTCGATGGTAAGTGGCTATCGTCGCTCGGACAATAGCGACAGGAGCAGCGTCACCGGACACCAATGTCTGCAGCACATCAGTGTCCGGTGACGCTGCTGGCCTACAAAGAAAGATCTGGCTCCCGCTTCCTTAACGAAAAGCTGCTTATTAACCAGGGCCTGTGCATAAAGGTTCTACCACAAGTTCTCCCATCTGACATCTATCTGTATGCATGGTACCTGATTTATCTGATCCCCACACGATGTCCATAGCTAATGTGATAGTCAATTTCCTAAATAATGCGGGAGCTGACCTCGAGGTCTTGTCGAACATTAGTATGGATGTAGTGTCCGGGGGAGGGGGAGGGTTGAGTGCGGGGGCGAGGGGCGCCCGGGCAATCTGAGCCAGCCCTCGTTTGACCTTCGAACTTGTCCACCACTCAGGATTACTATTGAAGTTGTTAACTGTTCATTTAATTAATTAGTTGCTTTTTACATATAGTAGCGGTCACCCATCCAACCCTTGACCGCGTACGATATCGCCAGTGTCGATTTGTCACTGCTGCGGAGTTTCTTTCGACATTTTTCTTTATGACAAATCTCCTTTTCGAAATTATGGCGGAATCATAAAATTTAGTGCTGCCTATATGGTTAACATGGTTAACCTAAATGATTTTGAATTTGATCATTTCATGGTCAATGCTTAACCGCAAAGCACTTAATTTAAATCATCGCGGACAATCTTGATTTAATCGGTTTAATCTCTTATTATTTTTAACAGATTTTTTGATGACATGGAATGGATCATGGTCGCAGCGAGATGTATATGTACATCTGATAATATCTTATGTACCTTTCAAAAATCTTTAAGTATAAGTATACTAGTTGCCCCGACAAACTTCGTTCTGTCAAAAGTTTTTTTTTATTATTATTATTATATACTGTATCATAAAAAAATAAAAACAAAAATTTTGTTAAAAAATAAAAATAAAATTTAGAGGTGGACCACCCTTAACATTTAGGGGGATGAAAAGTAGATGTTGTCTGATTCTCCACCTTAGCCGATATTATGCACGCTAAGATTCACGAAAATCGGTCGAGCCGTTTCGGAGGACTTCAACTTCTAACACCGTGACACGAGAATTTTATATATAAGATATATCTTAAGAAGGTACCTTATGTAAGCCTAAGGCATTATAAGCTCTGAGCGCTCAGCTTAGCTTCACGAGCTTAAAGCGTTTCGTTTGTGGCAAGTAGATACCAGTTGGAAGTTGCGCTAGTTCTCGACTGCGGCGAACCGAAAGGAGCGTGTTACAGCCTGTATGTATGTATGTTTATCTGTTTCCGAACTACTTCTAACGTATTTATCTTTATTTCTGGTTTCAGGCTGGTTGAAGTCACTGGCGACACATTAAATACGATATCAAATATTATATCAAATAAATACAAATAAAATAAATAAAGAGGACATAATTCATAAAAAAAAAACAAAGTTGCCGTAGGTGCCGTGCTGGATTAAGTTAAAGGGGAAAAAAAGAACAACCTAAGAATAATAAGTACACATATATTATACGAAAACACAAAAATGTAGCTATGAAGAGCAAGAAATACTTAAATGTCTTATTTTATTCTTCTGTTTTATTCTTAGGTCTTAATCTTATTTAAGTGATACCTTTCTTTTATCCAGTGAAAGAACGATGTAATAACAAAAAAAAAACTTAAGTGATTTAAGTTAAAAGTGACATAAAAAGTTTTTTTAGTTGTCAATGAAAGTTGATCAACAATCATTTTTAACATTGTATGTCTCAACAATAAATGTATCGACAACAATTTGCCATCACCGTTAATGCCAGTAGCAATCACAATACAATATTTGATTGCTATTTCTATTTAGCATCTACTGATATTGTAATAAAATTATTCGATTCGGTCGACATTCTCCTGCAGCGGCAACAGCTTCCGCACAAAGCGGTATCATTTGAATTGATGTAGATTGATTGATTGATATTTGATTTGATTTTCAAAAATGATAAAGGTGTTTAAAGAAGTATTTTTCACAGAGTTAAACTTGTTTGGCAATAATCATGAATGATTATGTTTTTCACGACATCAATCAAATACAAATATTAAAATTACACTCCGAATATAATTCTAACCTAGGAAAACTTATTGTATATGTCTTTCACACATACTTAGAATTTTACTTTAAAAAAATGGTTGTCTATAAAGTCGGTTTACGGACGGTAGTTTAACGTGACAACGTCTTCCGGGTCAGCAAAAATCATATAACATTAATAATAACTAACAACATGTCATATTCACTCTCATTTGATTTTTCGTGCCAAAAAATTCTGATGTAAAACTTCAAAAATTTGGAAGGAAATTGGAAATCAAAAATTTATTATAGCTATTTACTATTTATAATCAATCAGTGTTTTCAGATAAAACTGTTATCGCAATACTTCATTACTTCCTGCTCCGATCCCTTCTTCCTTTGTCTAATAAATAAGTGTCCCTGTAGATGTCGCTAGCAGTCCTAATTAAATCATGTCGGTAAGTGTTGCCAATAGAAAGGGCACATTGTAATCAAGGCCCGCCCACTGCGCACTCAGCGAGAACTGCTAGAAGTGACCTCTGACCGCTCGCCTAATAAATCGCACCCAGCGCCCTCTCCCGGCTACACGACAAAGAAGGTCTGATTAGGACTCCACAGCTTGTATGCAGTGATTTTACGGTAGGAAATTTTTCTTTTAAGTGTGTTAGTTATTGGTTTACTGCACGCACCATTAATGTTAATATACAATTATTATAATTGATTTCTTTGTTATATTTTTGTTCAGTGAAGGAAGACATATTTGCTTTCTGAAGTTTTTCCAATGAGCTTTATACTTTATAATTAAAATTTAATTAATATTAAAATATTATAATATTAAAGATTCATAGTTTTAGTTATATTACTATTATAGTAATTATATTCACGTCCTGCAGCGGCAGGTCTCGGTTCCAATTCTGCATGCAATGTTCAGTTTTGTAAGAAATTAATTATCATTTGACCCTGCTTCGATGAGAGAAAACATCTTGAGGAAACTTGCATAAATAACATTAAGTTCTTTATGATGTTGTCAAATATGTTTGATATCTGCCAATCTGCAATTGGCCAGCTTGGTGAAGTCCACCTGCCATTCATTTTGTAATTCATGAGCCGAGCACAAAAGAAGACTGGAACAAAGAAAAGATAATCCGGAGCTAAGAGTATGCCAAGGGTTGCGAAGATCATAATAATGCACAGTGAGAGATTAAGAAAAACTTCTAGGTACCTACCTACATACAACGCAACGCTTTGAAACTCTACTCTTTTTAAATCGGTCACTCATGAAAACAGACGAAGATTGACATGACAGACAATTCCTTCAAAACCTTGCACGTGTCATGGCTCCCGAAAGCAAATTTAACCTTGGACTAGCTCCCACAAAGGCCTGAACGCGAAGCTTCTCGAGCGTATCTTGAGCCCTGAGTATTTTTCTAATTTAGCAAATGTACACCTGTTCGATGACCTAGAAAGAACAAAAGGTACTGCATTTAGAAGACAATGCTTTACCGGGACGTGCGCACGTCGCGCGCCAAGTAATGCCGCAGAATGTACCGACTACCGGCTACAAACGGTCTGTATCGCGTTTCGGCGCCGCGGCGGCTCGGTTCTAGCTTCTAGCGACCGCGTTTTATGTTTACCCACCTGAGATTTGTAGACTTTCGTTTCGTTTGCCTGGCTTGAGAATACCTACGATAAATGTTTAAAATTTACAAGGACTCTAGCTTTTTGATCTTAGGAAGGTGTTTACTTAAAATCTAAGTCAAAGTCTATTTAAATCATGTGAAGAATAAAGACAATTCTGAATTCTGATACTATAAAACCTCGTAACTATTAGGAATGCCTTTAGATACAGCGTCTTCGTGCACATTTTCCAGTCAACGTCATCGCTATCTTCTCAGATGGCAAATTGACTACACGTCGACCTCTGTGGTATTTCTGTTAACCAACTTATGGTAGTAGCCTTTCCAGCTAAACATAAATCTATGTGCTTATTATTCCGCGTGAAGGCCGATACAATAAACAGTAAAATTGGAGAAAAAATGCTGCTTGTGATAGTATTGCTGTCAAATATCTGCAATACACTATTTCCACACAAATTTTATAGGCACTCTTAAATTAAAAAGTCCAAATTGAAATCGACAAAGTGTTCCCGCTAAAACTAACAGCAGCATTTGACAGGCGAGTTGAAACATGGCGTCTTCCGGCGGACGTTCTGCTTTTATCTGTAGCGCCAGCAAACGACTTCTTATTTATGGCGCGCCTTAGACTCCGGTGTTTTTAGTTCCCTATACAGATATGTACTTAGTTTTAAAATGTTACAGATTTAGTCGTGTCAATAGCGCTGAGGTTAAAATCTAATTTCCTAATCTAATCAACCAACAAGCTGAAAAAACCTGCAACAAATAGTAACTGTAACCAGATAATCTGCGAAGTTTGGTACCATTGTTAACAAACAAAATTATAATATTGACCTTAAAACAAGTAATAAAGCTACCTACATACTTAATGACTAATTGAAACAGTTGTATGAAAATCCAAACACTGCCTGATGTGCAAAACTAAAGAAAATATTTCCCGCCATTTTTACAGTTGAAAGATGCACAGATTCAAAATAATGATTTCCTGCGTCATTAAAGCACTGAATGGGATGCGTACGACCTAGTTCCAGATCAGGCCTAGCGTAAGGCGTATTGTTTCGTTTATTATTTTCTGAAATTTACACTCATTGTTTGGAAGCACCAGCACCATATCTTTATACAAAATCTATCAATCATTTTGAAATTTTAATCGACAGAGTTTATCAATCTACCATACCGTCTATTCCTTTAAATAAAATGTGCCAGTATTCCGATAGGAGACTGGCTGCTAATAGTGAACTTTATTCTTCTTATTAAATTACTCGCTTTCCATGGAGCGGGAGACCATACTAAACTTTCTTATTCATCCTCTAAGTACATTACAGCTACTTCTCATAATATTTTCTTTCGTAAGTACTTAATTATATCAAGTATTCTCTATTCTGTGTAACTGTATTACATACGTAGTGTGAAATCAGTTCAAAACTTTTTTAGCCAGCCATGTCGACAAGCATTCATTCTGTTCTCTAGTGTGCATCTTAATAATTAATACACATGTTAATAATTTATCTAGATGGCACAAATAGAGCCAATATCCTCTCAGCACTTAAAATCTTCCATTACAAAATATAGCTTTTTTATAGTTTGCAAGGACCCTCTAAACGCAATTTAGTATCGTTAAATATGATTAAAAATGTCATAGACAAGAAACTTCTTTCCGCCGGGAGTCCGGGAGCCGCCATGCCTCAGACTATGCTGTCAAATTACCGCGTTCCCGCCAAATATACTGCTGTGCAGTTTTAATGGGCATAGTTCGGTTATTGTTTAGTTTAGTTTAAACTTAGTTACAAAAATGCACTACTCCAAGGAGGTTTGGTAATTAACACACTCGGGGCGTAAGTGGCTCCATGCTCTCCATACATCTTTGTTTAGTGCACCAAACAATCTGCCCTGCTCTTGGTCTGTCATGCTACCTGATTGTACCTGATGAAAAGTAGACACACCTATGATGCTTTCACTTCATTGATTTATTTTAATTTTAATGTTAATGAAAACCTTTTTTCTCGCTAAATCTTCATGTTTTTATTTTTCTTTTCACTGCTTTCCTCTCGTCTTACTCAACTGCAAACTCTCTTGGACATGACGGTGATCGGTGGAAGATTTTTAAATGATCATAAACGAAATTCTTCCATGATCTAATAGAGCAGACCTATTCGAATCAATCATTCAATTCGAAATCTTTGATCTGTCTCACTAAAATAGCTTCATTGTACACAGAAATCCCTCTCTTTTTATCTTTGAATTGTTCGCAATGTGCGAAAAGGACCAAAGATTTTGATTGAAGTTTCAGATATGTATCGTCTCTTTCTGATTTGTATATTTTACTGATATGAGAAAAGGATAGAAGACACGTGCAGGGTTCTAAAATAGTATCAAATAGATCAGTGAACGCAGTAATAGCGAGATGGATGTGTAATGTAGTTTTTGTAACCTCAATCTGAGTATATTTGCTATTTTAGTTAGGGAAAATAAACTTTGGCGTGATTGGAATCTGATGGTGATAGATTCAAATACACTTCATGGTATGTTTGTGTAAAAAGTTTTCGTTCGATAAACTCAATAAAAACTTATCTTGTTTCTATATTTTATCTATATTTTGTAATTATGTTTGTAATCTGTATTGTAACTCTTGCTTGTCGCTTTGCTTCATGTTCCTTAAATATGCTTACAGGTAAAAAAAAATGTTGACATGTTGACTTCCAGAATACCTGGGTTAAAGTTGAAAATGTTTTACTTAATATAAGTACCTATTGAAATTTCATGTTTGAACGGAAAAAAATACTCACTAAAATGTAAACACACGCGTTTAACCTAGACTTACAAATAAAGAATTTGAATTTTCGATTGAGAGCGAGCAAACATCGCCGGGAAATATTGTTAGCGCGCAATAAAATGGCCGTTCGCTTCCGGCAGGCATGGCGCCGGCTGAAATGAAATCAAATAAATTTAATGTTTATCTTGGATTTATTTTTTACCTAGAGTACGCTGAGTATAGAAGTAGTTTGTCTAACGTTCAAATTGATACCAAATGGTATTATAAGGTAGTAATTAAAAGGTGTATCAAAGCACTCAGGTATTAACCGCCGTCGCGCCCGCGTCGCTTGGCTTCGAGAAACCTATTCCTTATCTAATAGTGGCTGTATTTTATAATACCTAATTAAAGTATGGGTACTATTATGTACTATTATGTCTTCTGTGGTATGGGTAAGGTAAGTTTTATAACAGTTAAAACCACATCAAAATTGGTCAATTGCATCAACTCCCTGTACTTATATCTTAAAAGAAAAACTTCATACCGAAAAACCAATTTCCAAATAATACCCAGTTAAAAATGCAGCGCGAAGTTATAGTTATTTTCTCGACTGAAGTAAACCATATTCTGTGGTTGATAGTCGATAGTTGATGATGAAAAATGATTTATATTGAGATGCTTCAGTTTGAATCTTATCTACGGTTAAAAGGTCGCCATGTGATATATGGAAGCTTTTACTTTCGCTGTGCAATGGATACCCACCACCAGGATGGACTGGTATGCATCATTAATTTTATTCAAGAAACTGCGTTTTATGAGTTCTTGGTACCCTCAGTGGTGGAAATCATATAATGATCAAACAAAGGATTACTAGAGTGAGTCCACGTAGACGCACGCCATGCGCACGCTGTCGTAAATTGTCGCTTGCTTGCGTGTAGTTGCCGTGGAAAGCAGGCCTAACCAGTGACGGTATACCTGGAGACCATCCCGTTCGCTCTTCACATGTTACCAGTCACCAAAAGTACCAGGAACTCATAAAAAGCAGTTTTTCGTGTAAAATAAAGTACCTATTCAATTTCGCAACTATTTGCAACCAGACACAGGTACCAGGCTAACATAAAATGCTAGAGTTGAATTGTTTACTTACTTATTTCTAAAATGACGTCACCTGTAGGGGTGCATGTATACTGGGTGGGTAAAATAATGCGACTGCCTTGAACACCTGCGGTCGCCGTAACAAATGATCACAGCCTAACGACGCTCGCCGAGCTCGTAGCCCCATGCACACATAATACGGAATTTCATATTATACAATATGATATGAGCTACAGGTAGCAATTGGCAGGTGTAACTTACTAATAAAATTTGCTACTCGATATATTAGAGATTTAGTATGCCATGTAGTTATAGTACAAGTTTAATGATCAAATCAAATACTATTTTTGAAATAGGAATGTGAACATCCAAAATAAATAGATAATAAATATAATTTATTTTCTGTGTCGTGTGTGCCATGGACAACACACAAATAAAAGAACACAGACAGGCAGAACAAATTCACATTCATTATTCAATTTCAAACTGCCGCGCTGGGAATCGAACCTAGGACAGCAGCGGTTTGGCATGGTAACCAATACGCGATTTGAAGTCGTCAAATGGAAACCTCCATCGAGGTGACACATCGTGAGAGATCAATTTTTTGTAAGAAAATTAACTTTTTACTAATAGTAAGGGATTGGTCATTGATAAGTTCGGTTCATTGATGATCCCGTGTTCAGGACGTTACTCAGGCGATCTGCATAAACGTTCTATAATCGCGTGAGACGGCATTCAGCTGGTCGCCTGGTATATCACGACAGCATCCATCGCCGATCAGATAATTTCCCGGAACTATTCCTGGCGGCCTCGCGTCGCGCTATCCCGATACAAACATTCCATCAAACATATCATTTATTTATAACCGCCGTAACGACGCGACGCACGACGCGACGCGCCGACTCCAGCGGATAAATAAACCGCTGTACATTCATCTTTGATACGGAAACGTTTGAGACGTAAACTGTATCGAATTTGGTTTAATCGCGATGTTAGGTCACACGCTATGTGAGGCGATCTATGACGTTATTATCTCTTGTCTTGTTTAGTAGTAACTAAGCACTTGTAAATCTGTATTTTTGTTCATGTTTTCGATCTAAAATGGCTTTCGATGATTTGTCGCATTTTGTTCTTTTATATTATATTCCTTTTTATACTATGAAGTAATGTATAGTAGTTCTGTTAACATCTTTTCACCTTTTTTGATTATTTTTGTAACTAAACTATTTAACAGTTAGCTCTATTCACCACCTTAAAAACACATTGTTTTGATTCTACTAATGTACATAATTCATTTTGAACAAAGTTGTGGCTTGGCTCTCTTCACCACCAAAGCGACGATATGTTGGACTACGTTGGCCACACACACCTCTTGTTGGCACTTTCCGTAAATCTACCATAATCCAGTCAAACTAATGTCATTACCGAGACCCGCAGGACAGCTCACGGCTCACAGCTCCCAGCTTACAGCTCACAGCTCCCAGCTCACAGCTCACTGCGACATCCATAAATCTCTGACGAGACGTGGACGCGTGGATTACACCGTCATATTAGTTCGGTTCGCATCTGTGACTGATGTTAGTGTTCAAAACTTAATGTAATTACGATCGTGTATTTCTAGAATGTGTCCGGTACATCTCTATTTATGGAAAAGAATACATGCCAGTTCTTTCTTCTTTTTCATCTCTCTTTCCTGGCCGGCAATGTCCATGAGCGACGATAGCCACTTACCATGTTGATCGTCAGCTTGATTGTCGGCTATTTCCATAAAAAAACGATGCGTGTTCTTGATCGCTATTGCGTTTTGGGTCAAGAAAAAAGAAAAAAAGAAAGAAAGAAACGTGTCTAGTTTTACAGTGACCATTGATAGCACTGATTAACGACATTGATGGTCGTCATGGGTGGTACCCCTTCGGCCACCGACACATTATTCAACAATATCTCTTTCTGACGTCCTAATTCAGAACTGCAGTATCGAATGCTGAACCTTTAATAGTTATTGTTTCTTTTATGACGCTATAAATGGCGTGGTAATGGTGGATGATCACGCAGCCTCTTATTAGAGAACCCTGCCTAATGACAGGCCGACTTAATTAAACTTTAATTATAGGGCCAATCATTTATCTTTTCCGTTGTAGGTCTCTATTATTTTATAGTAGAAGACTCCTTGTAGTAAAACCAATTTTCAAGCGAATAATTTCAAAATTATATATGTCTAATGAATGTGAAATGATATTAAATATGTGCTACAATTGAAGGCTTTTATTTATTTGGGCCAAAGTTTAAATTTTGGTGCTCGAAACTGAAAAAATGTGATTACAATGACATGGATTAAAAGGACGCTGGTGCACTCAGTTTGCGAATAATCAAAATCTGTGAGTCCTTCACTTTTATAAATTGATTACTGTTTCTAAGAACTTTTAACCAATGAACCTGTGTGAAATGCGTTTATAAAGGTAGTTTTTGGTGAAACTACATCTTAATATATATATGTATTACGTGTCACGTTGTTTGTCCGCGATGGTCTCCTAAACTACTTAACCGATTTTAATCAAATTTGCACACCGTGTGCAGTTTGATCCAACTTGAAAGATAGGGTAGCTTACATCTCCCTTAAGGCACACGGAAGGTATTAATAAATAAAAAACTTTTAAAAGAACGAAGTCTGTCCGGGCAGCTAGTTGTTTATATAAATACAGTTAAAAAGTTACTGAAATTATTATTTCCGCGTCCCGCTTTTAAAATAATATTACGCGAGATATTTTGTAAAAGATATTGTAGCCCAAGCAGGCCTGGCGCGCTCCGCACTTTAGCTATATTAACTTACAAGTGTATTACATACCAAATTCGACGTGTAGCGCATAATAGCGCATTCAGCCTTTTCTTGCGAATAATCAACAAGTCAATCGAATGCAGCAGGTTAATACCTGCAGCAAACTGGCTGGCACATGAGCTTTGCATGACCACTTCAGCCTGTAATACCTCCGCGCCCCCCTCGCCCCCCTCTCCTCGTGCCCACTCGACATCTTGCAAGGTAAAGTCTCTACGGAAGTCAGAACCAATACCGCTGAAAGCCTACGAGTGGTTCATTCAAACCGCTACAATCGACCTCTGAGCGGCCGCTCGAACCTGCATTGTGGAGTGAAAACATCTATTCCGTTTTATGAGGCCCTGGTATAGTTCTTTTCATAATGACAGCTCGAACTAACAGTACCTACCTGACTTTGCTTTTAATAAGAGAATGTAATATTATAGTTTGAAAACGCCTTAATAAAACTAGTGATGTACAATATCACTTACGGACTTGAATGCAGATCAGTCAATTGAACCGATGTTAGTTTTTTTTTGTAGGCAAATGCCGACGAAAGAATAGATAATCCAGTGACCACCTGTTGTTAGTGGTCAGTGTGTTCACCTACATCCATGGACATCAGTAGAACTATCACAGGTGTGATATATATACCTGATATACGTTGCCGATCAGAAAGGACGAGGGACCCGCATTGTAACTGGCTGGAAAACTGCGATCGACACACGTAAAAACATTTCACGGTCGAAAGAGTTATGTTTGACACGCTACTGGAAAGATTTAAAAGAGTAATTTTTATTTTTCACAGTACGAATCAGTAAGGCTATTCTGTTTTGTAAATCGACAGCGGAATCCGCGATGAGTGTCAAAATCCTATCATTGTCGTTTGAAGTTTGACACTCATCGCGGATTCCGCTGTCGAGTTACAATACAGAATAGCCTTACAGATAGCTATGTAAGTGCAAAAAATATACTTAAATAGCTGCCCGGACAGACTTCGTTCTATCAAAAGTTTTTTTTTTTATTATAACCTTGAAATGCAGGCTATCCTGTCTTTCAAGTTGGATCAAACTGCACACGGTGTGCAAATTTAATTAAAATCGGTTAGGAGTCCATCGCGGACAAACAACGTGACACGTAATATATAAGTATATATTGTTAAGATATCAAAATTGTTATTGATAATTGTTATTAATATTGATAATTGGAAAACGTAACAAAAAAGCATTTCCAAGATAAAGAATATATTACCTAGCTTTTTGTATATTGCAATTTTTCAAGTCCCTAACTCAGCGGGAAATTACAATCAATCAAGCACTAATTTTCCCTCGAGCGAATAAATGAATAGAGTGGATAAACTTAAATGTAATAAAAATATGTGATGGCTTCTCAAATAAATAGTACGTTTTATTTTAAAGCTAACTAGCCGACACGCGTGTCGGACGCGGGCGGACGGGCCACCTAATAGTAAGTGGCCACCAGTACGATACCGGCCAAAAGAGAAGAAAGAAGGAAAGAATCTCAGAAGATCTTCATTATTCACTTATGAACAAACTTATTGAACAAGGTCAAGAATTCGATGGATGAATCTCCCTGATCAGATCATTAGAATACCACGAAAACACGTGCTTCGGATTGCGCTCATACATGTGAGGTCTTACGTTTGAATTCTATGATAGCGTCTCGAACCAGTCGAATCTTTGCCCCAATATCGCAGAGAGCTTTGTTCGGAGGCAAGTGGCGTTCAGCTGGAGCTGCGATCGGGCTGGAGGCTGGGGCACATTGTTCCAGCTGTATTAGAAGCCGCAGCTTTCGGATTGTAAGTTGCAGAACAAAAGCCTCGAATCGCTGCGGAACAGCGAGAAATTCAACGTGAGATTGTTCTTAATGAATACAAAAATAGAGAATATTCATACGTGTGGCTGAAGACCGAATATGAATTGTAGTTGCTCTTGAGTCTTGCGTAATCTCTGCTCATAATAATACTGAGAAAAAAGAACAAAATCTGTATGTAACTTGGATATTTTAATCCTTATGCCTAGTATATAGCAGGATTTTTTAAGTTTTCTTTCTGTCAATCTGTGCTTGTTTTTCCCCTCCAAATGAATCTCCCGACCACACCCGCTTTAGCTCAATTATGGCCCTACTGAACTGCACGATACAAGTTATCGAGGAGATTGACAATATTTAAAACAAGAAGAGTTCTTTATACATCTCGCGAGATGGCGCTATACTTGTTATTTAAATAAAATAAATCGCACTAGGCAATTGCATTCCTTTTTTCGCATTTCATTAACATGATCAAACAACAAACATTTATTATGTTTCAAATAAATAAATGTCCGCGCTCTACAGGCAGCAGGTAACTACCGAACGGACTACGGGATCTTCAAAAAAATGTTGGAAAAGAACCTTCACTTCAATAAAAATATACGTCATTGCTGAAATTTGTGGTAGAATAGTCTTGTTCATTTGTCGTCGTTATTAATATTGTTGAGTAAAGCTCTACAATGCAGCCTGAGAATAAAGCAGCGGCACTGCGAGCCCCTTGGCGGGCTGCCAGGCGGCTTGGCGGCTTGGCGGCTTGGCCACGTGACTGCACTTGGCTCCGTCTTCCAGCGCCTGTGCTTCCTCTTCCTCCTACAACAAGCGTGTACATTGTACCAGGAAAACATCGGCGACGGCTGGTACCACCTTCATTCGCTAAACCTTTTGGATGTTATTTATAAACTGCGTATCTGTGTGTCGGATGGCGTTTTAGCATTATGGAGCGTTTCCACCAGAGATGCGTAGCAAGGGAGCTGTGTTTTAAGAACCAATAGAATCGCTGCATTCACCAAGCCTGTAGGTAAATTAAGTCATTCTATTGGTTCTTAAAACACCGCTTCTCAAGAAAAGTGTACAAAGTCAATTTTTTTGCGAAATCAAGTTAAATATACAGAAATACTAAGAATCGCCTACTCTTTCTCTTGAAAAGTATCTAAAGAGGCTACTTTCAAAAATTGCCAACAGGAGAGCTAATGTTCAGTATTGAATTGGCGCGATTTTACGTCCCTTTCGCGCGAAAACGTTACAATCTTTAGTTTGTATCAAAGATTCCGCAGGATACACTTAGTGTTTGTCGCAAAAAGTGTACAAAAACGAAATTACGACCTAAAAGTAAATTCAGTTTCTCTGTAATATTGTATTAAATCAAATTTATATGGTTTTTGACAAAAGGATGACCTAACAATTGACAAATTCTTCTCTAAAAGACTATACAATCTCAAAATTGAACAGTTTTTGTTGAGTATCTTTTTTGCCTAGAAACGTAAATTTATTTGGATTGACTACGATTTGGTTAATTTATATCCTACTAGCTGACCCGGCGAACTTCGTATCGCCTAAGAATGTAAAATCGGTACAGCCGTTCTTAGCCATTACAGTTTCTGTGTGCTCCTCCCTCTCCCTCTCCCTCTCCCTCTCCCTCTCCCTCTCCCTCTCCCTCTCCCTCTCCCTCTCCCTCTCCCTCTCCTTCTCCCTCTCCCTCTCCCTCTCCCTCTCCCTCTCCCTCTCCCTCTCCCTCTCCCTCTCCCTCTCCCTCTCCCTCTCCCTCTCCCTCTCCCTCTCCCTCTCCCTCTCCCTCTCCCTCTCCCTCTCCCTCTCCCTCTCCCTCTCCCTCTCCCTCTCCCTCTCCCTCTCCCTCTCCCTCTCCCTCTTCCTCTCCCTCTCCCTCTCACGCTCCCGCTCCCGCTCCCGCTCCCGTTCCCGCTAATAGCTATCTATCAACTACACATATCAAAATTTTACCTTATCCCACAGGAACAGGTCTATTTTCCGGGATAAAAAGTATGCTATGTTCGTCTCCTGATTCTAAGCTAACTCCCCACCAATTTTCAGCCAAATCGGTTCAGCCGTTCTTGAGTTATAAATAGTGTAACAAACACGACTTTCTTTTATATATGTTACCGGCAAAACCCGATTTCAGGTTAAACTAGTTTGGCCTAGGCCAAACTAGTTTGGCGCGACACGATTAGGCAAAACTAGTTTCTCGTCAATAAGTTTGGCTTATGTTTAACTTACCACCAAATAAATCATTGTTAACCCAAAAGTAGTAAATGATCACCAAAATAAAAACAGTATTTTAATGTAAAATTATAACCAAAGATGGTAATTCATTTTTTGATTCACAAACAGGCTTCCGAACGTCTCCGGCGCTGCGGGAAGTGCAGCCCCTCCGCCCTTGCGTAACAAACTGCAGGCACTCCATGCTCGCCTACGCAGCTTCGGCTCACAGTGCCTGCAGTTGGTTACAGCGGGCGGGGGCTGCTCTCCCTCCGCGCCTTCGGGGTTTACATTCACTCTAGGGGTAGGGCAGACTAGTACCACGTGGGGTCGGGGTTGACTAAGTCGGTTTTGTAACCACTTCGACCTACATCTGGAAATTAAAAGAATCCAAAAGAAACAATATATACGCGAGCAGTTAATTTGGTGATCATTTACTACATTTGGTGTTCGAATACAATTTGAAGTGCAGTCGTGACTAAAATAGCTGTAATTTAAGAGGTTTAAAGCACAAAGATTTGTCGAATAAATATAAATCCGTAACAATTCGGTTCTAATCAGTTTTAGACTGACGAGAAACTAGTTTTGCCTAATCGTGTCGCGCCAAACTAGTCTGGCCTAGGCCAAACTAGTTTAACCTGAAATCGGGTTTTGCCGGTAACATATATATAGATTCATAGGAAGATAATTGTTTTCTTTATTTTATAAAACCCGACCCGATGTACAATTGTTTCACTGAAAAAACGCCATTTATAACTGCTTTAATACTTAAAAATAACTATCGAAGATCCAAATTATGAGCAATTTTTTTCTAGAAAAGTAGCTAAAGTCAAAACGACTTAATTTTAAAAAAAATTTTTCATGACTTCGCTTTTTAAATACTTACTTACAATAAGTTATTTTATGAGCTAAAGGATTGAACTATTTTTTTTAAATAAGAGCGACTGTCGAACTTTATAAATAATAATAATGCTTTTATTAACGGTTCAATTTTCAAAACGCTCTCCTGTAAAGTTAGCTGATTTTGAGATTGTACAGTATTCATGAGAAGCGACGATCTGTTACCGCGTATCCTCGCACATCTCTGGTGGAAACGCACCCTTTACTGCGTATTTTGTTGTGTCAATTTGGTACAGACGTTCATTATTGAGAGTAAATATGTCAAAACTGATCACGAAGTGAGTCTAGGAAACGAATTTTACACTTCTAAAAAAAAAACAAAAAAATTGTTGTTAATTTTTACAATATAGAGCCATCTATTGTCGATGTAGCACTATTTGGAGGGCATTAACATTCGTCACTCTACGAAAGGTGACGCTACTTTTAAAATGAAATGGAACAATAAACTAATAAAAATGTGAGTTCGTTAATCAAAAACGAATTTTATTATCTTGCATCTAACTTCTCTATCATTCTGAACTAAATCAACCCGCAGTAGGTTAGCGTAGTTCATGGTTGTAAATGATTAAATCAACGGGTTTCGGGCGACCCACAGCACAGGATTTTGATCAACAACGCCGACACCCCGCAGCAATTCCCATGGGAAATCGCCACCTTACAATATCTCTCCGTAGAGTTTCATATTATGAAATTATATTTGAGATTAAGTTAGCGACTGCTCCAGTCCTCATGCATAAACTAGCGGAGCTCATTGCATATGCACCTGCATGCAAATATAGCCTTTGAAACACCAGCGAGCGCGGAGAGCTGCTCGGATACCTATTTTTAATATTCCTGATATTCTATGTAATATTAATACCTATATAAATATTTATGGTAGGTATAATTCATAGCCGATTCAATCCGGGTCACGCCTAGACGAAGAAAGTCATCGATGGAGATAATACGTAAGAATATATCAGCAATATTGATTGAGCACAGCTTCAAAAATTCCAAAATTATGAATAAAAATAAAAATGGATGAAACTGAGCCAAAAGATATGTTTACACCCTCGTCATAAAATAATTGAATTTGGCGGATATTGACATCTCATAACTGGTCATTGACGATATAAATAGTGGATTGTCGGAAAATATAATACCCATAGTTACGTCTTTTGCCAAGCCATCCCCATTGGGAAACCTACGTTCACCGATCTTTCGAGCTAAATGGTCAGCCCATGGGCACTTCAGCCGGCCAAGTATGTGAGTTAGGTCGATAATTCTCGTGGATATCCTATTAAAAATGTACTCTAGTTGAGACCTCAGTTTCATGAATTGTTTAGTGCTTCGAAGCCTTGATTCTCGTTTCGTCAGCATTCTTTATGTTATCTTTGTCGGTCAAGACAGGCTACCCCACGGGGTCTGACATACAGAGCCCTCTTTCCCACTGGGCACTCTGAGCACGTGCCCAAGGCCCCGTGATGGATAGGGGCCCCTTAGTTCCTGCCAGATCACTAAACGATAACCGATGTTTATTACCGAAAAACTTTTTTAATTCGAATAAATCGAACCTAAATTACTGACTACAATACCAATTTGCTTATTAGCTTTTGCATAAACCTAGAGGCTTGCTTATCTACTTTCTTTGTTTATTCTAACAAAATAGTGTTCTGACAAATTCATAGGGGCTCCATTATCATAATATGCCTAGGGCCTCCAGAAGGTTAAAGACAGCTATGAAGACATAGATGATATACAAAAAATAAGTCTGATACTTGGATTTGTCTCTAACTCTTCACCCAACCTTGTATGCAGTAGGCCTTCTCCTTCCTTATCGTGCGATCCCGTAAGTCGCTAAGGGGCCATCCATAAATTGCGTTGGGGGGGGGGGGGGTCGATGTAGTGTGACATTGTGTGGCAAGGGATGGGAGGAGTCCTAAATTTCGTGTCACATTTCAATATCTAATAATTGGTATGTATAGGTAAATATTAAACTTATTTCGGAATTGCTGTTTTAATTTAATAATTTATAGGTGTAAAATTCCATAATATGTGACGTACATATTATGAAATTTTACACACTAGGGGGGAGGTATCCCAAATGTGACAAGCTGTGACAAGAACGGGGGGAGGGATCAAAAAGTCATGAAATTAGTGTGACGTAATTTATGGTTGGCCCCTAATGACTTGAAGCCAGCTTGGAATGGTTAATTTACAATCTAAAGCAGTTGTTGTGATACATCAAAATGTATGAACGAGATAAATTTACCGACGTAGCTAACTAATGCGATGTGGATGTGCCTTACGCAGATATCATTTAGAAGCGATTGGCGCGCGTCCAAAAATCATAAATGAGTTGACGGATCGCGGCGCGCTGCGGGCACGCAGCTGCGTCATTATTAATGATCATTGATCGATGACAGCGTCGTTTAACGATTGGATGGAGTCATTACCTCGTTAGATAGGTGAGCCGTGAGCCGGGTGCCGGCGTGTCACCGGCCGCGGAACGTTCATTGATGTACGTTGCATATACAGGCAGTCCTCGTACTTACGGCATGTTAGGTTCTCGAAATACGCGACGTAAATCGAAACGACGTAAGTCGAGACATATTTTTTCATATTATGTTTACATGTAAAACTCAAGGGTTAGGATCCACACGGACTCGGAATTAAAAAATAACTGCATTTATAACAAAGGATATACATACTTTAATATCAAAAGTAAGTTCTTAAAATAATTATATATGCACTTATGAAATTGCTAGTTATTTTTCCTATGCCGGAAATCGAAACAAATGACGTATGTTTGAGGAATAGTATCAAAAAATTGTTGGACGTAACTTGAAACGACGTAAATAGAAACGACGTAAGTCGAGGACTGCCTGTAATAACATAATAGCACCCCCGTAGATCGGACCCTGAAAATTCCGCGTGTTTTTATTGCGATGGCAACATGACGACTTCATAATCACAGTCTCGTTTTTAAGTCTTCATTTGAATTGGATCATCACGGATTTCGGAATACAATCGGGCCTTGCTTAATAATTATTTTATCTGTTTTAAACTCGATTTGGCGACAGCATGAGGAGACTACATGCCTGTACTGCACTGCCATTCTTACGGCAGCAAAAAAGTCAAGTAAACAAAGGTATTAGTGTATTAATAACATAATGTTGATTTATTAAGATTTTTTAAAAACATAACCCTTCTTAGCAGTCGCGTAAAAATAGGTATGGGATTTATGAAAGATTAATATATAGTATTATGATGAGCAACGCCGCCAAAACACACTGAAAGGCCAATTGCTTTCAACTCGAGTCTGGTAAAGGAAAACTTGGCGGAGAAAAAGCGATAACTGCCAACATTAACACAATAACTTTAGATAGATTATAAGATAACGTAATAAAATAACAGTAAGAAGGTAGGTACCTGTTTTCTTAATGTTTCTGCTATTTCTTTAGACCTTTCCCAATTAAACGCTGTTCCGGCCGTCCAGGAGTTTCCACACCGAAAAGACCGGAATATGTGTAGAAAATCTTATAATTTGGAAATTTTGCGTATCGTTTAATAGTCGTTACTATATAGTGTTATAGTAAAGTATATAGTATAATATAAGTATATATAGTGTTATAGTAAAGTAGCAAATTAGTTACAAAAGTATTCTTTGCGTGGTCATTGTTGAGAGGGGATGACCAGTAGTGGTCAGCGGCCATCCATTGGCTGGGCCGCTGAGCAATCATCGTCGCGGACGAATCAGCAACCGGCAGCTGCCACAGACTGTGGTTACAACTTGCGCGCGTAAATAATAAATAATATATTGTCGATGACTGTAGTTCGCGCGCCAACTAACGCTTATATTTAGCTTAAACTGTTTCAACTGTTTGTGTGGTTCAAAAAGCATTCTTATGACGAAAGGATATTACAAATTTTAAAGACAAGACTGCTTGGACATGAGTTTTATGGACGGAGCGGAGCGGAGCTTTGTCATGACGTTGTCACGTTAAACTACCGTCCGTAAACCGACTTTACAGACAACCATTTTTTTGTTTTCGTTTGGTACTTTAGTACCTAGTACCTACATTGATATGTATATGTAAGGATGTGTTTAGTTTTTAACCTATTAACCTGTTTTAAACTTTTCAAACTTTATACTTAACTAGCTGCCCGGACAGACTTCGCTATGTCAAAAGTTTTTTTTATTAAAACCTTCCGTGTGCCATAAGGGAGATGTAACCTATCCTATCTTTTAAGTTGGATCAAACTGCACACGGTGTGCAAATTTGATTAAAATCGGTTAAGTAGTTTAGGAGTCCATCGCGGATAAACAACGTGACACGAAATTTATATAAAGACATATATTAAGATAATATTAGACGATTTGCCAATGAATTATTTACGGAATTTCTACGGAGTCGGTTTACAATTCATTTGTATTTATTATTCAGTGTTGACAACAGAAAATATATGGAGCATTATTAAAATACCTCTTAAATATTTTACATTCATTGCTTACACATAACAATGGCTGTCGAGTATCTTGTTGGTTCTTATTATTATGAACAGGGAACAAAGTGATTGTGTTTATCATTGCAAACTGTCATAAAAACGTCAAAAAAGGGCGCGTAAAACTCCAGTTGTACCGTGTACGTCTAGAAATTATTTATGCTCGCATTTGTCATAGATGAGCGGCAGAGACAATAGAGCCGCGTAGTTTACAAGATTAATCGGTTTTTGGTTGGCAGTTGGCGGAATATTGAGATAACTCCAGGAAACAGAAAAAAACTTGTTTTGCAATTTTAAGTTAGAATAAAATATAGAATAAAGTGAAGCAATAATTCTTAACGTTAGGTATTGATTGTAGAGTGTGAAGAGTTTGGTGATACCTGTCAAACACATAAATAGGCTGCCTTTCTTGTCACAAATATATGATTGCTGAAAATTGTGATGTAGCATCTCATTTTGTTGAAGGTATCGCTGACCCTTTAAACCTAGCTACCTAGGCTATTTGTGACTCTAGATTGTTCTAAAACTGTTTCTATCTATAACTTACTTCAAACTAACAGTTTAAAGTGGAATAACTTAGAAACAGTGAAGTTATTGCCGTCCGCGTCCGTCCGTCGCCGCGTCGCCAACTGGGGCGGACGGGACGGTACGTCTCTAAATTCAAATTCTTTATCTGTAAAAATTGTTTATTTGTTGAATCCGATGATACGAATACAAGATTCTTCAAGTAGAAATAAAAGCAAGAACTCGATCGAACTAATTTCTATCGAATAATGTGTAACGGTTCATTAATGATTGCTGAAAATGATTAACGATAAACTTTTTGCGTTCCACTTTTTCTGTGTGTCTAATTACTTGTGTAGTGCGTGTACTGTACTTTGGATCAATCTCGACATTATTAATTTTGTTTTAAGTCTTTTTAGACATAACATAAAACTTATGCTTAATCTGTAGCTGGGTTAAATGAAATAATAATGAAATTTTAAAATTATCTTAGAAAGTTTGTAAGCAGTATCTCAGAAGTGAAGGCTGTTTAATGAAACATAATTCCAGCTTCTGATATTATTCCAATCGTAAACGGGTAGTAGTTTAAACAAAAGCCCAGCAGCCCGCTGTTACAAGAATGCCAGCGATGTGGATGTCCACGGCAGCCGCCAGGGGGCGCACAATGCACCGTGATTAATATATATCTCGCCCCTGGAGATAATTTATGGCGTGCTCCACTATGGAGCCAGGGCTATGGAACCATAGTGGTGCTTAAGAACAAAATGAAAAAATGAAAAAAAGAAAAAATTGAGTCCAAATTACGAACATCTCGTGCCTCATAACAGAAGTTCCATGACACGAGCTACAACTATAC
This sequence comes from Thymelicus acteon, assembly GCA_951805285.1. Taxonomy (NCBI): domain Eukaryota; kingdom Metazoa; phylum Arthropoda; class Insecta; order Lepidoptera; family Hesperiidae; genus Thymelicus; species Thymelicus acteon. The sequence goes on along the minus strand of OX638214.1, from coordinate 23,010,847 downwards.
CTATGCCTTTTGACATGCTTATTAAGATGATGGCCATAGCCATGCAGTTTATTGTAATAGTTATATAACAACATAGTTTAAATCTAGCTTATTTTCAAAATCAAAATCAAAATCAAATCACTCTTTATTGTGGACAATAGGTACAGGGTAATATACATATGTTACAAATAAGCAGATTGTTCGCTATGTCCTGCCAAAGGCGTACAATACATAAGATTAGCTAAAAAGTAAAGTCAAGAAAATATAAGTAATAAATCAAATACGAGTAAAACGAACCGCGCATAAATCAGACTCAAATTAAATTTGAAGTTTATAGTCCACCACTTCCACCTTGGTCGGCAACGCGTTGCCTTTGTTGTTAGGTACTGACGTCTGAGGGCGACTGTGACCACTACATTACCATCAGATTGTCTGTCTGCTTGTTTGCCTAATAAGTTTGCCAATCTAATGAGACAGAGATTTTTATTCCGATTACATTGCCAATCTAATAAGATCAGAGATTGATATTCCGATTACAATATATTTTATAGTCTTAAGTTGACTCTACTTTCATTTTATTTTAATAATAGAAGAGAGGGAATAATTGCTTATATTCGTAACTAAGATTTACTGTACCAAAGTTCGTCATGAATGAAATTCTCAAAAAAAAATCGTGCTATTAATTCGATACAAGAGCAAAAGACTTCAAAAGCACTCTCCAACAGATGTCACTACTGTATCATTGAAAAAAAAACTAAATATAATGAAGTTTGTTATCAACAGATGGAGCGCGGGTGCGCGTTGTCCTGGTATGCTGAGTACCTCCCTCCACCAGGGGGTGCGGACAATAGGCTGCTATTAATTAGTTTAATTATCGTGATTTATGAAGTGACGCCCGCCATGGAATCTGTTTGTTATGGGCTGTGGCTCACTGTGCCCCATTTATGAATAATTTCCTATTCAAGGTTCTGGAATGGACATCCATTTATATACAACAAGCGTTCGCCTATCCTTCTATTTGTTATTATCACTTATTACGTTTTCGTAGCTATTTTTTGTAACCAGCTACAAAAAGGATTTATCTTTCATTGTTTCGTAACTGGTTATAAAACAAGAAAAAATTTTGCCGTTTTCATAACCGGTTTGGCAGTAGTTTTTTTTTTAATACAGAATAAGTTAGTGCTTGACCAAAAACCACCTGAGTTCCGAAAAAGGAATATTAAATTAGCTTTTAGCACAGAAGAAATAAAAGTACTTATGCTTTAAGACCTTTAAGTGAAGCATGCCTGTATAGCTGTCACCCTCTTGCTTGTGTCAGCTGTCAAATTACTTGTTATGTTTCAGGTGGGGGCTTGAGCCAGTTCTCTCTTTCTTTCTTCTCTTTTCTTGTTGGCCGGCAACACATCGTTGAAGAATGTTCCTTATGTCGATGGGGAAAGACTCGCTCGTCTTCTCGTTTATTGCTTAATAAACCCAAAAAAATTCCATAAAAAAATAATGACAGATTTATTAACAGACGAGTAACGGCCCTCGCTTTGCTTCGGTTTTCTTATTTTTTTACATCTTAAGTTACATTATTGGAGTTTTATTAAGGATCCCTAATTTTTTTGAAAATATAATATAGCCTATGTCACCCGGGGATAGTGTAGCGCCCCGACAGTGAAAGAATTTTTCAAATCGGTTCAGTAGTTTCAGAACCTATTCAATGCAAACAAACAACCAAATCTTTGCTCTTTATAATATTAGCAATTTAGTATAGATAATACTTTCACAGTATAACTATGTGCAATGTATCATTGGATCAAGAAGTAGATCTGTACTATCTGTCACGTACACACATACTGGCATTCAACACCTAGCAATATACTCGCAGCGCAGTCGTAATATCGGGGGCGGCGGCACGCGGCCGCGCAAATCCCATTGTCACCCATGCTAATAGGATCTAACCTATAAATCGCGTAACAAAGAAGGTGCTCCAATGGCGGCCGTAAATCGAACTCTCAGTGTGGAACTCATGAAATTGTCTCTAATAGAAATAAATTTTCCTGCTAAATTGCAACCCGGAATGTAATTTACATTTTAGAGGAAATATTTCAATTTTTTTACGTTTGCAACATTGTATTCTCGGTCTGTTCTCTGTGGAACGGTTGTAAGGTATACCCTTTGTTTATGGTTATGGAATGTTATTTTAGTTCGAAGCATGGCCGCTAGAGGGAATCTGTACGAAAGTACGGCTTCACCTACACCTAGTGACCACTGACAGGACAGTCCAGTCCAGGTGCACGGATTTCTTACAATGCAAATTTACTGTTGTATAATTACGATTCTCGTTTACCTATATCGGATTTAGAATCGGAATGTACATTATATGAATATGCATCACAAGCAGAATTCTTCAATAGATTGAACTGAATCTAGAAAGTGCATTTAGATAACACAATACGGTAAGGGTATTATTAAAAATATTTACAAACACAGTAATTTGCTAAGAAGACATTTTAATCTAATTTCAGATCAGTAGGTACCTATATCCTTATCTTAATATATATATATAAATTTCGTGTCACGTTGTTTGTCCGCGATGGATTCCTAAACTACTAAACCGATTTTAATCAAATTTGCACACCGTGTGCAGTTTGATCCAACTTGAAAGATAGGATTAAGGCACACGGAAGTTTTTAATGAAAAAAAACTTTTGACAGAACGAAATCTGTCCAGGCAGCTAGTTATTATATAAAAACCTCGTGTCACAGTGTGATTGTACTACTCAAAAACGGCTCGACCGATTTTCATAAATTTTTTGTGCATATATGGTAGACATGAGAAAAGATCGTAAGGTATATTTCATACCGCTCGCGCTAGGGATTACTGTCTCTATCCAGATTTTTCGGCAGAACAACGTTTGCCGAGTCAGCTAGTTTATGTAAAAATGTATGTGTATTTAATAGACAATTTTAGCCACGGTCTTTCTTCTTGAGGAGGGCTGGAGACTATATTCCACCACGCTGCTTTAGTGCGGACTGGTGGAGGGAATTTTTATTAATTAAACCTAAAAGTTATGTTACAGTAATAGTTACGTACTTAATTGGACCCTTAACTAATCCTTCGGCCGAGATTAACGTCAACCCAATTAATTAGACTAATAGCGTAATTTAGTAATATACCTATCTGTATACTGTTTAATTATGTATATTTACGAGTACCTAATATCATTCAAAGAAAATGAAAAATACAATAAAGAAAAAATGAACTAGCAATTTGTATTCTGTATTAGTTATCATCAAGGTTGCCAACCTAATCACGCGTGGGCCGACACTACACCGGCGTCATTAGGGTCGCCGACCACCGAGCGAGTGCAGAACGTCCGCATCCGCACACATTAGGGTCACCGACTGGCTGTATAAACAAACTTGTGAATGTCCACCTATACACTTGAAGGAGGTCCATCGCAGGGCATGGATTGAGTAGGTACTACTTCGCGGATTGATGGCGGATAATCTAAGTTTGATAGTTGCTTAAGTGATGTCCATGGACGACGATGGCTTACCATCAATTGTCTTCCGCTCGTTTATAGTCGGTAAAAACAAATCTTGTTATACGAAAGGCTGCGTGCACACCAAGCGTGTTGAAGTGCCTGATTAAACAAGCGCGAGACCCGTAGCAAATTCTCTTACAGAGCCCTTGATCTACTACGGATTCTTAAGTATAAAGTGGTAAAAAAACAATTCCGTATACAATACGTTTATTTGCTTGGTTACAATTTTGTAGGTAATCAGTAGTCTAGTAAATTACTATAGGCCCTGCTAGGCTCTGACAAGTACAAAAGTTTAAATATGCAGGGCTTCCTTTCGTGGTTAATCCGGCAATGCGTGTATGAGTATCAGTGAGACCCACAATGGTAGGACAATAACATCATTTGACGTTGACACCACGCGCCAGCTGACAATACGCCGCATCGCACCGTACAATGAGCCAGTGGTGTTGACAAAAGACTGCGTTAGTCCACATCGCGTAGTCTGCGAGCTGAGCAGCTACTATTCTTCGCATAAGTGGCTAAGTGACGTCATTGTTTCATTATCGCGTGTTCACTGTTATTATTGTTTTTACAGGATTTACTGCACTTCTTCGAGCGTCGAACTTCGGCAAATTGTATAAAAAGACAATAAGTAGAGTAAAAATAATACAGATATTTGAGAAGTTAATATTTGGAACAGTAGGAAAAAACAGTAAATTTTGAGGGAAAAAGGTTTACTCCTTAAAATATAGGAAAAAATTGAATTTTTAATAAATATGGGTTTAAAGTTAATCCATAGTAGCAACACATCAGTGAAATCGCTCAATATTTATTTATTTAATCGTGTATTAGGCTATCCAACAGTTTTGAACGTAGCCTAGGTACCAGGGAAGCATATCACACGAGGCTGTTTTAGGACGCGCGCCGGTGTACAAGAGTCCCAACTCATGTCACAATACTCACAATGCAGTAGCTTCCGATGCCACTGCACGAATGAGCAGCCGAATGGAACAGATAACACGTCAACTCACTGAACGTCCCGGCGATCACAGTTCACTCAATCATTCATTCATTCAATTCGTCCAGGATCCTCTGTAAGGGGTGTCAAATCAGAAGACCGATGCAGACCGATTTTTCCAACAGTATTTATTTTGTGGTTCGACAAAAATAAATGCTACGAGTTTACTTTGAAATAAGTAAACAGCCTAGAAAATACATATTTGCACGTAAATACACCTTTTTTCTTTTTTTGTAATTTTTTTTAACCCATTTCGTTCTATAGTGAAAATGGGAATCAAATCAAATCAAAATAATAAAGCTATTTTATTTGAAGAAAAAGTCAGAAAACTACTGAAGTAGTTAATTCTAGGCTTAAACTAAATGTTTAAGAGTTTAATCCTATCGTTAATAAATATTTTTTTCTTGTTTCAGGTAATAACTTCATATTACTTTTATGAAGGCAGAATCATGAGTACGCAGTACTAATTGCGTACATCGATCGATTACTCGACTAACGGTTAAGTAATAAGTAAGTGCTTAATTAATTTATCAGCCAACGTAAATAAGTACTTATCTAGTCTATACATCTATCTTATATAATTATAAAATTCTCGTGTCACGGTGTTAGAATTTGAACTCCTCCGAAACGGCTCGACTGTTTTTCGTGAATCTTTGCGTGCCATATCGGCTAGGGTTGAGAATCGGACAACATCTATTTTTCATCCCCCCCCCTAAAAATTTTTTGGCAGAACAACGTTTGCCCGGTCAGCTAGTACATCTATACAAATAAATAAAATTGGAGTGTCTGTTTGTAATATTAAAATAACCGCTTTTTACTAAGTGCATGTGGATGTAAACACGGTACATATACCAAAACAACATTTTTTACAATTTTTGTATTTCTGCCTGTCTGTCTGTTTGTTCCGGCTAATCTTGGAACTGCCTGGACCGATTTTCACGGGACTTTCACTGGCAGATAGCTGATGTAACAAGGAGTAACTTACGGTACTTTTATTTTAGAAAAAAAAAGTTTGTTAGGCGATACGAAGTTCGCCGGGTCAGCTAGTTGAAAATAAAATCATTTAAGTCCTACCTGTATCCCTACTGTCTCTAGTTAATACTCGATTAGCTTCATATACTTCGGCCGCTGTATCTTGGCGCGTCTGAACTTCGCGCAGAAGGCTGCGCAGTAACATAATTCGCCAATACTCGATACGCGGTGTATTGTGTCTCAGTCACACGTTAGCATGTTCGTGTTGCCATCTCTGTCTTACATGCGCTAAAGTTCGCAAAGCCTATGTTCAGACGCGCCAAGATACAGCGGCCGTACGTACTCTCCTATCAATGTTTGAAGAACGTCATTTGAAATGAAGTTTAATGAAAGCATTTAAAATGTGATCGGGGCAATTACTGAAATTATCGATGGCGGATCTCGTGTCGGACGATGTAACCCATTTTCTATATTTAGTACATTAGTTTAATTCCCGAATAACTGCAGACAGACGCAGATCTGCAGACGCTATCGTTATTAATTGCCGGGCCTAGGGCTGCCAACTTTAGGAAAAAATAATGATGTGTAATTCGAACATAAATTAAATCAGAGTATAAGTAATTCTTAGTAGAAAACTATAATAAGTGAATAGAATAGATCTATAATAAGTGAACAACTTAATTGTCGGAAGTGAAATGCATAGACGGTAACTACATAATTATAGATATTTTCAAGCACTTTTATGTTTTACTGCGGACGTTTATAATTGAATCCATAATTCGACGGACCACTTTGACAAACAGAGTGTTGCTATTTATTGCAGAAAATTAATAGTGAGGAGTAAGTGTCGATATTTCCGTGTCGACGTTTAATTCACCGAGAAAGTGAGCGGTGAAAAAGCTTCTTGTTTAGGCATGCAATGGAAAACCTTTAGTTATGTTGATAAAATATGTTTGATTAATGTGTTTGTACTTCTTATCTAATAAGATACCTTCCGTTCAATGATTCGATGCTAGCTTAAATCAATAAAGATAAGTTGTATTTAATTTAAACAAAATTCAGTCACATTTTTATTAAGAAAATGCATTAAGATAGATTTAATTTGATTTTAAAAGTCACGCAGAATATCGATAAAATTATTTTCATGATATCGATAAGAACAGCAATGCCTATACCTGGAAATATTTGTGCATATGAGAGACGTAGATGTATGTGTAGGAGAGTTTTTTATAATATAACTAGCTGACCCGGCAAACGTTGTTCTGCCAAAAAAATTTTAGGGGTAGGGGGATGAAAAATAGATGTTGCCCAATTCTCAACCCTAGCCGATATGCACGCAAAGATTCACGAAAATTGGTCGAGCCGTTTCGGAGGAGTTCAACTTCTAACACCGTGACACGAGAATTTTATATATAAGATTAGCTGGCAAACGAGCGTACTTCCTAACTATTTACTACGACACTATTTTTTTATCGGGCAGAGGCGTGATGTGTTTTTAAGTTATGTTTATTGTCAGGACAGATTTATATCAGTGTGCTGACAGAAGTGTGCAAGTATTTATTTATATGTACTTAATACGAAACTAAAGTCGACAACCCTACGAGTCCGAGACGCGCCGCCGGCTTGTCGTTGAACGAAATCTTTGGGGCTGTGTCGGTCTGTCCGTGTATTTATATAAACGGCTTATTAATTGCTGACCGGAGAAACTAGGGCTTCAGCTGATGTACCGGAAATTGCATTACTCATTGATACTGATTAACGGACGGCTATTAAAACTAAAACTATTACACGCACACACTCATACTTACTAGGATCTCTCGTGTGTGGCTCGTGGCTGTGGCCGGTCCATGGAAAATAGAGAGAAGGAATGCCATCTCTGTATTTGAATAGCGTCCGTAAAAACACGGAAAATTACGGGTGGTGCTGTTGCCGGACACTAGCGGCCATTATTGGAACCTCTATTTTCTGTAAACAGCTGGACACTTTTTAAACTTTCCTTCATATGAGATGGCGCTCCTTCTACCTCAATGCTCCATGGGCCAGTCACAAACACCGCCCAGAACAAACTTTTATTTTATTTTATCTGTTAAACTTACGTCTACTGCAGCACTGAGAGGTCGTTGGCTTTGCACTCCATGTTTATAAAATTTTGAAATAGGAATTTATTTTTTATTTATTACCTACATTGAGTTTTTTTCGCGGGTAGGTGTGAAACAACGCAACACATGTTTTATGAACAAGTGCATATTTAATTTCGAAAATAGTATATTTACAAACTTTTTGATGCAATACTACTGCATGTAACACAAATCTACCTACCAGCTTCAACTCCATATATAAATCCATAGCTGCAACATTACTATCAACAATTTTATTATTTTCAACACAATATCACTCTCTTTTTAACTTTGAAAATGGAATCACTTAAAGAGTCAATGCAGACCATGACAGAGCACTTCAATCTCAAGATGAATGAGTTTCAGGAACAAATTCAGAGAGCAAGCCCTAATCCATCTTCAGCATCCCTGGCGAGTGACTTCACTGCATTCCGGAAATATATTTCATCAGCCCTTGAGACCATTCAAAAACAGATGGAGTTCCTTGCTAAGCAGATTGAGCGACTGGAGATGCGTGGCCGACGAAAAATGTTGCTGCTGCACGGAGTTCCAGAAGCAAAAACTGAAGACACATCAGCAACACTTGTCTCACTGATATCTGACAAATTACAAATTCCCGACATTTCTAAAGCTGTCATAAGTCGCTCTCACCGGCTCGGTCGACCATTACAAAATAAACCAAGGCCAATCCTGGTTAAATTCAACGATGTGTCTTTACGTGATCGCGTTTGGTTTGCAAAAGCGAAACTTAAAGGCTCTGGGTTCACGCTCTCTGAATTTCTCACTAAATACCGTCACAGTGTGTTTATGGAAGCCAGAACACGATTTGGGATCAACAACAGCTGGACTCGTAGTGGCACTATCCACGTACTAGCATCGGACGGCTCGCACCATCAGGTCGAGAGCTTGGCGGAGCTTGACGCTGTCCCTGTGTCGCCGGCAACGTCATCCCCCATTGCACCAGCGGATAAAGGGAAGACTGATCCTCGTGCTCTGCAGCGTACCAAGACCACGAAGAGAAATATCAGAAAGTAGTAGGAACTTTAATTACTTATCATCTATGTCGCAGTGAGTAATGTTGTGATTGTGCTATCCATGCCAGCTTTCTTACTTTTTTTTATTTTGATTTGCATGCCATGTTTACAGTAAGACAACTTTTCTGCTACCGTCTTCTTTTATTATTACTGGCATATCTATAGTTATCGCCGCTTAATATTGTAAATTGTACGTAAATAACTTTCGTTGAGTGATATTTAAGATGTGACTTGACTTAGTGACAAATGACAACAGTGACAGACAACTGACACTGACTGACTTTATTTTGATTGACAGCAGTCACCATTCTGTAGTCAATGTCAACCCGTGTCAATACTATACAGATTGATATCACAGATTATCTTAAAATTGTTTGTATTTTTTACCATAGATTATTTATAATGGTGGTATTTTTTAAAAGGCATATTGTTTTGATTTTTGATTTTTATTTTTATTTTTATTATTCAAATGGAGTTATAAATTATAATAAGCTGGCAGGTAGGGAACAATAATTTTTTTATTTGTTTGTTTTTTTTTTTGGTATTTTAATCTAGTTTTAATTATTTTGTTTTTAAATATATTATACAGTATAGTTTTTAAAAATGATTGACAATGTAATGTTCATGAGTCAGTCTGCGGATATTGATACTGATTCTAGCTTTGGCACTCCACAAGACGGATTGAGCAGTAACGAGAGTTTTGCAAGTATACCTCCATTAAATGAAATCATAGATTCGAATTTTATCAATTTGGCGAAAAATTTCAACATTATACATATAAATGCACAGAGTATTCCGGCACATTACTCTGATATGTTGACTAGTTTTGATAGCAAGAATATTCATGCAATTTTAATTTCCGAATCATGGCTTAAACCATGCCTCCCATCCACATCTTATTGTATTCCAGGATTCCACTTAATTCGCAATGACCGTATTGATCGAAGCGGAGGCGGTGTGGCTATTTACCTACGCTCACATATCCCTTTCACTGTTATTCGCACATCATCTCAAAGCCCACCTGGGAGCGAGGAATACTTATTTATTGAAGTCATTCTCTGTCATACAAAAGTTCTTCTAGGAGTGTTCTACAGCCCGTTATCCACGGTAAACTATTTCCCTTCCCTGGACACACTTCTCGAGGAACTAACTCCACTGTATGACCATACTATTATTATGGGGGACTTCAATACATGCTTACTTAAAAATGACATGCGATCTTCTCGCCTACAATCTTTGATGGAGGCAGCTAATCTAAATATACTTCCTTCCTCTGCCACTCATTTCTTTCCAGGCTGCCTTCCTAGTCTCCTTGATTTAGCTATTGTGTCTTCTCTGGACCTTGTTGAAACGCATGGGCAGTGTGCCGCAGAGGCCTTCTCTTACCATGATCTCCTATTTCTTTCCTACAAGGTAAGGCCCCCTAAAGCTAAATCAAGGGTTATCCTTCAGCGCAATTTTAGTGGAATGGATATAGATAGTCTTCGGAAAGATGCTAGCAGTATCGACTGGAGTGTGGTGGTGGACGCGCACTCAGTAGACGAACAGGTAGCGTTGTTTAATTCGCTTCTTACACAACTTTACGATGTACACGCACCTCTTCGCCCAGTACGATTACGGCATTCACCTGCACCCTGGCTCACCGATGAACTGAAATCCCTCATTCAAAAAAAGAACAGAGCCAAGTCGCGGTACAAATTGGATCACAGTGAACAGAATCGTGAAAAATATCGTATAATTAGGAATCACTGCAACAAGTTATGTAGGGATGCACAACGACGCCATATCCATAAATCTGTTCAAAACCCAGATCCCGCCAAAGTTTGGAAATTTCTACGATCCATAGGAGTCGGGAAAACTCAAAGTAATCTGTTTCCATCCGATATCAATTTAAATCTTCTCAATAAACATTTTTCATCACCGTCTAATATTAGTAGCAATTTAAAGCTAACTACATTGAATAATCTTTCATCTCTTCCCATTCCTGTTTTTCCACCATTTCAATTTAGTCAATTTGCAGATTGCGAGGTTAAGAAGAATATACTCTCTGTCCATTCAGACGCCGTTGGTACTGATAACATTAGCCGGAAAATGATAATTCCCCTCCTTGACATCCTTGTTCCTATCATAACATCCATATTAAATGCTTCCATAACCTCTAACACATTTCCTAGTGTCTGGAAAGATGCACAAATAACCCCAATTCCCAAAAAATCCAGTCCGCTATCCTATTCAGATTACCGCCCTATTTCCATATTACCATTCCTCTCCAAAATCCTTGAACGACTCGTCCAGTACCAACTTAACAACTATCTGACCAGTCATCGTTTGTTAAACCCTCTACAGTCCGGTTTCCGTGCTAGTCACAGTACAACAACCGCATTGATAAAGATTACCGATGATATCCGCTCTGGGATGGACAAACGTCAACTTACCGTGCTCTGCTTGCTCGATTTTAGCAACGCTTTTGGTTCTGTGGATATCGACATTTTGCTCGGAATCTTACGTTCCCTTAACATATCTCCAACTGCAATTGACTGGTTACATAGCTACTTGCATGGGCGCCGGCAGCGTGTGCGTGTCCAGGAGAGTGTATCTTCATGGCTGGATACACCTGCTGGTGTACCGCAAGGTGGCGTATTGTCCCCACTTCTGTTCTCAATTTTCATTAACTCGATTACGTCCTATATTACTTCGTCCTATCACTTGTATGCAGATGATCTCCAGATATATACACAGGCTACCATCAACGATCTACATAATGCTATTGACAATATCAATGCTGACCTAGCTCGTATTACAGATTGGTGCAAACTCCATGGACTTCAGCTGAACCCTGGTAAAACACAATTGATAATAATTGGCTCTCCACGTCTCATGAATAAAATTGACCTTGCTCACCTACCATCTGTAACCTTAAATGGTACTGTAATACCCGTTAGTAAAACTGTCAAAAATCTTGGCATCACCATTGATAGCAACCTAAGCTGGGATCCACAAATTAAAGAAGTCAGCCGCAAAATGTTTGCTGCTATTGGGTCTCTTCGTCGGTTACAATACTTTCTGCCAACTAGCACGAAAATTGCGCTAGCTCACTCCCTGCTTCTCCCGATCCTTGATTATGCTGATATCTGCTATCTTGACGTCACGAGGAGCAGCTAAATAAGCTTGAGCGTCTCCAAAATTTGTGTATCAGGTTCATATTTGGTTTGCGTAAATATGACCATGTCTCAGAATTTCGCACTAAGCTCAAGTGGCTGCCAATCCGCCTTCGCCGGAATACTCATATCCTTTCTGCGCTGTACTCTGTTCTGTTCAATCCATTAGCTCCAGACTACCTTAAAGAGCGATTTACCTATCTCTACTCGCTACACGGCAGTAATCGCTCTCTTCGCTCTAACTATAACCTCGCCTTATCCACTCCCAGTTATTCTTGTAATTTTTATAAAAAATCCTTCTCCGCTTTCTCAGCTCATCTCTGGAACACTCTACCTGTTTCCATTAGATTTGCCCAGTCAAATTATTCCTTTAAAAGACGGGTTAAAGCGTATTACATGTCGCTTTGACCTGCTTCTTATTACCTTCGACCTCTACTTATTGTCCCTCTATCCTTTCCTTTCCCATTTTTTATTTTTTACTCTATCCTTTTCTTTTCTTCTTTTTTTCACTTAGTGTTAGTTTCGCAGACCTCATGAACATCATACGTATGTTAGTTGTGCTTGTACACCTTTACCATTTATCTGTCTACTTAGATAAGTTTTCCACTTTGGGTTATCTGGAAGAGATCGCTTTTAGCGATAAGATCGCCTATTGTGTGCTATACATTGTATATTTTGTTCTCTGCATGTATATTCTTATATTGGTGTGCAATAAAGAGTTTTGTATTGTATTGTATTGTATTGAGCAGTTGGGCTGATTATAGAAATTAAATTCGCAAAGTAATCTGCAAATCCGCACTTGGTCAACGTGGGTACTTGTACGATTATAGACCCTCGGGTCTACCAAAGGTACCAGGGGTTCATCCGTTTGAACAAGGAATGAAATTAGTACACTTACATCAGTTCTGTCTTGTTGGAAATTGCGAGCCCTGGTACCATAGCTACCGGACGGTGGTGTTCTTCTAGCGAGCCGGTTTCTATACCAGGTGAAAAGTGGCAACGAGCAGTGATAGCCTAGCGGTTAGAACGTTGGTCTCCCGAACGAAGGGGCCCGAGTTCAAAACCTGGCACGCACCTCTAATTTTCGAATATTATGTGCGTATTAGAAGTTATTATCACTTGCTTCGGTGAAGGAAAACATGGTGAGGAAACCTGCACACCGGAGAGTTCTCTAAGTATAAAAGTTCTCAAAGGTGTGTGAAGTCTACCAATCCGCACTTGGCCAGCGTGGTAGACTGTGGCCTAACACCCCTCACATTGTGAGAGGAGACCCCAAGCCCAGCAGTGAAACAATTATGGGTTGTTGCTTTCTTTTTTTTGAAAAGTGGATTCTTCCTGGGACTGCTTCCTGTCCGCCGTGTGACTCTGATCACAGACGTCCACATTCCAATGACCCGTTTGTACAACGAACATACATATAGTTCCAAGACGGGAAGGGTCGCTAGGTCTCATTTGGATTCAGCGCCGTGAACGCCCCATATAGTAAGTAGACTGCACATATTAAAGAGATCTAAATGAAGGGTGTAATTAAACAGCGAGGTACCGTGACGTCGCCGGAGTATCCTCCCCCCTCCCCCTTCCCCTCGCCCCTCCCCCGCCACACTAGCGCCGCGACACTTGATTGTTTCATTTGTGAACGAATGAGTTGAATTTACGAGGATTTTTGAACAAATTAAAATTGTCGCGGAACGACGCAGCCTGCGAGCAAATAGAACCAGCACAGCCCGGCGTGGTGGAAATAGCTTTAATTAAATATATTTGATGTTTTGATGGCGAAACTCGTCAATTGTATTTTTAGTAAATTTAGATTATTTTTGATTGTGCAAACATTCAGTATTGCAACACGATGAGACGTGTACAAATGAATGAATTTACTTTTCTTTAAAAAGGAATAAATAAATAAATGCTTACACACTCATACCCCCGCAGTAGGTTTTCACCTGTGTCATGGGTGGCAAGGATGACACACATAACACATCAAAATAACCCGAGTACAAATATTTATCTGTCACATAAATATCTGCCCCGGCTGGGAATCGAACCCGGGACCCCTCGCTTCGCAGGCAGGGTCGCTACCAACTAGGCCACAGGGTCGTCGTTATACATCTAAGTGTCAAGGAAACAACTTATAGAAATACTTAAATAAATTAAAATTGTCATAGAATAGATAGATACCCGGTATAGAAATCTACCCGCTAAACAGACAACATGCTGTAGAAAACAAAATAAATACGAAGGCCCCATCGCACACTTCTACTGTGAGGGGTGGTAGTCACTCTTTCATTCAACATGACCTGGTAATACTCTATGCAAGAGGGCTATTCTCTAAAATACCAACTCGAAATCGAAGCTCAAGTGAGATAGCTCACTTCGAAAGATCGATCTAGATTTGACAATTGGACACGAGGCACGAGCTTCGAAGGTGACGTAATTCGATGATCGAGACAAATAAATCGCTTACCGAATATCAAACATGTCAAATTAGCCTGAACAAGTAGTTTTTCTCACCGCCGCATATTACACTGCGGCGCCACCTGTACTGTCGAGTTTTATAGAATAAGAATTTTGAAACTCATCGCGGATTTTGCTGTCGAGTTACAAAAACGTCCTTACAGAATGGCCTTGCTGGTGTGAAACAGACCTTCAGCCAGCGAGACATGTGACCTGAGATGTGACCTGAAGGTGACCTGTATTGTCGCGGCAACAGTACGTACCGACGACGTCCACTCATGCTGTTGAAGAGCTCGGATGATCTTTAAACGCCTATCTCATCCCCTCGAGCGCCCTCAAGCCCCCTCGAGCCCCGCGCCCCCTCAGGCCCCTGAGCCCCTCGACGGTACTCCAATATTGATGACTTTCCGATCTTGCGCGTGCTCTATCGTTCCCGAGATGGAATCACTGAGTCGACTCCAATTGTGAATACATTAAATCTTGCAAGATGGTGAGTGTTGTCTGTATAGACATTAGAAAGCATGTATTTATATAATATTAATACGTGATAAGGAGAATCTTTGTACTCTTTTAGGGTTCCGAAGTTAAATCTGAACCTTTATAGTTTCGTCATGTCCGTCCATCCGTCCGTCCGTCTGTGTGTCCGAAGACTCCGAAGCAAAGCGCCGAGGCCCTTAGTGCTAGAAAGCTATAATTTGGCATGGATATACATATTTATTAAAATGCCAGAATCGTAAAATTAAATATTGAAAAGCATTTTTTTCAGGTTACCTGGTCTCCCATACAGGTCATTCAAAAATATTATGGGTCTTGTAAAACCATTTTTGAAATTAGGGGTCTGTTTGCGATATATTTGGCTTTAAAGTGCTAATTTTGGTTAGAGTCAAGGGACACTTGCCCCCTCTGCCGGCTAAACAGTTGGAGTTGGACAAGTGAAAAATTCTCAAAAATAGGTTATATGATGAATTTACAAGGAAAACTATCACGGCTATGTTAGCATAAGTAGTAAATGAGTAATAGTCGATAAACTTACTACTTCGGAATTCTACATTGCGCGTGGCCTGACACGCACTTGCCCGGTTTTTAGGGTTCCGTAGCCGAATGGCAAAAAACGGAACCCTTATAGATTCGTCATGTCTGTCTGTCTGTCTGTCTGTCTGTCTGTCTGTCTGTCCGTCCGTATGTCACAGCCATTTTTTTCCGAAACTATAAGAGTTATAATGTTGAAACTTGGTAAGTAGATGTATTCTGTGAACCGCATTAAGATTTTCACACAAAAATAGAAAAAAAAACAATAAATTTTGGGGGTTCCCCATACTTACAACTGAAACTCAAAAATGTTTTTTTCATCAAACCCATACGTGTGGGGTATCTATGGATAGGTCTTCAAAAATGATATTGAGGTTTCTAATATCATTTTTTTCTAAACTGAATAGTTTGCGCGAGAGACACTTCCAAAGTGGTAAAATGTGTGTCCCCCCCCCCTGTAACTTCTAAAATAAGAGAATGATAAAACTAAAAAAAATATATGATGTGCATTACCAAGCAAACTTCCAACGAAAATTGGTTTGAATGAGATCTAGTAAGTAGTTTTTTTTTAATACGTCATAAATCGTAAACCGCAAAAAACATTGATCAAAGTTACAACGAACTACAAGAACTTTTATATTATGTTACTTGCTGCTACGGAACCCTTCATGGGCGAGTCCGACTCGCACTTGACCGCTTTTTTAAGAATAAATCACGCACGCAGCAGTGTGCGAATTGGCATAGTTAAGTATTATTGTGATGTACATGATGTACTTGGGATTTTAATACATACTATTATAGAGATAACTTTCAAACATAAAAAAGATAGATGTTTTTGCCTCCAATTATATATTGATATGTTATCAATATTAATTATCATTATGTCATCATGCCATTCATTAAGTAGTGGCAGAATGGTAAACACTTCAGTAAGAAGCTTATTCCAAGATACTAAATCCTATGACTTGATTGTTGCGTGTTAGGATGCTAGTTGCCCAGCAGTGGGCAGTTTGTTTGGACATAACGGTGTAGTTCTTTATGACACAGAAGTGGGGCACGCCACGCGTTACGCTGACATAGAAACAATCGACAGTCGTGAGGCTTCGGCCGCCGGGGGCTTCGCGGCCGCCCGCCGCCAGCCGCCGCGGCGCCGCCGTCCGTCGTCGGGAGATTATTTTCGTTACATTGATATTGAATAACGATCCCTCTGCCTATGACCTGACCTGTGTTTTCCAGGATAATATGTACCCTATGTCTTAAATTATTCCAAATGATCTTCTACTCGTATGCAAAATTCCATAAAAATCCGCTCAGTAGTTTTTGCTTCATAAATTATAAACATCCACAAACACTTTTATATTTATAATATTACTAGGATTAGTGGGATACGCTGGCTTAGGCTTAGTAGTTTGAATTCACTCTTTCTGGTCCCAGAACAAAGAATCTTCGACTACATCGAACCAGCTCATTCGTCAAGATATAAATAAATTACAATTATACGAGTATTACCCACATTTTTCAGGTGTGCAATAAGGTACATCGTGACCTAAATTCATCACTTGGGTTTTTATTAATGCGCAATGACAACTAAAAAAGTCTTTTTTAAGTCTTTCGCATGGCTTTCGTACGTAGGTCACGAAAAGGCATGACTCTAAAGTTTGGATGTAGATCGCACTGCGCTATAAAATAATATAAGAGACTCCTGACTGATGCACGGTACTGTGATGTACCATTTCATTGCATTCCGTTTCAAGAAAAGTGGATAATTTAGAGTTATACAGTACCTAATGTGAAATGACTTACACAAGTCCTGCATCTTCCTCGTACTGCGAGAAACAGATGTTTTTGTCAAAATTAAGTGCGGTCTAGTTTTGATTAGCTGTGGGCTACAATACAAATGATCTGTGCAGTTGCGTAGCGTGGGGGGAGGGGGCGGGGGGGCCATGGCCCCGGGCGGCACATGAAGAGAGGGCGGCAAGCCACTCGAATTTTAAATAAAAAAAAATTATATTAAAATTAATTATTTTATATTTTTAGGGTTCCGTAGCCGAATGACAAAAAACGGAACCCTTATGGATTCGTCATGTCTGTCTGTCTGTCTGTCTGTCTGTCTGTCTGTCCGTCCGTATGTCACAGCCACTTTTTTCCGAAACTATAAGAGCTATACTGTTGAAACTTGGTGAGTAGATGTATTCTGTGAACCGCATTAAGATTTTCACACAAAAATAGAAAAAAAAACAATAAATTTTGGGGGTTCCCCATACTTAGAACTGAAACTCAAAAATGTTTTCTTCATCAAACCCATACGTGTGGGGTATCTATGAATAGGTCTTCAAAAATGATATTGAGGTTTCTAATATCATTTTTTTCTAAACTGAATAGTTTGCGCGAGAGACACTTCCAAAGTGGTAAAATGTGTGTCCCCCCCCCCCTGTAACTTCTAAAATAAGAGAATGATAAAACTAAAAAAAATATATAATGTACATTACCATGAAAACTTCCAACGAAAATTGGTTTGAATGAGATCTAGTAAGTAGTTTTTTTTTAATACGTCATAAATCGTAAACCGCAAAAAACATTGATCAAAGTTACAACGAACTACAAGAACTTTTATATTATGTTACTTGCTGCTACGGAACCCTTCATAGGCGAGCTCGACTCGCACTTGGCCGCTTTTTTTATGTAAATTGTGTTATGAAAAAATAAGAAAAGTGCATTTTTAATTAATAAAAACTATTTTAAATAATATGGTGGCGGCAAAGTTCACTGGGGGGGGGGCTGCAAATTTTCGGTCGAAGCCCTCGCTACGCCACTGCTTAGATGAATTTTATAAAGAAACGTGACGATCAAACACGGGTCTCTCGCGCGATAGGCTGGATTCCTAACCACGGAACTATGAACGCATCTCTGCGACTTACCCTCGCCATTAATCGAACCTGCTACCATCACAACTTCCTATACTCAGATCGTATTTCGCGGTTACGACGTAGCATATGCGTAGACACGCTACGAGCTACGGCGTAGAGCCAAGCGTCTTGTACTCTTGTAACGCGCCTCGAATTGGAAACGGTGTAGTTGATTGATAAACATCTTTATTGTTAATCAGATAAGGCTCATATTTGTTTGAATGTTCACAAGATTTATTTCGTAGGTGCGTCTATTGTAAGAGACTTGTAGCTATGAATGAACTATGGATGTTTTGCAGTGACACAAAATCTTGTGCATTTTTAGATCGAAATAATAAACCTTAATACACCTTACGCTTCCCGCCCACGTCAGTCTTTTTGTAGGACCGACAATCGGGCCGATTTTTCCTGCCATATTATTTCTGACCGACTATTTGAAGGACGTGTGCGTTGCTATCAGTACGTTCTATTTTTCTCCTACAAAAAAGCGGTCACCGATTATCGGACGTGGGCGGGAAGCGTTATTAAAATCATAGATACGCTCATACTCAATAGTGGCGCCATCTCTTATCATGTACTGGAAATACACTTCTATTATTGGATTACTACTTCGAAGAATTAGCATGCTAGACGTAGCGAAATGTGCGTAAGTAAATTGTATATATGTACATACATGGAATACTATAAGCGAATAAATTCATACTAAGAGGTATAAAATTTGCTTAATGAGCATTGAAGTATTATTACTAGCATATAGAACCGACACCGCGAACACAATGTATGTCCCAATGAATTGGTGCCGACCGGCTTCAATTTTCAATGGATGCGTTCGATTTTGAAGGGAGAACGGGAGCTCAACTTTGAAAATAGAACCTCCCGGCGGGACACACATTTTGTTCGAGATGTCTGTTCTATGACATTATACCTCAATGTTAATGAGGTATTATTTCTTCCTACAGCCAGCCAAAACGTAGTTGTCTGTTTATGAAAGTAGCAGATAGGTACAACATTATTATTGTGTACTAATTGAGCTAGTCGTGGGTGGGTACCTCCTAGCCGTGTCCACGTCACGCCGCACGTGGCGGTGACGCAACTAATGATGGCCATGCGTTGTCCACACGCGGCGACCGTCATTAATAATCGCATGTGAAATTACCCTAACTCATGCAACGGGGCGGTTGGGATAGGTTAGTGCTGTTTAGAGTAGGCGGTGAATTGTACAATTAAATAACAAACCACATACAAAAACCTTACGTTTAAAATTCATAACAATAGAAACATTTTGATATAGTTAACACTGCAAATAGCGTATGTGAATAAATAGTAGGTAATGTTTTCAAAATTGTATGTGTGTTTTTATCAAGCGCTATTTAACGAATTAAGGCTAAAACATATTTTGTCCCGGTTGTACTTCTTCAGGGATGATTTGGACGTTTATATATTTGTAACTAGCTGACCCGACGAACTTCGTATCGCCTAAGAATGTAACAAATCAGAAATCATTAAAATCGGTACAGCCGTTCTTAGCCGTTACAGTTTCTGTGTGCTCCTCCCTCTCCCTCTCCCTCTCACGCTCCCGCTCCCGCTCCCGCTCCCGCTCCCAAGTAAAAAAAGGAGTCATAAAAGACGCTAATAATAATAACTAATAGCTATCTATCAACTACACATAACAAAATTTTACCTTATCCCGCAGGAATAAGGCAGCTATATAAATAACTAATCTATCAACTACATATAACAAAAATTTACCTTATCCCACAGGAACAGGTCTATTTTCCGGGATAAAAAGTATCCTATGTTCGTCTCCTGATTCTAAGCTACCTCCCCACCAATTTTCAGCCAAATCGGTTCAGCCGTTCTTGAGTTATAAATAGTGTAACTAACACGACTTTCTTATATATATATAGATTAATAAACAGTAGAACGAATTTTAATGAAACTGGTTGAAGTTATGCGTATTTGTATGTGGTTATCGTCTCTGGATATCAACGAATGCAACATGCACAAACGCATTGCTCAAATTGGAGCAGTATTTAGTCAAAACACACAAAGCAACATTTTATTTTCCCGCACTCTCGAAGACTTCTGGTCGCCTAGTAACTCGCTTTAATTAATAAACGACGGCAAAAAGTGTCGTTACAACTTTTCGTCCCAATTTTTTCCGCCTAGCCCCCTTTCGCAACGCGCGATAAGGAACTTCGTTCCAATAATAAATATTCAAAATCATTTATTCATGTATGTTTCACTGATACGCTTCCACCTCCAAACTCCACGTACACCAAAAACAACATCGAAATGCACAAGAGTCGCCGGCGGCGTCAAGTGTTCTGGAGATGATTGATGATTTAATAAAAAAATGCTATTATCATATGAATGAATTTCTAACTGATAGGACATAAAAATAATTTAGCTATATTAATTTGACAATTTTATTTAATTTGACAATTTTATTGTATTTTATCTTTCTTAGAGTATAATTATTGTCTGTACCGTTTCGCAATGTTTTGTACTTACTAACATTTAATTTTTTGCAAATTTTTGCTAACCTGACTTTGCACGCCTAGTAGGCGAGGATAGGAGATCTGGAATACCATATAAGAACTATGTAAAAATAACCTTATCCTGCAAATAAAGAATTTGATTGATTGATTGATTGATTGATTGATTGATTGATTGATTGATTGATGACCCACTAACCCAAACATTGCGACATGGGGGACTGTAACGAATTGCATTAATAGCTGCAAGCCGCACGCCGCAACGTAATATATAATATACATTTATGATGCAATTATACACTATGAACAAATTGTTATTTCTTTTCTTTTAGCTACAATTATAATCAAAGTGCTATAGTGTTAAATAACGCTTCACATTCACAGCCCCACCATAGTGTAGGCTCGGCCCAATAAAACGACGATATTTCACAATTATTTTAATTGCACTTTCCGTTACATTCATCACAAAATAAATTATCACTAATAAATTATCACTAAAATCATCACTAACACACTTATCTACTATCACACACTTCAATAGAGAAATAACTTTTGCCTCGGGTTTGCATGCGACCGTTCAGGTCGACTGTCGAATGGGGAATGTTCCGATTATTCGGTTCTATGCTCTAACGTGGACATCAATATCGTCAACTTGCTCACCAGCGCCTCCAAGTGGCGACTGATGATAGTACGAGTAGTATATTTTAGTCAATACCATACTTATATTCACAATAGTACAAAATAATAGTCCCAAGGGTACCTTACACTGTAATAATAGAAAGCACGCTAACAATAGGATTCCCTGTGTCGTGGTGCCATAGACAACACACAAAGACAACAGACACACACCCAGATCGAGAACAGAAGTTCAAACTCATCATTCAAGTTTCTGCCTTGCTGGGGATCGAACCCAACCCACGGCAGTTCGGCGCGATAACGTCGTTTAATAATTTGGCGGTTTTATGTTAGTGATCCTGATTTAATGTCTTTTGTCTCTCTGTTCTATGACTGCTGTGTAGTGTAGTAGTGATATAGATATATAGCTGCCTTAACTCCACACTCGTCCGTCCGTCCGTCCGTCGCGGGACAGCGGCCGCGCACAATGGTAAGGCGACGCGCCGAGCAAGGACTGCGGACTGGACGTGGGACACATCGCTAACATAACATTTAGTATTGGTTTCAATTCATGGTACTAAGTTCATCGCAACGATACCGAATCAAAGTAATGAGACTGGAAACCTTATCTTGTTCTGATTTAGAAACAAGAAGGCCCTTATTGTATTAAACGGTCTCTTCTAACAACTAATATTTTGACTGAAAATGTAATTAGTAAAAAATCCAATGTCACACGTTACCTTACAAACGACCACGGCTTTAGAACACACATATTATTTGAAACATAAATCTACCCCGGCCGGGAATCGAACCGGGGCCCGCGGGGATCCGACCACATCATATTCATACAACTGTAGTACACGTTGTTTAGGTTACGTCCGCACAGGCAGGCGGCTTGCTTAGCGCCTAGAGCCTAACTAGTCACCTAGCGAGTAGCTCGGTAAAACGAATGTTCTATAGTGTTCGTGACTGGCCGCACTGTGCGCTTGGTGCCTAGCAACGCGCTTAGCGTGTATCGAAGTAAACAAACGTGTTGGTTTTTTGTCACTAGGCGCCTAGGCATTTTTGCTTCAAAAATGAGATTGACAGTCGGGTTGTCATGGATATAATATTATTGATGAATGTCAATGGCAAAAACTAAGCTGAAACGAGAAATTGTTGCATTTATTTCATTAATTTTGTAAGATATTTTTGAGAGTGACATTTCGTCAACGTGCCGACAAGCAAAATGACCGAGGCACCTAGCGACCCACCACGCAAACCACCTCTCAGTGCGGCCACTTTGTATCCTAGCAAGTAGCCAGAATGCAAACCACTAGGCTCTAGGCGCTAAGCAAGCCGCCTGCCTATGCGGACGTAGCCTTACAGTGCGTGTCAATTTACCAATCCGTGCTTTCCTACCAATATATTTGACTGGTTGCTGGTTGCGTGCCGGCAGCAGCCCGCTCGGTTGCTGGGCAACCGCCGTATTATTATGTCAATGTTTCTGCAGTAGATAATTAACTATTGATTCGGTTTGATCACGATCAGTAGCTCGAGCACGAATATTTGCGAGAAAGTATTCGTATGGTTAACGTAAGCAATTTGTATGGCATTTTTTCAAAAGCGCCCCTATCGTACGTAAATGGTACTAAAATGCCATACAAATTTGACAAATTGCTTACGTTAACCATACGAATACTTTCTCGCAAATATTCGTGCTCGAGCTACTGGTCGCTGCTACGAGCTCGATTCGAATCCCAACTGGAACTAAAGCGATTTTACTAAATACGTTGGAAATTTGGAAGCGTCTCAAGTTAGCGAGGGATTTATACCTCCCTCGGCGCCGGCTCCTCTAGCCAAATATTTTGTATTGAAATTAGTGATGTTATGACATTGAAGTATTATTACTCGCATATAGAACCGATACCGCTAGGACAATGTATGACCCAATGAATTGGCGCCGATCGGCTTCATTTTTCAATGGATTCGTTCGATTTTGAAAGGAGAACGGGGGCTCAACTTTGAAAATAGAACCTCCCGCCGGGACACACATTTTGTCCGAGATGTCTGTTCTATGACATTATACTTCAATGTGTTATGAACATAAAATTTCCGAAATGGATGTCAATACGAATGTTTTAAAAATGCATTCGTACTAGACAGGCTGTTCTGAATTAAAAATGTAGCCTAGCGTTGTAACGAGTTGTAATAATACCTTGTTCAAATGCCTCGGCTGGCAGATGCATTTTTCTTCTAAATTTTTAAATCATGTTCGGTTTGTTTAAAAAATGCATCGGTCAGCTGGGCTTCCATCGATGATGGAGGATCTAGGCTGTGTTCGGAACATTTTATTATTAGATAATAATACGTTCATCGTGTTAAACAATTAGCCATTTTGGTGTATCCAAATAAAGATATTTATTCATTTTATTTATTTATTTATTTTGCTTTAATTAATACGGTAAACACCAATTACATTAATTCAAGACATTACGTTCGTTCATCTCGCTCACAATACTTCAGACATTCTGACATTATTTCCTGAATTTATTAGTATATCTAATAATCACGGACCTAAAAAAAAGACGAACGTAATCCCAACAACAAATTCACTGAAGCACTCATAGGAATACCAACTCTGTATTCGTACAAGTACACACACCCACACATTAACACCATACTGCTACGACATTGACTTTGACACCATCGCGAATCAAAAATTACAAAATTACGCACACATGGTAAGCGAGCTGTCAGCTGTCAGCTGTCAGCTTCACTCTCAATTAGACAAGGTTACGTCCGTTCTTTTTTTGCAGTTAATGCCTATTACCTACCGACTCTGCCCTGAGAGCCTTACCCATTACCTCAATCCTACTGAGGATCTACACCCTCGCAGCACAGGAGGTTGACACGTGTCAGCGATCTGGTTATACTGCTACACACTACAGTCGAGATGTATTGAAGTGTCCTACGTGATCAAAAGCGCGTAGAGGGCGTTGCGGTGCGGCGCGGTTTGAAGCGAACGCGATCAGTTGGTTTGATATTTTCACGCGAACTTCAGCGGCGCGGCGTATGTCAGTGGCGGTGAAGTGACAATTCGCGTGCACGTAGGACAGAGGCGCCGCTTCGCTCCGCGTCGCACTAAATTCGCATCGGATCGCTTCGCGATCGCGTTTGTGTTGAATCACCCACGTAGGACACGGTGTTAGCGGGAACACCAATACAGGAAGTTCGTTCCACAGTTTACACGTCCGTGGCAGGAAGTTACGTGAAAACCGAACAGTGAAAAGTGCACAGCGGATGATATAATTTTGTTACTCTGATGCAGAATGAACTCCTGTATCACCCACTTCCAGTCAATTTGGTCCATAAGACACGGGATACCCTATAATCTAGTTCCGAACATGAAAAATCGGAGTTCGACCATTCCCCGGGCATGGCCACTTAGCCTACAGGGAGATCTCCAATGATAAATGAATAACGTAAGCAACCTTATTACTAGCATTGAACAAAACGCCGTCAGTGAACCGCCCACGCGCTCTCTGTTGTTTTTGATGTAAAGAAGTAATGTGACCCATTCAACGTAATGACTTTTGAACCTTTAGTCACTGATGAATTTCGAGGGACTAATCTTTTATCAAGGACGGGTGAGAAAGACGAATGTCGTCAGCGTCAAACATTAACTATATTAATTTAAACGAATACCATAACTATACTTTATTAGTTTATACGAATTTTACACACGCATACTGCATTTTATGTCAGCCATAAGTTATTAAATTTTGCTTCTGTTTATATGATAATGACTAGCTGACCCGGCGAACTTCGTATCGCCTAACAAACTATTTTTTTTCTAAAATAAAAGTAGCCTAAGTTACTCCTTGTTACATGAGCTACCTGCCAGTGAAAGTCCCGTCAAAATCGGTCCAGGTATTTCAGAGATTAGCCGGAACAAACAGACAGACAGACAGACAGACAGACAGACAAAAATTGTAAAAAATGTTGTTTTGGTATAAGTACCGTGTATAAATCCAAATGCACTTAGTAAAAAGCGGTTATTTTAATATTAAAAACAGACACTCCAATTTTATTTATTTGTATGTATAGAAGATGTATAGATGTATAGATGTATAGGTATAGATGTATAGA
Source organism: Thymelicus acteon (assembly GCA_951805285.1). Classification (NCBI taxonomy): domain Eukaryota; kingdom Metazoa; phylum Arthropoda; class Insecta; order Lepidoptera; family Hesperiidae; genus Thymelicus; species Thymelicus acteon. Next base: position 22,985,425 of record OX638214.1, on the reverse strand, counting down.
TGTATAGATAATAGCAACCCGACCTCGTCTCGCTTCGCGTACCTCGTAGTAGTAACCCTGTTTTTTTTATCTTAAAGCGTTCCCCATGAAATAGCTATCATACGTAAAATAATTTTACCTATCCGACTGCCGTGACAGCTTTTCGCGAGATTAGCGCGTTCAATCAAACAAATCTCTTCGGCTTTATTGTATTACTATATGATTGTACTTATACGAGGCTGATATTGTCGTGTAGTCAAGTGAACATCGAAGCAACAAATCAGTGGTGGGGGGAGGTGGGGGCGGGGTCCAGCTGTCACCGGCAGTCGTCAGGGGTCAGTGACGTCATCATTCACTGACAGCCGCACGCGCGGGGGGTATGATGTTATGACTGTTATGTTGGCCACACTCAAACGAGTGGGTATCTATAAGTATATTACTTACAAAGAATTAGATGAACTGTAAATAAAGAAAGAATTCCCGAAAGCTAGATCCCAAAAATACTTGTATTTAGACTTTAACAGAGAATATTTTTTTATGGAAATAGGCGGCAAACGAGCTGACGATCTACCTGATGGTAAGTGGCTATTGGGCATCACTGATGGATTACTGACTCGATCTAAAAGGTGGTAGCTATCCAGGCGGACCCCGCGGAGAAATATTAATAGTAATAATAATAATGATGAGATGAACTGGCTATAAATTAGCGCAATCGTGGAATTCCGTGATTAGTTCGTTTGTTTCAAGGAAAATAGAAAATAGTGCAGAGTTCGTAGAGATGTACATAATTAGTGCAGTGTGCCGTGTTATGAAAGGAAACGATTGAGACAATAACGGAAGGTCGACTTAGTTATCTGTCATTAACGTCAAATGTTACAACATCAATTTACTGTGTTGAAATCTTAATATAAATTACGTGTCACGTTGTTTGTCCGCGATGGACTCCTAAACTATTAAATAATCTATCTACTTTACCTACTGCTTTTCGAATTTCACTGCATCGCATTGCATTTTTTGGTAATAAGAATTAAATGGGTGATTCTAAATATTCATAGGATGTAGAAATATAAGATTTAGAAACAAAAAATGTAACTAAAAACTGTAAATCGCTTGAAGCGACGGGCGCTTTAAATAAAATAAATGTAACCAATTTAGTACAACTGAAGTGGTCTAAATATTGCCGGAATCGATACGGTATTCAGGGAGCGGCGGCGGCTCGCGGACCCCGGGACTCCGACCACGGCCGACATTCAGACATTCCTGTACTGCGAGCTCCGTTCCTTAGAGGTCTTCCGGATTGATTAAATATTTTTTTATTATTTTGTCATTAAAAACATCTCCGCGGTCTAATTTTATACATATTAACGATAACAGTCTTTAAAATATTGATTAATTAATTGAAAAAAAATAATGACATTTGAAAATGATGCCGTATTGGGGCAGCGTAGAATACTAACCCCAATCCCACGTCGGATGTCGTAAGAGGTGACTAAATTCAGTCCGCTGGTCCTCGAGGGATTATGTTGGTAACATTGATTTTAATTATTAATTAATACCATTATTACTGTTATTATTTCTCCATGAGATGATTGATCAGTGATGCCTTTGGTGTTGCTGATGTCCATGGGCGACGAAAGCCACTTACCATCAGGTGGATCGTCAGCTCGTTTGCCGGCTATTTCCATAAAAAAATGATGCCATTCACCCACTACATTGTTTTTTTTTTCAAATTAAATCAGTATGACGCAGGTCAGTGATAAGATACACCTATATACCTACATGGATATCCTACATCCAAATCTGTTCAGGCCATTGAACTAGTATTACTAGCGTATAGAACAGACACCGCGAACATTGGGTTCGGGGGTGTGCATTGCAGCCGGCCGGCTGCATTTCATTCTGTAACTCGGCTGCGCTCATGGCGGCCGCATGCCAAAATTGTTTATGAAAAAACTGAAAAAATGCCGTCGTACGTATCACAATTGCACGACAAAAAACGAAAAAGATAATGGTATCACTTTATCATCGGTAAGAAAACAAAATATTAACTTAAATCAACTAAAACGAATTTAATTAAATTATTGTGCAATGTTCCCGCCATTTTGGAATGAAAAAATCAAAAGGAGCGTTTGAACTTGGCAAGCCACTAGCGTGTTAATGGAATATATAAGCTTGCTTAGGTTGCCGTCTTGGTTCGGCAAGTGTCATATACAAAGTTACTCTATGGCAAGTGTGCAAACGAGGCTTCTAGTTTGAAAAGAGAACGGAGGGCAAGCCGGCGGTGGAACACACATTTTGTTTGAGATGTCTCCTCTATGTATGTATCTCAATGGTTCAGGCATATAGAAATAGTAGATTAAAGAATCATACACAGGTCGTCGTGAAGGGAAGATAAGTTAAGTAAAAATATCAACGTTATGAGCCGGCGGCGAGAGAGCAAAGTTAAGCCCTAACTTTATGATAGTTTTATTTTAATAGTCATCAAGTTAAAGCCACAAAATGGTTCGTGGGAGTTGACATTTAGTATCCGCCTGCAGTAGGAAGACCTTTTCACATCAGACAACACTGAAACTTGTGAGTTAAAATGAAATATCAGAAATTTAATGTATTTAATATTAGATTAACAAATGACTTGTATGAAATAAACTAGTATGTAATTACTACACATTTTTTTAGGGTTCCGTAGCCGAATGGCAAAAAACGGAACCCTTATGGATTCGTCATGTCTGTCTGTCTGTCTGTCTGTCTGTCTGTCTGTCTGTCTGTCTGTTTGTCTGTCTGTCCGTCCGTATGTCACAGCCACTTTTTTCCGAAACTATAAGAGCTATACCATTGAAACTTGGTAGGTAGATGTATTCTGTAAACCGCATTAAGATTTTCACACAAAAATAGAAAAAAAGCAATAAATTTTGGGGGTTCCCCATACTTAGAACTGAAACTCAAAAATGTTTTTTTCATCAAACCCATACGTGTGGGGTATCTATGGATAGGTCTTCAAAAATGATATTGAGGTTTCTAATATCATTTTTTTCTAAACTGAATAGTTTGCGCGAGAGACAATTCCAAAGTGGTAAAATGTGTGTCCCCCCCTGTAACTTCTAAAATAAGGGAATGATAAAACTAAAAAAATTATATGATGTACATTACCAAGCAAACTTCCAACGAAAATTGGTTTGAATGAGATCTAGTAAGTAGTTTTTTTAATACGTCATAAATCGTAAACCGCAAAAAACATTGATCAAAGTTACAACGAACTACAAGAACTTTTATATTATGTCACTTGCTGCTACGGAACCCTTCATGGGCGAGTCCGACTCGCACTTGGCCGCTTTTTTAATATCTCGCTTAATATCGTACGGTCCCGGGATCGATGCACTCTGAATCTACATAATTATGTAAATTTTCAGATTTTGTTAGATTGTGTGTCAACAGTTGCGTTCCAATTATAACTTACTTCAGAAGTTGTGTGTACGTTTTTATAGTCATTTGATCGCAGCTCTAATTGTGGAAAAGGGTTGTATGTATCGAATCCGACGTTTTGAAGTTATTGAGAACTACTCGTAACTCGTGCTTCGAACTGTGCGGGGGGGGCGGGGGGCGGGGGCTTCAGCGGAAACAGGCGCCAACTGGTGCAAACTGTTTGAACTACTCGTAACTTACGCTCGGGGACTTTGTGTGTTGACGGTACCGCGCTCAGCCGTGGGCGTGGGCGTGGGCGTGGGCGTGGGCGTGCTGCGTATGTAGCGGGTTCAACTGTAAGGGGTTGTGCCAAATATTTCACATAAAAATATAGTCTTTGTTTATAATTTTTAGGCTTAAAATAATTTAAAGTTCAAACGTTGAAACCACTGAGATAATGACAAGATAATAAAGGCTCAAAAAGATTATAAAGGCCATAAAAACGTTTAATTTACGATAATTATGATAGTATCAACGCTAGAAAGCAAACGTAGTAACCCGCAAATATCAAATTGTTCATCAGAGGCGAAAAACTTCTTGATCTCTCGAAAAACAATCATGTTACAATCAGTTTAGTCGAGTAGTTAAGTTACCTACATTAAAATGACCAATAAACATAGTTAAATCTACAACTTGTGATCTAAAACCTTTCCCGTTACACCATCAATCCTTGTCATTGAAGAAATGTTCACTACATCCAGAGATGGATCATTGGAAATGTCCCATTGTGAGCCCCACAGTACCACCCCACTTACAAACAATACCAAATATATCTCATGAGTTACGTCTTCCGCTATTGTCAAATACTGTTTTACCGCAATCTATATAGTCTGTGCCGCTTGAATAACATATTTTATACACTGTATCAGTGTTGCCAGGTTAAGTTTGTAGGTTACGGAGTTTCATGAATATTCCACGTCCCCTGCTGTCCGCGGGAAGTGTTTACTGAGAACATCATTATTTCAAAATGTGTCTGTATTATTAATGTAGGTATCTCGGTAACTTCGTAGCCGAAACTCGATATAAAGTAATGGTTGTTTTGTCACTTTTGTTGCATCTAGAAGCTCCATCAGTACCACCTGGATTCCTGCAATTTGTTCGTCTGCAATGCTCATCATTTCCTTTGTACCTATTAGCTTGTAAGTGCAAGCTAAGCTCCGGAGGAATGTTCGGTGATCCCACAGCGATATGTCTTGGGGTTCTTCAAGAAGCGAGTCCATGATCACTTATTTCTGGGTTAGCAACGCGTTGGTGACGGTACCTAATCACTTATCCTTATTTAATTTTGACCCGTCCACTCGTTAGGCAGGACGGTAGGACGCCGAGAGTTATGTTAATAATGTTTTGTATATTTTATTTATTTATTTGTTTAAAAGTCACTTTGCAATAACGTAGAGTCGAAAGAAAATTATAATTCCAATATATTTCTGAAGATCTTATTTAAATATTACTATCTTTATTTTTTTGTATTTTTCATTTATCCATAAAAATGGTAGCGCTAAAGACAAGCCTCAAGAGGAGGTATATTTTCATTACTTTGAATTTAATTCGTATAATGGTAGCTATTTAACTTTAATTGTTTCTTGTGTGGGAAGAAGCGAGCTGCACATGTTTAAAAATAGTAGGTAAATAGTACCTACTCCTACATACTACATATTTGCAGATTGTTTTAAAGTAGGTACACCTACACATAATTATGTAAATGGTACCTAAATACTTACTAACAAGATTTGTTAAATATTTTACTCCTCCCTCGGGAATATATCAATATATCGGGATAAAATGTATCCTATACCTTATTCAAGGTATTAAACTATATGTGTGACAAATTTCATCTATATCCGATCAGCCGTATTTACGTGATTGCATGACAAACATCCAAACATCCAAACTTTCATATTTATAATATTATAGTAGGATTCTCCACGACATTAGTCTTTCATTTTTATGATGATATTATTTTCAACACAATTCCCGTACACACTTCAGAATGGTCATAATCGGTAATGTCCCGTTGTCCTGTATTATTCAATGAATTAGCAGATGAAAGAAGAATGCAATCCTGAAATAATGGAGCTGGCATCCTAACGGTTTACAAACAAATTACGCTTGACAGCGAGAAAAAAATGGCATTCTTTTGACATTTCGCCCGTTTGAAAACAGAACATGGCGCCCGAATCATACGAGATACTTTCATGGGGTTAACGTTTAAATAATTTTCATTAAAATATTTGAAACATTGATGAACAACGCTGTTAAGTAATGCCACATAACACAAAATTATTGCAAATTGTTTGATACGCTTGTACATATTTAATGCCAAAACAATACTTTTCATTCATATTACCTGTTTATTACAAGTTGTGTTAAAAATGAGTAAATATCATACCTACTTACCTCTATCACGGTCATTGAACTATTATTATTAACGTTACTCTTATCTTTTATAATAACATTTTTATTTGTGTCCATAGAGACGTGTGTCCACGTGATTAGGTAATTTATGTTTCTGTTTCCACAAATCACCTAAAATCCTAGAGCGGAACATTGAGATACATACATAGAGGAGACATCTCAAACAAAATGTGTGTTCCACCGCCGGCTTGCCCTCCGTTCTCTTTTCAAACTAGAAGCCTCGTTTGCACACTTGCCATAGAGTAACTTTCTATATGACACTTGCCGAACCAAGACGGCAACTTAAGCAAGCTTATATATTCCATTAACACGCTAGTGGCTTGCCAAGTTTAAACGCTCCTTATGATTTTTTCATTCCAAAATGGCGGGAACATTGCACAATAATTTAATTAAATTCGTTTTAGTTAATTTAAGTTAATATTTTGTTTTCTTACCCATGATAAAGTGATACCATTATCTTTTTTGTTTTTTGTCGTGCAATTGTGATACGTTCTTATTACGCACGACGGCATTTTTTCAGTTTTTTCATAAACAATTTTGGCATGCGGCCGCCATGAGCGCAGCCGAGTGACAGAATGAAATGCAGCCGGCCGGCTGCAATGCACACCCCCGAACCCAATGTTCGCGGTCTCTGTTCTATACGCTAGTAATAGTAGTTCAATGGAGCGGAATGATTTTCGCATTATTAATTAGAATGTTTAAATACCACTCAACAGATGGCGTTGTAGTTTATTTCTCATTATCAAACGTCTACTTTGGCGCCATTTTTTGCGGGATACTAAATTAATTTTAGAATGGAGAAGATTCGTCAGCGTCTTGGTGAAGGCATTATCATAAAGACAGATTTATTAGTGTAAAAACCTTAAAGGGATTAATGCGAACTTCTTGCCAGAAATGCAAATCCCCTCTCGGGCGTTCAGGCTGTTTTTCATTTCGTTAACTTTAATAAGCAAAAAAATCAAATATATTTGCTTTTATAATGTAGGTATTACTACGATAGAAGTGGTATTTCTAATTCTAACAATAATAATTTGTAGTTGTTAAGCCTTGAAGAATGTGTGCAAATATTAAAGTGTCGTAATATTTTCAGGTACAGGTAAATTATTAATCATTTAACCTCTAACTGTAACTTTAATTGTAACCATAGAGCTCTAAAAAAGAATATTTAAAAAAATACTTTAAAATTTTGACAGCGCGCGTTTGCCCTTCAGCCGCTGGCCGCGCCGCAGCTCCAAGGCAAAGGCAGCAATCGATACAGCCGAGATATCGCGACGTCGCGTGCGGACCACAACCGAATTCCGGATCATTTACTAACTAAATTTTAGTTCATTACAAACTAGTTATGAATAGCCCTCTTTCCCCTACTGCTGTTTCAGCATTAGCATAGTTAGTTCTAAGAACGTAATGTGAAGGCTCAGCGAATGTGCTCGGCCCACCGGATGAGCCCACCATGGATGTAAAACGAGTATTAAACCAGCCTCCAAATCGGCAATACGTCTTTTTATTTCAGTCCAAATCCTGAATTTAATTAGTTTAATTTTAGTAATTATAATTGGTTACACGCTCCAAACCAAAAGTGGCGCAGCCGGTAGGATTTTCTCAAGTAAATTCGTGGTTAGCGCATTTTTCCGACGTCAAAATTCGTCACGAAAAGTGAGTGTCGTCTACGCGATTAGAGAAAATCCTTCGAACCAAATAAATATTCTTTTGAATCTTGAGTGTGAAAATCATCGAGTATGGGAGTCGCAAGCGGTTGGTGAGTAGAACTTTTCGCCAGTCCTTTGTCCTTAAATCTTCCCGTATTTTTCAAATCATATTTTAATTTTAATTGTTATATTTGAGATCGAAACTTGCTCATGTAACATTCTTTTTATTTTATAGTCAGATAGGGCTACATGAAATTATAAGGCCTTATCTTATTCTTAGAATTCTATTAATAGAAGCAGACAAAGAGTAAATAAGTGTCAGAGACTCTACATTTTAATATTGAATATTGTAATTTAATTGAACTAATAAGTATAGAAAATCATTTAAAACTCAATGATTAATATTTTTATAGACTAATATCGTCATTTTTCTTTTGCGATATATTTCGTAACATAATTTTTTTTACAACTTTTAAAAATTTTGTGTTTTATGTTGAATTTTTACATTTTTTCTTTTAATGGTGCATAAAACATTATTGTGTTTTGTGATTTTAATTGTGTGTTTTATTGTTTAATATAATGTGTGTGTGTGAAATTTAATAGGATTTTAATTTAAGTGAGTTGCTGCCTCTAATTAGTTTCTACTCTATTAATAATGACTACTACGACTACTAGGACAGTCGAACCGGTTCCAAAAGAAATTATTGATTTAATTCCGTTGTTTAATGGTGATAAAAGACAGTTAAACCTTTATTTGCGAAAATGCCAATATTTGATTGATCGGTATAAAGGAAGTGTTGAACAAGATCTCTACGTTTTTAACGTTTTAACGAGTAAACTAAGAGAGGATGCAGTTGCACTTTTATCGGAACGCGATGATATTGTTACGTGGTCCGCGTTAAAACAATTGTTAATTCAACAGAACTATTGTATCATCTAAATTTGATTTCTAACCATGGAAATTTAGTGTATCCACCATTTGAAGAAAATTTATTGAAAATTGAGGGAACTATTAGTGTAAAATCTTTTATAAAAAATAACCAAATAACATTTATAATGGAAGTTCCACTTACCGATAAGAAGTCCTATAATTATTTTAAGATATATTCCTTACCTATTTTTCACGAACCTGAAAATAAAACCTTAGCTATAATTCCTAAATATCCTTACCTTCTGGCGAAAGGTCTTAAATACTTACCGCTTATAAAACCCTGTCGTCCATTGTCTACTGGCGATCAGCATCTATGCACTGTAGACAATCAAGCATTATACTACGAACTTACCTGTGTGGAGCAGCTGATGAAATTCGACCAAGATAATAGTTCCTGTGAACAAAGAGAAATTCAAATCGAGGAGATCAGGGCTCAGGAAGTCAATGCCGATAGCTAAAATAGATTAAAAACGACCTTAACAAAGCAATGCGGTGAAGATATCAGTAACCAACATGTATTTGGCACTTACCTGGTAACCATGGATGAGCCTTGTGACTTGCAAATCAATGGAATTCACCTTCGTCATCGTATATTCGTAGAATCTGAAGTAGTGGAAAGGATTCCTATTGTCGCCTTACCCCATTTTCGTATGGACAATACCACACAATACCGAGGAAGTGCAGTGAATATGAAAGGAATTAGTTTAGATGAAGTGAAATACATGGCCTTTTCATTAAAACATAGTGAAGTGATAGAAAGTGTTTTGAGTAACCAAAAGAACTTTAGCTTCAGTGAAATTTTAGGATACGTCACTTTTACTTTAATAATTTCCAGTTTTATTGTATTTTTGAGTTATATAATTTGGCTAAAATCGCCTAAATGTTTATTGTACTTTTGAGTTATATAATTTGGCTAAAATCGCCTAAAAGTTTATTATTTAAGAAAAATTATCGGAATGATTCTTCACCCGAACCTTCCGATAATTTTCCTCTTAGGGTCGGAGGAGTTATGAATAGCCCTCTTTCCCCTACTGCTGTTTCAGCATTAGCATAGTTAGTTCTAAGAACGTAATGTGAAGGCTCAGCGAATGTGCTCGGCACAAACGGCTCGGTGTAAAACGAGTATTAAACCAGCCTCCAAATCGGCAATACGTCTTTTTATTTCAGTCCAAATCCTGAATTTAATTAGTTTAATTTTAGTAATTATAATTGGTTACACGCTCCAAACCAAAAGTAACTTTAGGCTTGTGTATGTTGTCGTCGAACAACAACATTGGACATATCATAAAATATATTTTTTCGCTGAGGCAGTCCAATCCCATGCCGGATAGGTGTCGTAAAAGACGACTAAATCTGGCCCGCTGGTGGTAGGGCCCCTCGGGGATTATATTGGTAATATTTTAATTCTTAATAAAATTCGCCTGGATAGCTACCACCCTTGAGCATGAGTCAGCCGCCAAACGACTCGTCGTGTTCCGGCTGGGGGCTTGAGAGCCAGTTCTTTCTTTCTTTTTCTTCTCTCTTTCTAGGCCGGCAACGCATCGGTGATGCCTTTGGTGTGGCTGATGTCCATGGGCGACGATAGCCACTTACCATCAGGTGGATCGTCAGCTTGTTTGCCGGCTATTTCCATAAAAAAAACCCAGAGGGTGGCTAATACAATATCAATCAGGTTTCTACAGTGGTGTAAATTAATAAAGGGTTGTAGGTAATACTTAAATTGCATTTTATCTGCAGGGACATTGAATGTTATCAAAATTGCAATTAGGGAGGCACTTACAGTTACACTTTAGAATAATTTTCTGTCTGTCTGTCCAGGCATCACTAAATTTATTTATAATCATCATAAATCGGTATGCTCATTGCTTATCCTCTGGGTCATATTTTAGAGAACTTTTTATCTCGGAAAATTGAAGGTTTCCTCGGGAAACACGAAAAAGTTTGTATGGCAATTTTATAAAACATCAACCCATTTGCAACAAAAGTATGTTTGTAAAATTAATGGAATATGATACATGATCCCCAATTTTACTATACAATATTATTATAAGTAATAAATATTTGGGAAGAAAAGAAAAAAGCAAATTAATGTGAATATTTAATTTCATAAAAATTATCGGACTGTTGCGAAAAAACCAATCTCAACTAATGTACAGTCGGCCGCAGAAGTAGCTTATTAACATTTTAGTACCTTGTCACATTACATTTCTTGAATTTGTCATAGATGTTGCTAGGAAACCGTCGAAACAGTTACTATTACAAAGTACTAAAATGTTAAGCTACTTCTACGGCCGACTGTACATCACGATTGTAAATCATTTTGGACATTTCATTTGATGTTTTTACCTTTAGAGTTCCATAGTCAAATCGCCATCACCATTCGCGGTTATTATCAGAGACCCGTAATTTTATTGAATTTTTATTCAATTTGCAGCGGACTCGGATTTTTTGAATAAAATTAAAATATGTTAAGGTCGTATGCATAATTGCATATCTACTTTTATTTAATTTATTTATTTAATAATAATTTATGCACTTCATACAATATAATATACAGAAAAAAAATAAAGACATTCGCACATGGGTACTACTTATTATTTATTTATTTTATAAATTAACATTACTAAATCAAATAAATAATTCATTAGGTAATCAATGATCCTGAAGTCATAAATCCTTACGTTATTGTCGCACGCAGCGCCACTGTGCAGCTATAGGTACCTACTGCGGCCCTAAAATGATAAATTATTCGTATATTCGTATTCGTATATTCGTAGTCCTTCTCCAGCAGGCCGCGGCCGACGCCGCCCTGTCTGCCGAATATTGATTGACTCGGGATAGGGATGTGCGTGATGTATGCACACGCATTCCGCTGCTGCTGTCGCTGTGCCAATTTTAAGTGGCTTCTGCTCATCTCGTTTTTATAAAAAAATATTTGGGATGTTTTTTTTTATAAAAAAATACAATAATAATTATCCCCTGATTTGCTCTTTCAGAGAGCTTGAAAACAATATAATAATTATAAATACAATAATTAATATTTGTAGGTAGTGCGTAAAATTTTAACATACATAATTAAACATTATCTCTTTTTCTGTATGTGACGGATAAAAAAGTTTTTTGATTAGGTATTCGTAATGAAAGAATTAAGTACTAGGTAATTTTATTCACAAATAATTTTTCAACAAAAGATGGCGCTGCAATTTTTTCTGATATAAGTATTGGTATGATCCACTTGTTTCCCATTGCAACACTCGTAAAATAACAGTTTTAAAAATATCTGTATGTCGATCGACTAAAAGAAATATTGCAAGATTTATTTCATTGTACATAATAAGGATCATAAGAAAATCGTGTTGCGCAATTACTTTCCTACCCATTTTTCGTGCCCATTGTGCAATATTTCACAAACGTTGAGTCTCATAAACTAAATAATGATGAAAGAATAAAATTTTAAGCGACAGAAAATATATATTTTTAACAAGCAAACTCTGTCAAAGCAGATGAATTCCACTCAGAAGCTGCAAGTAGGACGCGATCTCAACAGGACACTGGAGAATCGCGCCGCGGCGCGGCGGCGCCGGAGCCAGCGGCGCGGAATATTCCAGCATTTGACAATCATAACTAGCGTGAAACTGCCGCTGGGCTCTGGGCGGCAACTTAAAGAAACTCTGATAGTAAATTACAGACTTTGGCAGATAAACTAAATGGGCAATTGTAAATATACTTTTTATGCCTCCCTTGGCGTTTTAGTCTATGAGGTATAGCGTATTATGTGTATTTTCGTTTGCTATAATAAAATATTAATATTAAATATTAAAATTTAAATATTAAAATATATGAGTAGGATTAATTATTTTAAAAAATAATAAAAATGTGTAGTTTACGTGTAGTTATAATAGCAAAAATATATTTTGAATTTCCATTACAGCATGTAAAAATATTTACAATTTATTCGTGGACATCAAATGCTATTACAAAACTATTAAAAATATTAATTTAAAAAACTCGACTACGTGAAAAAAACTAAAAAGGAATCAACAAGCCCAGTACTTTAAAATGTTGTTAAAAGTAATACTGAACAACTACCCAACAGAAGGATTAACATTCGGGACCCATTCTTCAACCGATCAAATCTTGTTTGCTTTTTCCCAAGCAACCCTGTAAAATCTAAATGGATCCCGACTGTTAATCCTTCTATGATGTATGTAGTTGTTCAGTATTACTTTTAATAATATTTTAAACTACTGGGCTTGGTTTTTCTTTTCAGTTTTTTTACGCAGCCGGGATTTTTGTTTTATTTTTTTATTTTACAATTTTAGTTAGAATTCATTGATTTCTTTGCTAAGATTATAAGATGGTAAAATTCGCAATGTTGTCATTCCATTAGTTTATAAATTATAACATATAATTAGTTAGTAAATTAGCGAGAATGGTTGTTTAAATTAAATATGTATAAATCGTTTTATATCCTAAACCGTTACTTAAAATGAAAAATGTTGATACGAACCTAAAAATCATTTTCGAATATCAATTCAACGATACGCCACGTTCGTCGATATTTTTTTTCGTTTTGACAATATGGCGTCTGGTACAGCGACTGTGGTGAATTTTGATTGTTGTCATTTGTCATGTCTTTAGTAACACTCGCAAGGTTAAGACGAATCGACGTAAGAATCATCAAAATCGGTCAACACGTTTGGTTTCTACAACGCCACATAGGAACAAACATACATGGACTAATAAACACATATAAGTACTTTCCCTTGCATCACGCAGTCGGGTAAAAAGTACGTTCTGGCTGAGTATACACGAGTTCTATACATAAAATAATAAAGTTATATACCCTAATAGGAAAAGTAAATAAACACCAAAGCCGAGTGATTTGGCCAAAATAAGAAAATATAAATAGACCTTATTTAAGCTGTTCTGAATCAACGAATGTATTCCGACATGGTGCGAATGTTCGGATATCCCAGATACACCGGATCAAAATCCGATGTATCCCTTCTCTATTCTAGCGCGTCCTTGGCACCCTCCGACCCTTACGAAGATTACCGCCAAATTTGTTAGCTTGTGGAGTTGACGCCAAAAAAGTTGTAACACTTGTTTATGGTAATACACAGTAATACAGAATCACGTTTGTTTCAGAAGGGTTAGCGTCACAGAAAGAAAATGTTTATAACAACCATTTTATTTCTGAGTCCGAAATAAAATAAGTTTAGGTTTAAAATTATTAAGTTAGTATAAAAATATATGTATATTTGAAGCATTGAACTAGTATTACTAGCGTATAGAACAGACACCGCGAACATTGGGTTCGGGGGTGCGCATTGCAGCCGGCCGGCTGCATTTCATTCTGTCACTCGGCTGTCACTCGGCTGCGCTCATGGCGGCCGCATGCCAAAATTGTTTATGAAAAAACTGAAAAAATGCCGTCGTGCGTAATAAGAACGTGTCACAATTGCACGACAAAAACAAAAAAGATAATGGTATCACATAATATCATCGGTAAGAAAACAAAATATTAACTTAAATCAACTAAAACGTATTTAATTAAATTATTATGCAATGTTCCCGCCATTTTCGAACGAAAAAATCATAAGGAGCGTTTGAACTTGGCAAGCCACTAGCGTGTTAATGGAATATATAAACTTGCTTAAGTTGCCGTCTTGGTTCGGCAAGTGTCATATACAAAGTTACTCTATGGCAAGTGTGCAAACGAGGCTTCTAGTTTGAAAAGAGAACGGAGGGCAAGCCGGCGGTGGAACACACATTTTGTTTGAGATGTCTCCTCTATGTATGTATCTCAATGATTTGAAGAATATTTTTTTTTTTAATTTAATTCACGTGAAGCTTTCGAACGTTATTCAAACGAAATAATGCGAAAATGTACCTGTACGTACGTTTGAGCATCATTTTTTAAGATTCTAATAAAAGTTAATAAAATTATGTTAATGCACTTACATAATAGAATTAAAACTGTTGTTAATGGTTATTCTTCTTAAGTAAATATAGGTCAGTAAGTAGTAATCAGACAGACTCGTAATTCTCGTTCTCTACATAGAGTAATCTTCGCCAACGAAACAAATCCAGGTACCTCGAACGCAGCGATAAAACGCCGCGGTACTTTGAAATGTTAGTTGTTCAAAAATAGGCCGCTCGTTGTTAATGACAATATGCCGAAGAAGGCATTGTCTTTGGTTATCTATGGTTCCATTTGGCAACGTTCTCTTTTTGAAATGGAAAAGATGCAGCGTGCTTTTGGATGGCTTTCGAATTTTGAAAACGGCGCCAACAACTGAGAATAAAAATGTAATATTTTGTCTCGCTTGCACCTATTATTACAAAATGAAATAGCACATTTTTTCTTATGCTGGAAGATAATATGCTAGGAGGGTATCGACACGACTTTATGTTAGGCAAACAGAATGCCAGCAAGTTATAGTATACTGACTGTTTATGGTTCACAATAAACAAGATCGGTGTAAATACGAAAATATCGACTAAACACAGCGCGAAACGCAGTTAACGTCAGCGACAACGCATCGCAAATCCGGTAGATTTGTGATTCCGGCGTCAAAGCTACCGCGTGTATTGCACGAGTATGTTCATATTGTGTTGATTGTATCCACGGGGTAGATTTGCACTGTAGGAAACTGATCAACAGAGCTGTTGCAGTAAACTGTGCTAGGGGACAAAGGTGTGTGTGGAAACACTAAAATGGTCGTAAGAAATAAAACCTCATTTTCCAGAAAGAAATCAGTTAATTAGGGGTAATTACAGTACCTACTACTACCTAGTGTAGAGTACAAGATATCTCAAGTACAAAATATCGATCGTTCTATCATCTATCTAGGATTATTATAATCCTCATGCAAGTCACTTATTTAACACACACATAATACACACTTATTTTTACTATTTTATCTAATAACTTATCCATCCATATCTCTACATCGATAAGTACATTTTAATTCTAATAACGATTTTATTAATGCATTAGCTCATCTCATACCAGTCGCGGGGCCCAGCGGCCAGCAGCCACAGTGCGGAGAGACCGCGCATAATGAGTCGAACGACAATTTACGAGCGGCCTATCTACTGTTTATGTGTGTTTGTCCGTTCCGTGGCTGGTCCGCACACTGTCCACACCGCACAGTGCGGACGTATGCGGTGACACGCGGTTTTGTTTGGACATACTGGATATATTGGGCGTTAGAAAACCGTTTGTTTGGTTTAATTAACATTGCATAATAATTATGATGCAACTTGTATGGCTACGTCCGCTCAGACAGGTGGCTTTCTTAGCGCCTAGAGCCTAGTGACACCTAGCGACTAGCTTAGTAAAACAAACGATCTATAGTGTTCGTGACTGGCCGCACTGTGCGCTTGGTGCCTAGCAACGCGCTTAGCGTGTATCGAAGTAAACAAACGTGTTGGTTTTTTGTCACTAGGCGCTAGGCATTTTTAAAGCAAAAATGGGATTGACAGTCGGGTTGTCATGGATATATGGTCAAAAACTAAAAGCTGAAACGAGAAATTGTTGCATTTATTTTATTAATTTTGTAAGATATTTTTGAGAGTGACATTTCGTCAACGTGCCGACAAGCAAAATGACCACCTAGCGACCCACCACGCAAACCACCTCTCAGTGCGGCCACCGTGTATCCTAGCAAGTAGCCAGAATGCAAACCACTAGGCTCTAGGCGCTAAGCAAGCCGCCTGTCTGTGCGGACGTAGCCTAAGGGCACATAATTTGTAACTAAGTATAATTATTATGACATCTTGCGGGTTCTTTAAACTTGAGTCGCGGATGCTATGGACAATACTAATTGGTAATCGCCACTGAACCACGACCCGAGAACAAACTTTTGTCGACCCTGTAGCCTAGTTGGTAGCGACCCTGCCTGCGAAGCGAGGGGTCCCGGGTTCGATTCCCGGCCGGGGCAAATATTTATGTGACAGATTTGTACTCGGGTGCAGGGTGTGATTGTGATGTGTTATATGTGTCGTCCATGCCACCCGCGACACAGGTTAACCTACTGCGGATGTATGAGTGTGTTAGCGTTTATTATTTTTTTATTTATTCATTCTAAAATATTACCATTAAACTTACAGGCATGTCCTAATGCGTTAGTGTATTTCACATAATAATATATTGTAGGTAACATTATAATATTAACATGAATTAAATCTTTATCTGCCATGTAAATGTTTGCCGCAGGCGGAAATCAAACCCGGGAACATTTGAACCTACCGACAGTACTAGTCGTTGGCGTTGCTAGTTTTTGTTATTGAAGTGAAAACTTCTTTAGTATCGTTGTCATTTGAAAGTCGATGAAACGAAAAAGCGACAGTAAATAGAGACAGACACATAAATTCATAAGATTTAACGTGGGAGAAAATGAGATAGAAAGGATTATACAGTGTTTGTTATGTTCGTGGTACTTATTTTTCCAAAAAATTTTTTTGAAAATTTGGGTGGGGGTTAGGGGTGGGTCCAGTAAGGTTTATGTAATATAGTCTGAAGGAGTCTACAGGGGGGTTGGAAATGTTGTCAAAATTTACCTTTATTTTTGAAGGTTTCACTTCTACCACGTGTGAATTGCACACATTTTATTTCCATAGTTAGAAAGGAACAAACTGACGGGAAGTGGTGACCATCGCTCAGTGGTAGGATGGTGACCATCGCTCAGTGGTAGGACGCTGGGACAGCAGCGACGGCGAACCGGCTGAAAGGAAATGGGGAGGCTTAGTAACCGGTTCTTCGACGATCAACACTAGAGTTGCTTGGGTCATTAATAATGACTCAATAAGGTCTTTTCAATCTTTCTTTTGGTTGACTTTGTCACTTAAGCTTTCAAAAATGGCGCTTCTTTAAAAAAAAAACACAAACGTATTACCTAACTATATCTATACTAATATATATAGGAAAGATTTGATTTTTTGTTTGCATTGAATAGGCTCCGAAACTACTGAATCAATTTGAAAACTTCTTTCACTGTTGGGAAGCTACACTATCCCGGGTGACAAAGGCTATATATTATATTTTCAGAAAAATTAGGGATCCTTAATAAAACTTCAATAATGTAACCCAAGGTGTAAAAAAATAAGAAAACCGAAGCAAAGCGAGGGCGGTTACTCGTTATGTATATAGCTATACTATCTATTAGATACATCTATACAAATAAATAAAATTGGAGTCTGTTTGTAATATTAAAATAATCGCTTTTTTACTGATTGTGAGTGCATACACGGTACATATACCAAAACAACATTTTTTTACAATTTTTGTTTGTCTGTCTGTCTGTTTGTTTCGGCTAATCTTTGAAATGGCTGGGCCTATTTTGATGGGACATCCACTGGCAGATAGCTCATGTAACAAGGAGTAACTTAAGCTACTTTTGTTTTAGAAAAAGTACTTTTACGAAAAATCAATGAATAATTTTAATATTCGATTACATTCTTAGGCGATACGACGTTCGCCGGGTCAGCCAGTACTAAATATAAATAATATTAAGCAATGGCGAATCCAGGATTTTCGTTTTGGTGGGCTTGAACCAAATTTTTTTTACTTGATGATTCAAGTACAAAAAATTTTGTCACGTGATCGTGAGGAGATGAAATTCACCTTACCCCAATATTGTAACGGATGGATGTACTATTATTCGTGTATCCTGTACCAGCTAGATCGCTCACGCTCGACGCATAAGCTAGTAAATGTAACACCATCATACATTGCACTTGCGGATTAACATTAAGTTAATAACGCGTATTTTCCGTACCGTTACCCGACACGTCACACTGTAATTCTGACGCAGTAACTGGTCGGTGGTGGCTGGATCCCTAACGACGTAAGGGTTCGGTTCAGGTGTGAAAAATGACCGCCTTGCCCCGCTCGTGTGATTAATGTGCGTTCCTGTGATCGAATTTAAATATTTACCACATAACGACATCTGGCGGGGACGGACGCAGGTCAGTCACGTGTGGGTAGGAGGCTTCTATAACACAAACATCTTATTAAACCTTTTTGGTTAATTAAACTACTTAACTGGACGGGTGACCGCTAGTGGCAAAAATTCCTTGAGCGCTTCCGTGTTTCGGATCGCACGTAAAGCCGTCGGTCCCTGTTGTTACTGTACGATAACAGTCGTTAAGCCATGTCGGAAGCCCTCGGGCGGCATGAAAACTTCCGACAATTGGGTTGGCCACTAACCCCTCCACCAATCCGCACTGGAGCAGCGTGGTGGAGTATGCTCCATGCCTCCTCAAGAGGAGAGACCCGTGCTCAGTAGTGGGCCATTAATGGGTTGAAGCCAAACTACTTAACCTTTTCATAGCCTGAGCTGACGGGCCACCTGATGGTCAATGGACAACGTTGCATGGACGTGAGCAACACCAGAGGAGTCCAATGCATCGCCGGACTTAAGAAGAATGCTTAGGTGAAACGCACTATGTCCTCATTAGGTATTCTCTCAAGCACTGAAATGCACAATAATTTTCTTTGCCAGCGTTCTAGGTCTACCGTGGTTCCGAGCCGACCATGTCGCCTAAAATTATAATTTGACCACGAAATAGTTACCAGTCACTAAGTACCTATATATCTATCACAATTTCTCGGCGGTTATTCCTTGTAAAAACAACATGCGATAAACGCATGAGGTTTAAAAAACCACTTCTACTGTTCCCTTGTAAAAAACCATCTGATTATCTCTCCAAGCCTACTTTTTCAGTAGTAAACTGCAGCTATGCCAAACCCCGCCCCGCCTGGCATAAGTTCTGATAACGCGGCTCTAAACAATGTATTACTGCATATTGAAGACATAACGTGTTGTGTCGGAGCCCGGCCGGTATCTTTATGGCGCGAGCGTGGCTGTGTTTTTCTTGGCACTATGGCTGAACTGAAGCAGCCTTGACGTTTATTTATTCAAAAAGAAAAAAAAACATAATACGTATTATGGTAGTCTTTAATACTCTGTGGTGTGTTTATTATAGGTAGGATATACCAGAAGCTCGTAACAAAATGGAAAAGTTAAAACTGAAGATAGCAACATTCGAGAAATTTGATTAAAATGTAAGGTTGATATTTTTATCGTAATATTACATAATTTCATAATAGATTACATTACATGATATGTGTGGTAAATTATAAAAGGTTCTTACTATAACGTAAGATTCAAAAAAGCTAAAATTTTATTTAACATTGGAATACAAATTCCAATTTTAATCGATGAAAATAATTAATTATTATTAAAAGATGGTTGGTGGGCCTAAAAATAGATTCTCGATTTCAATGGAGTCTCCGCACTGAAGCCTTAGCGCGAGAAACGAGATCTAGTTATTACGAACGCTGTTAAAACGTACACAAGATCGGCTCCAACCTGAAAACAGAAAATACGTTTTTCCTATTTAAGTATATCACTATGTGGGGACAACAGGGTTAAGTAAGTACAAATTCATAATTAATTTAGTTAGTAAAAAAGGCTCATGTTACAACACGGAAAAATTGGAAGCCTTACAAAAATAAACTCAAGAGATAGACACCTTTAAAAATAAAACGTTTTTACTGACGTAGATAAATGTAGAAATCTAGTTCTACTACAATGTAAGCAAGATTTACCCCCAACTCCGAGTCACTAACGGTTACTTAAATTGCTCCATAGTACAGATTTTGTATGGTGTTTCTTCACTAAGGAGCGATTAAAGTAATTAAGTAACCGTTATTAAGCGTTAGTCTGTCACCTATTTTTTTATGGAAATAGCCGGCAAACGAGCTGATGATCCACCTGATGGTAAGTTGTAATCGCCGCCCATGGACATAATAAATACGTTCGAATGGTTTTCTGCTGTTGGGCCCAACCAATGATTATAGAAGGAAAGTGGTAGATTGTAGCCAGGCAGATCCGTACCACCGACTGACTGAGAATAAACCGCTTTTAACCATTGAGGTAAATACATAGAGAAGACATCTCAACAAAATGTGTGTCCCCGCCGCGAGGTTCTATTTTCAAAATTGAGCCCCTGTTCTCCTTTCAAAATCGAACGAATCCATTGGACATTGAAGCCGCGCGGCGCCAATTCATTGGAACATACATTGTGTTCGCGGTGTCTGTTCTATACGCTAGTAATAATACTTCAATGGTTTTAACCGGTTTGACTTATAACAAGAGACCCGAAGATTCGGAACGAATCACCCGGGTTACAGGGTCCCCAGCAATTTAAACAAAAATCTAAGCGTTAGACAAGAGGTGCCATCAATCCAATAGTGTCGATCTGAGGGCGGTGCGACAAAACTAGTGAGCTTTTTTAGACAGGCGCCCGGGCGCCCGGGCGCCACGTTTGACTAGGGGTGGTCCGTGGCAACCCTACGGCGACTGAAAAGAAGTAAGCGTCATCCAAAAAGTAAGGTAGACATCTCGCTCTACTCTGATCAAGGGCTGGGACAGGGCCAACGCTGAGCTTATAATTATACAGGGCGCATTAGGGCAAGCTGCGCCATTGCTTGTGTAGGTATATTGTTATAATCACGCGATAATCAAATTAATGTCCTGCTTCTAACATCGCAAAATATTTTCAACTTATTTCATAACATGTTAAAATGTATCCAATGTTGTCGGCAGCTACTCTCTGCAGACCACGGATTAAATCGCAAAATGCAAATTGACTCGCGTGCGTGTGAGGCGGCACTCAGCAGTACTCAAAACGTAACCCACATGTATTTTTACCTGCCTGCCTTAAATACTTGTACTAACAGCGAAAACTTTTATATTATATTAAATTTAAACTTAAACAGATAGCCCGTTCAACAATACATGTCGTATTACCGCATATTGGACGCAGCAAGCATCCATTTTATGAGTTTGCGCGGGAAACGAGTCATGTATTACAGATTATAAAAGTTTTTAATTTGTCAGCCGTTCCACAGAACAACAATGCGGTGGGATGATCGTCACAGCGTTCAGCTTTTAATTTATGGTATTAGAACAACAATAAAATTCTAACCATTTGAATAGACACCATTCATGTTAAACCACGGCCTATATTTTTCTAATCCAATAGACACTACGGATAAAACAATGTAGCATATTACTTTACAATTAAATTATAATTCACAATTAATTATCTGCTACTGTTGATACGCGCTGTAAATTGTTTCCGATTTCATTGTGAAACATTATTGTATTGCCTGTTTTTGACTATAAAAAACATATCCGATCGAAGAGACCCGAGACGTTGTATTTCATTCTCTGATGGT
The DNA here is from genome assembly GCA_951805285.1 of Thymelicus acteon. Lineage (NCBI taxonomy): Eukaryota > Metazoa > Arthropoda > Insecta > Lepidoptera > Hesperiidae > Thymelicus > Thymelicus acteon. The sequence continues at coordinate 22,963,737 of OX638214.1, read as the reverse complement.
GTATCCGACATTCTTTAGTTTTATGTCACAATCTCGTCACAATGTAGATATGTAGTTAGGTATTTTCTTGGAAATATTATCACAGAGATATTGTATGACAATAATTTCATTAGAAAAGTGGGTGGGAAGGTGATGGTGGCGAGGTCGAATGGTATGATTTTGACAGTTTAAGGGACCGCGACCCGCAACCCGACAGTGCATACAGCACAATTGATAAATGAATTTGGGTAAACGGTAGAGTTGGGCTTTTGATTAATAATGTTAAGTTTTACGTCTGATTTTCCATAATTATATTATCTGTGGTTGTAATAACAATTATTATTTAGGGTATAAAAACTATACTTACGCATAAATAAAAGGTTTTAAGGTTTAGCTATGTTTTAATGCTTTTCTAATTAATATATTCTAATACATTAATGTACCTATAAAGTTATAAAATATTTTATCTATTTAAAAAAAGTGCAGTGATATTTATAAACAAGACAGCATGAACAATTAATATTATTAATTTCAACATTAATTTATTGTTGGACTAAATTTATATTTCAATATTCCATAAATATCATAATGAAATATATTTAAATGCTGACCAAAACAAAATTTGACTCTTTTCAAAATATCGTTCGTTTTTCAACTTGACGAGCCACATTCTGATAAAAGCTTTATTTAGGTAAACGACTTTTTTACAGATTTAACACTAAAATTACCATTACCCATCTTTTTCTACTAAGATGGGATTTAACAGATAAATAATTTGTTTTCGTCACTGATATAAGCCCACAGACCTGTATACCTAAGCCAATGGTTTATGTTCTACTTATATAATAACCTTTTTCATTTGAAAAATGCTGATATTTAAAATACCTGCTGCTACAAATAGTGATAGAGGCACATAATTTTATTGTCATTGAATTTTTCTTTTATTAGTTTTGTCGAAAAGCGCCTTAGGTACCTCAAATATAAATTATATCTATATTCTATAGGTAGATACCTAATAGATACCATTAACGTTTCAACTCCTGTATTGAGAACAGCATCCTGTCCACTACCAACTTTCAAATAAAGGAAGAGCCCAGCAGTGGGCGTGGGGCGTGGGTCTTGAGTCGTGTAAATTGTTAGCACACGTTGCCTTGAAACTAGCACGCTGTAGCCTGTAATACAAAACCTTTCGGCGCTCCCCGTTTATTGGTTCCGCAGTAATTAAACTCCCAACACCGTTGATTGGTTGCTGTTTTAATAATTAGCTGTTTACAGCTTGCCCTGGCTCGATTGTGAATCGCTAGCAACAATCTGTTTAGCTACCCACGTCGCACAATCAAGCTTTCCACTTGTGGGATTTGGTTTAACAATCGTAAAAAACTAATATCAAAGAATTACTCAACACGTCACTATCGAAGGGTAACAATTGCAATGTACCATGAAAAAAAAAATGTAACCGCGGGGAATTGATAACCTCCTACTTTTTGAAGTCGGTTAATAATCAAAATTTTACTAACAAAAAATAACCGACTTCAAAGTTACTCTAAAACTACTTGTCAGATCTCGTTGAAATTTATGTGGGATTACGTGACAAGCACCTGCTTTCGATTAAAAAAAGAATCATCGAAATCGGTTGGCGTGATATTGAGTTATTCGTCCATTTGTCGCGCTTACTTAATACAAATTTAAGACTTATATGGTTTTATCATGGATGCCATTGTCAGATCTCAATAAAATTTATATGGGACCACATGAAAGCCACCAGCTTTCGATTAAAAAAAGAATAATCAAAATCGGTTCGCCCAGTCCAAAGTTCTGAGGTAACAAACATAAAAAAAATACAGTCGAATTGAGAACCTCCTCCTTCTTTGAAGTCGGTTAAAAAGTAGTTAGGTAAGTATGTGGTCTAATTTGGATCATTGCAATAACACTCGTTTCATAAAAATAGGAGACATAATATTCAAATGAAAACATTGTCAGAAATTAAACATCCGGGAAAACTATAAACAGAAATAACAGAATATAAAATATAAAAGTTGTTTTACAAAGTACTTAGGTACATGACGCTTGTATATACTTTATACAAACTCCCAAATGCAACATTAATTAAAAGTAAAGTTAATTAAGTACACTTAACAGCGGGAAGAACGTAAGTAAGTAATTAAAATTGAACATCAATCGGTTGGTGCGCTCCTACTGACATAAATTTACAAAAGCGGGGACCTATATTGCTATTATTTGTATTAAGTTCTTGTCTCGAAGCCGGAGAGAAAAATGAATCAATAAAATGCTTGTAACTGTATTGCGTTAAGCGCTATCTAGCGGCGCGCAGCAGAACTATAGACAAATTGTTTTAATTCTGTTTCCTTTTTCTTGATAATAGATGCCGTTGTATCTAATTTTATTTTTCTTGTTTCAGGTACATAAATGGATTTAATAGAAAACTGAAGAGATGAAGATACACAGTGGCTAATTTAAGACATTTTTATAAACTGTTTATGGCATACTCGTAACTAATAATAATATCATTCGAATACTTAACTTAATAATTTCAAATATCTAAATTAAATTTCGCATTTATGCCAAAACCTGCATTAAATTTGCATTTATGCCAGAATATAGTTACCTATAGGCTAAAATAATAAGTGCCTAAATAAAATTTTCATCTACCTAGCTAGATCAAAGAGCAAAGAAAGCCAGAGAGGTTTTTATGTAAGTAATAGAAACTTAGGAAGGTAATAAAATATTTTCGTTCGTTCAAAGAAAGTCCCTAGATAGGTGAAGAAAACATTGTTTACTACACACTGCACGTAACACCACTCGTAAATAACGTCGAAGGAACTTTACCGCTCGGCTCCAATCGCTTCAAATTGCGGCGACGCCATTTTAGCAGATTTGGTGGCCACAGCTGTCCATATGCTGGAATATTGGCTAAAATCTAGTTGCGTTAGAATTCAGGTAGAGGTTTCATTTTAATGTAATATTTATGTTACCTGTGCGAAGCCGTGATTACGGGTAAAAATTGCTAACAACTAGGTACATACTATAGTGGGGTCGATTTTCAGCCGATATAAATGTAAACAAACCATTAAAATAATTTTCTAGGGTTTTTCACCAACTGACATGTAAGTACACCAAATGAGTTTTATTTAGACAAACTACTCATTAAGGTATTTGTGAATTCTTAAATATTCTGTAATAAATATTGATCGATAACAATTATAAACACCCAGTAAATGTGGAAACAAACAAAATTAAATAACACTGTCATCATTCAAACACTGCAATGACTACCTTATTTCCAAGAAGCGATTTGAAACCTTTAACATAATGTACTATTTTACCTTAATGAATGAGTACTTAGTTTGTCTAAATAAAACGCATTCGGTGTACAAATTCATGTCAGTTGGTGAAAACCCTAGAAAACGATTTTAATGGTTTGTTTACATTTGTATCGGCGACAAATCGACCCTACTATAATGGCAGTTTCTGCTCATTCCCGCGGTAGTACTGGCACGAGCACAAAAAGTGTTGGTGCTACCACCTACCACCTTCAACTAGCCGTAAAACAGCTGAACGTAGCTTGGCTTGCTGGCAACGCGTTTCCAATCTTACGCGATATTAATTGTAGTGCGGGGCGGGGCTGTGACTGGATGAAATGGGTGAATGTTATTTATTACTCATTAAAAGTATCATAGGCACATAACGACGCTTGAAAGGCAAAAATTACCAAGCGACATGTTGATAACTTTACACTACAGCATTTTACTTTTTAATTTTAGAAAAAAAAATCGTAAAAAAATTGCTTTATTAAGCATTTAAACTGCATTTGAGATTCATTGTTATGAAGTAGCTATGACTAATAGGCGATTTTTTACGATTTTTTTTTTCTAAAATTAAAAACTAAAATTGCTGTAATGTAAAGTTGTCAACATGTCGCTTGGTAATTTTTGCCTTTCAAGCGTCGATAAACAGATATGTTACGTAAATGATTAGGGTCGTTTATCGCAAGTTCAAGTGAAAAGCATTTTACTACAGTCATGTCAATGGTTCATTATTATCACGATTGGTACGAACGTATCAAGTCTACTCGCACATCCACCCATAGAAAAGTAAAAAATCAGTATCGACATCGTTTCACAAAAACACATCTCTTCAATCGTTAGCGCCCCCTACTGTTTTTTTCCCATCATTAATGACGTCCTGTGACGTCATCTATCCCCATTTTCTACGATTCACTCAGCCTCTGTCACACGTTCGACCGTGTGTGGAGAGCGACAAGCGATTGAAGTTTTATTCATACTCTTTTTTGTTTCATAAAGCCTCGTGATAAGATTAATAATGTACTTACGAGATCATCGCAAAACAAGTCAATGAATATAATCTACAATGAATAAAATATTTGGTTTTGTAATCAGGTGATAAATAGGTATATTATAAGAAGAATTTATTATAATTAAATTTAAATTTCTCTCCCAATTTAGATTTGATTTGATAGACCTACACCAAATTACATACACAATTTTGTTTTAACATAGTATTTTTGTCAAAACATCTAAATTTTAAACTGGGAAGCTAAACAAAACTGCTTGATACGCTCTCAAAGTACTTATGTTGTTGTTTATTCTTCTTAAACTTGATACAAAAACAGACCTTTTAAGGTCCTAGTGAATGTACAATGATGGACAAGGTTTACCTTGGGCTGAAATTCTACCAAATACAGCGCTAATAAAAATAGCGTTATCTACGACATTTTCGTAGCCGCTGTAACGTAGCTACGTAGCGTAATTTTGTTGATTTATTTTTTTCTCGCACTCCGTCTATATACCTCGCAATACTCTGGAGTAATTTTTAAACGCAAAAAATGTATTTAATGTTAACTATATTATTTTACTTGTAAGTAATCTACTAACTGTGTTTCTCTTTTTTTCTTCACTTTATTATGGTCAACAAACAGTGCACAAGGTTTAAAATAATACACATACAATATATAATTTTAGTAAGTCGATAACCAGCACCGTTATCCAGAAATTACTTATTACAACGACGTCCACAGTGATGATGAGAAGACTATCAGAATAATTTCAGTAGTAATGCGACATCTCTGCACAAAGAACATAATCCTACTAATATTACTAAAACTACTAAAATTTAGCATACAGGTAGACATTGATCGTAGTCCCCGACCCGACAGACGTTGATTGTTTTGTCAAAATTTCAATTAAGTTACATTTCACGTACGTTTTTATACATTTTCACGTCAATAAAGAAAAATATTGGAGGCTACTAGTAAAAATATTTGCAATAGAAAACGATCCTTTAAGTTGAATAATGTCTGTACGTCGTGTAGCTACTCGTATGTATGGATATGAACTTGTTACAATTTTATATCGTAACAGTAGCTCCTACTCATTTTAAAATTATTATAGAATTCTTTTCTGTCTACAACCGTATTGGGGCGGCTTAGAATACTAGCCCCTACCCACGCCGGATGGGTGTCGTAAGAGGCGACTAAATCCGGACCGCTGGTGGTAGGGCCCCTCGAGGGATTATATTGGTAATATTGATTTTAATTGTTAATTAATACCATTTATTATTTCTCCATGGGGTTCGCCTGGATAGCTACCACCCTTGACGACTCGTCGTGTTCCGGCTGGGGGCTTGAGAGCCAGTTCTTTCTTTTTCTTCTCTCTTTCTTGGCTGGCAACGCATCAATCAGCCTTTGGTATTGCTGATGTCCATGGGCGACGATAGCCACTTACCATCAGGTGGATCGTCAGCTCATTTGCCGGCTATTTCCATAAAAAAAAGTGTAACTGATCGCATCCCGCTCTCGGTGGGGTCCGTTTCCCGCCATTATTGATTCGCGCGCGGTGTAATGACAGTTTCAATTTGTTTAATAGCTGCGTTCGTAATTTTATCGACGACGTTCCCGTTTCGCGCTTCCTAATAGCTGCACGTAAATACCTACGTAGTACGTTTAATGTCTTTATGTCGTAACTCGTAACAAGTGACACAGTTTCGGGGGATTTGTTACGGAAAATTGACGGATGGACTTTTTTCGTGTTTACTTTTTAGTTGCAATTGCACAAGCATTGCGCCTCGACTCAAAAGTTGAAGGGTGTAGCATTGTATCATTCGTTATTTGAATATCTATGTATCGTATTTTTTTTAATAATCGCTTGCTTTTTTGTTTTTATGCCAGTAATATTTTTATTAATTTTGAAACTTTTTAAATTAAGAAAGTCCAATCAGTTTTAATTAATTAAACTTGTTATAAAAATAGTAAAATACTAAATTATAATATAAAATATTAATTAGATATTTTTTCATGAAGTAGTAATTTTTAACAAATAAAATAATGCTCGCACACGCACACCCAATACTAACAAGGTACCTACCTAATTTAGTCTACTACCCTTAAGTCCGGTTTACACGTATTAAGTAGTTAAGTAGATTACTAAATTTTAAGTAAATTAATACGTGTAAGCAGACAATTTAGTGACTTTTCAGTTAAAAGTTAGTTAACTACTTAATACGTGTATACCGAAATCAGTGTTGCGTGGGGTTAGTGTAGACAGTCACAAAATAGGATATCATAGACACCTAGAACCCGGGAACAGTCATCGATTCCGGTCCCGTCACTCCGCAGGGGCGGGTGTCACCATCACTGGTCTGTAGGGTTGTCAACTATTGAAAAATAATAGGTTTATTAAAACTCCAAAATCGAAGAATAAAATATTGAAAAATATTTTTTAAGGGTATTTTTCTCCCATACAGGAATATGGGGATGATTTTTTTTCGTTGCGTCCCCCATAGTGTGGGGTATCGTTGAAAAGGTCTTTCAAAAGTGTTATGGGTCTGCTAAAACCGTTTTTCAATTCAGGAGCCCGTTTGCGAAATATTCAGCTTTAAAGTGCCAATTTTGGTTAGAGTCAAGTGTCCCCTCCCCTGACAGCTAAACGATTGGAAATAAACTAGTGAAAAAATTCAGAAAATTAATTTACAAGAAAATCTATCACGGCTAGGTTAGCTTAAGTAGTTAATGAGTAATAGTCGATAAACATATACCTTCGGCATCCTACATTGCGCGTGTCCAGACACGCCCTTGCCTGGTTTTTTGCTGTGATCTTGCCAATCCTAAAATACAGACAATTAAAGTACCTACTAATGAATTATCTGGGGGCACGGCAGTGCCCCCGCCAAGTCGAGCAAAAAAGCGGCACGGCCGTACCATCCTTTTCTCGAAGCAATTCAGGCCATTTTCGACCCCCTATAACTTCGTTGTGGATAAAGCTAGAAGCCTGAATTTTTTGTAACCAAGCAGGCATTGTATAAACACGGTATATTTCAAATTTCATTCAATTTGAACCAGTAGTTTAAGAATTATAACTAGTCAAAGTTTCTTAATTTCGTCACTCACTGACTGACTGACAGATCATCAAAACTCTAAGGCACTTCTAGCAGACATAGAAGCTTCAAATTTGGAACATAATTAGTGTTTAGTGTATAGATCAAGGAAAAACTAAAATATTTTGCAATTTCCGTCCAGTTTTCTAGATACATCAACTGCATAAATAACTTTGTAATCCCATATAAATATATAGGATTACAAAGTTACATTTGCAGTTAATGAATTACTGTACCTGTGTAACAAAATAACGTTTGCAGTGAATGAATCAGTGTACCTGTATATAATATAATGGAATAATAGGTGTAGATAGGTACCTAGATATAATTATTATGTTCAAAGGTAACTTATAAAAGGAAAAAAGTAGAACTATCTACAAAAAGAAATGAGATGCCATCAAAAACAAAACTTGTAAAAAAAACCAAGTCTCGCAACTCAGTTCTTCTACCGTAAAAAGTTGTGAGATCCATGTAATACCAAGTCGGTTAATTTATTCAGTTCCTACTTAAGGGTCCTTCTGTCTTAAGTTATTACGTAATTAGCTAACCTAACAAGTAACAACATCTTATAGTGACCATATTATCAATATTAAAAATCTTTTATGTTTTAAATAAATAGATTGACTTGGCAATCGCACTAAACAATCAAATTTAATATAATATGTAGGTATTACTTGCGAGATTATCATGCGAGTGTTATCATGCGATGGTCAAGTCGATCTATTTATTTAAAACATAAAATATTTTTAATATTGATAATATGGTCACTATAAGATGTTGTTACTTGTTAGGTTAGCTAATTACGTAATAACTTAAGACAGAAGGACCCTTAAGTAGGAACTGAATAAATTAACCGACTTGGTATTACATGGATCTCACAACTTTTTACGGTAGAAGAACTGAGTTGCGAGACTTGGTTTTTTTTTACAAGTTTTGTTTTTGATGGCATTAGCATTACGCTGAACAAATTGAGGTTATGGTATGGTAGCGCTGCGTGCCCTATCTGCTGGGACCCTGTGTAGCGGCGGCGGGCCAGCGGCTGCAGAGCGCGTAGCTTGAGGACTCTTGAAACACTTCAATTGTTATCAAGATTCACAGCACAATACTGCGGCTCACCGCGCCGCACTTGCAGCTAGCGGTAGTTGCGGCTTGCGTCGTGTGTCGTGCGGCTTCGCATTAAAGAACGTCCATTTAAAATCATTTAGTATCGGCATTTTGTTTCAAATTGAACGCCAAATATAAATTAGAAACGCGAAAAATACCTCAGCAGCGCCGCGCTTCCCATGAAACACTTCAATCGGCCAAGTGCGGGTCGGACTCGTACACGAAGTTTTCCTTACCGATAAACCACGTTTTCTGTATGTTCCTTTTATTTCTTTAGTTCCTTTTTTATTGTTATGGCAGTTATAGTATAGGTACATACATATTTCGTAAAAATTGCGCGACGACGGACAGACAGCGAAGTCAAGAATAGGTTCGATTGGTAGTACCTTTTGCGTACGGACCCCTAAAGGAAGTAGTCGTAGCAATAGACTTCACGCCCAACGCCCTCTGCCGGCTGCCATCGGCAAATATTCCATAAAAGATACGAGCTGTCAGCAGATTAACTAACGCTGCGTTTTATGGCCGCGGCCTGTCGCTGACAGGGTTGCCAGAATTGATTAATGAAAATGGAGGGATATTACTTGAGTTTAGGGTTCTTGAGTCTATTGTTCTTGTTATATCTCGAATGTGTCTTTATGCTAGAAACACTATTTTAACCGACTTCAAAAAAGGAGGAGTTATTCAATTAGACTGTATTTTTTTATGATTGTTACCTCAGAACTTTCGACTAGGTGAACCGATTGTGATGATTCTTCTTTTTAATCGAAAGCTGGTACTTGTCATGTGGTCCCACTTAAATTTGAGCTAGATCTGACGAGTAGTTTTTGAGTTATTGAGATGTCGGTTATTTTTTTCTTGGTAAAATTCAGATTATCTAGTAATAGTGAGACAGGATCTGATCGAGGAAAGACGGAACATACGCGAGTCCTACAGAAGTTACAACATACATACATTATTATTTTATTCTTTTTACGCATCCAACTGCTTGCAACGTTTAATTGCATGTGTAGTCATGAAGCTTCCCGGCTAACCACCCTTTTGCTAGAGTTCCAGCTGAGGACTTGAGGATAGTTCTTTCTTCTTTTCTTCTTTGACTGGCAACACATTGGTGACGCCTTAGGTGTTACTGTCCACGGGCAACGATAACTATTTACCATCAGGTTGATCTTTAAAAAGCCGGGCAAGTGCGTGTCAGGCCACGCGCAATGTAGGGTTCCGAAGTAGTAAGTTTATCGACTATTACTCATTAACTACTTATGCTAACATAGCCGTGATAGTTTTCCTTGTAAATTCATCATATAACCTATTTTTGAGATTTTTTTCACTTGTCTAACTCTAACCGTTTAGCCAGCAGGGGGGAGGACACTTAACTCTAACCAAAATTGGCACTTAAAAGTGAAACATTTTGCAAACGGACCCCTAATTCCAAAAATAATCTTACAAGACCCGTAATATTTTTGGAAGGCCTTTTCAACGATACCACACACTATAGGGTACGTGACGAATAAAAAATTCATCCTCACGTGACCCTGAAAAAAAAATTCTTCAATATTGTATTTTACGATTCTGGAGTTTTGATTAATATGTATATCCATGCCAAATTACAGCTATCTAGCACTAGTGGTCTCGGTGCTTTGCTTCGGACAGACAGACAGACGGACGGACATGACGAAACTATAAAGGTTCCGATTTTTCTCCGGAACCCTAAAAATCCAATGAGTGGCAACTGGCAACCTTATCTTTTAATTAAGACAGGACGAGTCATACTCGTAAGTATCATAACCGATCCTGTGGACCTGTGGTTTATGTCCGGATTATTCCGGATTAATACACTCGCCCCCGCCCCCCGCCCCACACCCTTCGCCCTGCGCCTATTGTTCAAAGGTTTATGACTTCTCGATGGCTAATTTTTCACGTGAATGAAGCGATGCGAACTGCGTTTTATGAGGCTCATGGATTCTGCTCTGAAAACGAGTCGTATAAATGATCTATGGATCTTGAAATCTTCGCAAGATTTTTTTCTTTTTACTACCACAGAATAGATCTACTATAGGTGTACCAGAATCTGATGGCAAAATGGGGAAATTAAAATTGGAGACAACACACTCCCCAGCGTTGGGGAAACTAGAATAAAACTTGTTGATCCTTGATATTTTTAACAGTGTTAGTTTCATAATAGGCAATATAAATTATGTAGGTATGGTTTATTAACTTCAGATGAAAATATATAAAAGACAAAGCTACACATTTTTTACATAAGCACATATTTTTTATATTATAATTAATTACATTAATTATTACAGTGACTAACAATAATTTATGCAACTATAATTTAAAATTTGCCATCTGTATACATACTAGTATTTTTTATTCATTTGATGAAGAGAACAAATAGATAATAATAATAAATTGCTCCTCCACCGTTTCAGTTACGTGAACTTGTATGAAGTTTTCATTTCATATTCACAAAATTTTTGCTACCTATAATTTGTAACAATGTTTGTATTATTTATTTCAATTAATTTAATATCATTTGCTAATCTTACTTACATACAAAGAAATCATATGTAGATTATTTACTAAGAAAATATAATCACGAAAACTAAGTATCAAAACGAGTTAATCCTACAAGATAATATTAATAATGCAGATTGTCGCTTAAATACAACTTTTTCCTCACATGTTTTTCATTAAACATTGAAAATAATATTTGTGGCTTGTGATCGTAAAGTTGTTTTTGGCAGTACATCGAAAATAATCATCATTTAAGAAAAAGAAAAATATTCCATACAACTCTTTTTTTGACTTGACAAGCCGCTTGACAATAGTTAGTTTTAAAAAAATTCATTGCCATATTAAAAACCCATTTTTCTGCTTGTCAAAAATGCCATGAGATGCTGGTACACCTATACTTACCTAAATGTTTTTCTTGTCATCGATAATTATTGATTCATGAAATATTTTTGAATATTTAGATTACAATTACTTTTGAAAGAATATTATTATGTATTATAATAGTATGGAATGGATATCAAAGACTTTTGGATATAACTATGTGTGATGGTACGGAACGTAACGTGCACATCATATTGATGAATAATCAATGGTACCTACACCTGAGCCGATGATGCTCCAATTCCGCCGTGACTGTCCGCTTAGTTCCGTCGGCGTCGCCACAATTTACGATCCCCAAAGACATTTTTTATCCACACAGCAATTTTCCTTGTTAAGGCGTGTCGCCGAGCGACTCCGTAGCCTAATGAACCAGATCCCTCGCTGTGATTTGCAAAAACTGCAAATAGCCTATCGGGAGTTGGTGCTCGAATCAATAGAAGGATAAAATGTACCAGCGCCGTAGGTACCTACACTAAAATATAACTATAAAACCTAACTTCCGCAGCTCCGTCTCAGTAGTTTTCTTAGGTAACTTTTGGAACATAAATTTTACTATCACAAGTTTGCTGCTAAGTCGCCAGTAACGCCATCTATAAGTAAGAACAAGTATCGGATGGACAGGTACGGATACGTGAATTAATTTAATTTATTTAGCTTTTGGGCAAAAATAAGTCTTCGCATTTCAACAAGTTTTTACCGGCGCTAATTGTGAAAAGCTTCATGAATGAAATTCTCTTTACCAAAAACAGGCCAAGTGCAATGTAGTGCTCCGTAATCCCTAGCCGTGAATTTCACGTGTCCAACATCTACCATTTAGCTGGCAGGGGGGTGGGAGTGGTGGGACCACTTAACTCTAACCGAAATTACCACATTAAAGCCGAATATTTTGCAAACGGACCCATAAAGCCAAAAATGGTCTTTCAAAATAGTATTTTTGAAAGACCATTTTAACGTTAGATCACACTATGAGGTAGACGAGAAAAAAATCATCCCCTCTTTACCTGCAGGGACAGTTTTAATATTGTATATTCATGCCAAATTACAGCTTTCTAGGAATAAGGGTATTCAATATTTTGCGGACGGATGGACATGACGAAACTACAAAGGTTCCGTTTTTTCTACAGAACTCTTAAAAACGCGTCTTTGCCTAAAAAATAATATGCCGAGTAATATCAATAAATTAATAATTAGGGTTCCTAATTAGGGATTGCTACTAATAGTTAGTTTTGGTTTATTATGTTACTCTATACAGTTCAAATACTAACAAATATAATATCAAAAAACCAATCAAGTAACCATGGAAATTAGAGAGAAATTCCATCTCTGTATATGAAAAGTGTCCGTAAAAACACGAAAAATTACGGATGGAGCAGCGGTACTGTTGGCGGACACTAGCAGCACTAGCGCCTAGGCATAACTCAGCAAACTTCACTCCGTCTACAACAGCTACGTTCATGGTTCGCTATTTGTATCACACTAGCGCCATTCAGAAACGGCCATTATTGGAACCTCTATTTTCTGTAAACAGCTGGACACTTTTTCAACTTTCCCTTCATATGAGATGGCCCTCCTTCTATCTCAATGCTCCATGCTAGTAACATTGAAATGCTGATAGTCCGGCGGTTTGTGTCGATCTTAAGTAATCGACAAAGTTACAAAGCTACCAACTTATCTATAAAGCGGATTGGAACTAATGCCGCCATATTTAAAAGTCATTCATAAGTACTTTGTGATCATATAATTGTCATTTACTACCTCTCGAATTACTTCCAATGATTGGTCCAATACGTCTGACAGCGCCCCCTTCAATTCACAGATAAGTTGGTTTCAATGTATGCAACCGCGGGCGCGGTCCGAAACTGGATGGGTAACCGCTAGTGGCAAAAATTTCATGAGCGTTTCCGTGCTTCGGAGGGCATGACGGAAACCCTCGAGCGGCATGAAAAAAATCACCTTTCTTTATTTTTTCCTTTCACCAAACCGCACTGGAGCAGCGTGGTTAAGTATGCTCTAGCTAGGCCTTGACAAAAGGAGAATCGTACTCAGTAGTGGGATAAGCCAGGTAACATTGTGATACTTTCGTTCGTTTGTATAGGTGTACCTGGATCTGATGGCAAAATGGGGTAATTAAAATTGGAGACGCAACACTCCCAAGTGTTATATATTAAATGTATATCAAATTATTATTTCAGTATTATTATTATGCTTTCTGTGTTTTACGAGATAGATATCGTACCTACCTACTTTTACTGAACTCGCAGTTTATTTTTATTATAAAGAATTATGGAGTATAGAGGTAAGGAGAGCCATCTCTTTGTTTGAAAAGTGACCCTAAAAACGCGTCCAGTAACAGGTGGCGCTGCGGTGGCCTAGGATAAGTTTTATAACTTAGCAAACTTCACTCCGTCTACAACAACTATGTTCATATCGTAAATATTCCGACGCCAGCGCTATTGTCGTAGATACTGGAACCTCTATAGCTTCAGTATTATACAGCTGAGACTGCTCTCAATTTAGAGGGTGACCTCTATACTCCACGAAAAGAATGATGAATAAAATGACCAGTCTTGTCTATGGTAATGCATAGAACGTAACTTGCAGTGTAAACACAATAGTGTTTAAAAAAATCTAAAATTTCTTTACTAATAAAAAAACACTTAGTATTTCTTTTTTAGGGTTCCGAACTAAAATCGGAACCCTTATAGTTTCGTCATATTCTTCCATCTGTTCAAAGCAAAGCGGCGAGACCCTTAGTGCTAGAAAACTGTAATTTGACACGGATATACATATTTATTAAAACTCCACAATAGTAGAATAAAATATTGAAAAATATTTTTTTCAGGGTACCTGCCCTACAGGTAACTTGAGGATGATTTTTTTATTCGTCGCATACCCTATAATGTGGGGAATCATTGAATAGGTCTTTCAAAAATATGATGGGTCTTCTGAAAACATTTTGTAACTAGGAGTCCGTTTAAAAAATATCTGGCTTTAAGGTGCTAATTTTGGTTAGAGTCAAGTTTCCCCCCCTCCCCCTTGCCGGCTAAATGGTTGGTCACTGTCACTTGTCCAATTCTCAAAAATAAGTTATATAATTAATTTACAAGGAAAACTATCACGGGTATGTTAATATGTAGTTGATGAGAATTAGTCGATAAACTTACTACTTCAGAACCCTACATTTTTCGTAGCCTGACACGCAATTGCCTGGTTTTCATTACAATAATAATTAAATCATTTAATCTGTTGCTCTTTATACTTTACAGAACTATCTTGCTACGACTACGAAGATTAGGCTTTAGTGACCTTAAATATTAAAATGATTTTAATATTTTCTTTGATTTATTATTTTAAGTTTAATTGTAACAGGACAAAATAGTGGCCAGCACCACCATAATCTGCATATAAGCAAGCTTCAGGGACGCATTGCCAATTGATTTGCCATCTTGACAGGGTCTATAATTGTAGTTGGCAATTGCCAAACATAGAGCAGTGTACTATAATTTTTAATAACTATAATTTCTAATTTATTATAACTAACTTCATAAGTATAATCAATTTATTCTACGAAATAGAAAAAAGCGGCCAAGTGCGAGTCGGACTCGCCCATGAAAGGTTCCGTAGCAGCAAGTAACATAATATAAAAAAGTTCTTGTAGTTCGTTGTAACTTTGATCAATGTTTTTTGCGGTTTACGATTTATGACGTATTAAAAAAAACTACTTACTAGATCTCGTTCAAACAAATTTTCGTTGGAAATTTGCATGGTAATGTACATCATATATTTTTTTTAGCTTTATCATTCTCTTATTTTAGAAGTTACGGGGGGGGGACACACACATTTTACCACTTTGGAAGTGTCTCTCGCGCAAACTAATCAGTTTAGAAAAAAATGATACTGGAAACCTCAATATCATTTTTGAAGACCTATCCATAGATACCCCACACGTATGGGTTTGATGAAAAAAACATTTTTGAGTTTCAGTTCTAAGTATGGGGAACCCCCAAAATTTATTGTTTTCTTTCTATTTTTGTGTGAAAATCTTAATGCGGTTCACAGAATACATCTACTTACCAAGTTTCAACAGTATAACTTTTATAGTTTCGGAAAAAAGTGGCTGTGACATACGGACGGACGGACAGACAGACAGACAGACAGACAGACAGACAGACATGACGAATCCATAAGGGTTCCGTTTTTTGCCATTCGGCTACGGAACCCTAAAAATAAGCTACGTATACAAATAAATAATTACAGCACAATTAACTTAATACATAAATATATCATAATTTAATAATCATCCATTGTAATCTAAAATAAGGCACTGAAGCAAGTGGCCTATAAACCTTTCAACTTTGAAATCTTTGAAGCTCATTTTCTCAGTCTTATCTTAGTGTTGCTTAATCCGATCTTACATAACACTGTCCAGCTATACTTTTGTTTCATTGTTCTTTCTCCGTTTTGTTCTTCTCCATGACAAAGCAATTTTTCGAAATGTTTCTACCACAAAAACAAAAAATTATGTGCATGACTGTATCCCTGATAAATGATTTTGAAATTGAATCAACAGATATAACATCGTTTAGTAATAAATTTCAATAATTATGTAATAACACTCAATGTTATACTTAGTATCAACTCTTTTCGATGATAATAAATTATTTTAGCTTAATATTATTTCATATTATCGAAAAGCTCTGCCTTCCGGACTAAACGCCTATTTTTCATTTACAAAATCTCTGCGTTCGTTAACCGAAGGGTTGTGACCCCTCGAGGCGGAGATCAATACGGGTCAGAACGGTTCTCTGAATGAAATTCTTGTGAAAGTTATCATTATAAAAAGCTTTTGACACTTTTGAACAGGCGTATGATATAAATTATAATTATTACATTTTAAAATTCTTTCGATGAAATAAAAGCACTTGAAACGATAAATGTACAACGACTACTTAAGAATACCTTATTTTTATCGTGAAAACATAACTCACAAATAATTAGGTATATCTCTATCATATTTAAAACTCTAGTGCAATAAATGAGAATCATATTTAAATCTACTGTGCGACCTATTTTGAAATATTGATTACAGATTTTATCAAGTTTGACTTTGATATATGAAGGTATCTAGAGGTATATATAACGTTACATGAATGAATGCCATTAAAATTATAAATGAATGTTAATTAAATTATAATATCATAGTGGGTTATCGTAGTCTACATTACTTTCAAATGAACAATGATTTTGATTGTAATTAAACAGAAAAGATAATTCTTGTGCTGACTACAAGTTTCTGAAATAGTAATAAATTTAAATCCACTACAGATCTACAAGAAAACCAATTTATAAATAAAATAATAATTCAAAATGCTTTGAGATGACATCAAAATAGTCTACGGTGAACTAATGATGAGATGGGTTATTCGCCTGAAAGAAAATGGCTGTTTCGTCGACGGATGCAGCCAAAGATGGCGCGCATGCGCGGTGCCCCGCTCGATACATGCACCCTCCGGTCATAAGCCATTAATCTCACTCATTTAAACCTATCTCAGCTCTATACTCTCAATAAAAAAACGTAAGCATGCACCACTTGCACAGATAAAGTGAACACTTCCACGCACAACACACAGTTAGATGCTTGAAACATCCTTTGCCGCTCCCATCTGTTAGAAGACCTGCGAACAGAAACAGGACACGAAACACGGAAATTTTGGCAATATTTCTCTTGGTTCTTCTCGTAGCGATAGTCCTGATGATAGTGCTACGCCTCCACCGGCTTGTCCGGGCGCAGCAGTAGCCTGTACGTACTGCTGTGACAGGACAATATGGCGGAGACGCGCAAGGCGGCGGCGGCGGGCGTCGGGCAGCGTGTGAGGAGCGCGTGAGGCAGCGTGGCCGAGCGCCGCGCCCCGCCGCCCCGCGCACGCGCCAAGCACCCTGCACCCCCAAACACCCCACCACACCCTCAATGAACACCCTCAATCAACTATCGATTTTCCACTACAAAAAATGTTAATTCATTATCCCTACATTTTCATCCAGCGTGTTGCATTAGCTAATCCTTTAAAAAACATTCAAACGGGATGAAATGATAACATATGCTGTCTTTGCGCGATTTAGGTTATAGGTCGTTGACCCCGCTGATTCGCCTAGTACGTAACTTATTGCGTTCGGAGCGGAATATGCGAGTCTGGGTTTTTGTTCAAGAGGCTCGCACCGGCGCGTTTCATTTCACGTGAAGTGTTATTCACACCACTCTGGCTGGCTGTAAAAGCCACTGATTCATTTAACTTTACCACAAGAAAACTATAAGAGTGTAATCACGACTGTTTTCAACTAATTGCTTTGTATAATGCCTGCAACGCAATATTTTAACAACTCGACGGCCATGTAAAGTGGTAAAAGACTAGTTTAAAAATAAATCTCAGTTTTTGTTTATCCGATTTTTGGTTACATATTTTGTACATGTAAACGAAATTTAAAACGTATTGTGAAAACTTCGTATTGAATAACTGACCGAAATTGCTGTTTTCTTACTCTTACATTGTTTTTTTACTAAAAGTAAATACTATAGATAAAAACAGATTATTACCATCTTTAGCTGTTTACAAAAAAATATTTTGTTCATAATTCTTTATTGCATCAAATATTCTTCAGTGCGTCACTTATAATATTCTACACTACAGTTAATATTCTACACTTCACTGCGTAAACTTACAAATTAATTTCTGTTACTTTGTAACTTGGTAAAAGCTGTTACTTTTTTAATACTTTTCATTATGTTATTTTGAATTTTTTATAGGTGTGTAAATTAAAGTAGAAAAATCATAATATTTATAATGTGGTGGTGTACAGTCACCTGGAGAGAAAAGTAACCCATCTGTTTATAACCACACAGTAACAAATGGGTTACTTTTCTCTGCAGGTGACTGTACATTTTTACGACACGCAAGTTTTTTACCAGTAAATCGTAGTTCTAAACTCGTATACACAGTCCAAGGCCAATTCATTGGCTGTGCCCGCACCCTTTTAATGTGGGGTGAATTGACTAAAACTTAAACTCATGCGAGCTTCTGACCAAAAACTAATGAATAGATACGAAAACCAACATACAGAATACATAGTAGAACTGAATGAATACATACCAAGTGACCGGTTAAATCTATTGACACATATTTATCCTGGTTTATAAATATCATAATTTAATAAAATATTTAATTGCAAGGGAACAAAAACATATATATGAATGTATAAATGCCAAACAATTTTTACGTGCGAAAATTAATCATAAAGTCTGGCCCTTCACCCTTCTGGTTATTCGATTAATCGTTTCACCTTTGAAAGGACAAAAACTGCGTTACGTTTGCTATTAGCCAATTTGAATATCGTAAACAACTTTCTCGATACGCTTATCATTACAGTTTCTACCATAGCCAATCGACTGTACTATGTTTTTGTGATAACTTTTTGTATGGGACAATTATATCGACGTAACCGTTCGTTTGCGGATCAATGAACTGCATATTTTTCAAATATTTTGTAACAATAAGAAATCAACGTGGTTCCTAAATAATTTGTTTGGAAAAAATGTATAGAAGATATATATATTTTTCGGTATGAGGTAACATTTTTATACTGAGAAGTAATAATTAAACTAGAATATATTAGAATCTGTGGAGCGATTGAAGTAGAGCTTACATATCAGTGACAAGTCTATCCAAATCCGTAAGTCGTTTCATAAGCAGGAACAAACGCACCGAGAATCAGACAAATTGAAAAAATCCAAAATATGACAAATAAAAATAAAATTTATGTAAGTAGGTTACACAATTTTAATTTAAGACAACTTTTTATTTTGTGTTATCACAATATATTTCATAAAAAAACGAAAACTTACTTTTGACTAAGCAATTAAATATATAAATAATTTATTTAAACATTTTCATCGTAGATAAACGATGACGATGACCCTAAATGTTATTTTGACTCGTATGAGTTGCAAAAGGACTATACGAGAACATTTCTTGACAAAGAACCCCACATTACAGTTTAGGAAGATAAATTACCAACTTCCACACTGATTTATGCTCAAAAAACTCAGAAAAAGATCTTTTGCGAGACATCCATCACAACTTTCAAAGGGAGATTATATCTCCTGAATTGTAATTCTGGTATTTGTTATCTTAATCACCTCGTCAGGTTTGAAGGTAAAGTGAAATTAGAAACCACAGGTGTTTAATTTTTGGAATATTAAACATCTACCACTTTTAAATTACGCTCAAGATTCAGGTATGTAATATAGTGAGACCTAACAAAGCTGAATCATAATAAATAAATACCAAAATAGATAAATATCAATTTTAATATAAATTCTGCGTTACTTTGTACTTTGAAACCTTTTTTTTCTTACTATAAACCTAAAACTAGTAAATATATTCCAAAGCTAGTTTTATTTTTTATGCTTGAAAAAGCCATCGATGCAGCCGCCCGAAAGCAAGAATATGGAAGGGAACAAAAGAAGAAGACACCATAATACAGTAAACTGTATGTTAGAAAGAAATAAATATATTCAGCCGGAGATGAAATGCGCAAGCCGTAAGAGGGTGAATTGTAAAGCAGCTGGAACACTAGGATAAGTTCATTTTCAATAAAATAAAAGGTTTTCAGCCGACGCCGACGGTGTCTTTCTATTACGCGCCAGTTCAGAACTGCAGATATCTATTTTCTGCATCACATAAGTAACATTACTTCTAAAAGAGCTCTCGTAAACCAAGGGCTTGAACAGAGAACATAGATAAAAGAAAATACTTTACTGAACATAATTATATTACCAACTCATTTATTAGTTAGGTTAGGTATACAGGTTTAGAATAAAATGTTACTATCATTATTATGTTTTAACACTTACAAATATCTTTAAGTAAACCGTAATATACTCGTTTTCGTTTCGTTCGAACAGTAAATATATAAATGTACAATAATACAATATATTCTTACATAAAAACTAAAGTGAAACAAAGAGACCGTTAATATACGTACCTATATATATAGAAAGACTAGCTGCCAGGACAGACTTCGTACTGTCAAGTTTTTTTTTTTATTAAAACCTTCCATCTATTCTATCTTTCAAGTTGGATCAAACTGCACACGGTGTGCAAATTTGATTAAAATCTGCTAAATACTTAAGGAGTCTATCTCGGACAAACAACGTGACACGTAATTTATACATATTAAGATATAAACTGGGGTATATTATTCAGCCTACTTTAAAAAATAGAACACAAATTTACATACATCGTGACTTGACATAAATTCTGTTGCATATTATATTTATTCTTCATATTATGTATAGTCTATTTAAATATTTTTAAAGTAATATAAACTGAAATTTTTTATCTTTTTTCTAAAGCTCACGAAATCAATTTATAAAATAGTAACTGAAAGTGGGCAAAGAACTGGACCAGACAACCAAAAAATACAAAAAGTTGCAAAGAAAATCACATCTTCGAAAGTAATTTTGATATTATTATTCGATGTTGCGTAGCCGCTCGAGCAACAAGCCAATGTAAAACTTCACCCAAAAAAAATAAGACAGGACAAAATAATGAGCAAACTTGCTAAGAACTTAGCTATTTTACTGTGAAAGGAGAAAGGACATTTTTATGGATGGAACGAAGTTCCTTTCGATTAATACTAAGCGACCAGAAGTCTTCAAGGGTGCGACATCAGTGATACTGTATGTACAGCCATAGTATGTGGCTGTCTTATTTACTCTTCGGTTCTGGTCACCTAGTACTCGCTTTAATTAATAAACAACGGCAAAAAGTATCGTTACAACTTTTCCTCTTATTTTTTTCCGTCTAGCCCCCTTTCGCAACGCGCGATAAGTAACTTCGTTCCAATTACAAGAATATTGACTTAAATCAAAACTATTTGCCACAGTCACAGACACTTGAGACAAACTTTGATGAAAACTATACTACGGAATAAATGAGCCCAAATTTTTGGAGCCCAAATACCTACAGTATCAATGTAAAATAGGTACTCACCCGAAATATTAAGAAACTAGTAATGAAGCGAAGAGCTTCGGGTCAAATAAATAAATAAATAATTGACGTGTGGTGTGTTTAACTTTTAAGTGTTTTATAAACTTCAATCCTGTTTCCCAAGTGAACATTTACATTTCCCGGAATAAAAAGTTTACCAAAATATGACCCGGAGTATGGGTAATTACTATACCAAATTACATCGAAATTTGGGTTTTCGTGATGCTTGGACAAACAAACAGACAATAATACAGACAACAATCCTAAAAAAAATGATTTTGTGCTGTCCCTTATTATTTAAGTGCCTCTTAATCGAAATTTTGAAAAATATCCAATAAACTGAAAAAATGCCAGAACATAATTGAAACTGGTCGCCTGAATTTTAAATTTGTACGTTGCCTTCAGTTTTCAAATTAAAATGAATAATAATATTGATTGTCGCAGTAATTTACGTTCTGTTTACTTTGATCGGTTAATTTGACAATGACAGAGACAGGAACTATGAACAACGGCAACGTTCCAAAGACAATAAAAATATATTTTTTGCTGTGACTTGTTTGTTTTGATAACATGTATAAATTTTGTTTCAAAATGTTTGTAATTTAAATATACGAGTACTCAAATTTTTACTATTAAAACTACCAAAAGTTTAAAAACATATCGAAATTGTGCCTATTAATACTGGATGATGATTGCTTTATTTAAACTGTAATTTCTGTTTAGTTTGTAATTCATAAAACACTGGCTGTTTGCAAACCTTAAAAATCAAAAACAAAAGTCGTTCGATTTCGATTGATTAATCATTTCAGTTAAACAGAAGTGAAAGCCTGACTGAAAGCGTCAATTCGTATTTGCTTTACCAAAACGGTGTCAGTTATTAATTTGGTGGTAAACATGATGGTGTATTCCAGTGGCGCGCTGGGTGGCGTGGAGGTTCTGGATGGAGGGTTGGTGGGTGGTGAGCTGACGGCTCACGTGCTGAGCGCGCAGGCGGCGGCCCACGCAGCCGCCACCGCCGCGGCTCATCAACAACAGCAGCAACAGATTGCAGTACAACAGATAAGTAAGGGTACTTAACGTTTTTCTTATTAATAGATTTTTAACTAGTCTTGTAGTTAGTAAGACCAATATTAAAGTTTTTATAGCGCCGTTCTTGGCTGAATTTTCCCGCCCTAGTTTTTGCGTTTTTATGATGAAATGTAGTACTAATAACAAATGTTTTTGAATATTAAAAATGAACAGATATTCCTAGTGTTGCTAACATATTTTTAAAATAAGAATTTAATTTACTAATAATTAGTTGGTTAAATGATTTTTACACATTGCAAGTGATTTCTAAATTGATAAATAGTATTTTCATAGCATTTATTAATATTTCATTTGATTCAGCTACTTGCTACTGCTTTCTACTTATTTCAAGTTGTGTGTTAATAAAATATTAATACTCTCTATAGCGATTCAATATATATTTTTCAATAATATAATAATTTGCCTGTGTTTGTTGTATTACGGGTAAATATTTTATTATTTGTTATTTTACATTTTTATCTTATTAGAAATTTAATTTGATTTAGTGGAGCTACTGCTGATATTAAAGATATTTTTTTACTTAAGTATATTGTGCAATATTTATATGTGTTGATCTTTGATGGGCTCTCATTTAAATAAAATTTATTAATGTGGAAGAGGAAATTGTAGTACATTTGTACACAGTGGTACGTACAGAGGACTAATGGTGAGAATTACCATGTTTAGCTGCTAGGTGGTAAGTGGCGGCACCTTTACAGTGCCTTTATGTAATATGAGATATTCCTGATATGGTTTAAGTTGAATATCCCCATTTAACTTATTGGGATATGAACACAAACATCCCAAGAAAGAACCCTGTTTTTAAAGATTCCTGGGTAATAAATAAAAGATAATAAAAAACTGGCTTCTGTGGTTAACTCTACTGTGGATCTAGTTGCTTTAAGGAGCTGGTGAAAGTGCTTAAAAGAAACCGATGTTTACAAAAAATTCTATCATCTCAGTACCTATTATTGCTCAGTTAAAGCTGGAACTCTCGGTACCAGCCTTTTCCTTGACTGGGAAAAACATTAACAACAAAACATTTTAATGTAGGGGCCATCCATAAATTACGTCACACGTTAGGGGGAAGGGGGGGTCGATGTAGTGTAACAAGGGGTCAGAGGGGGGTCCTAAATTTCGTGACGTCACATTTAAAATTCGAATATTGGTACTTATTTCAGAACTGCTGTTTTAATTTAATGATTTCTAGGTGTAAAATTTCATAATGTGACTTCACACTAGGGGGGGAGGCCTCACAAATGTGACAGCTGTGACAAGGATGGGGGGAGGGGTCAAAAGTCATGAAATTAGTGTGATGTAATTTATGGATGGCCCCTAGTCACTGGTCAGCCATTTCATTTGTAGCTTTTATTGTTCAGTTGCTTTAAGACCACCAGGTTTATTAGATTGGATCTTCTCTCACTGATCATGGAACAATCATCATCTGTGGTTACAGTCATAATCTGAATTTTACTAAGAAAAAAATAACCGACTTCAAAATAACTCAAAAACTACTTGTCAGATCTACTTCAAATTTCAGTGGGACCACATGACAAGCACCAGCTTTCGTTTAAAAAATTAATCATCAAAATCGGTTCACCCAGTCGAAAGTTCTGAGGTAACAAACATTTAAAAAAATACATCGAATTGAGAACCTCCTCCTTTGAAATCGGTTAAAAATATTAGGTTTTAATGTCTGACATTCACATCCTGTAGGTTGTAAGGGGCTGTGAAATTGATGTGGAATATCATTTTGGAGAGATGAGGACAGCTTGCAACACTTGCATTGCATGTGTGTCACCATTGATTTATCTATGGAACTGTACCTATATGTTTACTTATATAATAAAGAATATGCTGAAGAGATTTTTAATTGTTTGAAAGCACTAATCTCTGGAAATACCAGTCAGATTTGAGTAGGTAACTCTTTTTGTATATGATAGCCAAATTCATAAAGAAGGCTATATTATGCTAATTCTTGACAAAAGGATTTGCTTCAGGGGTATGGGTATTAATGCTTAGGTACCTGAAGCAGAGCAATGGGTGGCTTACAAATTTATCTTATAATTTATAATTTGTATAATTTATAAGTTATCTTCTTTGTTCTCCCACTGCCCTAAGGCAATGGCAGATAATGCTTTTAGCATTAAGTCCACCTTTTGTTCCATTACTTGTGTAAGGTTCAATAAAGAATAAATAAAAATAAAATTAAAAAAAATATTAGTCACATCTAAGTTAAGCAACGCATATTTAGCCACCTAACATACCTATTTATTTTGTTTGAAGCACCTCCAGGCATATAGATCCGATTTCGTTACTTATTGTTATCGTAGCATCCATTGCTGGTTTTGCAATGACAATTGTCAAATGAGCTGGTGGTTTTTGCCATCTGATACATACCTAGTTTTTTCTTTGAGGTGCCGCTATAAGATTGTTTTAGTAAGCGTAGCATCCATTGCCTGTTTAGTAGCGACAATAGTTAAACGTGCCGGTGTTGGTTCCGCAGAGACGTCGCCGTCGTCGGGGCGGTCGACGCCGGTGGCGAGCGGCGCGGGCAGCGCGTCGCCCTCGCCCTCCAAGCTGTTCGTGGGCGGGCTCAGCTGGCAGACCAGCTCGGAGAAGCTGCGGGAGTACTTCGCCATGTTCGGCGCCGTCACCGACGTGCTCATCATGAAGGACCCCGTCACACAGGTGAGGCTCCGGCCGCTGCAGGCGGCTGACGGTGAGAGGTGGTGGAAGAGCTTGGGGCTTTTGAAGTACGCTATTGTTTCGATATTTCCATCTGATTATAATAATGTCTTCAGAGAAGGAGTCTCGGTTAGTTCGACATTATGTGGAATAGCATCAAGCACTAACATATAAAAAGTAAAATAAACTGGGCAAGTGCTTGTCAGGCCAAGCGCTATGTAGGGTTCGGAAGTAGTAAGTTTATCGACTATTACTCATTAACTACTTATGCTAACATAGCTGTGACAGATTTCCTTGTAAATTCATCATATTACAACCTATTTTTGAGATTTTTTCAGTTATCCATATAGCCAGCAGGGAGGGGGGACACTTGACTCTAACCAAAATTAGCACTTCTAAGGCAAATATTTCGCAAACGGACCCCTAATTCCAAAAATGGTCTTATAAGACCCATAATATTTTTGGAAGACCTTTTCAACGATATCCCACACTATAGGATACGCGACGAATAAAAATTCATCCTCACGTTACCTGTACGAGAGGTATCTTGAAAAAAAAAATGATTTTCAATATTTTATTGTACGATTCTGGAGTTTTAATAAATATGTATCTCCATGCCAAATTATAGTTTTCTAGCACTAAGGGTCTGTGCGCTTTGCTTCAGACAGACGGACAGACGGACATGGCGATCCGGCATGGTAACCAATGCGCCACACGGGTCGTCGATACAGCAATATTTGTATATTTGGGGTGTATGCTTCATTAAAGAAGTAAATCCCACAGGGATTGGCGATAGTGGACTTTACTGTCAGTCTCAAAAGCTCTTTCACCACCTACGTGTTGTTTGATAGTATAATTTTAATTATGCACCTGTTGTATTTACATTGACAAGCCTAGAGTATCCTCAGAAATGGACCTATATATTTTTTAATTTTAAAATTTCAAGCTGCATTTCGTTTTTGAAGAAATGTATTCAAGGAAATTGTAATTTTTTGGTCACCATTTAGGATAATTATTCTAAACCTATACAATATACATACATGTCTTTTACAACGTTTATTATACACTTGAAGATTATTTTTAATATTTCAGTTTCATAATGTACTCCTAGGTAAATGAACGATATTTTCATCTCTATTACTCTAGGCTTGTTGTATGAATGTTGTCTGTGTAAATAGTCATTATTACGATATTAACACGTGTTTCTCCGAAGACGGCGGTGTAGGCATCCCGCGGCGGAGAAGTCGACTCTATCGGTCAGTGCATAGAGATTGTAATCGTTCAACAAATCAGTTGATTGGACATAGACGTAGGATGTGTTCTCTGGTGAGACAGATGGTTTGCGCTGTGCCTGTGGATACAAATGTTACGGTGATATTTATTTGTAACGGTAAATGCGGCGAAGTACTTACGTGATTGATATACATGTGTCATATTTGAACATACAGATATGCTAGCCGGTTTTTAAACACGTAGATATTACATAATGCTTGAATTCTCAAATGTACTTTGAGATTGTCAAAGTACTTACTATAATTACAATAATATAACATATTTTGAAAAATAATTCTGATATATTTCTATAGCATTCATCATACTTAAATATATTTAGAAGTTATTGAATTATGGAATGTTTCCGGATTTGAACCTTAAATTAAATTAAAATAAACTATCTATTGCCAAATATGCATTTAGGTTTGATTACAGAAAATCATTGTGTTATAGTAATTTGTACATTTTTATTCACAGCACAATAAGAAGTAATAGTTGGGCTATGGTTGACATAACTATATAATAATGTAGGGTAATGTACACAATGAGACCATAGTCGAGGCATGCTAGACACTAACCATAGATAGGTACAATGTACATGTCTAACAGTACAGTAACAGCTCTGTCTTGGAACGTCTTCTAACCCACTTCTATGGTAGATCCCCGTAAATATGGTGTTGCCATGCTGAAGAAAGTATTTTATTTTGGTTTGGTAGATTTTTCAATATATAACTTTTTATCTTTTTGTTGTGGTAGAAATTATAAAGTGCTAAGTGGCAACATTAATCGAAATTTCTTCGTATATTCAAGTGTTTTACTTTTTACTAATTAATTAGATATTATAGCTAATTTTAGGTATTTCTGAACTATGAATAAGTAAATAGTTGAAAATTTGCGGAATAACTTAGTTTAAAAGTAAATTTAGCTTAGATTGGCAAGATAAATGAGAAAGCTCCCAAAATGGTAGACTTTAATCTTTAAGGGTCTAATTAGTAGATTTTACGGGTCTTACTGCTTGGTAGGTTTTGATGGTTTTAATAAATTGCTAAAACTTTGATCTATCTATATCTTTAATAAATTAACTCAAATACATGATGGTCCATTTTCATGTAATTGTATTTAAGCATTTCCATACGTAAGTTGAGTCGCATGACGTCATCGTACCGACGAAACCACTCAATACTTATTTTGTATTTATTTCTTCAGACATAATGTGATAGTCGTTCCAATCATTAGATTCGCATTGTTCCTTCGTACAGTTCGTACCGACACAAGCGAATCTTGCAAAGTCAATGCGCGCCTGCTCTGAAGAGTCCTGTATATTAATTATGTTACATAGAAAAATTAAATAACTGTAATTTAGTTTAAAGAATTCAATCATCTATTAGTATTCAATACATAAAATTACCACCGGTCACGGACCTAAAAAAAAGACGGACGTAATCCCAATAACAAATTCAATGAAGCATCAGTAATAACAACTCTATATTCGTACAAGTACATACACCCACACATTGACACCATACTGCGTCAATCGCGAATCAAAAATTACGCACACATGGTAAGCGGGCGGCCATTGCTATGCTTCACTCTCGATTAGACGAGGTTACGTCCGTCTTTTTTTCAGGTCCGTGCCACCGGCTTAGAAATTTTACTAAAAGAATACCTACAATATGTAAGTTAAGAAGAACCGGCAATAACTCAATAAGTGAAGTATCAATTGGTACATATCCAATAAAAATTTTATTCTTTATTCTCGTAAGAGCTCGCGCGCATGATGTAGCTCAAAAAAGCCAATAACCATATAAGTAATGTTTTAATACAGTATAATATTTTAATACAGTAAAATTAATAAAATGATTAGTGTGTAATTGGTGCGTGATTGTAGTGGCAGAAATCCATCGCCTGTCGCTTGGTGATGAAAGTCAACAAAGATCTTTAATTTTGAAGGAAATGTAGATACATAGTCTTAGAAAATTATTGAATGTCCCAAAATATAAATTTTCCTTTTACATCAAGCTACAATTGTGCCGTCGGTCTGATCATTGGTTGAAAATTAACTAGTATATCTTATTTGTGCTCGCTCAAGTTGAAGTTTGCATCTCACAAGAGACAATTTGAGTCGGATAGAAGGAGCTTAGATTGGACCAGATGTTGGATCAGATTGCAGCCGCGCTCCAATGATTAGACCTGATGCAACTCCGTTTGAAAGGGTTTGTGTGCGATGAGCAAATGATGATTACAACTTATGTAATTGGGTTTTGTCATAGATATTTTTGTGGTATTAGTTTGGTTTTCCAAGTTTTTGTTATTTTTTCTATTGATAACTACATAACGTCCGTGTACCGCTACTGAAAGCTCGGCCACCGAGCCGCGCCCCGGTCGTCGACCCCGCCCCGCGCCTGCTGCCCCGGTCCCCGGTCAATGTAAGATAAGTCACCGATAAACGGTGGAAAATTTGCCATCGACCAGTCGATCAACAACTGACCGCGACATCTGAATTGCTTACAATTTAGCAAATTTAGTAGAAGAAAGCAAAAATAGTACCTACATACCGGTAGAGGATTTAATGAGTTGACATTTAGATAAATATGAAATTTAGAAAATTATGATAATATAACAGTTTGTATACTAAAACGGCTCCGTATGAATGTTATGTTATTTTAAAGAATCGCAGCATCAGTTCGTAGTGGCGTAGTGTAGGTACTAGGTACTAGGGCCGCACGGCGCGGGCGGAGGTCGACGCTGGGTCGACGCAGCCGGGTAGCGGGTACTGAAGGCGGCCGCGCGCAGCGCTCGCGCGGCTTCGGCTTCATCACGTTCCAGGAGGCGGCCTCCGTGGACAAGGTGCTGGCCATGCCGGTGCACACGCTGGACGGCAAGCGCATCGACCCCAAGCACGCCACGCCCAAGTCCGCGCCGCGCCCCGCCAAGACCAAGAAGATCTTCGTGGGCGGCGTCGGCCAGGACACCTCCGCCGAGGAGGTGCGCGCCTACTTCACGCAGTTCGGGCTCGTCGAGGACGCCGTCATGCTGATGGACCAGCAGACCAAGCGCCACCGCGGCTTCGGCTTCGTCACCTTCCACTCGGAGGAGGCCGTGGAGCGCGTGTGCGACATCCACTTCCACACCATCAAGAACAAGAAGGTGGAGTGCAAGCGCGCGCAGCCCAAGGAGGCCGTGGCCGCCGCCCCGCTGGCGCTCGGCAAGCGGCTCGTGCTGCGCCCCGGCCGCGGGCTGGTGTACGCGGCGGCGGGCGGCGTGGGCGCCGTGCCCGCGGTGGGCGCGCACGCGTACCGGTACGCGCCGTACGCGCTGCCCGCCGCCGCCACGGCCGCCACCGCGCTGGTGGCGCCGCCCGCGCCCGCGCCGCAGCCCGCGCTGCCGCAGTTCGGCGCCGCCTACTCGCTCGCCGGCGTCGACATGTCGTCCTTCCAGGGCGTCGACTGGGGCGCCATGTACGGCCTGCCCATGTACATCTAGACGCGCTAGCGGCCCCGCCCGCTCGCCCCCCGCCCGCCTGAGGAGGTTAGGTTGTCCTGCGCTGGCAGCTTTTTTATTTTTTTCTAACAGTTCCTACACCCTCTCGGATTTAGAGATGTCTTGCCGCGTCGCGCGCGCCGACCGTGTCGGGCGACGCGCGCTCCGCTCCGACGCGACGTCCCGTCGACGTTATTTTCTCGACAAGCAATACTTGGCCCGAAGCGGGAAGCAAAGATACGCATTTCGTTTTTTTTAAAGTTAAATATAAGGCGAAGATCTCAGATAATTTAGTTTGAACTTTAAAACGCTAACTAATCCCGTATTATTATTTGTCTTGGATTTGTCCTAGTGTTGTAGTCTAGATAGTGCACGAAAGTTGGCAATATATTGATTGAATTATCACTTCATGTATACCGCCGAGACCGCCGAGACCGCCGAGTGTGTGCAATGAATCTCATCGCAGCTCTGTATTTTTATATTATTTAATTTGTTAAATACGAACATACTCAACGCGGTCGCGGACGCCGGCCGCCCCCGCCCCCGGCCCCGCCGCCCCGCCGCCCCTGCCGCCCCCCGGCCGCCGCCCCCTGTCCGCCAGTTACTTTGCGAGTGACATTAATGTAACGTCTCCCAGCAGTATTATAGTTTCGTGCCATTTTTAAACAAAACTTAATTGTGCCAAAACGCGTCCTTCCAATTTTGATATTTTGTACGTTCTGTCGGACGTCGTAAGCGTATCGTTTTAAATGATTCCCAACATACGACACTGTAAACAAGAACTCTGATAACAAAATATTGTAGAAACATTAAAATACACAATTTTAAATATTTTTCTCAAATAAGACTCGACAATCCCAGTGCTATGATAAGTACTTAATTAAATTATAAGCTTCAAACTATTAATTTATTAACTATTAATATGGTTATCGCCTGGCGGGTGATTTCCCTTTCCCAAACTTACCTAAGTTACATAATGGTGGAAGATAAAACTCAGATTGAAATATTTGTTCCCAATTAATTAAAACGATAACTAAAAATAGGTGGAATAGAAGTAATATAATGTCCTATAAAACCTATGGCTGAAGAAAGGGTGGCGCGAACAGTTAGATCGCCGCCCTCCCCGCGGCCTCATTTATCGCTGTTGTCAAAACAATATCACCAGTAGGGTTGCCAATTGACATTTAAAGGACCTACAACAAAATATTAAAAAATATATTATATATATTGCATTCAACCCATTCATTCAAAGCTATAATTAAGGAAATATTGGCTTATCCACTTTCACTAAATATGACACGTTACCCTAAACCACATGTTTAAACATTATAAAAAATATATTATTACTTGGACTGTGCCGGTCACATTTCATATGCAACAATTGAATCAACCCCGGTCCCTTCCACGTGAGAGTCAGCCCTGTCTCCAGCTGCTGACTGTCGCCAGTCTGTCGATACGCTTACAACGTGGGCGGCGGTGACGTCACCGTGACGCTGCGCGGCGCCCGGCGTCGGCCGTTCGCTCACTCCCACATACATATCTAACTCGAAGCAATCATTACATGCCATTGTATGTATGAAAATGTAGTTTATAGACGCCCAGAATGACGGTGGTCCTTGGATTTTGTCTTCATCTTACAAAATTTCTATAATTGAGGGTAGTTACAAGTGTGGCTTTGGGTAAGGAGTGTGCTGTTGATTAGTACAGTTTTGTTACGTAAATGTATTTCAGTGTGAAATTAAGGAGTTTAAGTATGTTTAAGTATTTTGAAGTCAATTGAATTCTATTTGATTATTTGCATTTGAAGGCGTAATCAAGAGGCTATGTCACCGAGAAGACAAAATCCAACGACCATGCGTGTAGTGGAGCCACGTGGCAGCAGCGTTGCCGGATGCACCATTTAGTGGCGACTGTCACTACTAAGGACTAAAAGGATGTGTTTCACTCGGTTTGATCGCAGACGATATCGGATGGTTTGTCCGCATGCTTCCGCCGCGAGGCTCGCACCGATCTGGGCGAATTTAGTGAGTACGTTTAATTAGTTTAGCAGTTATCAGGGAATGCGAACTAACACCCAGAGTGTCTTGAGACAATAAGCTAAGTATTAAGCCGCTATAGAGAGCCGCCCGCCTCTGCTCGGCCCGGCCCCGCGTTGGGCGCCAAATTTATGTATGTCCGTTTCCTAATATATTGTTAGTATTAATATCGGTTTGGGCTTACGTCGTCTATTGACTACAGCTACTTGAATTCGTCAGGATATTGTAATGTATACATATATTTTTATTACCTATTATTTTTTACCCCAAAAGGTAAGTTTTTAAGAATTTTGTGACGGTAGTTCGTACTTGGTAATTTGTAAAAAATAAGGACTTTTTGCTTACGATATTCATTACTCGAACGTCGGATTGTTGTTGTCTTAGAATTTTTCCAGTATTATTAGATTATTTCTCTAAAGTAATACTCATTCAACTTTCCGACCGCAAATGCAAATTAAGCGAACGTTAACCCGGATCGAAGGGCTCCGATTTGAAATTCAAATTGAATAATGCTATATTTAAACATATCTGTAATTTTGTCAATTTAGTTTTAAAATTGTATCGTTCGTTGCTACTTAAGCTCATTCTACCCTCCTATTAGGTTTTATAGTAATGTAGGTTTCAATAAGTGTATTCAAAAGGTACTTAATTTGTTCCCGTGTAGCGTAAGTAGATATTTTTCACAAGCAATACTCGAAATCTTTACTCTGTGATTAGAAAAGTATTAATACTATAATTATGATTATAATCTAAAATATTAAAAAGACGATTGATGGTTGTGTTTGTGCAATTCCTAGGTTTAAGACGGAAATTTTCGGGGACGAAGTCCCTTCCTCGTGGTACTTAAAGTGACATACATAATAATGTAATCATTGCAAAATTTTTCAATACAACGTCATTACAAAGGCTCAAATGGAACATTTTATTTTTGACCGTGCTCACCCGAGGGGAGTAAACGATTAGAAAAAATGGTAACAGGATAAATTGCCCAAGGAAATAGAGTACAGGAAAATATTTAGCCTCTGACCTTCGAAGAGACTAGACTGAAATCGTGGTAAATACTAATGGGCTACATTGCGATCCAAATGTTACTGGTCCTTACAGTCGGTGACAGTATGGCCTCGTTTCTCGCCGACGCTGACACGGAGTCTTCAAGTCTCACTGAGCAAAAACCTCAATTACAGAGCCGTTGGCGTGACAATAATGTACTTAGTGTGAGTGATCCAGTATTGAATACGGTAGGCTGAGCACAGGCGGGCGGCAGTAGTCAGCAGAGTGCATGCGGTAGCTTAGCCGACCACATTCCCTTGCGGGTCGGCACACTTGTATGTAGTTCTGGTGTGTGGAATATGTATCTTTATTATTAATATTATACACATTATATTCTTCCCCCTCGAAATATGTAAGCTTTATGACATAACGTTATGTCAACTGTGTCTTGTCTTGCCGTGGTGTTCTAGTTGATCAGGATTGGTGGCTCCACCGCACTAGGTTGATATCGAGCCTCGAAAGACTGTATTATTTGTATATTTAATGTGTGTAGTCTGATGGCTAGCGACCGACACACAAGTAAGGTGTTATGGAGCAGCAGCGAACATAGCAGCAGACTGGATGACACGGCGGGGTCACCAGACTCACCAGGTGGGCCGCATGCTCGATTGTCAATTATTTTGTCATACAGTATTATTATTACCTAATTTGACGTGAAAATCGTTCTCGCGTTTCAATAATTTTACCGTTTGAATAGTTGTAGATTAATTTATGAAATTTATTATAAATTTTAAACTACCCACATTTATCTAGATATTTCGTAAAGGTTACATTTCAATCATTTGTAATGAGCCTTGCTTTTGATCCCCCTTTATTTATTCTATATACATTTGTATTACATCTTCCACATGCCAGATCCACTGAATGCTATTTCACATGTAAACACATACCCTTATTATTATTAGCAGTATTCTTAATATAAGTAGGCTAGAAACCTCCTGAGATTACTAGCGATTGTCTCGTTTTGCGTGTCAAATACGATTTTATTATGTTATTGCAGTTTGTGCGCCTCGCGTCGACACTTGCCTGAATCGTAGACACTTCGATGTCTACATTATGCCTTTAGTTTGGAAGTGACAAATGCTGTTTAGCTAAATGGCATTGTTTAAACCCGCTACTATGACTTGCTCGCTCCATGTAAACGTCGGTTGACACGCAAAGCGGCGACCGCCTCGCCCGATGATAACATCCCTTTGTATATTAGCATTTTTTCCTGAAAATTTCAGTATTAGATGGTTGATATTATTATTGATTGTGATGTCTTACACTTTTAGTAACCCCGGGCGGCCGCTTGATATCTTGCCAAAGTTTTAGATAACAGCGGTAGAGGCCCTAGATTTGAAGTATGTACTTAATTTTTTTCATATACCCTATGTATAGTCATCGTCCGGAGCCCGACGACTCTCGAGTCGGCGGGGTCCCGGATGTGCTAACAGAAATTTATTTATATATATTTTATTTTCTCTAAACCACAGTGTATTAATTATTTGATAACGCAACGCCGACGCCGGCTGCCCCGCGGCGCGCGGCCCGCGGCGCGCGGCGCTCGCGCGGCAGCTCGCGGCGGCCGTAGGCTAGACGTAGATTTGTATTTAGCGGTCTTAGTGTTTTGCTCGTACATAACTGTATGTAATGGAGCACTTAGATACCCAATGTGTCATTACATGGATAATATTAGAAAAATGATTGTGTTTTATTTCGCGTCGGGTAGTACCTTTGCGCTGGGGTGTGGTTTGTTTCCTCACAGAACTTCTTCATAGCTTTAGAGTGCACGTTTAATAATGAACAGTAGATTGATTTGCGTGTGAAAATGAGTTTTTTGCAAAAATAAAAATGCAGCCCTGCGTTGGGCGCCAAACCTTAGAGCTGTGGGCTGGGAAGAAGGCGGAATGGTAAGTGGACGTAGTGCGCTCTTGAAGGCATGCGTATATAATTATGTATATTAATTACAATGTAGTTGTTGCGTCTTGAACATTCGTGACTAACACTTCTCGACTCTGGACTCTACAACATAGGCGTAAGGCATGGTTGGCATGGACTTATACGTAAAATAAATTAAACAAAACTCGTATCTTCCAATTCTCACTGTCAATTGTTTCAACAGGCGTTTGCCACACGGTGGTTGTGAAACGTGCTATTAAGGTGTTCCTCCCGGAGCCGGCGCCCGTTCGGCTCGGAGGGGAACATCGCAGACGTAGACACGTAGTATAGACCTTGTAGTGACGCTTCGCTTGAGGCCTACAGTGTTCCTGGTTTATTGAATCTCATTTGCCAAAGACGGCCAAATATGTAGCCAAAAGTTATCGATTTGCTCAAGTGATGATTCCTTTTCTGTAAGAGAGAGCGTCGCAGCGTCAAGTAGAATCAGATGTAAAAGTATTTGGTCACCATTTTATGGATCTCAACAAGATGGCGGCGTCTCAGCTGAGATAGTCGAGTGTAGACCCTGCAGGGACTGCCATGTTGAACATTACTCACTATGTTACGCCGAGTTGCTTAACTATAAGACAATAATAATAATGGAAGACATTGCCAACTAAGACGCTAAATTAATTCTTTGTTGCCATAAGAAAAATACATTCCTCTCTAGTCATTTTAATTAGTGTTTTTTAAAGTGTTTGAAAGTTATTTTGGAAGGAATTTCGATTATAAACAGACTCTAATCTTGCTCAATAATTCTTGCCTAGATGTAGTACGTTCTATTCTATAGAGAAAGCTTACGCAGTAGTGATGTGCCATACACCACATATGCCATAGCACAGCATCGGCAACATTACACTAGTGATGTTCCTTCTTGCTTTTCGCGATTCCAGGATACACTGGACCAATGTAAACAAAAAAATTGAAAATATATTCTTAATTATTAGTAAGGTTATAATATATACATGGATTAATATACAAGTTTTGGATTGGTATAATATAAAGTATGTTATAATGAAAAATAAATAAATTTATGTTGTGTGTTTTAAATGTACGGCAGATGCTAGAGTAGTCGTGTAGTGTAGTGATTTTGAAGTTTTACATACCAATATTAATAGTAAGTTAAGTATGACTAACCGAAAGCAATAACATTAATTATATTATGGTAACGACAGCACGCGCGCGCTGCGGCTACGACACT
Source organism: Thymelicus acteon (assembly GCA_951805285.1). Classification (NCBI taxonomy): domain Eukaryota; kingdom Metazoa; phylum Arthropoda; class Insecta; order Lepidoptera; family Hesperiidae; genus Thymelicus; species Thymelicus acteon. The sequence goes on along the minus strand of OX638214.1, from coordinate 22,927,588 downwards.
GTACGCAACTGTACGTACGATTTAAACTATAAAATTATGCACCTTTCTTGCTGGGTGGGCATGTGTGCACTTCAGCGCGCGCTATTGTACGTGTTAGATTTATTATACACACATACATTACGGAATATTACAATATTTTTGTATAATAGGAATCGGTGTATTCAGTAGCGAGTTGGTATAATGTATTTTAAATCGTGATAAATACGGACACTTACTGATAAGTGACTAGTATGTGATTAACTTGTTTATCGTAGGGCGTTCGATACGCCGCCGCTTGAGGCGTGCGGCCAAATTTCCTTTGCCTTCACAAGACGCGTACCGTGACAGAGTATAATTATATATTATAAGTACGTTATAAATGTCTTTTCTGTGTTTCAATAAAGGGCATTGGTTATATAATGCTCTACTGCCGATCGGCAATGAAACGTTTTGCTAGTTAATAATGGCCTAGTTGTCTCTCACGGTGCGCGTATCCGAACATTATTGCAACGGAATAATGCGACATAGTCACCATGTTCTCGCTAGATTTGTTTTGTATTAACATTAGTTAGCGTCTGTATAAGAATGTGAATCTCCGGTTTTCAGATACTAATCTCAATCTGTTGTGATCACACATGTTTCGTGAGATTTCTCTAAAATACATTTGAAATGTCATCGAGTGCAATGAGATCGAATACGTTTCAAATATATTTTTTGTATTGCTTTATGATATAAATTCGGTTTTTAAAAAACAAATGAGCGACACGTATCTACATGTAGTGCCTACGGAGAGCTTAATTGAATCATAGGTTCTGTACTTACATTCCGTTTTATACGTTTTGGTTGTAATTGCATTTTGTGGTAGTTTTATTTATCGACGATGAAAATAGAATTGTAGATATGGGCTGTTTTTTTTCCACACGAGTCGCTATATTTAAGGAATATTTCGTTTTCTATGTATAATAATTACTTGGAATACCCGTAGTTGTGGGTTTGGGTTAGTAGTGTGTACAAGTATGTAGTATGTATTTTATTAAGTGCGTCAGATTTGTGTTTCCGAGCATAGACTGTCATTTTTAAAACAGTTCATAACATGTTGAAGAGCTTACCGATATCAACTTCCATAGTAGACACGAAGAGCTATATTAATTAATATTGATTATTTATGAAATGAATGATAGCGATGAATCGTCTCGCAGTTATAAACATAATTAAAACATTATGTCTATCGATATGTTTTTCATTAATGAAATAAAATAAATGCAATGTTATTTTTTTATTTAAAGTCTATGCAAAAGGAACATTTTTATTTAGCTTCTGTCGCAAAAAAAAATACTGAATGTTTTACAATAGTGACTCGGCAATACTTTGTAGACCTTTATGTAACTTGGTACTAATACGCCTTTTTTGCATGACATTACTCGTGAAAAACGTGTTGTTCTAACAAAAGGGGCGTCTTTAGACATTACTCAATAGAAGTTTGGGCTCTACGGCCCCTAGCTAGTGGACGCAAGTAGTGCAGGCCGCGCGCCTTCTTCAGCCTTGAAATAAAATTATATATGGTTCATCTTCACTTAGACAAGATTTAGAAATAAACGGTGACACAAAACACAGCTGATCTTTCATTTATCGCTTTTTACCTTACATTATTATGACATTAGACTCGAGACATTTTATTACGGTTGACAACGTAGTTTAGAATGAGCTTCCGGTCCCGCGTTGGGCGCCAGTTTTTCTTTATTAGTTAGTTTTGAAAGAATCCAGATTTTTGGTAGACTATAGTAATTTTGTGGATAGTTTGAAGAGTATCAGACCCTATTTGAAAATAGATGCATGATGACGACGTAAAGGAGGAGTGTGGGTGGCGTGCATGTCGCGGGAGGCGGCGCGGCGGCTCCGCTGGTCAGTCGCTGGTGCAGAAGAAGGAAGACTCTACTGTAAGGTGTGGTGAGACAATACTGAGAATAGTGAATAGTTTGTCTTTCAGAAGCGGTCAAATGGTACGACGCTTTGGAACATCAGAGCGCATGTTGACATCCCACTCATTTCGATTGTAGCCATTATCAGTATTGTCTTTCATCGCTGCTTAGTTTTTTATTTTCCGTAGGTACCTTTAGAGAAGTGCATCCCAGTATATAGTTAAGTAGATAATAGCCATGGTTTTGGGTGCTGGGTTTATAAATAAACTTTCCAAGTAGTTGAATGGTTTAGTTAAAGTTTTTCTTCGTAAGATTATAAACAATTGTGATTTAATATGGAGTAATTGGAGCTGCTTGAAAAGAATTTATATTTCGGATCTCGTAGTACCGTAGTGTCGAGTAGATGGTTTAGAATGACGAAGGCATATCATCTTTGAAACCCCCTAAGACACAGCGTGGTGCCTTAACTTAATAGATCACGTTTTTTTCTCTAAATGAATAATTTTTAAAATAAAATTGCTTTGTCGATGAAAATGCTAGCGTTTTTAGAAGTAGAAAACGGACCAAAGATTAGAAATTTGGAAATGGAGACAATATTTTTTGTACAACTTTTATTTATCCCGTTGGAATATTGAATATGTGATGGAGGTCTCGACCTTGCAATTAATCGAATTAGTTCATCTGTAGTGTATTTTAGAAATTATTGTAAACGGAAAACAATGAATAGAAACCCTTTCTGTAGTAGTACAAAGTAAATTAAGTATTTTGTAATGAACCATGTATTGTATTGTCATTGTTACTGACATGTCTTCCTTGATAAATGATAGACTGAAATTAGTCACCCATTATATAATTTGTTTTCTAACGATATCCCACTACACTGGGATGCACTAGATTTTGTTAACCCGTAAGTATCCATAGATTGTGTAAGGGCACTTGTTTAGATCTGTCAGTTAAGCCGCCTTTTTATGACAGTTGAGTTTTAATATAGATGTCACTACTGTCTTTGGTGGAAAATTAGTAGTAATCTTTCTTTTTTAATCGGGTAACATTAAACAATGTTTTATGGTACAAAGGTGTAGCTCATAATAGTTTAATCCGATTACTGCTAACGTTTCATCAGAAGGCGTCACTTGAAACAAATTTGGTCTGAAAAAGTGCTTTTTCAAAACTACCATAAGAGTATTATAGAATCGTGTAGTTAAAAAACTGAAGAGTGTTCAGTAGAGAAACCCCATGTACGACAAAGTAAGCTCAGTGCCTCATTGTGTGACAATATCTTTAATCACACCATTACCGATATTATTGCATTCATACGATGCATTTACTTTTACGATCTGAATTTTGTTCAGGACGATTGTACCGTGACGAAGATCGTGGCAGGCGATCAGACAGATGAGACAGATCCTAAAATTAACTGCTGCAGTATGTCCGGCTGTCGTTAATTTTGCGACCAGTATGAACTTCCTGTTCGGAGCCGGAAGTATTCGCAAAATTGACGGTAGTTTGAAATCAAAATTGTTAAGGACCGATGTGTGATCGGTTGAAATTATTTTTAACATATCAAATTTAGTTATTTCTAGTCTAGTCAACTGAAAGGACGTATTTGAGATATTTTTAATAACTTGAAGTTGGTAACCATAGTTTTGTTTTGGTTTGAGTTGGTTTAGTTAGTTAGGTTACCTCACTACGGCATGTTCTCGGGACGGTGAGATGTATCCTGGTTGATGAGTCCCGACTGTTGAATCGTAAACTTATTTATTAGTTGAGTTTTGACCTTGTAAATACCTAGCATAAGAATTGTTATTTGAAATATCGTGTGTTTCGATACTAATGATATTAATTAGGGGTGCTTAGATATGGTATTTAAAGTTTCACTCTTAATCTTGTTTGATCTTTGAAATTTGGATATAGATTTTTTCTATAAATTCGAAGTAGTCGTTTTAAACGTCGGGTATTAGTGATCTGATCCACGAGTTTGACATTTTGAATTTAGAACGCTTATAAAGTATCGTGTGCCCTGGCCACGTCTGGCTGCTAGATGAAAAATAAATGTAATAATACATCTGTAGTGTCAGTCTGCTTGCGAGACCATTCCCGCTTTTGTGAACATTGAAGACCTCATAAATTATGATCATCAACATGTAAGTCAGTCATGGCCACAATAATAATCTCAACCTAGTTCTGGGTAAAATAAAATAAATCCCTTAATATTTTAAATGTACACCTACCTATATCTACCAATAATATTAAAACTACACATGCTTTTATCACATCGAAAAGTGTGGTCGAAAAACTGCTGTGTAAATTTTTACATCGTTATTATTCAGTAGACTCAGTGGAGAATCCTTATTTTAATGTAGCGCTCCCCACTTAAAAGAGGACTGGAGGACCTGGCCAGTAATCCATAATAGATAGTACAGGGCCGCTTGGAGCGTGGCCAGCGTGGGGTCTGGTCCCTGACATTAGTGCTAATAGCCATGTACTCGGTGCCCACTAGAAGCATGTCCCGTCTCCCGCTAACTTCGCTAATACCCGACACGCTAGATTTGATTGATATGACGGAAGTGCCCCAAGAATTTGTATATTTAAGCCCATTGTAATCGAAATTATCATATTTACATATTTAGACGGTAGTTTGTGATTTGTAATTCTCATTTTAAAGGGAATGGTATAGATTTTTTACTGTATTAACGATTCGAATATGACAACACAGGTTATTCTGTTATGAAAACGTTTCGATGCTCGATTTTTAAAGTACATTTTTGCGTGTAGATTAACGGACTAATTGCAGCTGTGACTTTCAGTATTAACAAACTTTATGGAAATACAATGGACTCGAAATTGACTGAATTCTTTGGACAGTTAAAATTCTTCAGAGTAACAGTAACTTTTTAATTTTATATCAAAGCTTGTAATAGTCGAAAGTAAAAGAGGAATAATCGATTAATTTTAAAAAAATCTGATTAATTAATGCATTAAGTTATGTAGGTACCATTCAACGAATCACAAATATTGAATATCTTTTCTAAAGTCAAGCTTATTTAACAGACTGAAACCGGAAAAAAAAATTTCAATAGCAAGATTTAGGATCAGGCCCCGCTGTGGCGCCATTTCTTGATGAGTAGCAAGAGGCGCAATCACTGCTCCAAATTACTGCTGCATTTAGTCCGAAAGGCTTCAAATTCGATAAGTTATTGTGTTGTCATATGCAAGTGTGATGTGATCATTACCTGCTGTCTAATAAAAAAAAGAATAACATTTAGGAAATCCTTCCATTTTTGTCTCTTCATATTTTATTGATTAGAAATTCGAGTTACATTGGTATGTTTCATTGTAACTTCAATAAATCAATATTGGAATTCTTGTTTTAACTGTAGGTAGATTGTAATTTTATTTAATAACAATTTTCAAAATACCCACAGATTGTTTGATCCATTTAATGCTTATTTATAATTCCTGCCTTTGACGTACTCTTAATATTAATTAGAATGTGATGATGACGTAGTCGCTCTGTAGCTGCATGAGCGAGACAGCAAGACAAGCGAGTGCTGTAATGATCATGTCGCACTGCCGCGAGAGGTCGCCCCATATGCTAGTCGCGTAGTTGTTAATTGTGAAGGAGATATTTGAATGTACGAGAGTTTCTAAATTAGCTTTGGATATTATTATATATACCTCTACATTAATGCAACGCGGTCGCTGCAGCTCGGTTCGAAATAAACAGTTATTACAAATAAATGGTTTACATTCGACTGATCTACTTTTTATTTATCTTACCCACTTATTTTGTGAAATCGTGAACGGTTTCATTGCGCACTTTTATATAAGTAGATTGTTGATTGGCGCAGATTACACGTACGATCAAAGATTGTGATTCTCAATCCTTCATGATAGATAAAATGAATGTCATTTGTAGGATTTCAGGCTATAGTGTGTTTCACATAAGTCTGCACTTCCCTACTCTCGCTATTATGTTGGAAACTTCTACTTCAATGCTACCAACATGATAGCGAAGTGCACACTTATGTGAAACGCCTACGGCTGGATTCCTACAAATGACATCCATCATAATCTATCCATGCCATAAAATATGAATCCATGTCAAATTAAACTTTTAGAAAGCAGAAAAGGGAAGAGTGAGATCTGATACATTCCTGAAATACCCACCAAGAAATCCACTGGTAGGAATTTACACATAATTTTTTTTGGGAATCCCCCCACTGAAAATGCTCTGATCAAGTGCTAGTAGGACTCGCAAACCACGATTTGCCCTGTCTGTAGATATCCTACTTGTATTGAATAAAGGGGATTGGTAGGCCCCACAAGGCCACAACACAAACTCTAAAACGGGTACGTAAACGGTTGTATATGAATACTTGAGTGAAAGACCAGCGACTTACCTGCGTGCTCCAGCTACAGTAGGTATGCTGAAGGAGTCACTCTTCAGTCTGTACAGTCTAAGGATTTGGGGTTCCGCAGGGGGTGGAAACTAATATAATAAACAACAACATGGGAATATTAGGTTAAGGGGTTAAAGTAATGCAATGTGTACCGTCACGTGAGCCCCGATTCAACGCACACAGCTGGAAGCGGTTCGCAGCACCGGTGTAGTCGCTGCAGCCAAGACTACCACTTCTACTCAGGTATAATGATATTATTTTCCACCACCGAACATTCCACACCGGGTTTCCTTCCTTGGCAGATTTTTCGCGACTCTTCTTTTGAAATCACAATAAGAATCGGCCGCGAGTTTGCCTGCCAGTTTATTTATTTCTACATACCTACAGTTGCTTACATATTCCGAACAATACTCAATAACTACTTAAGCTTTTTATGGAAATTCGTTGTTCGATAGCATATCCACGGATCGTCTGCTTGTGACTGCTAACAAGCTGACGATCCGTGGATATGCTATTGCTAATGCGTTGCTGGCCAAGAGAAAGAGAAGAAGAAAAAATAAAGAACTGACTCATGCCCCCAGCCGGAACACGACGAGTCGTTTGGCAGCTAACTCAAGGAGACGGTGGTAGCGCTTCATGGTGGTAGCTATCCAGGCGAACCCCACAAAGAAATAATAATTCTTAGTAATAATGGTATGAACTGGAATGAAGTAAATCTAATAAGTTGAACTAAATCTAATAGAATGGAATGAACTAAATCTAATAAGCTTACTAATAATGGGAATAAAGCGGCTTTTGTTCCCACTAGTCCGACGGTAGAACTAGTGGGAATAAAGCGTCATATGAGGTCAATGGTATAAAATGACCGTTTCACTTCACTTCACTTTTACACATATGAAATAATATAAGAACAAAACTGTAGGATGCTCTTAAGTCCAGTCAAAATTTAGGGGTAGGAAAACAGCGTAGCGTAAGAAATTGTAATTGTTGGGAAATAAATGAAAGAACAATTTACGTACGTAATTCCATCAGTTTAAATTCTATTTTGCTTGGACTACAAATAATAAAAGTTGGGACTGTTACAAAAGATTTACGCGCGGAGAAGAGGACACTTGCATCTCTATCGGAGCGGTGCCGCGGTGGCGCAGGAAGAATATTTTGCTCGACTACATTAGCACAGAGTTCTGATTGCGTACCTATGATATTTTTGAATACCTCACACTATGAGTAGACGACAAAAAACATCCCACTTCACGTGTAGGGGAGGTACCCTGAAAAAAATTGTTTTTCAATATTTTACTCTACCACATTGATAACGTATAACAAATATAATTATAACGAATGGACAGACGGACATGAGTCATGACGAAACTATAAAATATGATGTGATTAGTCAAGTGGGGTTTTATGAAATAAACATAAAGATGTTTCTCAAATAACGTTTTGTTATAAAACACATTGTTTTCGGATGAACATTCAGACACGCAAACCGAGAAGCTCAGCCAAGAAGATCTGTCTTGTATGTGCGAAATCCTAGCTGGCGTAGGTCATTATTGGCTCGAATCCAAGTGTTATACATTAGAGATGAAACGGATATCCGGGAGCTGCGTGAGCCCGCCCTACCACCACCTTGAGAGGGGCGATTAACACGGAGCGCCTGGGGGCACCTGCGTGCGATAATTCGCCGTGTGGCCCTGTGTCCTGCAGAGGACACAGCTGGGGGATTCTGGGGACTCGGGCGTCCTGCCGCACTCTGAAGTACTATGTTCACCCAGGCACTTGACCTTGACGCGACCTATATCACCCACAGATCTATCGTGGGTATAAAAAATATCGTGGGTATATATAAGATCTATCTATATCTGTGATATCACCATACCACAGAACACATAATAGTTGACCATACATTATTAAGGAGATAAGATACCACGGACACCGTACACAACAACGGGCAGAATCAATATCCAAGAATTCATAGAATGTTCCTACTGACGCAACGCTTCGATTTCAATTAGAACTAATTTCTATCGTAATCCAAATCCAAACAAGCAGATTAAAACACTGGCCACTGGGGCTGGTGTACCAACTTGCTTTAGTCTACAGACCTCCGCGAGGTGGCAGCAGCAGCATCCTGACGCTTGCCTACTTACCTACCTGTAAGTTCGATATCTGTGAGGAAACTGTCAATCACCGTACGGAATAATAATTTTGGATGCCCCGTCAACCTAAACTTGAGTGGAACCCCTGCCCGCGGTGTAGGGTACACGCTGGAGTGCTGGCTGAATGAACGGAAAGGGCCAGGGTTAGAGGTTCTTTGTTGTTAACGGTCGTTTCTATATTCTGCGGTTCAGTTTAATACCCCGATGGTACGAGGTGGTAGGATCTTTTACGAAAAGTCTTTCAAAACCATTGAAGTATTATTGGAACGAAGTTCCTTATCGCGCGTTGCGAAAGGGGGCTAGGCGGAAAATTTGGTAACGAAAAGTTGTAACGACACTTTTTGCCGTCGTTAGTCGTTACAATTCGTGCGGCGTCGTTACATGTCGTGCGGCGTGCGCATGTTTCTCTGTCTGTCTCTCTCTCTCTCTCTTATAGAAAGCAAGCCAGATATTTTCGTTTCTTGCAGTAAGTACTAGGATAGCAAAAACATGCAGCTAGTGTGCCAAAACAAATCTGAGGTATTAAATTTCTCATCGGCTTTGTTCACCTAGTAGCAAGCTACTAGATTTGTTTTGGCACACTCGCTTGCATGTTTTTGCTATCCTAATATGTACTTACTGCAAGGAACTTCGTTCCATCCGGGTGTCCGTTGACACCTCTCAAGTTTTTATTACTAGCATATAGAACCGACACCGCGAACACAATGTATGACCCAATGAATTGGCGCCGATCGGCTTCAATTTTTAATGGATTCGTTCGGTTTTGAAAGGAGAACGGAGGCTCAATTTTGAAAATAGAACCTCCCGGCGGGACACACATTTTGTTCGAGATGTCTGTTCTATGACATTATTCTTCAATGTTCAAAACAGTTTTCATTTCATTTCCTTTCTTGCTAGTTAGTATATTTAGTTACTATAAAAAGATTGTCTTGTAGCCATGATTTAACGATATTTCAGTAGTCACATGGAGTTGAAAACTGAAACAATTTAATTGCGCGCTCGAGGCGAAATATATAAAAAAATGAGCATTAACTTGCCGCCTAAAATCCATAAACAATTTTTGTTGTTAAAAATGGCGCTCACGAATTTTTCATCGCGTTTACAAAAAAATCAAAGCGTATTCCGTTGTACGTGGAAATAATTCAAATCGCGACATTGTACTACTCGCCGCGGCTGCCGTGTGCTAAGGCGATTGCACACGTGACGCGCGCGGGCGAGTAACGATAAAAATATTAATATTGACAATTTCATTTCAAAGAAGTGTAAGATTTGGTTTAGATAAACTTTACACGGAGAAGATGACATAGCCACTCGACTCAAAGGCTGAAACCGCAGGGCCCCGGGGTTTATAAAATAAGCCAGCTCCACTAAATAATTGATGCTGAACTTGACGGCGCGCGCCGATAATATGACGACCCCGTAGCCTAGTTGGTAGCGACTCTGCCGGCGAAGCGAACGAATGTGACAGAAAAATATTTGTACTTGGGTCATAAGTGTTATTGTGATGTGTTATATTATGTGTCGTCCATGCCACCCGCGACATAGGTAAATCCTACTGCGGTATGAGTGTGTAAGCGTTTATTATTATATTATTATAATTATTATATGTTTACTGTTATATGTAATGTTTATATGTCTATATTTAATGTTTATATCTCCACCACAGTAAATGATCTTCCTTTGATTAAAGTTGGTTTTCTTTATCTTTACTATATTCATTAATTCCTGATAGGTCTAGGTGTTGGTACTGATAAAACTTACCGTTTGGCTGAAAAGTGCACCCTGTTATTTGACCTTGAATTATTTTTGATAACGTGGGATCGATGGGGACTTCATTTTTATTTTGTAATGATAGCCCGAACATCGTACATACCAATTTCTACTCTAATCCGTCTAAGCTTGAATGAAGAAGCTTGGCTGGACTGATACGGTATAAGTTAGGACCTAAGTTAGTCCGCGCATGAAAACGCGAACAAGCTAACGCTTCTACAGGATCTTTGTAATTTGGATCTTACAATTAATTAATTAATGGCCATCGCCCACATTTTTACTAAACGTAGTTAGTAATACGTTTTTAGTTTAGGCGTTACGTCGCAACTCGTTTCCCTCTAGAGGTGGTGGAGATACCTATATATTATGATATTCTGGCTCATGCCGCCGGTTTGTTTCCATTGTATTGTTGGAATATCTGGTGATGTGTGCGGGATGAGGGCTGAATGGAATCTGTGTCATGGGCCGCCAATTTGTTGTTAACTATTGTCCGTTTTTGTATTATGTACTACTAATTAGGTGAGTATACAAGTCTCTGAACCACAGTTTTGCTGTAGTTTTGTCACAACACAAGTAACTGAATGTGAAACGACCTAACTTATAAGACAGATTTTCCAAAGATTTTATTTTATTTGTGTACTTTGAAACATAACAGGCGCCGAAATTTATTTCATACTTTTCTTCCTGTGTGTATAGGTGCTTACATTGTAGTTAGGTATGTAAGCTTAACTGTTGCATCTAAAACGACGGTTATAAGTAGTAAGTACCTAGATGTATTTCTGGCTTTAGACACCTTAAATCCTTTACGACAGCTTAGCCGTTTATGTTGTTATGAAGATGAGTCTAGCTCTTCAGACTTAACTAATACATTAAGGTATATAGATATAGTAATCATCGAATACAAATAAATTAAAACTGTACCTACCAACGACAAATTAATAATATCACAATAATAGGTAAGTGTAAATAAAATTCGATTCGCAATATTACCTATCTCCTGAGTTTGGGGCTAATGTAAACGCGCCTTACGCGTAGACAATTAAAAAAAATCGAAGCCTGTGTGGTATTGCGCGAGAAAGCTTTAGAAAAAGAAAGAACGAATCCAAAATGGCAGAGGCGTATGTACTATGTATACACGTTGTGCTAATGGCGAACACTTGTAGATGCGATTTTTTTTTCAACAAAAACACGATGATCATGTCGAGATGTTCGATCGAGGGCGATTTTGCAATCCATGCAGGATTTTAGTAACCTTCTAACTCCCACAGAAAATGTTGTTCATACATCATACATCATTCATTAATTAATTATATTAATTTAACTACTATCGATGCTACTGACTGAAAGGCAAGTCAAACAACGCACACCCGGAGCCGGAGACCCTGGACTAGAAGCATAAAACTTTATACAGAGGTTTCTTGTAGTGGGTAAGAGCTTAAATAAAGTATTTTTGAAAATTTATCCCATAAAGAGGCAAAATGGCGAGTAAAAAAAACAAAAAAAAATATCCTCCGCGAACGAAGTCTCAGTCTCATCTCAGTTTACTTTAAATAAATATAAAAATACTCTCAGCCCTAACCAACGCATTAAAAATCATTTAGGTACGTCGCTGCGTGGCGCGTGGGAAATGTTTAGAAAAAGTAAATTTTAACCGTAATGGCGCAGGCGTGAGAGGGTTCCTAATGCTAGACTAATAACCGCCCCCTGTGGTACCTGTACTCTGTAGGCTGAGCTCTGTCCGATGCAATGATTTAATTGTATATAGAAATCCGGAAAAATTGAATAAAGCTCATTGAAGTAAAATGTCATAGAACAGACATCTCGAACAAAATGTGTGTCCCGGCGGGAGGTTCTATTTTCAAAATTGAGCCCCCGTTCTCCTTTCAAAACCGAACGAATCCATTGAAAATTGAAGCCGATCGGCGCCAATTTATTGGAACATACATTGTGTTCGCGGTGTCGGTTCTATATTATATGCTAGTAATAATACTTCAATGATAAAGCTCTAATTTTAGATTATTTTTACACTTATAGCCTGTCTATGAAAACATAATTCGCAGCCATAACACCTGATAATTTTTTTTCGAATAAACAGTTGCTGCTAGCCATATAGGCTTTACAGGCGACGGCTTTAAGTCGTCTTCTGTCAAAGCTCATCTACCTGCTCTACTTTTTCATGTCGTCACCAGCCAACACCGTCGTTTATAACCTGGCTCCACCCCACATTCATATCCGGGGATCGTCATTCACATTTCGATATTTACGTCACTTCCTGCCGCGCACGTGTAAACTGTGATCCGAGCTTCTAACGTCGGTGCTTCCACTTCGGTACAAACTTGCTAATGGTCATGGGTGACCGGGGACCACTAACCATCACCGCTCGTTGAGTCGTTTCTGAGATAAAATAAAATATAACAAAATAAACAACAAAAATTCTAAAAATAAAATTGTCATCACTATTTCCCGTAGAATCAAGATACCATGCCATAGGATCTATCGGTAAAAATACCCCAATAACAATAGGTAAATACACGGTAAATGCCATTGAAGTATTATTACTAGCATATAGAACCGACACCGCGAACACAATGTATGTTCCAATGAATTAGCGCCGATCGGCTTCAATTTTCAATGGATTCGTTCGATTTTGAAAGGGGAACGGGGGCTCCATTTTGAAAATACGAGTATAACCTCCCGGCGGGACACGCATTTTGTTCGAGATGTCTGTTCTATGATATTATATTTTAATGGGTAAATACCTAGTTTTCTCAAATATACAGACATCAATCATGTACAGTCTAATTAAGTAACATTTTGTTTATTCTGTAAAATTTTTGCCGCCAAAATAATTATTTCTAAAGCTCGAGTCACACCATAGAACCAAAGAGAATGTAATCAAGCCCATTCATTCAGCCACAGCGCATCAGCTAAATGGTCTATGAACGAACAGATAACATAATGTTATTTATGATGTGGCGGGAATTCATAACTTGCGAATCTGTGGACCATGTTTTTAAAAATCAATACTCAGCTTAGCTTCACAGCAGTGATATTGTCACAGTCACATCCAGCTTCTTTGGAAGTTTGGGCACACAAGCCCGATACAATAAGGTTACTTTAAAAATAATATAGATGATACAATCAATTTATTCATTCCGAAGTATACATCACTGATCATACGGGTTCATAATGATTTACCTATTCCTACAGCGTCTGAGACTCCGTCATATTTTATGTAAAAAAATTACGTTACGATACCAACTCGAATTCTTTCGTTCTTTCAAAAATTTTTGCGGCGTGGACATAGTTCCATTCCATAGAAAGGTTTGTAGTACCTACAAAGTACAAGGCAAAGTTGAAAACACAAAGCCTCTCATCAGATCGGCAGGTGACTGGTTAGCTAAATAATAGTTGAAAAAACTAAAAAACACGCTTTTATAGAAAATCAAATTTGAATTAAGAATCGTGTAATTGTAATAAAAGCGTGGGGTGCATGGTGTCAAAGAGTAGAAGGATTATCATTTTGATAACATCTTAAAAAGCACCCCACGCTTTTTTTACAATTACACTATTCCTAATTCAAATTTATTAAAATTTATTTTCTATTTTTAGTCGGATTTTCTAGAAAAGCCTGTTTTTTAGTTTTTTTTTTAACTATTATTTATCACATTTTACAAAATCACACAAGTCATCATCTATGTCACAATAAATACATAATATATGAAACCGTACGTAAACTGTACGTGATTTTTCAGTCTTCACACTTGTAATCTACCAAAATAAAAACCAATTTGTTAATCTTTGTAAAACCTGCAGATTTACCTAAGAAACTCAGTATTATAAAACTGCTAGGTAGGTGTAGTGTTTTTCCAAACAAGTGCCACCCCTGTCTGTAGGGTTGCACGAGGGCAGCAAGCCATAACAGAACTTTTGACAAATGACAAGTTCCAAGTCACCAAACCGTAAAAAAACAGTTGTAACGTCCTGACTCCTGCGACTGACATTTGCACAATTTTTCCGCCGGTACCAGTTTCACCAGCCGTGAAATGCAGACGTCAGACACAATGATTAGTACAACGTACGTGGCCGGAAAGAGTAATACGAAAAATTCGTTGTATTTATACAACGGAATAAATATCTATATTTATCGACCGCTTAGCTTCCAACGCACAGACATAGGTATATCAAGAATATACATGTCTGTGTTCCAACCTATGACGGAACCTGCGATTTGACAGGAAGTCTCGTATGATGTGCACCGGTGGACGAATCTGTCTGGACTTCTTGCCAGAAGGGATTGCCATCCCATTTTGTAGAGCTTGTAGATCGAACCGCTGTGTTAAGACTTAACAACGCATGACCATCATGTCGTATGGGCGACGCGTGCGCGCGTTGCAAGTACGTCATCGTAGGTCGTTCTCGTTCTCGAGTTCCTTGGGAAGTGGGAACTTCCTTAAGACAACTAAAGAGTCTCAGGACTTTCTTATCCTCGAGAGCATATGCCTACTATATGCCCCGGCATGGAAGTCTAGTGGTGATCGAAATTTGGAGAGGATAACTGCAACTTCTCCCATATGAACATGGGAGGACTAATACGTTATAGGTCTAGTGTGCCATCAACAATACAGAACAACTTTCGCTTTTTTAAGTAAGAAAGCGAAAAAGAAAGAACTGCCTCTTAAGTCGGAACACGACAAGTCGCTTGAGTCAAACAAGATGGTGGTAGCTAGACAGGCTTCACAGAAAGATAAAATAAATAACACCGATAATTATATTAATTACTTAATTAACATTGATAACAGGGTTCATCCCTGGTCTATAGAATACCAGGTAGGTTAGCTAATCGCAAGCTTTAAGGATTACTGCTACAGACGGACACACCTGCGCTGCGTGGCCGAGGGTGAAGCTATGACGGAAACATTAATTTCCTCGTGCAGTAATCAATCACTTGTTACTCATGCCATGGAGCCTCGTGATAATATTGTAAGCCAAGGCGACAAGGCCAACAAGATAATTATAGTTAAACGGTTATTTTGTACTAAATGTTGAACGAACCATCTTTGCTATGATCATCTGAATTACAGTAGCCACTCGACCTTAAATACCCCAGTTCTCAAAAATGACCTGACATACCTACATATCGCACCCTCAGTGGAAAAAAAGCGTAAGTCGTATTACTTCGAATTTTAGTTATTAATATGATTGGAAAGAGGAACAAAAGCTGCCTATTCTCATTTTTTTAATCATTAATCTTGACGGTTTTGTGCAAGAAATCGTAACGTAAATTCCTTTGACTACTTACTAATATTTTAACAGTTTTTTTGCTCTCCTGTAAAATTACAATTTTCATCTTATGCCTTTTTTCCACTGAGGGTACGATATGTTTTACCAATAAGTATCCAATATTTTTTTATTTGATATTCAGTTTAAGGTGAAGTAAGTCGCAAATTAGACTATTTGACTCTACGTGAAAACCATTATAGACATTGAAAACCAGCTACACATCATTAAGAATATATATTTTATGAAAGATAATGATATATTTTAGTGAAGCATCGGCTCTGAAACACGATTGACTAAACTTGACTCGATAGAAAAAAATCTCAAAGTTTCTTAAAATATTACAATTTTCAGTGTGCTCACCGGGGGGAAAATCAATGGCATTCGGTCATTGTTAAAGATATTTTAACGATATTTTTTTTACACTTTCTCAATGAAATGTGTAAGTGAACTATCGGATAACATTTTTGTAAAAAGAAATATTTAATTTTATTAAATTAAGTGAGCATGTAAAAGCAGTCATTCAGTTGCGCGCGAGCCAGACGTATCGCTGGGTCCGCGCCTCCCGCTTCGCCGCAGTCGGCCGTAGCGCCTTGTGGAGAGCAGATCTGTACGACTTTTTCTCAACCTTCGCGCGCCTTTTCTAGGGATGTTCGGTCCAGGTGCCTTGTATCGATACTCTGGATCGATATGGATCCTATCGCAGTGTATCGATCCAAGTGATTTGATACGATAATCTGGATCGATCCAGTATCGAATGATTTTTTTTACACGCTTTATATTAGCTTCACCTTTATGTTTGTTTGTTTGTTTGTTGGTTTGTTTGTTTGTAACTTCTCTTTGGACTTGATTTGACCCACTTCAAACGGTCAGATTTCTTTCAAACTTCGTGGACTTATTTAGGACCGATGACAATTCAATATTTAAAGAAAAAAAGAATGAAAGAAAGAAAGAAACCTAATTACACGCTTTATATTAGCTTTAAATGGTCAGATTTCTTTCAAACTACGTAGACTTATCGAGGATCGATGACAATTCAATATTTTAAGAAATAAAGAATAAAGAAAGAAAGAAAAAAAAAACAACCTAAATTTCATTAAAAAAAATCAAACTAAAAATGAAAAAATAATAGTTAAAAAAAAACTAACAAACACGCTTTTATAGATCATCCAACTAAAAAAAAATTAGAAAATAAATTTGAATTAAGAATCGTGTAATTGTAATAAAAGCGTGGGGTGCATGGTGTCAATGAGTAGAAGGGATAATATCTTTAAAAACACCGCACGCTTTTTTTACAATCACACAATTCTTAATTAAAATTTATTTTCTAGTTTTTTTTTAGTTAGATTTTCTAAAAAGGCGTGTTTTTAGTTTTTTTTTTAACAATTATTTTTAATGGGAATAGCCGGCAAACGAGCTGACGATCCACCTGATGATAAGTAGCTATCGTCGCCCATGAATATCAGCAACACCAAAGGCATCACTGATGCGTTGCCAGCTAAGAAAGAGAAGAAAAAGAAAGCAATTTTAAACAGGAATGTTTAATCTGGGTGTTTTATGTATCGATACTCCGGATCGTCATGAATATCCCAATATAACTCCGGACACACCCCTATCACACACTCCCCCCCGCCACAAAAAATTAAACTCCACCAATCTTACCCCCACGAACCCCCCCCCCCTCCCCCGAAATTTTTACCTCACCCCGCGGGCTATTTCTCTTGAACCGGAAGAGATAGGATACCCGAGTTTGGGTTCAAACGACTCGTAAGGAGATTTACCATCTTTTGGCTCCGACGGAATTAATTAAATCTCCTCCTGGTAAATTCCTCACTCCCCCGGAAACCAACTTTTGACCCAGGCGAGATAGGATACCCGAGTTTGGGCTCAAAGTACTCGGAAAGAGATTCTTTACCACCTCCATCTGACAGAATCTCGCTATCCTATCACGCACACATCAAAATCACAGAAGGAATCGAGGTTTACTCCGGCCAAGATACGCCGCAAATACAGGACCATCACAGTACTTTTAAGTTAATATCGTTATATAAACTATCGACATGCTTAATTCATTGGGTTTCTAAATAAAGATATATCATTCAGCCAATATTATGGTCCATCGTTTTAGATTAAATTTTATAATAGATTAAATTTTATTCAAAATATTGCATATTTAAATATTGAAAAGTCACTTAAGTTTTTTTTTTAAAACAATGTGGTATGCAGTAGGAATATCATATTATAAATAATAAAATCTCACTTTGTAACACTATATTTGAATTAGAACTCTTGTCTTTTAAACTAAATAATGAAATAAATTCATATCATGCAAAGCTTATAAATTACATTTGCCTATCCTTAAATTTTAATGAACGCAGGAATAGTAAATTGGTAAAACGCTCAGGATCCAATCGATTACGACTTTCGCAGTGCTATTTGCTCGTTAGCAACTAATATATAATATACTATATACTATACTATATACTACTATATTCGTATGCGCATCATTAAAAGTACCCTAAGAAAGGTACTCGATACTTTGAAGTATCGATACTTTTATGAGCCGGTGGTCCACAACTGTAACGCAAGTTTTCATTCTAAGTACGATACTTTTTTTCGATACTACTCATGAGTACAGTATCGATACTTTCTATTCGATACGTGTCCCTAGCCAGACGAGCGCGCGGGGATCAGGTCCCCGCGCGCCGGCTGCCCGTACGCGTCTCCTTCACCCCCTCAAAACGTCTGTGAAGTCGATACCACGTCGCCTTAATACAAAAAACAACAAAACCTCAAAAAATATAAAGTTACTTATCTGACGTTTATAATTTTCGGAAGTATTTCAAAATCTAATAAAAACCAGTGCGAGCCTTAAAAAGATTGCTAACTTAATAATTATCCGGTTTGACCGTTTCCCGCGTTTTCCATTAAGCGGCCATTTTGAGGCACGCGACGAAATGGCGGAGTAAATGACCTGTGAAGCTGATAAGAGGTGGGATGTATACAGCAGCAGGAGGCAGCGTATCATTTTTTTACTATGTCGATTAGTTTCTTCTTCCTTCTGTTTTCTTTCTGGCCGGGAATGCATTGGTGATACGTAAAGTGCTACTGATGTCCATGGGCGACAATAACCCCTTATTGTCGGTTATTCCGGTCCCAAATTATTATTTTTTTTGTGTTCACTGTTTTGAATTGTTTGATCTGTATATTGTACGACTTGTCTGTCTATATCGGTCCCGAATGTTAATCCTTCTATTGTGTAGTAGTTGTTCAGTATTACTTTTAACAACATTCTAAACTACATACTGGGCTTGCTTTTTTTCTCTTAGTCTTTTTTTACGCAGTCAGGTGTTTTGTTTTTAATTTTTTTTATTCCACAAAAAAATAAGTAACTATTCAACGATACCCTATGACGATACCCCACTTGACTTAATTCGACGATTTTTTTCCATTTTGTAATATGTCGTCTGATTGTCGTTGTGATAAATTTTGATTATTGTCACGTTTTTAGTACCAAACCAATTTCTGGCTACATTTTGCATCTAACCGCTTTATAAGCAGGTTAGGGCCCTCGCCCACATCGACTTTTTGTAGCGATGCTGTCGCGCGTTTCATGAACGCGCAACAGCATCGCTACTAACGCTTGTTAATCGCATTTGCAACGCGCTACAGAAGCGATGCCAACGCGCTACAACATCGCGACTGTATCGATGCAACGCGCGACCGTGTCGGACGACATCGATATCTTGCAAAGTTGCAACTGTAGCGATCGCAGTTACCATGGTGCCGTTACTGAATCGCGTTTCCATCGCGACAGAACCGCGTTTGTATCGCGTTTTTATCGCGACTGAATCTGGGCCCGTGGGCGAAGGCACACAGCTAGCGACCGCTTCGCCACTGTATCGCTGCGGACGCGCGACAGCATCGCTACAAAAAGTCGCCGTGAGCGAGGGCCCTTAGACTTCCTTTGGCTACAAACTATTATTCCATGATGATTAAAAATAAAACTTTAAACAGCAAATTAAAATCGCCTCCGCCATACGCCATGTCCGCGCTCGCACCCGTCGCGCGTTTTCTGTTTCAGCTAGTTATCTGGGGTTAAATGATTTGTGCCGCGAAATAATACATAATACCGCCGACGATACCGACGTGGCGGGTTAATGTCTCCGGCTCTCCGCGCGCTGAGCCGGAAGGGGCTACGGCTGGTATTGAGCCCCTCGCTTCGACTTTAGTGTAGCTAGTTTACTGTACAGAATTACGGAACCATTTGTTACCGATATGAATTGAAGGAACCTCCAGATACAGTCTACTTGGTGCTGAGGTTGTTGGTGAAATTAAGTTAAAAAAATTACTTTTGATTCGAACTTATACCACCGTACTAACATTCCTATAAGCAGAGCCGGCGTTAGGGGGGAGGGGGGGGAGGTGGTGTGATGGCCTAGGTCGCCTTTGGAGGGGCGTCACATTTGGGGTGAGGAGCAAAAAAAGGAAAAAAACTTAATAAACGTTCCCATTGGTTCAGTAAAAAAATTTCCGAGCAATAAAAGCTCTATTTTTATATTCTTATGTGGGCGCCACAATAATTTGGAATGTTCCACCGTCCGCCACTGATGGCCGTTGGGACAAAAAATAATGCACTGATCTAACGGCCACCACTGGTGCCTGTTTTAGTGGTGGCCGTTAGGAGTATACCTTCTTGCATCGCAAGGGCGGATCCAGGGGGGGGAGGGTCATGGGGTCATGATCCCCCCCTGGGCTGGGTCCAGGACCTAGGTGGACTACTAATTAAAATTGTTAAACATAATGTTATAGGTATATTTTTTGTCACAATACTGATTTTATTTAAGTACTTTCAATATTTAATTAATTTAATAGATATAATAGGTACTTTATTTGACGACAAACGCCAGTATTCGGGAACGAACGCATCGAAAACGCGTTTCGGGAGAAGACGTAAAAGAAAAATTTATTTTGTTATTTAAATATACATTAAAACAAATGAATGAGTCATCAGAAACACCCATGACGTGAAAACAAGAGTTTTTGCCACATTAACGTCAGCCCCGGTCGTTGAAGTTCTGGTCTGTTCGCACCACAATTATTCTCTTTTGCTGCATATCATCAGCACGCGACGACAGCACAGTTGTGAAGATACAGTACGGCCGACGTATCTTGGCGCGTCTGAACATAGGCTCTGCGAACTTTAGCGCATGTAAGACAGAGATAGCGACACGAACATGCTAACGTGTGACTGAGACATACAGTCCGAAAGAGAGGCGATCTTAAATTTCAATTCTTATGAGATTTACCGCGATAAAAAGTCAAGCGTGTCTATTTACTGCCAAAAGGACGACCCGTGCGGCGCAATGGTTACCATGCCGGATCGCCGCACCAAGGGTCCTGGGTTCGATTTCCAGTGAGGCGGAAATTTGAATGATGAGTTTCAATTTCTGTTCTCGGTCTGGGTTTGAATGTCTTGTCTAGTGTCGTCCATGGCACCCACGACACAGGGAATCCTAGTGTGGGGCTATGAGTGATGATGCGTTATTTATTTTATTTATCTTGACTGTTCAACTTTTCAGAATGTACCTTTCGAATACTTCGACCACTCTTCTAGGACACCGCCTTTAACTTTAAGCTGTAAAGCCCAGGTAACACGCACTTCGATTCGTCATTTATTATGCGTACGGCGATGGACTGGAAGAACTTATCCGGGTTATTTTTCCTGATCGATTATAATATGGGTATCGCTACGAAATATTGTTGACCCGTAACAGGTTTTTACAACCCATGTTGGGAACCAGGTCTCACAAAGTAAGCTGTTACGCCCCAACTCAGAGTCACTAAAAGCAACAACCCATAATTGTCCCACTGCTGGGCTCGGGGTCTCCTCTCACCAGAGTTTGTATGGTGTTTGTGTGGTACAGAATTTGTATGGTGATTCTTAACTAAGGAGCGATTAAAGTAACCATTACTGACTCTGAGTTGGGGCGTTAGAATTTAATGAAACATGATCTTTGTGAGAGGAAATAAAAATATCTCTCATTTCATTTATAGGCTGATAGTCGAACTACTCAAGCTCTACTACTCAACTACTGAAGCGCTCATAGCCCGGCGGCTTACGTCGACCCTTTGTGATCGATAAAGTTAAGCAACAGCGGGCGCGGTCGGTAGTTGGATGGGTGAGCGCTAGTGGCATAAATTTCTTGAGCGTTTCCGTGCTTCGGAGGGCACGTAAAGCCGTCGGTCCCGGTTGCTATCGTAAGATAGCCGTCGTTAAGCCATGTCGGAACCCCTCGGGCGGCATGAAAACTTCCGACACTCGGGTTGGCCACTAACCCCTCCACCAATCCGCACTGGAGCAGCGTGGTGGAGTATGCTCTAGGCCTCCTCAAGAGGAGAGACCCGTGCTCGTAATGGGCCGTTAATGGGTTGAAGCTAGTCGAACTACTGATGGAGATATGTCAATAGAAACAAGGGTGTAGTATGCAATAGCTTTATTCTCGCTCTCCTCGGTGTGGTCGGCCAGCGCGCGCAGCAGCTCGTCGGCCGTGAGCAGCGCCGGCGCCCCCCGCGCCCCCCGCGCGCCCACCGAGTGCAGCTCGTACCGCGGCGGGGACTCCAGCGAGGCGCGCCCGCACACCACCACGTGCGGGTAGCCCATTCTGAAACATACGAAAATAATTGTTCGGGTTAGTTAAAGGAATGTTGAATAAAAATGTTGTAATTCAAAATAATTTTATTTTTGGGTTAATAGCAGAGAACGAGCACATGGGTTGCCAGCGAGAGAACATTCCTAGGAATGTATTGTTACTGATTGAGACCGCAACCTAATTACTTTAAAAATAATTCAAGCTTAGGCCATACACCATCAGGACTTTGTATATATAGCTCATGCGGTTCGTATACTGGTACAGTCCTGCAAGGCTATTTTGTTTTGTAACTCGACAGCGGAATCCGCGATGAGTGTCAAAATCCTATCTTTAGTCGTTTGAAGTTTGACACTCATCGCGGATTCCGCTGTCGAGTTACAAAACAGAATAGCCCTGCTGCACTTGACCCTTCACTAGAAAGAACAAGTACCTGGCGCTATCGCCTATTCCTTTAGCTGGATCATTGTTAGTGCCCAAGAGGAATGAGTATAGTATAGGATACATTCAAGGTTACCTGTCGGCCTGCAGCAGCCGCTTGCCGACGGTGAGCGCGTGCCGGTCGTCCACCAGCAGCTCGCGCTCCGCCCCCGCTCCCGCGCCCGCCAGCGCCGCCGCCAGCGCTTCCGCCCGCGCGCGGCCCCCGTCCAGCCACTCGCGCGAGCCCTCCTGGGTACATACATACCTACATGTCATATTGTGGTGACATGCCACTTTAATTTATTAGGTGCCGACTGAAATATGTGAAGTGACGTTTGGTGTTCTCTAACAACCGCTATGTACCTGCTCTCACAAGTCAGTCGTCCTAATTCCGCGTTCGGAGCACATTGTGCTATACTGGCGATGGTTTATTATTAACCGACTTCAAAAAAAGGAGGAGGTTCTCAATTCGACTGTATTTTTGTATCTGTATATTACCTATTGTCTGTATATTACCTATTGTCCACAATAAAGAGTGATTTGATTTGATTTTTTTTATGTTTGTTACCTCAGAACTTTGGACTGGGCGAACCGATTTTGATGATTGTTTTTTTAATCGAAAGCTGGTGGCTGTCATGTGGTCCCACATAAATTTTATTGAGATCTGACAATGGCATCCATGAAAAAACCACATAAGTTAATTTGTGTTAAGAGGTGCGCGACAAATTGACGAATAACTCAATATCACGCCAACCGATTTCGATGATTCTTTTTTTAATCGAAAGCAGGTGCTTGTCATGTGGTCCCACATAAATTTGAACGAGATCTGAAAAGTAGTTTTTGAGACTTTGAAGTCGGTTATTTTTTGTTAGTAAAATTTAGATTATTATACAATGTATTTTGGAGTAAGTTGCTTATTGTGAAAAGTAAAATATTATATCATTTTAATTTGCCTAAATAAAGGGTTTTTCAATAGGGACGCTCGAACTTTGACAACGTATAGCAGCCATCTTAGTAAAGTGATAGCTGTCAAATTTGGCGGGAACACATATTTAGATGTGACAATTCACCGTGAATCGCTGTACTCTTCAACAACGCGTAGAAATTGTTAAAATTTATTATCAAAATCAGTAGAGCACTTGGCGGCTGACCCTGCTTTCGGAAAAAAAAACATCTTCAGTGATGAGGCTTATTTCTTTTGGAGTGACTTTGTTATCAATCAAATTTTCCGGATTTGGAGAGATGAAAATCCACTGGAGATTCATCAGGTGCCTCTACACTTCGAAAAAGTTACTGTTTGGTGTGGATTTTGGTCCGGCGCGGCGGCGGTATCATCGGCCCTTATTTCTTTGAAGATGCGCAAGGAGCCACGCTCACTGTCAATGGCGACCGATATTGCACGATGATAACAATTTTTTGTGGTCTAGTATAGACGGTATGGATCTCACAAACATGTGGTTCCAACAAGATGGCGCCACTTGCCATACTGCACGGGAAACATTAAATTTATTGGATGAGAAGTTCGAGGGCTTCATCATCTCGCGCGGTAGTGACATCAACTGGCCACCGAGATCGTGTGATTAACACCGTTCGACTACTTTCTGTGGGGCTACGTGGAATCTCTGGTCTATACTGACAAACCACAGATAATTGCAGCCTTGAAGGCCAACATAAATCGCGTTCTTCGTGAAATTGAGCCCCATTTATGCGAAAATATCGTCCAAAATTGGAATACCAGGATTCACCCCCTACAGCGGAGTCGCGGCTGCCATTTAACTGAAATTATATTCCACACATAATGTCATCGAATGTCCTTTAAAACAAAATAAAAATTGTAGCAATATTATTTAAACAGGTTATTTTATTACATTTCAAAGTTCGAGCGCTCTTAATGAAAAACCCTATACATCTTTCAATTTTTATATAGTCTTCCATACACCCGTACTACGATCTCTTTAGTAACCCTTATACTTCTATGTATATTGGTATAACATAATTCAATAATATATTTAAGACTGTGTTGAAAAAATGGCATTTCAGCAGAAAGACAGATTAATCATCTTCCCTAGAAAGACGATTAGAGCCACGACATATTTAAGGGAGTATGATTCAAATAGAACTATGATTTAATGTAAATAATAACCTTTGTTGTATCAGATGATGCAATGCAACATATTCGACGCTAGAAAGCAAACGCGTAGTAACCCGCAAAGACAAATTGTTCATCAGAGCCGATAAAATTCTTGATTTCTCGAAAAAAAAACTTTTCTACTAAACAGAGAATTTATGAATTTACTCTACTAAATAGAGAAGTTATGATTTTTTTTCCCGAATTTTTCAGCTCTGATGAACAATTTGATATTTGCGGGTTACTACACGTTTGCTTTCTAGGGTCGAATTAGTTCATTGATGCGGAGTCACACACAAGTATAACTTCTTCCAGCTGTACCGGTTTGTTTTTTGTTACTACCTATGTCTATGTGTGCGTTGGTCGACTGCGCTGTGTATGGAGTTATACTTCTGTGTACAGTGTACATATTTTGTGACAGTCCAGACGTATTGGAACGGATTAAAATACCACCAATCCCACACCGGATGGGTGTATGAGTAATTGGGATGGGTAATTGTTAATTAATACCATTATTACTATTATTATTTCTCCATGGGGTTCGCCTGGATAGCTACCACCCTTGAGCATGAGTCAGCCGCCACACGACTCGTCGTGTTCCGGCTGGGGGCTTGAGAGCCAGTTCTTTCTTTCTTTTTCTTCTCTCTTTCTTGGCCGGCAACGCATCAATGTTGCCTTTGGTGTGGCTGATGTCCATGGGCGACGATAGCCACTTACCATCAGGTGGATCGTCAGCTCGTTTGCCGGCTATTTCCATAAAAAAAGTATGGTGTGTTGATGTGTCGTGGAGGGGCGGTACCTTGGGCCCGATGAGCAGCACGCGGTAGGGCGCCAGCCCGCGCGGCCAGCGCAGCGCCGCCTCCGACGACAGCGCCTCCACGCCCGCCGCCAGCAGTCTGGCCACACACCACACACCACATGACCACATAAATATTACAGCAAGAACAAGAGTCGAAACATATAAACTCTATTTTTTATAACAGTCTGCTTGTAACAGAAGATTTAGCGGTAGTTTGAAAACAATTACTGCTTACAGTGCGGCCGACGTATCTCGGCGCGTCTGAACTTCGCGCAGAAGGCTGCGCAGTAACATAATTGAAGGGGTAAGTGTAAAAAGGGTTCAACTGATGAAATTACTGAAATATAGTTATTGGTATCGTTGAATTCGTCTCTCGATTCTTAATCTTATGGCATAGGTTTTATAGTGGAAAATTCAATATAATATAATGTTATTTAAATCTTTGTTTCGTGAAAAACGCACGGATGTGGCGCATTGTTATTGGGTTTTTTTTTTATTTATTTATTTATTTATTTAATTGCAAAACTGACAATATTTGCTTATTACAGAGTAATAATTTAAAAAATACTTTATTTATGAGAATTCGAAGGTACCTTATATGATTTGGAATCATAAGAAAAAAAAATTTGAAGTTGAATACTAAGAATGTAACGAAACTGAAGTCTTGACTTTCAAACGCATTTATCTCGAATTATTGTTTTTTACTTAAACCCTTTTTACACTCACCCCTTCAATTTGGCAATGCTCGGCGAATTGTGTCTCAGTCGCACGTTAGCATGTTCGTGTCGCTATCTCTGTCTTACATGTAAGAAAGCTAAAGTTCGCAAAGCCTATGTTCAGACACGCCAAGATACGTCAGCCGTACTGTACTTAAGGTAAAAATGAGAAGGACGCTTGGAAATAACAATGACACCGAATTCCGATATTGATCGTGTTTTACAGTAAAGTGTTTAATAGCTCTCTGGCTACTCCTGCCTCCTGCCTCCTGCCTCCTGTCTGCAGACACCATCGTCGCTGGTAACGACTTGTAGAACTCTATTATATGAATACAATAGTCACCTGGTGATCCCGATCCCGTAGCACGCCATGAGGAGCGGCGCCGGGCTGCCCTCAGCCGGCTGGCAGTGGGCCTTCAGGGGCACGCTGTACCGGTCTCCTAGGATGAACGTGTGCCCTACCTGTGGGGGAAATCAAATTAACATTATTTTATTATATAAATAGACGACTATTTCATTGACAGTACACAGTGTTCATACGATATTTAAAGTAAGGCAACATTGCATTCGTCACACGGTGACGTCATATACTAGCGGGTAGTCTTCTTAAGACGCGCTTCGCTTCGTCTATCATTATGCGTACCGCGAAGGACTGGAGTGCCACTTATAGTCAAATATTAGCTTATTTATCATGTTATCAGAGTAGAGCCATCTGCACGCACCTCTATACTGTTGGTCGTGTCGGTGGGAGCGCCGCACCGCGGGCAAGCGGCGGGGGCGGCGGGCGCGGGGGGCGGGGCGAGCGCGGCGTGCGAGCAGGACGCGCACAGCGCCAGCGCGTCCTCTCCCGCTCGCGCCGGCAGCTGCCACTCGTGCGACACCGAGCCGCCCATGTCGCCGCACGGCGCCGCCACTGCACTTTTATACATACACTCCTATATTATTTACGAGTAACCGCCCTCGTTTTGCTTCGGTTTTCTTATTTTTTTACACCTTGGGTTACATTATTGGAGTTTTATTAAGGATCCCTAATTTTTTGAAAATATAATATAGCCTATGTTACTCGGGGATAGTGTAGCTTCCCAGCAGTGAAAGAATTTTTGAAATCGGTTCAGTAGTTTCGGAGCCTATTCAATGCAAACAAAAAATCAAATCTTTTCTCTTTATATTAGTATAGATAATACTACAAAATATTTTTAATAAGCAATCTATAAAAATGTAAACTCTCATATTTCTGAAATGACTAAGAGATAAAATCATCCATGCCACGCCCATACAATTGGCTGCGTGCAAGAGACATATCGGTTTTTCGTGATGTGTATGCAGTGTGACGTCACTCCGTATACTTATTCACAGACATCACACAAGCTCAATATTTGAGTGTGGGACGTACCAGCTATAGTTACAGTGAAACCAACTTATCTGTGAATTAAAGGGGGGCGCTGTCAGACGCATTGGACCAATCATTCGCAATTCGAGAGGTAGTAAATGACAAATGAATGAGCACAAAGAACTTATGTATGACGCGGTATTAGTCAAATTTATGTGGGACCACATGACAAGCACCTGCTTTCAATTAAAAAAAGAATCATCGAAATCAGTTGGCGTGATATTGAGTTATTCGTACATTTGTCGCGCACATACTTAATGCAAATTTAAGACTTATATGGTTTTCTCATGGATGCCATTATCAGATCTCAAAAAAATTTAAGTGGGACTACATGACAAACACTAGCTTTCGATTAAAAAAAGAATCATCAAAATCGGTCCACCCAGTAGAAAGTTCTGAGGTAACAAACATAAAAAAAAATACAGTCGAATTGAGAACCTCCTTTTTTTGAAGTCCGTTAATAACTTAAACATGAGTGACTCCCACCTCTGTGCACGCGCAGGTCCAGTCTCGCGAACAGCTTGCTGTACGCGCCAGTGAGCCGCTCGTACGCGGCGCGCGCGCACGGCTCCGACCGGTGCACGCTGTACGCGTCCATCATGGCGAACTCGCGCGCGCGCAGCAGCCCGTGCTTCGGCCGGTGCTCATCGCGGTACTTGTTTGTGATCTGGGGGAGATACATGGTGTTAGGTTACGTCCGCACAGGCAGGCGGCTTGCTTAGCGCCTAGAGCCTAACTAGTCACCTAGCGAGTAGCTCAGTAAAACGAACGTTCTATAGTGTTCGTGACTGGCCGCTCTGCGCGCTTGGTGCCTAGCAACGCGCTTAGCGTGTATCGAAGTAAACAAACGTGTTGGTTTTCTGTCACTAGGCGCTAGGCATTTTTGCTTCAAAAATGAGATTGACAGTCGGGTTGTCATGGATATAATATTATTGATGAATGTCAATGGCAAAAACTAAGCTGAAACGAGAAATTGTTGCATTTATTCAATGATCTCATTGCATTTATTTCATTAATTTTGTAAGATATTTTTGAGAGTGACATTTCGTCAACGTGCCGACAAGAAAAATGACCGACACCTAGCGACCCACCACGCAAACCACCTCTCAGTGCGGCCACCGTGTATCCTAGCAAGTAGCCAGAATGCAAACCACTACGCTCTAGGCGCTAAGCAAGCCGCCTGTCTGTGCGGACGTAGCCTTAAGTCCGGTTTAGACGTATTAAGTAGTTAAATAGATAACTAAATTTTAAGTGAATAATTTTTAGTGCGCGTCCACACGTAATAATTTAGTAAAGATCTTTAGTTGAACACATGAAGAGAGGGCGGCAAGCCACTCGATTTTTAAATAAAAAAAAATGTATTTAAATTAATTAATTATTTTATATTTTTTTAATGTAAATTGTGTTATGAAAAAACAAGAAAAGTGCATTTTAATTAATAAAAAAATATTTCAAATAATATGGGGGCGGCAATGTTCATTGAGGGGGGCGGCAAATTTTCGGTCGGCCCCGAGTGGGGTGAGCCCACGCTACGCCACTGAGTATGACTATTGTGTTACTGGCGAGTGAGTCCATTCCCCATACCTGATAGAGTGTGAGCGGCAGCTGCCGGTGCGACAGCGGCCCCACGTCCGCCAGCAGCTCCGAGACGGCCTCCTCGTGCGTCTGCAACATCACACTGGCACCCGTTCATTTATTGTTGTCAAATAACTAAAATATTGTTGTCATTAAAGTATAATAGTATATTTTTCGCGGTATTGGGGCGACTTAGAATACTAACCCCAATACTACGCCGGATCGGCGTCATAAGAGGCGACTAAATCCGGCCCGCTTGTGGTAGGGCCCCGGGGGGATCATATTGGTAATATTGATTTTAATTGTTAATTAATACCATCATCACTATTATCATCAACGCATCAGTGATATCTTTGGTTTTGCTGTTGTTCATGGGCGACGATGGCCAGTTACCATGAGATGAATCGTCAGCTCATTTGCCAGATATTTCCATAAAAAAAATGTACTAATGAACCAGAACAGACAGAGCACACAAAATTTGTGTCGCGCTGGAAGGTTCTATTTTCAAAATAGACTGATTCCAGTGAAAACAGGTGCCAATTGGCTACAGTTGATTGCGCAAACATCGGGTTTGCGGTGTCGGTTCTATATGCTGGTTAACACATATTAAGTAGTTAAGTAGATAACAAAATTTTAACAAAATTTTAAGTAAATTGATATGTGTAAACAGACAATTTAGTAACTTTTTAATTATTTACTTAACTACGTGTAAACCGAACATTATAAGTGTAGAGAGAAAACTGTGTCATAAGCAATATAGCATAGCTTGGCAACTTTGTATTAGTATGAAATGCTCATGCCATTTTGGTAGTAGATCAAAAGTTCTTACCGGTGCCAATAAGAACTTCTTGCCGTGTCGGTCCTCAACTTTAAGCAGCTCAGCACCGACGTCATCGAGCCGGCCGGTCGCCTGCCACAGCCGCGCCGGCGTCAGACTCGGCAGCGACATGCGCTGCGCCCCCGCCTCCTCCAGGCAGCTGATAACCAGGGCCTCTAGCTTGTCCAGCGCGCGGCGAGCCAGCGGGAGCAGCGCGAACAGCCCGGCGCCCGTCGGCCGCACCATACCACATTCTACGAGTAGCTGGGAAACAAGGCGTGTTTAGTGAGTAGACAGTAGGTAGACGGTAAAATGTGGAATCAAATTTGATATTATATTTTTGAAAATGTTACACAACAATATAAGCTTTCTTTCTTTTTCTTCTTTCTCATGTCCGGCAACGCATCAGTGATGCCTTTGGTGTTGCTGATGTCCATGGGCGACGATAGCCACTTACCATCAGGTGGATCATCAGCTCGTTTGCCAGTTATTTCCATAAAAAAAAAACAAAGATAAATAAGAACCGTTGATAAGAAAAACATACTTTTTAGTGCACAGCAGGATTCCTCAATCCTGACAGTGCTGACCGTGCACAGGTACTGCAGGAAATCCATTCATAATAAATACTAATTTATTATCCTAAGGCAAAGTTATCAAGTGCAAAGCCAGGTGGGCTAGTAGTATAGAAAACATGAAACTTGAATGGATTTACTAATACAATGGTTCTACGTACAAACTTAATGAGATATTATTATGACACCTGTAAATATGGACCATACAGTCATCGTTCGGAAAGGGTTCCATATGTAAATTGTACTTATGCAGCATCGTCTGCTTCTGTAGAGAAATTGCTGTGTAGGAACAACAGCAACGAGATTCTGCACAAATGACACAAACAAGGTTTCCAAAAGCCAAGGAATCACATTTCATTAACCATTAGTATTTCCATAATTTATTTCACATTTTTTTACAAATTCAGCAATTACGTATTTCAAAATATATTGTCAGAAAAAATCGAGGGGGATAAAAATATACAAATGAGTGAGTTTGAAAGAGAGGTGATATTGTTTCCTAGCTGTCTTTTTGACTATTATGGTTCTACTATTATAGTTTTAGTAATGCCATAACTTTTACATAATTTACAAATGTAGTGATGGGTGTAGGGACACAAATGATAAACGTGTGTGTGTTTCGGGACAAATTTTTCGGTTGATTTGTAAGGGCATAACGTATCTACCTCTTTTAATATAAGATCATTGGGTAGAACATCTTAATTTTACAACAGCTAAATTACCATTTCCTTTTTGTCTAGATGCTAAAGTACCTATGTATATAACATGTCCAGTTTTACGATAAAACTTTATCAGTCAATTATATAAATCCTTCTACTGAAACTATTCTAAAGATAGTCTGAGTAACAACAGAACAACAAACTTATCAACTAACTTACTTTTTGGCTTTTGCAAGTGATTTCCGTATTCTTTATCTTGGCACCCTTCGGTATGGTGATGATGGGCTGGAATAATTGAGATACATATCGCATAGTTAACGTAAAACCATTCAAATACACACGTAACTTTTAAAATTATAATGTTAAGATTTAATTAAGGTTAGAAAATATGACTGACAGTGACATCCGATCCGACCGGCTGATTTGATTGATTGTCATTGTCATTAATTTGACTTAGACGTTTTTGACACAATGAGCCATCAGTTGCGTTCGGTTTATGCAAGGGCATACGAATTACGAATCGTAATTTACGATGGTTTAAAATTGTTAGACTTTTGAAAAGTTTTTAAACATAAACCACCATTAAAGACATCACCGACGCGTTGCCTGTCAGTAAATAAAATTAATAATCGCTTAAGCATTACAGTAGGTACATAAAATTATAACAGCGATGATCCGAAGCAATGAAGAATCACTTTCAGTAGTGGCAGTAAATAAATACATTGTATTTAGATTTTAAAGGGGCCACTGACGGAACGATCGATCGGTGCGATCCGTCGTTGCAGACCGATCGCTCCGACCGATCGGCAGTGTATGTCAAGATCGTTAACGATTTGCTTGGTCGCAGACGATATCGGTGATCGCAACAAAAATCCATGCAATCATGAATATCGCAGCGATGAATCGACTGTGTGTGGACCTTTGCGATCAGCGATGCGATTTTTGTCTCATTCTGATGCCGCCCGCCACACGCGTCGCATGTTTTCAATGCCTTGGCTAGTGCGTTACGTAGGTACTACGTAGTCTACGTACCTACCAACACTCGATGGATGAAACAAATAATTTTTTTTTGCCGTATTGGGGCGGCTTTAGAATACTAACCCCAAACCCACGCCGGATGGGTGTCGTAAGAGGCGACTAAATCCGGCCCGCTGGTGGTAAGGCCCTCGGAGGGATTATATTGGTAGTATTGATTTTAATTGTTAATTAATACCATTATTACTATTATTATTTCTCCATGGGGTTCACTTTTACTTTTACTTTTCGCTTTTACCTTTGGTGTTGCTGATGTTCATGGACGACGATAGCCACTTACCATCAGGTAGATCGTCAGCTCGATTGCCGGCTATTTCCATAAAAAAAACTTCGTGGACTTATTGAGGACCGATGCCGCGATGACAATTCAATATTAAAAAGAAAGAAAGAAAGAAAAAAAAATGTTCGGTTATGTTCGGTTTACACGTATTAAGTAGTTAAGTAGTTAACTAAATTTTAACTAAATTTTAAGTAAATTAATACTTGTAAACGGACAATTTAGTAGCTTAGTAGGTAAATTAGTAGTTTAGTAATCAAGTAGAGTTTTATTTTTTTCTTTTGTAGCCGAATCAAAGTTACTGCCACATAGCTAAGAAAAAGACTTTCATTTTCCATTGTGTAAGGCACGTATTGAATTATTTGAGCACGTCTTTATCCTTCCGTTTCAAACAAGTAATGTTTGATCGTTGCGATCGATCGTTACGATCGATCGTTCATGTATGAGCGGCACTTTTGAACCGATCGATCGGTGCGATGTCCGGCAGATCGATCGCACCGATCGATCGCATCGTCAATGGCCCCCTTTATTACAGATTACATTTATTGAAACATTTCAATGTTATATTATAATAAAGCAAAATTAAGCGCTCACATTTTACAAAAGAGTTAGACATGCAATGCACACTTGTTCTTTATTCTGAGATATACACATTCAATTTTGGTTGACCTATTGACCCCGTCTCCAGCAATCCGCTCGGAGCAGCATAGCATGTATTCTAGTAATTATACATGTCTGTGGCAATACCCGTGTTCTACGCCTCCTCAAGAGGAGAGACCCGTGCTCAGAAGTGGGCCATGAATGGGTTGAATCTGCACTGATCCCATCTGGATTAACATGTAGTCCGGAATATCAGCGTTAGCAAGTTTACCGTAATCAATTATTCGCAAGGAGGACCACACCACAGTTGATGGGTCACGGGCGCATCACCTCTCAGCACCTTATATTTATTGACCTCGTTCAAATTAACACTCCCTGATGTAGGTACTTCAGTATTTACGTTGTATGATGTATCCATACTAGGTACGTAGGTACTCTAGCACACATCAGCCTGGAGATGTACATACATTGTACAACTAGTACAATATCGATACCGATCAGTATTCAGTATCAGGAACGTGCACGCGTCGCCTTTCACCAACATAATACATTAACCGTTAACTATTAGATATTTTTAACGAGTAACAGTATTTCACGTTTCGCGTCGCTCGCTAAAATGTCACGAAACAGTGTTGTTTGTTTGATATTACTTCTGTAGTGACGCGCGGGGCGAAGGGCGAGGGGCGCGGCACGCTGCGACAATGCTGGTGACGGGAGCGCAATTAACGCGGTCTGTGTGGTGTACTAGAAAGCGCGTGCGTTGGTACTCGGTAGTAGGATGGGTGACCGCTAGTGGCAAAAAAATCTTAAGCGTTTCCGTGTTTCGGAGGGTACGTAAAGCCGTCGTCCCGGTTGTTTGTACGATAAGAGTCGTTAAGCCATGTCGGAGGCCTTCGGGCGTCATGAAAACTTTCGACACTTGGGTTGGCCACTTAATCCCTTCACTATGTAATCCACTTCTAAAAACATTAATTTTCTCGAAAAATGAAATGGAAAACTACTACTTTACTAATATACTAAAACTTCTATAAACTTATATAAACTAATATAAGTATATTAGTATACTAAAACTACTAAACTATACCATGGGGGCCATGGGCCATCGGTGCGGTGGAGTAGTCAAAATAGTTTAGGCCTATTAAGGCGGGATTATCTCAAAAAATGGTATTTTTGAAGGTGTTTTGTTCATAAATGGTACATAATAAAATTCTAAAAAAAATATATGTTATTTTACAGTCTTTGTTCTTTGATTTCGCCCCACTTGATACACGATTGGCTTTATTTCACTCGATCGAAATAAATCCCAAAGTTGGGTCTAATTTGGCATAAAAATGTCGTTTTATTCGCTTTTTAATCGCTTCCAGATAATAAAAAATATACCACAGTATAGGTCCTATAGATACCGAAATTATTGGCGAATCATAACATGAAATTTAGAAAAACAACTCTGTCAATTCATAGTTTTTCCATTTTCTATAGTTACGAAACGCCCGACGCTATGAATCAGTCTCGCGCCAGACGCCTCCGAGGTAAGGTTTATGTCAATTGCCGTCGTGCGGCGTTCGAATTTCCGACTCGTAATTTTATTGTTGGCGCGCGCGCATTTCGAACTTATATTACGTATTAGGTACACAGTCCAAAGTATTCACACTGTTGTAATTTGAAATAATAAAAATTGTTCGTGTTTATACATCGTGTATTATATCGTGTTTTAGTTACTGTTTATCGTGTTTTAGTATATCGTATAATATATATCGTGTTTTAGTTACTGTTTATAGTATTTAGGTATTGGTATAAGTCAAGTGCTAATTACACAATTATTCTTGCCGTATTGGGGCCGCTTAGAATACTAACCCCAATCCCAAGCCGTATGGGTGTCGTAAAAGGCGACTAAATCCGGCGCGCTGGTGGTAGGGCCCCTTGAGGGATTATATTGGTAATATTGATTTTAATTGTTAATTAATACCGTTATTACTATTATTATTTCTCCATGGGGTTCGCCTGGATAGCTAGGTACCACCCTTGAGCATGAGTTGGGGGCTTGGGAGCCAGTTTTCTTTTCTGAAGTTATACTTCTTTAGGCTCGTTATAAAATAATTGGAAAATTGTTTTGAAAAAATGATTATTATTATATTGTTTTTTTTTAATATTGTTAGAATATTGTTTTTGAATGTTGTTTTTTTAATATTGTTTTTTTATGTGTATATGTACATGTATATTTTTAAATAAGTTAAACAGGGGAAGGGGTGAGGGAGGGGAGCGGAGGGTAGGGGGAGGGGACGGCGAGGGCGAGGGGGAGGGTAGGGGAGGGAAGGGGTATGGGAATGGCAACGCATCAGTGATGCCTTTGGTGTTGCTGATGTCCACGGACGACGATAGCCACTTACCATGAGATGGATCGTCAGCTCGTTTTCCGGCTATTTCCATAAAAAAAAATATATAGTAAGAATAATAATTAATAAAAACTTGCATTTTCATACCCCCCAGTAAAATATGAGACATACAGTACAAATAAGACATCACTATAATTACCATAACCAGAGTACAAATATTTATCTGTTATATAAAAATATCTACCCCGGCCGGGAATCGAACCCGGGACCCCTTGCTTTGCAGGCAAGTCCGCTACCAACTAGGCTACAAGGTCGACAAGTTGGTATTTAGTTATTTACGTAATATTTACTTTACACATTTAGTAGTAAATTTAAAAAATGTCCCATATCAATGAGATTGACTTTACCGATGAGTGCTTTTTCGATTCATAAAATATGATACACAATAAAATTCTGAACAGTCTTTGACCTCGGAACTTTTCCCACTAAACTTGATAAACGATATTTTACTGTAGTGAAAAGTGTCTAAAATAAGAGAATGATAAAACTAAAAAAAATATATGATGTACATTACCGTGCAAACTTCCAACGAAAATTGATTTGAACGAGATCTAGTAAGTAGTTTTTTTAATACGTCATAAATCGTAAACCGCAAAAAACATCGATCAAAGTTACAACGAAGTATGTACAAGAACGTTTATATTATGTTACTTGCTGCTACGGAACCCTTCATGGGCGAGTCCGACTCGCACTTGGCCGCTTTTTTTAGGTAATACTCGTATTTGTGAAAGGAACGTAGGTTAGGTACTACATTATGGCTTTCCAAAAGTGCAGTTGACCACGGACGTGAAAAAAGAACGGACGTAACCTTGTCTAATCGAGAGTGAAGCTGACAGCTGACAGCTCGCTTACCATGTGTGTGTAATTTTTGATTCGCGATTGACATTTATGGTATCAGGATGGTGTCAATGTCTGGGTGCGTGTACTTATACGAATAGAGAGTTTGTATTACGATGGGTGCTTCACTGAATTTGTTCTT
Organism: Thymelicus acteon; assembly: GCA_951805285.1. Lineage (NCBI taxonomy): Eukaryota > Metazoa > Arthropoda > Insecta > Lepidoptera > Hesperiidae > Thymelicus > Thymelicus acteon. The sequence continues at coordinate 22,891,068 of OX638214.1, read as the reverse complement.
GGGATTACGTCTGTCTTTTTTTTACGTCTGTGCAGTTGACATATTGTTCCATACATTTAGGTACTCACTGTACTTACTGCATAATATTAATGGTCTGTAAAAATATTTTCAATTTGTAATAACCCGCTAAATATATTTTTTAAAAAACTTCACTATTGTATTTTTGATAATGTAGGTATATTTGCCTGGAAAAAAATTACTATTGTGGCCAAAAATGACGACTGTAGCTCAATAAATACGGAAATTATGATTTTTTTTTTCGAGAAATTAATAAGTTTTTTGGCTCTAGCCTCTAGTCATTGAAGTATAATGTCATAGAACAGACATCTCGAAAAAAATGTGTGTCCCCACCGGGAGGTTCTATTTTCAAAATTGAGCCCCCGTTTTCCTTTCAAAATCGAACGAATCCATTGGATATTGAAGCTGCTCGGCGCCAATTCATTGGAACATACATTGTGTTCGCGGTGTCTGTTCTATACACTAGTAATAATACTTCAATGGTTCTAGTGAACAATCCTACTATCCTACTAATATTATAAATGTGAAAGTTTGGATGTTTGGATGTTTGGATGTTTGTGACTCAATCACGCAAAAACGGCTGAACGGATATGGATAAAATTTGGCACACGGATAGCTTTCAACCTAACTTACCAGATAGGCTACTTTTTATCCCGGAAAATATATATTATAATATTGACATAATATACATTTTATAAGAATTTCTTCAAAATTACCTAATTTAAATAATTGCATTAAGAGTAAATTGAAAATTAAGGTACACAATTATGGTACATCTATATTATAATTGCATCTTAGATGTTTTTAAACCATTATAAAAAATCACAATCGAAAGATAATTATATCCTGGGACATTATTTTATGCCACCATCAATCTTCAGGTACAACTACGAAGTTATGTATCCAGTTAGAGTAATATATCCATGGCTAAAATCAGTGATTCAAAAAATTACTGGCCTAAACGCATGCATAGAAAAATAAAGCAATTTTGACATTAGGCTAAAATCGCACTAGGATTTTAAAGACGTACGCACTCATCCGACATTTTAATAATGACTTACTCAATCGGTTCAGGAAAATTAATATTTTTTACTATAAAGTAAATATAAAAAATAGAAAGACATTTACGAATGTTAAAAACCAAATTTGATGATCTTTTGCAATCAATTAAACCTGATAAGATATCTTATAATACTTCGATAGCACTTCTTATTGAAAGGTAGGAAAAAAACTTGATAAGCTACATTGAAGTATTATTACTGGCGTATATAACCGATACAGCGAATACTATGTTTGGCCCAATAAATTGGCTGCAGTGGGCTTCAATTTTCAATGGATTCTTTCGACTAAAAAACAGAACCTACCGACGCTACACAAATTTTGTTCGCGCTGTCTGTTCTGGTACTTTACTACATTATACTTCAATGATAAGCTACCAGTAATTTTCTTTATCGTAAAATTATTATTTTTTGTAACTCATTGATTGCTCATTGGGTGCATGAAGCGCTTTATAAACGCTAGTATGTAAGCAGCCTTAGTTTTCCACAAAAAATGTTTTGTTGATTTATTTGATTTTATACAAGATCGATGGCTACTAAACCTTGCATTGTATGATAAAAATTGTCACAATGTGCATCACCGCACAATTGGTATAATGTTAGTTATTAAAAACAATTAACCATATTACAACTTAATCACTTAATCAGCTGATTGAAGTTCGGCCATTTTTATTTCTTTCATCTGTCATGTCAGTGTGACGAAAAACGGCAAACTGTTTTTCTATGACTAAATTGTACCTCTTATCCCTCAGGAACAGGTATATTTTCCGGGATAAAAAGTAGCCTATCTGGTAAGTTAGGTTGAAAGCTATCCGTGTGCCAAATTTTATCCATATCCGTTCAGCCGTTTTTGCGTGATTGAGTCACAAACATCCAAACATCCAAACATCCAAACATCCAAACTTTCACATTTATAATATTAGTAGGATATAGTAGGATTATACAAATAAATGTATTATTATTATCGAAATAAAGTAGGTACTGAAACATTTTTCTATTCTTTATTACGTATACGTCTCAGATCAATAAATAGGTATACGTAATAATATTTAACAATAAATATTGTATTGTAAAGATTCAATCAACATTTAAAATTGAACTACTGCTTGATTTTTAAAATACCGTGATGCGAAGATTTCTGGCGGTCATTGCCCTAAGCCCACAGCGCGCGAATTGCGACTCGAGGGGACAGGAGTTTGCGGGGCGCAGGGCAGCGGCTAAAATGCCTATAGCGGACGAATACTACCGCCTTAAGCCTATAGACGGTCTTGAGCTGTGAAGAGAGGCGGTGAACTGGCTCACACGTGAGCGTGTGACACAAGTCACAATCGATTTAAGGCGGTAGTATTCGTCCGCTATAGGCATTTTAGCCGCTGCCCTGCGCCCCGCAAACTCCTGTCCCCTCGAGTCGCAATTCGCGCGCTGTGGGCTTAGGGCAATGACCGCCAGAAATCTTCGCATCACGGTATTTTAAAAATCAAGCAGTAGTTCAATTTTAAATGTTGATTGAATCTTTACAATACAATATTTATTGTTAAATATTATTACGTATACCTATTTATTGATCTGAGACGTATACGTAAAAAAGAATAGAAAAATGTTTCAGTACCTACTTTATTTCGATAATAATAATACATTTATTTGTATAATCCTACTATATCCTACTAATATTATAAATGTGAAAGTTTGGATGTTTGGATGTTTGGATGTTTGGATGTTTGTGACTCAATCACGCAAAAACGGCTGAACGGATATGGATAAAATTTGGCACACGGATAGCTTTCAACCTAACTTACCAGATAGGCTACTTTTTATCCCGGAAAATATACCTGTTCCTGAGGGATAAGAGGTACAATTTAGTCATAGAAAAACAGTTTGCCGTTTTTCGTCACACTGACATGACAGATGAAAGAAATAAAAATGGCCGAACTTCAATCAGCTGATTAAGTGATTAAGTTGTAATATGGTTAATTGTTTTTAATAACTAACATTATACCAATTGTGCGGTGATGCACATTGTGACAATTTTTATCATACAATGCAAGGTTTAGTAGCCATCGATCTTGTATAAAATCAAATAAATCAACAAAACATTTTTTGTGGAAAACTAAGGCTGCTTACATACTAGCGTTTATAAAGCGCTTCATGCACCCAATGAGCAATCAATGAGTTACAAAAAATAATAATTTTACGATAAAGAAAATTACTGGTAGCTTATCATTGAAGTATAATGTAGTAAAGTACCAGAACAGACAGCGCGAACAAAATTTGTGTAGCGTCGGTAGGTTCTGTTTTTTAGTCGAAAGAATCCATTGAAAATTGAAGCCCACTGCAGCCAATTTATTGGGCCAAACATAGTATTCGCTGTATCGGTTATATACGCCAGTAATAATACTTCAATGTAGCTTATCAAGTTTTTTTCCTACCTTTCAATAAGAAGTGCTATCGAAGTATTATAAGATATCTTATCAGGTTTAATTGATTGCAAAAGATCATCAAATTTGGTTTTTAACATTCGTAAAAGTCTTTCTATTTTTTATATTTACTTTATAGTAAAAAATATTAATTTTCCTGAACCGATTGAGTAAGTCATTATTAAAATGTCGGATGAGTGCGTACGTCTTTAAAATCCTAGTGCGATTTTAGCCTAATGTCAAAATTGCTTTATTTTTCTATGCATGCGTTTAGGCCAGTAATTTTTTGAATCACTGATTTTAGCCATGGATATATTACTCTAACTGGATACATAACTTCGTAGTTGTACCTGAAGATCGATGGTGGCATAAAATAATGTCCCAGGATATAATTATCTTTCGATTGTGATTTTTTATAATGGTTTAAAAACATCTAAGATGCAATTATAATATAGATGTACCATAATTGTGTACCTTAATTTTCAATTTACTCTTAATGCAATTATTTAAATTAGGTAATTTTGAAGAAATTCTTATAAAATGTATATTATGTCAATATTATAATATATATTTTCCGGGATAAAAAGTAGCCTATCTGGTAAGTTAGGTTGAAAGCTATCCGTGTGCCAAATTTTATCCATATCCGTTCAGCCGTTTTTGCGTGATTGAGTCACAAACATCCAAACATCCAAACATCCAAACTTTCACATTTATAATATTAGTAGGATAGTAGGATTGTTCACTAGAACCATTGAAGTATTATTACTAGTGTATAGAACAGACACCGCGAACACAATGTATGTTCCAATGAATTGGCGCCGAGCAGCTTCAATATCCAATGGATTCGTTCGATTTTGAAAGGAAAACGGGGGCTCAATTTTGAAAATAGAACCTCCCGGTGGGGACACACATTTTTTTCGAGATGTCTGTTCTATGACATTATACTTCAATGACTAGAGGCTAGAGCCAAAAAACTTATTAATTTCTCGAAAAAAAAAAATCATAATTTCCGTATTTATTGAGCTACAGTCGTCATTTTTGGCCACAATAGTAATTTTTTTCCAGGCAAATATACCTACATTATCAAAAATACAATAGTGAAGTTTTTTAAAAACTATATTTAGTGGGTTATTACAAATTGAAAATATTTTTACAGACCATTAATATTATGCAGTAAGTACAGTGAGTACCTAAATGTATGGAACAATATGTCAACTGCACAGACGTAAAAAAAAGACAGACGTAATCCCAAGAACAAATTCAGTGAAGCACCCATCGTAATACAAACTCTCTATTCGTATAAGTACACGCACCCAGACATTGACACCATCCTGATACCATAAATGTCAATCGCGAATCAAAAATTACACACACATGGTAAGCGAGCTGTCAGCTGTCAGCTTCACTCTCGATTAGACAAGGTTACGTCCGTTCTTTTTTCACGTCCGTGGTCAACTGCACTTTTGGAAAGCCATAATGTAGTACCTAACCTACGTTCCTTTCACAAATACGAGTATTACCTAAAAAAAGCGGCCAAGTGCGAGTCGGACTCGCCCATGAAGGGTTCCGTAGCAGCAAGTAACATAATATAAACGTTCTTGTACATACTTCGTTGTAACTTTGATCGATGTTTTTTGCGGTTTACGATTTATGACGTATTAAAAAAACTACTTACTAGATCTCGTTCAAATCAATTTTCGTTGGAAGTTTGCACGGTAATGTACATCATATATTTTTTTTAGTTTTATCATTCTCTTATTTTAGACACTTTTCACTACAGTAAAATATCGTTTATCAAGTTTAGTGGGAAAAGTTCCGAGGTCAAAGACTGTTCAGAATTTTATTGTGTATCATATTTTATGAATCGAAAAAGCACTCATCGGTAAAGTCAATCTCATTGATATGGGACATTTTTTAAATTTACTACTAAATGTGTAAAGTAAATATTACGTAAATAACTAAATACCAACTTGTCGACCTTGTAGCCTAGTTGGTAGCGAACTTGCCTGCAAAGCAAGGGGTCCCGGGTTCGATTCCCGGCCGGGGTAGATATTTTTATATAACAGATAAATATTTGTACTCTGGTTATGGTAATTATAGTGATGTCTTATTTGTACTGTATGTCTCATATTTTACTGGGGGGGTATGAAAATGCAAGTTTTTATTAATTATTATTGTTACTATATATTTTTTTTTATGGAAATAGCCGGAAAACGAGCTGACGATCCATCTCATGGTAAGTGGCTATCGTCGTCCGTGGACATCAGCAACACCAAAGGCATCACTGATGCGTTGCCATTCCCATACCCCTTCCCTCCCCTCCCCTCCCCCTCGCCCTCGCCGTCCCCTCCCCCTACCCTCCGCTCCCCTCCCTCACCCCTTCCCCTGTTTAACTTATTTAAAAATATACATGTACATATACACATAAAAAAACAATATTAAAAAAACAACATTCAAAAACAATATAATAATAATCATTTTTTCAAAACAATTTTCCAATTATTTTATAACGAGCCTAAAGAAGTATAACTTCAGAAAAGAAAACTGGCTCCCAAGCCCCCAACTCATGCTCAAGGGTGGTACCTAGCTATCCAGGCGAACCCCATGGAGAAATAATAATAGTAATAACGGTATTAATTAACAATTAAAATCAATATTACCAATATAATCCCTCAAGGGGCCCTACCACCAGCGCGCCGGATTTAGTCGCCTTTTACGACACCCATACGGCTTGGGATTGGGGTTAGTATTCTAAGCGGCCCCAATACGGCAAGAATAATTGTGTAATTAGCACTTGACTTATACCAATACCTAAATACTATAAACAGTAACTAAAACACGATATATATTATACGATATACTAAAACACGATAAACAGTAACTAAAACACGATATAATACACGATGTATAAACACGAACAATTTTTATTATTTCAAATTACAACAGTGTGAATACTTTGGACTGTGTACCTAATACGTAATATAAGTTCGAAATGCGCGCGCGCCAACAATAAAATTACGAGTCGGAAATTCGAACGCCGCACGACGGCAATTGACATAAACCTTACCTCGGAGGCGTCTGGCGCGAGACTGATTCATAGCGTCGGGCGTTTCGTAACTATAGAAAATGGAAAAACTATGAATTGACAGAGTTGTTTTTCAAAATTTCATGTTATGATTCGCCAATAATTTCGGTATCTATAGGACCTATACTGTGGTATATTTTTTATTATCTGGAAGCGATTAAAAAGCGAATAAAACGACATTTTTATGCCAAATTAGACCCAACTTTGGGATTTATTTCAATCGAGTGAAATAAAGCCAATCGTGTATCAAGTGGGGCGAAATCAAAGAACAAAGACTGTAAAATAACATATATTTTTTTTAGAATTTTATTATGTACCATTTATGAACAAAACACCTTCAAAAATACCATTTTTTGAGATAATCCCGCCTTAAAATCGTGTGTCTAATGAGCTGTAACAAGAGCAAGACGCATCTTCACCGACGCGAGCGCATGCAGCTGCGATGCAATCAATAGGCGTCGAAGGGCAAATGGGTTCTATTGTCTTCGTTAAACTACATTAATAAATGTGACTCTGATATGGTTTCCTCGAACCATAACGTTAACAATATGTAGCTAGCATTCAATGTAACTGAAATAGTAGCTTTGTTTACGGTTTCAGCCACAGGTTTCAGCCTTCGATTCAGGGCGGTCAAATAGCTCAGTCTGGTAAGAAGTCAGAATAAAGCCCAATGCATAAGTAACAGGCTTTTTCCTCCACAACGATTTTTTCCCGTCCCGTACGGGCCACGTTCCGTACGGGATTCCTCTGCGTATGCATTATCGTATACATTTTCTATGAAACGATGTTTCCAAAACTTCACATCCTGTCCCTTACGGGAAAAAACCCCGTTACGTATGCATTGGGCTTTAGATCCTCCAACCCAGACCCCTCTTTCCCACTGGGCACTCTGGGCACGTGCCCAGGGCCCCGTGATCGATAGGGGCCCCCTAGTTCCTGTCAGATCACTAAACGATAACCGATATTTATTACTGAAAACCTTTTTTAATTTGAATAAATCGAACCTAAATCACTGGCAACAATAGCAATTTACTTATTAGCTTTTGCATAAATGTAGAGGCTTACTTATCTACTTTCTTTGTTTATTCTAACAAAATAGTGTTCTGACAAAGTCATAGGGACCCATTATCCTAATATGCCCAGGGCCTCCAGTAGGTTGAAGACGGCCTTGCTCCAACCCGACCATCTCCAGATTCTCCAGCAAATAGTAGTTACTCACAATGCCGAATGCCCGTAATGGAACACTGAAGGCAAGTCACTTCTTTTGGAAAAATTCAACCCGGTAAAACTTTAGCACGTCACTTTATTATCACATAATACTTACACTGCTATCGTTTATACATACGGGTGCATGATTTTTAAACGTCCGACAACAATAACAATTTGATTTAAGCAAGAGATTTATTTAGTTTATTTTGTACCGAGTTAAATTTAACTGGTGTAATCGCATAAGTCAATCACTGAGGACCTTGTATTTAATGATTGGCCAGATAATTAACTGGTATCTCGGCGTCCATTTTATAATAGTGGGCACTAGTATTAAAAGTCAAGGATTTTAATCGTGGATTAGGAAATGTAGCCATCATTATCATATGGGCCACGTTTTCGCTTAGCCCTTTGCTGTTTCGTGTTGAAAATCAAAGGAAAATCTCTCGCTAGGCTGGGTGAAGTAAGTGGGCGCTTGGGAAGCGGCTATGCTTTTCATGATCTTATACAATATGCAAGCGTTGTACAAAACTTCGATAGCGTGATTCATGCTGGCGTAACGTCATCGTGTGACTCTCGCAAAAATATTTTAATAAAATAAAATTAAGTTAAAATTAGCTACGGTGAAAGTGTGCATCAGACGTTTACCAGCTACTGCAACTTAACAACATTGTCGTTCGTCAACAACAAACTAGGTATCAACAACTACAACGCAGAGCGGTTCAAATAGTTTCCTGTGGTCTGTGGTCTATGGCCACTATGGCAAGGTCAGTGCCGTCAGCAGAGTGGTACAGGGTGCAGTGGTCTCCAAGAGAACCTGCTACTCCGTGCCCTTGTCTGTTGTTCAGCAGGACGAAGCTCTCGCAGGGAAGTGCCGGATTAAGTTGCCTGTGACATGATGCCCTGCTGATGTTAAAGCCAGAGTCACTAAACATGCTGAGTGGGTTTTAGGATCAATTTACGGCCATTGTCATGTTTATAGATGTAAATCAACCGATTTAAAACGTTTAAAACCGACTTTTGCCGTTTTAAACCCCAAATAAACCGTTTTAAACCCCAAATAAACCGTTTTAAACCCCAAATAAACCGTTTTAAACAGTTGAAAACTCGCCTACAAAAATAGAAGAATTGTGTTTTACGGTTCATTATGGCTAATTTTTGCTCACCTGACGTCATGTTTTGTTTTAATTTGGTACCTAGTTTATAGAAAATCAATAGAAATGCCCTACCTACAGTACCTACCTACTGCGAGAGTGTGAGTTTGGTTTAAAACCGAAAAAAATGGTTGAATTCGGTTTTAAACGGTTTTTTTCGTTTTAAACGGGTTGGTTTAATTGGTTTTAAACCGGCCTTACAAGAGAAATTTCAATTCTAGTACCGCGAGTCATTTGTCCAAGCCATTCGCAGTAGAGCCCTAATAGAGTTGTGAGTAGGTCACTTGTGAGAGAATTAAAGCGAAGTAAATATGCTCAATATTTATAATCTGTCTGTTTTCAATAAAATGTGAAAGTGTTAAAGCTCTTTATCCTTGCTTATCAGGTCGTACAATTGGCGGTGGGCACCAACTTTCCGAAAAATTCAATTTCGCCACAACGAGCGGCGCACGACGCGTGCGTTTGCGCATATTAAACGCGATTGTAGGACGAACATCCGGTCGTCAAGCACTAGGCGCGGGCTGCGGCTTCGCTTGCATTCATCCGCAAGTTCCCCGACAACTTTGTGTCATATCAAACATTTACGTCACTCTTCGGAGATCCGAAATAATTGAAGAAACGTCTCATTTGGCTATTTGCAGATTTGTGTCTATTTATGGCGAAAGAAACTCCTCAACACATGTTTTAGGACAATACCTTAAAACTACTGCCTAGTGTGATACCTAGTACTATGTTATAAATATGTAGATAGATAGGTAGGTACAAAATATTTACATGCATTTCTAATTATGGAATTAAAACATAAACAATATCTAATATTGTATAATTCTCGTGTCACGGTGTTAGAAGTTGAATTCCACCGAAACGGCTCGACCGATTTTCGTGAATCTTAGCGTGCATATCAGCTAGGGTGGAGAATCGGACAACATCTATTTTTCATCCCCCTAAATGTTAAGGGTGGTCCACCCCTAAATTTTTATTTTTATTTTTTTAAACTTTTGACAGAACGAAGTCTGTCGGGGCAGCTGGTTATCTATATTATTATGAATTTTGAACAGACTAGGAGAACAGCTTCACATAGACTACGAGTATACGTGTCTGCATATTAATTATGCTTGAGGCAAGTGGAAATACAAACTGACATTATTAAATTTTATACACATGTAACGAATCGACGCAGATTACAATCTTGTTCCGTTCCCACTAGGGCATGTGATATCGGAACTATTCTCAATATCGAAACTGGTTTTCGATATTGAGCCCTGATTCCGGAATTCCGGAATTGGTTTCGATATTGGTTGTTTAAAATTAAAAATTTAAAAAAAGCGTCTGCTACCAAAAAAACTATCATGATACACTTTTTTGAAAACCTTATGATGAGCTCTTTAATTTGATACCCGTATTTCATTATTTGATTTATTTTTATTTTTTGATAATTCAACCAATGGAATCTCACAGTCAACATATTTGTTTTTTAACGTCACCTATCTAAGAACACTTGGGTTATCAAGACGAATCTAACGATATCTTAATTATATAAATTGGTCCAGGGGTTTGGAAAGTATGAGGTAATAAAGAATATTATAATACCTACATGCATACATACAAGATACGCGCGAAAAACATAACCCTTCCTTGGTGGGTAAATACATTGTTGAGGATAAATAAAAGATTTGAAAGTTATTTGACGAACTTTTAATTATTTAATGAAAATTAAGGTAAAGTGAGTAAAACCTTACTTTTTATACAGACAACAGTATTCAGTTTCATTTAGCTTTGTTTAAAAGAGTTTCTTATACGTTTATCAAAATTACTTTAAGTAAATATCTTCATAATAATCATAGTAAAACAAGCTATACTGCAAAAGTAGCTCACTATCAAACAGGATAACATATAATTATGATAATTACCAACAAATATAATAAAATACCGACCATAAAAGACCGAGTTTGGCACCATGGTTTCGTTGAAACCCGAAGTTCTGAGAGAAACTGAGATATACTACGGACGGTAGTAAGCCTCCTCTCAAGCTCCAGCTCCCCGCGAGAGGGTCGAGCAAGCTAAATTGACCCGGCACTACACAGAAGATATCCCGGACTTCAGCCAGTATGACGTAAAAGAGGCTCTAAAACAGCTTAAAAAAACAAGGCATCGGGAGGTGACGATATCACTACCGAGTTGCTAAGAACGGAGGGAAACCCCTCCTTGTGGCGCTCCAAAAACTGTTTGAAGCCGTCATCCATACTGGAACTACCTCGGAAGACTGAAGATGCAGAGAGCTGTCAGGCAAGGGGACGGTTATATCCCTAAAACTGTTCAACACTGCGATGCAAGACGTTGTTCAAGTTGATGGAGTGGAAACGACGTGAAATTAACATCAATTTCGAATACATCACACACCTGCGATATGCCGATGACATAGTTATACTGGTGGGATGAAAATAATGTCGAATATCCATGTCACAGGCATACCGATTGTTGTTGACGGCGCTACTCTCGAAGTTGTAGACGATTATTCTTTTATTTATATTTACCTAGGATAAATGATATAAATCGTAGAATCCAAATTGAGCTGCGTTCGGGAAACCACGTGTCATACCTTGTCGTCAAAACACTACCTCAGTGCCTGATTTCGAAGGTATTCGAGCAGTGTGGGTAGCTAGTGATGACATACTACTTCCGAGACGTGGTGCTTTACTGTCGTCCTAATCCACAAGCTCAAAATTGCACAGCGTGCTATGAAGAGGGTTATGCTCAGTATTTCTCAACGTGATGAATCCGTAGACGAACTGGGATAACCGACGGAGTAAAGCTAATACGCCGGCTGAAGTGGTAATGGTCTGGCCACATAACTCGCAGGACCGATAACCGTTGGAGAAGAAAGGTCCTCGAATGGCGCTCATGTCTCGGAAAACGAAGTATAGGACGCCCCCCAACTAGGTGGCCTGACGGCCTGAAGAAAAGTGGGCATCCGCTGGACTCGGAAGGCTTAGGACTGGTCATAGTGGCGCAAGTTAGGGGAGGCCTATGTCCAGCAGTTGACTTCTAAAGGTTGATGGATGGATGGATGCATAATAAAATAAATTACAGATATTTGATTAAAGTTTCTTCAGATGTGTTTATCATAGCATAATTTTTAATATTTATGGATTACAACTAAATCTTTCTGAATCAAATGCTGCTTTTGAATACGAAAAAAAAGATCGATTTCACACAATTATTACAATTTCTTAGTTAGTTAGCTAATCTATAAAGGTAATAATGGTGGTGTACGGGGTACACAAGGAATAAAGGGAATTGGGTGATTGAGTCCGTGGGTGCGTTCAGAAATAAATGAACACTCGAAATATCTACTTCGTTTAGTAACAATGAATATTGAAGTTTCGATATTGAAACACTCAGTTCCGGAACTGAAAAATTGTCCGAGATTCCGGAATTGCGAAATCTCGAAACTTCGATATCCATGCCCTAGTTCCCACGGTGTCATTAGCTCGCACTACGACTTTGTTCGCAATATTTTAAAATTAATACTGATACGGTCTACATATTTGGATTCGCACCTCGCATTCCACCAGAATCTAGCCTCAGAGCGTAACTTAGGTCAGGTTAGACTTAGGCCTAAAGCCCAGGCCGTAAGATTATATTTTTACCTGACTGCCAAGCAAGGCCGTTCTTAACCTGTTGGAGGCCCTGGGCATATTAGGATAATGAGGCCCCTATGACTTTGACAGAACATTATTTTGTTAGACAAAAAAGTAGATAAACAAGCCTCTAGATTTATGCAAAAGCTAATAAGCAAATAGGTATTGTATTGCATTTATTCGAATTAAAAAAGTTTTTCGGTAATAAATATCGCTTAATATCGTTTAGTGATCTGGCAGGAAGTAGGGGGCCCCTATCGATCACGGGGCCCTGGGCACTTGCCCAGAGTGCTCAGTGGGAAGAGGGGTCTGAGTGCCAAGGAAGTGTTATGTTTTTCGCCCGTATCTTGTAGTATGTAGGTATGTGTATGTAATATTCTTTAATACCTGCCTCATATCTTCCAAACCACTGCACCAATTTATATAATTAAGATATAGTTAGAAAAAAACAAATATGATGCCACTGTTCGAAGTAAGTATCAAAAAATAACAATATTAAGTTAAAATAAAAAAACCGACACTTGTATTTAAACTTAACATAGTAAGCTAAGAACATTCTCGATTAAGTCACCTTTCAAACAAAAAACTAGATCAAAATCGGTTCATCCGTTTAGGAGCTACGATGCTACAAACTAGTGATGAAAAATATCGTTACTTTTATTTCACTATCAAGTCCGTGAAGTGATTTATTTTTGTCATCGTTATATCACTGGTGATAAATCACGACCGTTATATTTCATTAGTGACGATTATTGTCACAGTGGGTGCATTTTATTCCGTCCGTTAGCGCGCAGTAAGTAAAGATTACAAGTGAACTGTGAAGTGAAATCTCACGACAGTGACACCGAGCAGTGTTCTCGAACGACAAAGTCCAAAATCGGTAGACTTGCCCACAAATATCGGTAGATTTGTACCCAAAATCGGTAGATGTCAAAAAAATATACAATATTTAATCAAATTCGTTTTATTTTAAAAAAAAAAACTTACAGACTAATTTCTGTACATCAAATACACCTAATTAACAAACAGAAAAAGATTAAAAGCTATTTAAACTATCGGTAAAATTACAAAACACTTATACAGGATAGATAAACATATACTACAGAAAAAATATCAAATTCTGTACTAAAGAGCGATTTGAGTAACCGTTAGTGACTCTGAGTTGGGGCGTAAATGTATAAGTTTAAGTACGATGGTACGACCTTAGTAAAGACTAAAGAGCGATTAAAGAAACCGTTAGCGACTCTGAGTTGGGGCGTTAAACTTACTACGATTTTCTGCTTAAAAAACAAGCTGAAACAACATTAAATATCCAAATAGCCAACTCACTTTTCATTGTTTGTCACAACTCACACATTGCACTTGTGATAAACAATATATATTGTATGTAAAATATATTCGGCCACAGTAACGGGGACAAAAAATAATATTTTTGTCTGTCTCTCACGTAGATTTTGTAACTGGCAATCTCGCTCTGTCAATTGTATGGGAGAATCTACTGGTTTTAAATCTTTGGTTGAGGGATTCCCCATTCCTCTTAACGTAAAACATAAATGAAAAGGGTTGCCAACTTAAAAATTATGTAAAATCGGTAGAAAAATCGGGAGAATTTTCACGTATCCTCTGAAATCGTAGAAAAATCGTTGCATTTCGGTATTTCGGTAGAACAGAGCCCATATCGGTAGAAATACCGAAAAATCGGTAGGTTCGAGAACACTGACACCGAGTCACCGTATCACGTAGACACGACGTGGTTATAAATATCAAGTACCCACATAGTTTAATCAAAACCTTACCATGTTTAAAATAAGACTTATTTTCATTTGAAGTTTTTGTAACGTAGCGATATTATTAACGAATCAAGTTGAAAGAAATCAGACAAACTAAAGTCTAATGACGTTGAGAATAAGATGCAATTTCACTTAAACAAATTCTCTCTTCTAGCTGATGGCACTGTGTCGATCTCGCTCACGCACGGCTCAAGTCACAAATGTTGCTTTCTCTCTTTCTTGCTTGGCCGGCAGGGCCTGATTAACCCTTAGGCTAATTAGGCTGCAGCCTAGGGCGCGAGGATCGGGGGGGCGCGCTAAAATCGTGTCTTCGCATGCACTAATCTAGCATCACTGCATCTACCCTACACATTTCAACTAGACCGAGACAGTCTAGTCCCTAGAGACGAGTCCCTGATTTTAACAATAAATTTTGAAATTTTAAAAAGCGCGCATAAAACAAACACTGACTTGTTACTCGAATCGATCGGTGGTCGAGCGAGTGGGTGAGCTGGCAACTCAGTGCCTAGTGCGCGTTTTGATTAATCCGCCTCGTAATAATGTTCGGTTTATATGTACTAAGTAGTTAACTAAATTTTAAGTAAATTAATACGTGTAAAGTTGTAAACGGACAATTTAGTAGTTGAAATTTAGAAATCAAGTAGACAAGTAATTTAGATTTTTTTCTATTTTCTGTTAAGTAGGTGGGCGGGGTTTATCACTTAACATGTTTGGACCATTGAACTAATATTACTAGCGTATAGAATAGACGTATAGAATAGAATCGGGTTCGGGGGTGTGCATTGCACTTATCATCGGTAAGAAAACAAAATATTAACTTAAATCAACTAAAACGAATTTAATTAAATTATTGTGCAATGTTCCCACCATTTTTAATGAAAAAATCATAAGGAACGTTTGAACTTGGCAAGTCACTAGCGTGTTAATGGACTAAATAAGCTTGCTTACGCTCTGTCCTACGTGGGCGAATCAACGCGAACGCGAAGCGACGCGGCGCGAAGCGAAAATAACAAACAGTCGAGATGTATTGAAGTGTCCTACGTGACCTTTTGGTCACGTAGAGGGCGTTGCGGTGTCCTACGTGGGGACACGGTGTTAGGCTTGCCGTCTTGGTTCGGCAAGTGTCATATACAAAGTTACTCTATGGCAAGTGTGCAAACGAGGCTTCTAGTTTGAAAAGAGAACAGAGGGCAAGCCGGCGGTGGAACACACATTTTGTTTGAGATATCTTTTCTATATACAGGGTGGATTTTTGAGACCGGTCAGTAAGGGCAGGTACCTTAACCAATTATAGTTACAGGAAAACTTTCCCACGAGACTATCCATAAGTTTTTAAGATATTCTGAACTGCATTCACAGATTTTTGAGAAAATGTACGGTTAGCGAAAAAAGTGCTAAAATAAAAAAAAAAAAAAATTATGCGTATCGATCCTACTTCGTATGGGAATCAAAATACTCTATGGGACCATTTAAGGCAGTGATTCCCAAAGTGGTCTATATCGACCCCTAGGGGTCTATGACAACCTGCAAGGGGTCTGTAGTGTGTAGCTAAGACACTTTATATAAGTTAGGTTAATTCTAATCAATAAAGAGTACTAATAAAGACATCGTTGCAACAACACGTCTTATTATTTACACCGCACTGCGCACGACATCACATGGCGACCCTGCCTGGCCGGTGCGCCGTGGCGATGCCGCGTCACATGCGCACCGGAGGGCTTTAAAATGTGAAAAAAAGAACCAGCGAGAGTGAAGAATAGAAAAGAGAAGAGAAAGACTTAACATAAATAAGAGGAAGAAGAGAAACAAGAATTTCAAAAAAATATATATATGAATAAAATTTAATTATTTATGTACTTACATGAATTAAGACGAAAAAAAAAGATTGTTTGATAAGTTGAAAAGGATTGAAAAAATGGATTGAGAATATCAAATTTACCGGTGACGAAGACAGAAAATAAAACGAAAAATTATAAGATAATATCTTCAATAACGAGTCAAAATTAAAATGGAGCAAACATTGGATCCTCATCGTCCAGGACCACGGCGCTACGACGTCCTGTTCCCGGTTTCCAGTCAAAATTTCAAGAGAAGTTTCAGTGATCGTGCGTGTCAAAATTTTAATATGTTTAGTGAAGTGAAAAGTGAGAAAAAAAAATCGGTGTGTAACCAGTGTGTAAAAGTAGCAGTGGATTAGTTTCGTAGTCATTTTTTTTCTTCTCTTTGTTTAAATAGGTAGTAGATTTTGTTTAAATTGGTAACGTGCAATATAAAGTTTTAAAGCAGTCAGTAAATAATGTTCAAAGTATTTAAAATCAATTCGCATCGTAATAATTTATACAGTTTTATGAAGTAATCATAGTTATAATAATGTTTTTAAGGCTTTTTGGTAATCGGTAGTAACTTTATAATTATGTTTCATCAGTTTCATCATAACTTACGCGAACTCTTATTTCGCTTACACTTAAAATGCATCCGTAAAGGAATGGAATGTTTGTCACCAAGGAATCGGATTGCGATGATGCATACGCCGTTTCTTGTTGCAGTCAATTTGGTAGCAATGTTCTCTAAGTAACTTATAATATTGTTTGAATGAAATTTGAGTACCTAATTTATATGGACTTGTTGATTTTTTTAACAACGTGTATACTTATGGGATGTTGTTTTGATAGTTAGGTGTCAAAGGATTAGCATGGAAGGATTTTGAAAAGAATGAAAGTAGTGACTTTTGTTTGAATTTCTTCTTTAAGTTAGTATTTTTGCTAATGATCGGGATTGATCCCCCGAAAGTTAAGAAAATATCTAACGTATTGATGAAATAATATTGAGTGTTGGTAAAGTTTTTTTTTATTTGGATAATTGGATGTTTATATAGGATGTGAATGAATTGTAATATTATTATGTGATACCATTATCTTTATCGTGCAGTACGCGAGACGTCTGTATGAAAGAGTGGATAATTTTACAAGAATATGAAAAGAAAGAAAGAAACAAATGATATTGTATTAAGATACTCTTTATGTTGTTAAGTAGCCATTGTCTTGATCGTGTTGTACGCGAGCCGTCTATGCGAAAGAAATGTGTGAAAGAGCTATAAATGATGATAATGATAATAAAGAAGTGATGAAATTAAAATAAATATTAATGTGAAAAGGATATCTTATAACATGAATTATGTAACGAGTAAATAAAAATGAAGTAAGTATATTAACATATACAGAGTTATGAATTATGATTGAAAATGATTAACTATGAATGGAAGAAATAATAATGATGATGTTAAATGAAAATAAATTTACCGGATATGACAAATGGCCACACACGGAATTGAAAAAAAAAATACTGGAGTATAACATTATTACCTGGATGTGACAGTAATATATCTAACTATGTCGTATAGATATTAAGAACATAGTGTAAAAAGATTTTAATGAATAAGGTTTTATTTTAAAATATTTTTTTTTTATTATTTCATAATGTTTAACTATGTAGAAGTCTTAGCACACATTCTACCTACCGAAAAAAAAATTAAACCTGCAGATTTATTTTTTCTTTAAATAGCCCCCGGAGGTGTAGTGTGTAGCTAAGACACTTTATATAAGTTAGGTTAATTCTAATCAATAAAGAGTACTAATAAAGACATCGTTGCAACAACACGTCTTATTATTTACACCGCACTGCGCACGACATCACAGGTCTACGTCAGCGAAAAAAAATTTGGGGGTCCATGAAATGAAAATGGGGGTCCACGATAGTGGATCTCAACACATACACTGATAGTACCTATTTACTTACATCATACTATCTTATAATATCAAAACATATACATTATTTATAAAAGTACCTATGAAGTAAAAAAAAATATTATATATGTTTATAAAATTGTGTAAGTTGTAGGATCTTGGTATTCGCTTTGTGGTCGCAATACATTTTGAACTTGTAAAAATGTTTATTTAATGCTACGTATATTTTACCAGATACAAAATTTTATTTTGAGTAGTTTTAATTTAAATTCAATTAATAAATGTATAAATTAACATGTGTTTTTACTTTAAGTTTTTAACACTAAACTTCACTACAGTTAGAAATTTACAGGAAATCAATATCAGGTAAGTAGGGGGTCTACCCAACACGGAAAAACATGGCAAGGGGTCTACGACACAAAAAAGTTTGGGGAACTCTGATTTAAGGTATGAGCACTAGAAATGTCAGAAAACGCTAAAAACATTTTTCATACACTTTGTACTGAAAAACGATAAATCAACTCCTAATATTCTTTATTGCCAAACAATCCTGACAAGTGTCTTCTCAGAGCGACAGTGATAGATTTATTCTATCCCTGTCGCTCTTCCGCATATTAACTGGCATGACAAGAGAAATAGCAATAATAACTTAATGTGCATGATCGTAATATAGATATCCCTGTTGTGCCTATGCAAAATACCGAAGAGTAAATAAGATAGCCACATACTATGATTGTACAGTATCACTGATGTCGCACCCTCGAACACTTCTGGTCGCCTAGTACTCGCTTTAATTAATAAACGACGGCAAAAAGTGTCGTTACAATTTTTCCTCTTAATTTTTTCCGTCTAGCCCCCTTTCGCAACGCGCGATAAGGAACTTCGCTCTAATAATCTTCACTTATACGCGCGTTTCTGTGACACCGTGTCCTACGTGGGCGATTCAACGCGAATGCGATCGCGAAGCGATCCGATGCGAATTTAGTGCGACGCGGAGCGAAGCGGCGCCTCTGTCCTACGTGCGCGCGAATTGTCACTTCACCGCCACTGACATACGCCGCGCCGCTGAAATTCGCGCGAAAATATCAAACCAACTGATCGCGTTCGCTTCAAACCGCACCGCACCGCAACGCCTTCTATGTGCTTTTGGTCACGTAGGACACTTCAATACATTACGACTGTTTGTTATTTTCGCATCGCGCCGCGTCGCTTCGCGTTGGCGTTGATTCGCCCACGTAGGACAGCGCGTTGGACAGCGCGTGAGGCGAATTAAACAAAACTCGCACTAGGCACTCAGCGCAGCTTGCCGCGCGCAATGAAACACATCAACGATGTGCGGAGACACCCCGGTGTGGTTAATAGTTTGTAGGTATATTTTGCCTCGCTTTATTCATTTGTCTTATCTCTTTTGAAATCGTCGTTCGTCCGTCATATGAATCACGCACTCGCGAATATTGTGATTGATATTTATTGTCCTTTCCTTACACCGTGTCCTACGTGGGCGACTCAACGCGAACGCGATCGCGAAGCGATCCGATACGAATTCAGTGCGATGCGGAGCGAAGCAGCGACTCTGTCTACGTGCGCGCGAATTGTCACTTCACCGCTACCGACATACGCCGCGCCGCTGAAGTTCGCGCGAAAATATCAAACCAACTGATCGCGTTCGCTTCAAATCGCGCCGCACCGCAACGCCCCCTACGTGCTTTTGGTCACGTAGGACACTTCAATACGTCTCGAGTGTTTGTTATTTTTGCTTCGCGCCGTGTCGCTTCGCGTTCGCGTTGATTCGCCCACGTAGGACAGCGCGTTAGTGTTTCCGTGTTTTTTTAATGAGGTACTTTGCCTTAATGTACGATCAGCTTAAAAATGGTTTGCCACCCTAAGGTTGAATGTCATGCAGATTAAAGGACAACGTTAGTTTCGCTTGCAGATCGATCTGAAAACTTTTATGAACCATCTTAAAATTTTCACACTACTACTCTACTCGCTACTTTTTTGGCGGGGGCGCGTCCTCATAATTAGCCTAGGGCGGTCAGATCTCTTGATCAGTCGCTGTTGGCCGGTGGCCGGCGTTAAGTCACAGTAAAAGGAGTACTGTGGTGAAATCACGTTCGCGATAAATGTAACGGACGGTTTCGATGCATGTCACGGGCGTGACAAATGAAGTATATTGTAACAAGTGATATATCCAGTGATACGTGAAATATACCATTCCTACTACAAACAGACATACTGATACACAAACTCACAGATACACAGACACGTCAAACTTATAACACCCCATAACAACTTCCGAGGGGAAGAGGCCAATAAGGCCGCTAGTCCCGCTAAGCACTTAGAGCTACCAAAACCCCGTCCACACCATCCACCTCAGCCGGACCCAAGGGCCCTAAGCCCAAGGGACCCTCTCCCCACTTTGTACGAAAGAAGTCCAAGTGGGACTCTCTCAGAGACGGAATCGGTTTCAGGTGAAGATCACCGTCGCCTCACGAAGATCCTTAGGGCTGGCAACCACCAGTACCATACCTATGCACTCGAGGATGAAAGAGTCCTTCAACTGGTTGTGAAGGAAGTTCCAAAGGTACTCGAAACCGAGGTCGTCTTCAATGATATCAAGGGCCAGGGCCTTTCTATCAGGGTCGTGCACCGCATGGCCCATTTCAGAACTAAGCGCCCCCACAACATGGTCCTTGCCATTCAGGACCCATCTCCAGAGGGCAAGAAAATTTTCAGTATCACATCCGTGTGCTTTCTCACCGTTATCACCGTTAAGACGCCACGAAAACTATCCTTCCCAGGGCAATGCCACCGGTGTCAGTTAAACGGGCATTCGGCCCGTCATTGTTTCGCCCACCCTAGATGCGTCAAGTGCCTGGGCGATCACAGCACCTCAGAGTGCGCGAGGACGCCCGAGTCCCCCGAACGTCTTTGGTCTGTTAGGACCAGTTAGGACCGATTCCTATATTCCTAATTATGATCAATTTACAAGGAAAACTATCACGGCTAGGTTAAAATGATAGATAAACTACGGAACCCTATATACGTATTGCGCGTAGCATGACCACGCACTTGGCCGGTTTTATTTCAAAAATAGTAGTGAATATAGCAAACAAAGTTGTCGTTCAGTCTCTTGAGCTACAACAAATACCCCCATTAAAATTCATTAGCATCGGCAGTACTGAGTGGCACTTGGCAGTCTGTACTGTAGGTTATGCCCACCAGTCGAGTCCAGTCACCGCCCGTCGCTCGGCCGTTGCGCGTGTTCCGTTAAGAAAAAAGTGTCCAAATATCGAAGGCCACCATTGTTAGGATTTTGCGCGGCAAACAGCTGTAAGTTTTTTGTTGTTTTTTTTTAACTTCTTTGTGGTTAAGGTGAACGATAACAGGTTTTAATTCCATTGCCAACTACAGTGTATTTGTGCACTCAGCGCAATTGCTATATGAATTGAAGTTGGTTATTTTATTTTATTTTATGGTTTTAATGCATATAGGTACCTGTGGCGTTTAAACAATCTCCTTTAAAAATCCAACATCAGTAATTCACTAATTTAATTTAAAAATCGGCTGAGAGCCAACTTTTAAACCAATTGTTTTTGGTTGGTTTCTCTGCTAAGGGCTGATTTTTATACCTATGCATGTACCTACCTAACTACCTAGTTTGATCGATAAGGCAATTTTGATGGTTTTAACGTCTATCGGAAAAAGAAATGAAAAAAAAGGAATAAATTGTTGTACTTTTTGCATGTAGGATAAAGATGATCTTCCTACGGGCTTCTGATCTTGATACGGGCCACAAAGACGTGCTAGTCACGCTGTCGAGGGCCGAAAAATAAAGAATTAAAAAATATTGGTATTGATTTTTTAGGTTTTCGCGATTATTATAAAATAAATTAACCCCAGATGGGCCAAATACAAAAGCCTGGCGGGCCGCACGTTGATTATAGCTAGTCTAGTAGCTTGGAAAAAAAATAAAGCGGTTTTAAAATCTCTAGTGAAATTAAATCGCTTTCAATTTACACCTTGCAATTCACACATTTCCTGCACTAGCAATATAAACTAACAAAACTACACTGGCTGGAACAGGCGCGTAACTTAATACCCCATTTACACGCGCGCGCGAGCCACGAGACAATCTGCGAGACGCGCGCGTGTAAATGAGGGGTAATAATTTAATGCGAAGTGTTTTTAAAAACACTTTTCGAAAATCAAACTACGCCATTGCTCCCACCAACCGCAATCCTGAATCCGAAAAAAAACGAAAAACAATCAATGTGACAAAATTCGCAGTAGCTACTACAGTACTACTATATTAGCAGAAAGCCGTCAACATTATTTCTGAAGATCGGGGGCGTTGTTCTACCCTCCAGAGAACAAAAACATGGGGACATGGACTATGCCAACCAGTTGAGTAACTGTTGTTTAAAATAAAACCCGCTCTATCTAGGACAGTCTCAGCAGTTACCACCCAAGCAACTAAAAAATAAACAATTCAGAATGCAGTTATGTAATGAAACAAAAAGTCTTTGGACGGACGACTTTAAACTTATCATCGCGGTATTTCAAATCAACAGTAACTAACGGGTCCTACAATGTTTCTAAGCAACTTGTGTATTTATATAAAGTTATAATGTTGTATGACAGTGTTGAAATGTTTATACAAGGATCAACACGTCTTTTATTTGTTGAACAACGAAACAACTTTATTGCTAGCTTCAGCAGCTACACACCCAGACTCCTCTTTCCCACTGGGCACGTGCCCAGGGCCCCGTGATCGATAGGGGCCCCCTAGTTCCTGCCAGATCACTAAACGATAACCGATATTTATTACTGAAAAACATTTTTAATTCGAATAAATGGAAGCTAAATTACTGACTACAATACCAATGTGCTTATTAGCTTTTGCATAAATCTAGAGGCTTGCTTATCTACTTTCTTTGTTTATTCTAACAAAATAGTGTTCTGACAAAGTCATAGGGGCCCCATTATTCTAATATGCCCAGGGGCTCCAGTAGGTCGAAGACGGCCTTGTACACACCGCGACCCACTCTTTGCTGATTTCGTTTTGCCAACGGCCTCCCCACTTGCCCAGTGTCCAGTCACACTGGTGAATCTGGTGACACTGGGGACACTGGAGCAGGCGAGCAGGCAGCAATCCAACATGTTGACCAATAGGTTGGTCTCTGCGGATTGCGTCCGCGCAACAAGTCAACACAATGCGTCTCGAAACTCTCGGAAGGGCCTCTACGTTAGAGTTGCCAACCGTCCTGTTTTCCCAGGACATGTCCTAGTTTTTGTAGTGTCCTGGGACGTCCTGAATAGTTTTTAAGCAGCGTTACGGGCGGCCTCACGGCTCGCAATTTGCAACTCTATTACTGCGTCCTGTTTTCAAACTGAGTTGTCCTGGTTTCTCTAACTTCAAATACTGGTTTTTTAAATTTGAGGCTGGCAACGCTACTCCCATACTCTCGTTACACCAACCTTCAAAATTACCGCATCTACTTTCATCACTTTACTTTGCATATTGGACTCAACAACTTTATGATTACGAGATTATAGATATTAAGAATTAAGATATTTTAAAATTAAAGTGCCAACCTAGTTCACAATCTGAACTTTCAAAACCTACTCATATCTAGGACTTGCTTCTAAATCTAAATTATAAGTTCGAGGTCAATGCCTGTGGTATGAAAAATGTTTAATGATAATTATTTTTACTAACAAAAAATAACCGACTTCAAAATAACGCAAAAACTACTTGTCAGATCTCGCTCAAAATGTGGGACCACATGACAAGCACCAGCTTTCGATCATCAAAATCGGTTCACCCAGTCGAAACTTCTGAGGTAACAAATATAAAAAAACTACAGTCGAATTTAATACCTCCTCCTTTTTTGAAGTCGGTAAATAAAATGAGCAGATAGTGACAACATCAACAATAGGTACGTTAAGCCATAATTTTCTTTTCAAGAATAAATAAATCAATTAGGTATACATAAAACGCATTCAACAAAAGAGTTTTTTATGCTACTGTCATAGGTAGGTATACTAGGAATAGCGTTTAAAATATTTCGCGGCCGCAAGTAAACCATAGCTTGAACAACAGAGAGGACGCTTGTGAGTTGTGACTGTAGCGTCCAATGGTGTTCAATGGTGTCAAATGGTGGTGTGGTTTCAACTGTTGACAGCAGAATGTTACGAAAATGTAAGGGAGCTGTCGAGCCGACACTGAACGCTTGCGAAAGTCAAGCAAGCGAAACTTAGAGACAGTGCACGCAACTTGTTGAATTGCAAATATATCTTAGGTCGTTACAAAAACATTACCGTTTTTTATTTCGAAATGGAATCTTTCGTTTAAATAAATAATCATTGACTCCAGAGAAAGTTGTCCTGTGCAATGAAATTATGGGATTTATGACATGGAGTGGAGCATTCTATAGGAGTGTGTCTACAGGAGTTCAGGAAAAAGATATGATTATTATTCCTCAGATTAAGGAAACCAGCCTTTAAAATGTTTTGCCAAACGCTACCAACTTTGTAGATCTTCGTCAAATCTAGAGAGCGTCTGACTTTATAGTGACTGAACGATTCAGCAATCAGCTCATATTCACACCATAAACTATTAAGTTTGTTTCATAGCTGTAATATCCGATCCGAGGTGCAAAACTGCTCAAACTCAAATTGTTAGAGGTATGTATTATGTTATAATAAATATTACTAACAAAAAATAACCGACTTCAAAATTACTCAAAAATTACTTGTCAGATCTCGTTCAAATTTTTGTGGGACCACATGACAAGCACCTGCTTTCGATTAAAAAAAGAATCATCGAAATCGGTTGGCGTGATATTGAGTTATTCGTCCATTTGTCGCGCACATACTTAATGCAAATTTAAGACTTATATGGTTTTCTCATCGATGCCATTGTCAGATCTCAATAAAATTTAAGTGGGACCACATGACAAGCACCAGCTTTCGATTAAAAAAACAATCATCAAAATCGGTTCACCCAGTCGAAAGTTCTGAGGTAACAAACATAAAAAAAAACAGTCGAATTGAGAATCTCCTCCTTTTTTTGAAGTCGGTTAAAAAAACTTTTTATTACACATATTTTTTTATGGAAATAGCCGGCAAACGAGCTGACGATCCACCTGATGGTAAGTGGCTATCGTCGCCCATGGACATCAGCGACACCAAAGGCATCACTGATGCGTTGCCGGCCAAGAAAGAGAAAAAAAGAAAGAAAGAACTATTCCAAATAAACCGACATTTTGTTATCAGTGCAGCAGTGCCAGTCAGCATATCCATGTCTTTCAGGTGGCAATAAAGCTTGGTTGCCATTTGGGTTGGCCACCAACTCCACCAAACCGTAGCCACGTATGCGGATACCCAAGATCTTCGCGGTAATGAGGAGAAGCTGTAACTGTAATGGCCTTTTAAAAGGTTCAGGCCAAACATTGGGCTATATCTGTATTGTTCACAGATTGGCAGTTATTGTGCGCAAGGAATAAAATACATGTAATCTTCTTACTGCGTGTTTGGTGATCGTCCAGGCGGACCACTGTCAACAGTTTGCGGTCGTCCACCGCATTTCGACATTGACCTGCGCGAATGGTCATTCCATCCATCGGAGGCAACGTCGAATGTTTCTTAAATCGCTTGCTAAATATTTGTTTCAAGTTAGGCAGCTGTTACTAATCTCGTGTTTTTTGTTATTTTTCTAACCACAATTTTTTTTGTACTAATCTTGCAACGTTAAATATTATTGAGTTGTGTCTTACCAATCTGTTTTGCTATCTTCATCAGGTTAGTCGACCTGAATGGCAAACTGTGAGGGAAAAATCCTTTGTTCCTTTTATTGACATGTCCTATTTTTAGTACATTTATAGTATAGAACCCGTTAGTACATTAGTTCATTGATAGAACCCGGTTCCGTCTTATTAGTAGATGTGATGTGTCGTAGTGATTTACCATAAACTTGTGAGTTTGAGACTGATATTCGTTGAATATCTTACTAATTTTATACCAAGTTTATTTTACTTTTCCTCGTTTAATTTAATGCTCGTTCAAGCTATATATAGTTACACAGTTATAATAAAAGTTAATTACCAAAGAGTATAATAAATAATATAAAAAAGAAAGTTATAAATATGTAATTATAATATTGTAATCGGAGCTGTGTTATCTAGGTCACGCGTTAATTGACCCTAAATCAGTCAGTATTTGATTAAAAATTTAATATTATTTATAGGATATTTTATTAAAAAGCATTTTGCGTTTTTATAAAAGTATATTAAATATGATGACACCATTTCGGGTCCATAAATTTTTAAACGACTTCAAAAAAGGAGGAAATATTCAATTGGACTGTATTTTTTATGTTTGTTACCTCAGAACTTTCAACTTTGTGAATCGATTTTAATGATTCTTTTTTTAATCGAAAGCTGGTGCTTGTCATGTGATCCCACTTAAATTGGAGCGAGATCTGACAAGAACCTTTTGAATTATTTTAAAGTCGGTTATTTTTTGTCAAGAAATATACCTATTGCATCTGATAATACATAGGTATAATAGAACTTTAAATAATAATACTTGACAAAAAAAAACCGACTTCAAAATTAAGGATAACTCAAAAACTGCTCGTACAAATTTATTAAGTGAGACCACATGACAAGCACCAGCTTTCGATTTAAAAGAATCATCAAAATCAGTTCACCCAATCGAAAGTTCTGAGGTAACAAACATAAAAAAACAGTTGAATTTAATACTTACTTCGTTTTTGAAGTTGGTTAAAGAAACGAAAACTGATGATAAGAATAACACTCAATTAATCGTTTTTATGACAAACCGACAAAATATCCAAAATACTGTAAGGTATCAAAGTAATATTATTTCGTTTCGAAAGCAACATTTTTTTTTAGATATTTACCTACCTTTAAATATCTGCTTCTTGGATACAATTTGTTATAATCAAAGTTCTGTTTATGAATAACTAGATAGTTACTTTAAAACATTTGTTCGTGTTTACATAATAAAGTTATCAATCTAGTATTCACCTAGTAGCTGTTCGCACAAACCAGCCGTACCTGACCTTTAGTCTCATTATCTGTGGCCCGGGCTGGCGCTCTATTATCTGGTCGAGGTGCGAGTGGTGCGACCTCTCGGCCAGTGCCCGAGGAATTAGATAAACACCTCTATTTACAGTTAAAACTAAAAATAGACATGTCAAGCGTGTTGCAAATACATCACATCTTATGTAGTATTTATGTATGTAGTATGTAGCATTTACGCGGTGGTCGCTTCCCTTAGCGTCTTAAGTGGATTATTCAGATTCAGTCGCTCCCCCATGTGTGATATAATAGAATAAAAATATAATTGAATAACATTGTGACATATCACTGCATAATTATTCCCGTTGAGTAATTGTGTGACACATCGCTACACAGTTATTCCCTGAGTAAAAATGTGACACATCGCTACGCTTGTAATTTCAATTCAATGTCCTTTAGAGAGCACATAAAGTCCTTTACAGATATTTTGCTTCGCCCGATCTGGTGTCAGTTTGCAATAATTTCTTGCAGCTTAAAGTTGATTCATTTCTCGGTGTTCATTTGAGTGATCTGAATGGTAGGTTAGGTACGCCATGTCATGTATATTATGTAGGTACACCGGCATTTGGCCAACTGAAACTGAAATTAAACATTTGATTTGTCTTTAGGGTCCATCCATAAATTACGTCACACGTTAGGGGGAGAGGGGGGGTCGAGTAGGTAGTGTGATATTGTGTGACAAGGGGTGGGAGGGTGTCCTAAATTTCGTGACGTCACATTTCAAAATCGAATAATTGGTATGTATAGGTAAATATTAAAAAACAAATAATGGAAATAACACTTATTTCGGAACTGCTTTTTTAATTTAATAATTTCTAGGTGTAAAATTTCATAATTATGTGACGTCACACTAGGGGGGAAGGTCTCACAAATGTGACCAGCTGTGACAAGGAGGAGGGAGGGGTCAAAAAGTCATGAAATTATTGTGACGTAATTTATGGATGGTCCCTTAGCAGTATTCTGGTTTAAGGTGATATCCAGGGTCTGATCAATGATATTATAGTGTGATGAAGCCGAAAGGAGTCTACAAAATAAGCATGTTTCTAGTTTTTTTTACTAGGTAAATATTATTTTCTCATTTTTTCTTAAAATTACTTGCTACATGCGACTATTATCTTATTGTGGAGATAAGCAATTTTAATGATTATTGTCCCAGCTTGTCTGTCCCGGGGTCGAATGTCTCAGTGTGTCTCAGTGTGCTCCGAGATAGGGAGAGACAACGTCTTATGGAAGATATCACGTTCATCATTATTTATTTCTGTTTAAAATTTAAACTGTGTGAAAGAGAGAAACGTTAAATTGTTTTGTGGAGGTGTGTGCGGGATCGAAGATGCTCGTATCGAGGCGATTGTTTTTGCACTGGGTGTGGTTGATAATGAGGGTGAGTTATCTGTGGTGAGTTACTATCGTAGCTGGCTGTGATTGGCTGATGTTATGATTAACTTGAGTACAACGCCTCCTATTGGAACTTTGTACAACTATAAGGAAATTATATTGTGTGAATCTGATTTATGTGACCTCTAAAGGTCAATCGTTCGAAGATATTTTTCTGGTCCAGATTTTAACGGAGCTTACGGACACATTCGCTTTCCTTGACAAATTCTGGGATAAGATACAGACTAAGGAAATTCAGTTAAACTCGGGACACCAGATGACGATAGACGATAGATCGAGACGCTTCTGCCGCGAAGCAACGCTTCATGTGAGTGGAGCTCTTCCTATTCAGACTTCACACGAAGCAGCCCCATTTGAAGTTGATTACAGATGTCCGTGGGGTGCAGTCAATTTGGCCAGGTTCAGAAACTGAAATTTATGTATTTATTTATCACTAACATACAGTTAGGTACATACAATTACATACAATTCATTACATACACACCATTACATACAATTCGAGGCATTATACAGTTATACACATTCTAAGCACCAGTACAATTATAAGTCACGACTACATTCATAGCAACAAAGAATATTGTATAAATATAAAAAAAGACTTAAATTCATTTAATTACAAAAAAATTACGATATTATTCAATACAAAAAATTTACGATACAATACAATACAATTCGGTATTTTGTTAATCTGTTTTATGTGTGCCTCAAAATACGGTAGATCTACCGTAATTATGTGGTTGGTACCTGACTGTGGCAACACTGGTTGCAGTGGCCTTGTTTTCTATCTGTGTACTTATATGTTTTTTTTGTTAAAAACAATGTCTACTACCTACTTACGACATTTTGGAACAACTTTCACAAAACAAAATAAAAAAACTTAAGTATCTACAACTCAATTCAGACCAATATTTTATACGAGCAAGTTTAACTAACATTCGTGGAATTCATTAAATAAAAAAATCATAGTCGTGTCGTCGCCTTGTACGTCGGGAAAGTGATAATGTAAACTGTAAACGAAGACACTAGAAAAGTAGAAACCGATATTTGCGCTGTTATGAGAATAATTTGTGGACTCTGTGGTAGGCAACGAACATATTATTATACTCTCTACGCGAGGTGGTAGGTACGTAAGTATATAAGACGGGATCCTTCCTTCTCGCCGAAAATTGTTTGGCCGATTATTACTTGCCAACCAACGGTTCGCCTATTTTTCACTTTGACAAATAACGATTGTAAAATTTGTATGACAACGTTTCATTGCCCACGCGGCCACGTCAGACTTTTTGTAGGACAGATAATCGGGCCGATTTTTCCTCCCATTTATTTCTCACCGACTTTTTGTAGGACGTGTGCGTTGCACTATTGCTATCAGTACGTTCTATTTTTCTCCTACGAAAAATCGGTCACCGATTATCGGTCGTGGGCGAATAGCCTTAGCTGATTATTATAATGACATAACACGTTCAGGGCACTTAACATTTGTCAAATCCTTCACTAGGCCAGACAACTTTTAGACGAATAACGTTTCGTCTGTGTAACAGTTCCCTTTTCGTACATTTATATTATGATAAAAAATAAACTAATTTTTACATGCAATTTTTATTTAAGAATTACAAAAAAACCTTAACGCATTAAATTCGCAGCAATGCACATTAAAATTTTTCCTCTGAGTCTGAAGATGAACACAAATCTTCATATTATTCAAAATAATAAATGCAGCAAATACGATAACAAATACTTTGACAAGGAATGTTATCAAATCTCAGTTAAGGTAAAGAATGCGCGTGTGCGTAAGAAATAGAGGCTCACATTTTAAAAATGAACTTTAGTTTTGATTACTTGGTGTAATTAACCCAGTTACGTAAATTCTTATGTAAATCCTAAGCAATTGTTGTTGTTTTTCATTCATAATTCTGTTTTTTTTCGCAATTATTGTATTTTGTTCACTCAGTTTTTATAATTTGCCAACTTTTTGTATCTCGTTACATAGCTAATAAGGGGCCATCCATAAATTACGTCACACGTTAGGGGGGAGGGAGGGGGTCGATGAAGTGTGACATTGTGTGACAAGGGGTGGGAGGGGGTCCTAAATTTCGTGACGTCACATTTCAAACTCGAATAATTGGTATGTATAGATAAATATTAAAAAACAATTTATGGAAATAAAACTTATTTCGGGACTGCTGTTTTAATTTAATAATTTTTAGGTGTAAAGGGCTTCCAACATTTTTGTATGGAGCCTGGCATACCTACAAGTCCGCCATTTTGAAAAAACCTCGATTCGGCGGCCAGTAATGAAATATATGTCAATCGATAGAATAAATGATTGTGATCAAAAAGTATTCAGTGATAAAATGTCGTAAGTGGTATACTTTCTGAGATATTTGAGTTCAAAACCGTAGGAAAATAAAGCAAAAAACATCGTTTCGGCTGATATTGATAAAACATGTGTCAGTCGATAGTCTAAGTGATTACGATCAAAAAGTATTCAGTGATAAAATGTCGTAAGTGATATGCTTTCTGAGATATTTGAGTTCAAAACCGTACAAAAATAAAACATTTGTAATTAATTGTCTTTTTATTTTTAGTGGATCTGTAACTGTATCAGTGTAATGCCAGATAAGAAATATTATGAATATTTAGAATAATTACTATATACATATAAAATCACAATATACATAAACAAAATGAAATAAATACAGTTTTATTCATATTTACATATAAACATCTTATATATTAAGTAAATAAATATTTATAAATACATATATAACATCTGGTTGAAGACCGCGGGCGACAACATTCTAATTGCTTCAGGTAGTACTGCCGGACTTCTTGAAGGAGCATTTGGTAGTCTATGATTTTTTGATGTCTACAAGCAAGGAGTTCCAGAACATTATGAACTGTATTGTGAAGGAATTCCCGAAATAAGCAGTGCTATGGGTTTCCTTTAAACAGGAGAAGACACATTATTCAAAATAGCATAAAATGTTGAGAGAATTCTGAAGTTTCGCCTGTATCGAATGGGTAGCCATTTAAGTTAGGAATGGAACTGGGAAATGTGGTCTTACTTACGTAAGCCGAAGATATATCTAATACAGTTATTAAGAAGGCGGTCCAATTTATTCAAAAGTTCCTCTGACAAATCTGTACAACACACATCAGCATAATCAAGGTGAGGGATGACCAGTGTTTATGGCGTATTTATGGTTAAGTGTTTATGGCGATACAGCAATTGAAGTGTACCGGTCACTTTTTTCCTTACCTCAGTTACGTTATGTATTATAAAAATTAAACAAATTCGTCAAACAAACAACTTAAGGGTAAAGATAAAATTGCGGGATAGTACTGCTCATGCATAGTGTGAAAAAGAACCTTGTCCTGTTGTTCCCATATAATGTGTGTTTTAAGGTTCTTGGCATGGGCTCGACATCAGGAAACATTGCCTTTATCACCAGCGGAATTTTTAGATTCAGTGATTGTCAGACATGATATAGAAAACTAAGCCAATAATGAATTTTAACTTTTGGTTTAGAGTAATTGCCAAAGCTGTAGCCACTGGTGGCAAATAAATTGTTTATAAAACAACCTAGTAGTTTGCTTTTCTTTGCTTTTTTTTTAATTCAAACCTACCCGTTATTAATAAATCAAGTACCTATGTAGCACATACACATATGGCATAGGTAATATTTATCGTAATATAGGTCTTATTTTTCATTATTGACCCAATAAATTCAAAATAAGTAAATGATAATTTTTAATAGATACATTATTTTTGTACGGATTTGAACTCAAATATCTCAGGAAGTATATCACTTACAACATTTCATCACTGAATACTTTTTAATCGTAATCATTTAGCCTATCGATTGACATATGTTTCATCAATGTCCGCCGTAACGAAGTTTTTTTGCTTAATATTTCTACGGTTTTGAACTCAAATATCTCAGAAATCATATCACTTACAACATTTCATCACTGAATACTTTTTAATTGTAATTATTTAGCCTATCGAATGACATATGATTTATCAATGTCCGCCGAAACGGAGATTTTTTGTCTTTATTTTTCTTCAGTTTTGAACTCACTTATCTAAGAAAGTATATCACTTACGACATTTCATCACTGAATACTTTTTAATCGTAATCATTTAGCCTATCGATTGACATATGTTTCATCAATGTCCGCCGTAACGAAGTTTTTTTGCTTAATATTTCTACGGTTTTGAACTCAAATATCTCAGAAATCATATCACTTACAACATTTCATCACTGAATACTTTTTAATTGTAATTATTTAGCCTATCGAATGACATATGATTTATCAATGTCCGCCGAAACGGAGATTTTTTGTCTTTATTTTTCTTCAGTTTTGAACTCACTTATCTAAGAAAGTATATCACTTACGACATTTCATCACTGAATACTTTTTAATCGTAATCATTTAGCCTATCGATTGACATATGTTTCATCAATGTCCGCCGTAACGAAGTTTTTTTGCTTAATATTTCTACGGTTTTGAACTCAAATATCTCAGAAATCATATCACTTACAACATTTCATCACTGAATACTTTTTAATTGTAATTATTTAGCCTATCGAATGACATATGATTTATCAATGTCCGCCGAAACGGAGATTTTTTGTCTTTATTTTTCTTCAGTTTTGAACTCACTTATCTAAGAAAGTATATCACTTACGACATTTCATCACTGAATACTTTTTAATCGTAATCATTTAGTTTATCGATTGACACATGTTTCATCACTGGCCGCCGAATCGAAGTTTTTTCAAAATGGCGGACTTGTAGGTGTGCCAATTAGGTTGGATGCCCAAACATAATAATTATGTGACATCACACTAGGGGGGGAGGTCTCACAAATGTGACCAACTGTGACAAGGAGGGGGGGAGGGGTCAAAAAGTCATGAAATTAGTGTGACGTAATTTATGGATGGCCCCTAAGTTGTACATGTTTTTAAAATGTTCTGCCGATAAAGTTCTTCTGGGTTTTTTTTTTGGAGAAAACACCTATTAAAGTTTAAGAAACCTGGTTGAAGTATGAAAATTTGAAAGATTTGTAGCTCTGATTTAAAAATTGCTGAAAAAAATCGCCGCCTAATGGTTGATTATTATATATTGAAGTGTTAGCAATCAGATAAAAATAAGAAAACGATATTTTATGCATTAATGATTTTTTTTTCAATTTTCAAAGTTGAATTTCGCATATTCTTGAAAAAAAACAAAATATGGAATTACTCGACAATGGTTGACATTTGGATATGGGTCGTTATAAATAATTTGGTTGCAAATGACCTCCCCTACATGCCCTTAACGTATTACCAAGACGTTACCAAACACCCTGTATATAACTTATATAAGTCTATGGGTACATTGGGTACACATAAGTACGTAGGTACATATTGGTGCGAAATTAGCCTTGCTTCACCAAGGTCGTAGTTTTTCGTAATTCATTGACAGTTGAGAGAACGTACCTATTCGTGTAGCTAGGTAGGTATCTCCTAAACATATTTAATGGAATTCAATGGTTATATTCAATGATCTTTTATGTAGATACCTTTGTAGTAGTGTTGCCGAACTATCGATATTAAAACTATCGATAATTTACATCGAAAATCATGTAGGTACCCTATCGTTAGGCCTATCGATAGTATCGATACTAACTAACGATAGCATAGAACAAGGCAATACTGTCGAATAAATGCAATACTATCGATAGTATTGTAGTTCGTTAATAAGAAACTATCGATATCATCGATACTGTCGATTTTATTTACAGCGATTACTATCGATTGTTTTGGACTATGGATAGTTTAACAATTTGCAATAGTATGAAGTATGTTTAATAGTGATGGGCCGACTATGGGTTTTGTCGATCAGCCGACTAGCCGACTAATCGGTGAGAAAATTGCCGACTATTCGGCCGACTAGTCGGCAATGCCGATCAACCTTACTTTGGTCAAATATTTATGAAAATTAAAAGGAATCGATTGCTTCCTGATAAACCTGAAAGTCTGACGTTTCTGCACCATAAATTCCATTAGCTTATTCCAATAAAATTAAAATAAGTATGTACATTAAAAATAAATAAAATTGAAAATATGACTAAGTACAAATAAAAGTACCAGGTCAACTTGTAAATTATTATTGCCACATACTAGTGATGTTACGAATATTCGCATAATTTTTGACATAATTTGAGGTAACTTACATAAAAATATGTCCTCAATTTTTTTGTGCAAAGTTTTAAGTTACATATTTTGTTTCCAAAACACATCATCAGAACTCGAAATGGTCACTGGTTTTTGAATATTATTATTATCAGCGACATATTATATCTTTCAATATGGATCAACTATTCCCATCCATTGAGGAGTTAAATATTATGTCTCCAAGGCATATGACCGTAACATGGTCAATGATGTTCTGGTTTTGCAAAGTTATTGAGAACAATTTTTTTTAATAATTATTAAAATAAATTTTGTATTAGCAATTCTATAATTTTGTAATTTTCTTCATTTCCTTTATTTTAAGCAGCGAAAATTAATGCCGAATATTCGGCGATTTTTGCCGACTAGTCGCCCGACTATTCGCCGACTAGAAAACATGCCGAATAGTCGGCTTTCCCGACTAGTCGGTGTATAGTCGGCCCATCTCTAATGTTTAAACAAAAATGTAGTTTAGTCTAAAACAATTGATAGTATTGATACTATCGACAGTATCATTGCAAATAAAATCGACAGTATCGATACTATCGATAGATTGTTATTAACGAACTAAAATGCTATCGATAGTATCGATGGTCTTGCATTCATTCGATAATATTGCCTTGTTCTGTCCTATTGATAGTATCGATACTATCGATAGGCCGATCGATAGTCTTACGATTGGCTGGCTATCGAT
Organism: Thymelicus acteon; assembly: GCA_951805285.1. Classification (NCBI taxonomy): domain Eukaryota; kingdom Metazoa; phylum Arthropoda; class Insecta; order Lepidoptera; family Hesperiidae; genus Thymelicus; species Thymelicus acteon. The sequence continues at coordinate 22,855,536 of OX638214.1, read as the reverse complement.
AGACTATCGATTAATCATCGATAGTCGACTATCGATCGGCAACACTACTTTGTAGATATACCCAATTTAAATTGGTTTTATTAAAATGAATACTTACGGTGATTAAGGAATTCACGTTTCATAGCTGAATCAAAACAAGACGCAAATAACTATAAGAGAACGACAATCCCATACACATAGTTTTATTAGGTAGGTATGCCTATTTCACTAGATTTTGAAGTTACAATGAGACAGTTTGAATTTTATTCCTTTGAGGAATTGCCTCGATTCTTCATGAATTCCATCATCATATCGGAATTGTGATAAATATAATTGTAATAAAAATACAACAAAGTTGAGAACGTCGAAGAAATTTGAGAAGAAAGTTGGTAAGAACTAGGATTTTTTTATCTCCATAGGTACCTAGGTGCTTAATTATAATAATTATGATTACTTACTAAATAAATTAATATTCTTTAATAATAATAATAACAGTAATGGAGTAAGTGAATATTTATGCGGTTTTATATTTTTTCACCCATTTGATGATAAAATCTCGTAATAAGTAAGTAGGTATGTTAATTTTATAGGTACCAAGCAATATAAGAAACAGTAAACTTCACTTTTAGAAACTCGCCGCTGGTCACTGAGTGCTGTGACCGCGCTGACCCGATCACAATGTAAATGTGAAAGTACTGGCAATCACTACATGCAAAACATGTCTACACGAAATTATACTAACAATGATGATCAAAATGATTTGGTGTGGTTATTCTATCGAAGCATGTACCTATATCGAACTGGTGTGTAGAGTTAACTGCGGAGGTCGTCTGAGATACGGCAATGAATTTTATGGAACTTTAGTTTTCTTCAATATCGGAACCGCGAGACCTTTCAGCACTTTTCGCTATTTATATTATTTAGTTTCAGATTTGGCCATCCACGCCCATTTGAAAAAAGCGGCCAAGTGCGAGTCAGACTCGCCCATGAAGGGTTCCGTAGCAGCAAGTAACATAATATAAAAGTTCTTGTAGTTCGTTGTAACTTTGATCGATGTTTTTTGCGGTTTACGATTTATGACGTATTAAAAAAAACTACTTATTAGATCTCATTCAAATCAATTTTCATTGGAAGTTTGCATGGTAATGTACATCATATATTTTTTTAGTTTTATCATTCTCTTATTTTAGAAGTTACAGGGGGGGACACACATTTTACCACTTTGGAAGTATCTCTCGCGCAAACTATTCAGTTTAGAAAAAAATGATATTAGAAACCTCAATATCATTTTTGAAGACCTATCCATAGATACCCCACATGTATGGGTTTGATGAAAAAAAAATTTTTGAGTTTCAGTATGTATGGGAACCCTAAAATTGATTGATTTTTTTCTATTTTTGTGTAAAAATCTTAACGCGGTTTACAGAATACATCTCCTTACCAAGTTTCAACAGTATAGTTCTTATAGTTTCGGAGAAAAGTGGCTGTGACATACGGACGGACAGACAGACAGACAGACAGACAGACAGACAGACAGACAGACAGACAGACATGACGAATTTATAAGGGTTCCGTTTTTTGCCATTTGGCTACGGAACCCTAAAAATCACATTGTATAGATGTTGAATGTATTGCCGTACCTCAGCAATTAACTACACACTTTTAACGACACGTTTACAAAGGTTACGTTCGCCGCTTGTAGACAGAACTCATCACAAAATAAAAATAAAGCTATCCGTACCGTAAGTACCGTAACCATGAAAAGAATTTTGTTACAGACTAGCTGTTGCCCGCAGCTTCGCATACTGAAATTATGTAAAAACTTATTTGTACCTCTTGCAGAAGAAAATTAAAAGAACTGAATACTGAAACCCACTTCTTTATTCATAGATGGCGTTAACACCCACCATACAATCATAAATGATTCCTCCGAGAGCGGATTTTGAAAAATAAACAATATTCACATCAATTTGTATTTTTTTCTTTTTCATGCAAAATTTTGAAAAACTGCTTTTAATTTTCCGAGATAAAAAGTTTTCTAAAATATGATGCAGAGTAAGTAACAACTCTATAATTGCCATCGAAATCCGTTCAAGGGTTTTCATGTGCTGCCCAGACAGACAAACAGACACACAGACAATAATTCTAAAAAAAAATGTTTGTGCTCTAATACGTCATTGAAGTGCCCTCTAATCGAAATTTTGTAAAAATATCAAGGTACAGAAAAATTGCCCTTTGAGTTTTATTATAGTAGGTACTAGCTCTTACTCTTCGTCCGCATGGTATTTAACAAAAAAATATTTTTTCTAAAACTATTTTGACGTGATAACGTCTATTAAAACGATGAACGCTACGATCGGCGTATCGTAGCCGATGCCGTAGACGAGCCGTAGGCGCTCGTAGTTGAGTGGAGCGGAGCGGAGCGGAGCGGGGCGGAGCGGAGTGGAGCTTTGTCATGACGTTGTCGCGTTAAACTACCGTCCGTAAACTGACTTTACAGACAACCATTTTTTTTTCTAAAATAAAAGTAGCCTAAGTTAGGTACTCCTTGTTACTTCAGCTATCTGCCAGTGAAAGTCCCGTCAAAATCGGTCCAGCCATTTCAGAGATTAGCCGAAACAAACTGACAGACAGTCAGACAAAAATTTAAAAAGAAAATTGTTTTGGTATATGTACCGTATAAACATCCAAATGCACTTAGTATAAAGCGGTTATTTTGATATTACAAACAGGCAATCCAATTTTATTTATTTGTATAGATAGATTGTATCATAACTTCATGTTCCGTACCTACTGGTTACGTGACTTATGTACAAAGTAGATGGTAGCAAAACTATGTCATTGCTACGCTACTGTGAGAACGTTCCCAGCGCACTACGCCTATAGGCACAACAATGATAGGGAGAAATCTTACGATTCAGTTTCACAGCTGATATGAGATAATGTCATGCTCTCATAGACCTACCGCAATATTATACGTACCGCAAGGGACTGGAATAAATTGCCTGCGTGGGTGTTCCCCTCTGATTATAATGTGGGTGTCTTCAAGTCAAGAGTGAATAGGCTTCTACTAAGTCAGTGTGCTTTACCATCCAAGGCTTCATTACTGCTTACCATCAGGTGGTTTTGTGGTCAAGCACTAACTTATTCGGTATAAAAAAAAAAACCTGCCGACAATAGATAGGCTAAAAAACTTCCTTATGTTTATTGATATTGTAGCAATCATCGGGGAAGAACATCATCTGGTTTGAGACATGAAGGTTGACTTCACCATGTGGAAGGGGGATATTTTCAATTAAACTAGTGAAATTACTATACTACAACGATAGACTTAACGCCAGGTTTATATCTATCCATCCATTAATGGCAATAAAAGATTTTATAGTACAGTCGGCCGTAGAAGTAGCTTAACATTTTAGTACTTTGTAATAGTAACTGTTTCGACGGTTTCCTAGCAACATCTATGACAAATTCAAGAAATGTAATGTGACAAGGTACTAAAATGTTAAGCTACTTCTGCGGCCGACTGTACCTTCTTAAACGTAATTTCAGCTAATTCAGTAGTTTCAATAAGTAGCTATCTAGTAGTCTGTCATAGATGTGGTACATATACCTAATACGAAAATTGGAAGACTAAAACGACAATGACAATAGAACGATAACATCTATGTAATGAAAATATTTAAGAAAAAAATATTTCAGGGGTCTATACAGGACCAACAGAATGCAAATCTGTAATTTTAAAAATCTTGTAGATAGGCAATACTTATATTAATCGACGGTATTGAACTGGGCTTCACAACCATGCCATTCATCGATATATCTGATGACATATTTGACGACCCGTGTAGCACAATGGTTACAATGCCGGATCGCCGCACAAGTCCTGGGTTCGATTATCAGCGAGGCGGAAATTTGAGTGATGAGTTTGAATTTCTGTTCTTGGGTCTGGGTGTGAATGTCCTTGTCTAGTGTGTTGTCCATGGCACCCACGACACAGGGAATCCTAGTGTGGGGCTGTGAGTGTGAAGCGTTATTTATTTATTTATCTGCAAAGGCACGGATGCTATGAGTGTGAAGTGTTATATTTTATTTATTTATTTATCTGTAAAGGCACGGATAGGTTCACGAAGTTTATCCTCGACCTCCAATTTTATTACAACTGCGCCCGAGATCGCCCACTTAACTTTTAGAAATGTAAATTGGATAAAGACGAGCGTGATGATAATATCATAATACTCGTAATAATTGCTGGAAAAAACCTAAAAATTATTTGCAAAAGTAATTATCACTTGCCCACTCCAACTTGCGTTCGCATAACGTGTATTGTATCCTTCTCGCTCTAGCAAACGTCCTAGGATTTTTCTCTCAATATAAGGTCTGTGTGAGTCACAGCGGGTACAGTACTAATGATTAGTACACTGATGTATTATTTATGTTGTTGCAGAACAAAATGAGATCATTCCTGCTGATCTGCGCACTGACATTCCTCTGCGGCGCGCTCGCCAAGAATAAGAAAGATGATAAGGTACACAATAGCGTTTTTTATTACTAGCTGACCCGGCGAACTTCGTATCGCCTAACAAACTATTTTTTTTTTCTAAAACAAAAGTAGCCTAAGTTACTCCTTGTTACATCAGCTATCTGCCAGTGAAAGTCCCGTCAAAATCCGTTTCAGAGATTAGCCGGAACAAACAGACAGACAGACAAAAATTGTAAAAAATGTTGTTTTGGTATATGTATCGTGTATACACATCCAAATGCACTTACTAAAAAGCGGTTATTTTAATATTACAAACAGACACTCCAATTTTATTTATTTGTATATGTTACCGGCAAAACCCGATTTCAGGTTAAACTAGTTTGGCAAAACTAGTTTCTCGTCAGTCTAAAACTGATTAGAACCGAATTGTTACGGATTTATATTTATTCGACAAATCTTTGTGCTTTAAACCTCTTAAATTACAGCTATTTTAGTCACGACTGCACTTCAAATTGTATTTGAACACCAAATGTAGTAAATGATCACCAAATTAACTGCTCGCGTATATATTGTTTCTTTTGGATTCTTTTAATTTCCAGATGTAGGTCGAAATTTTTACAAAATCGACTTAGTCAACCCCGACCCCACGTGGTACTAGTCTGCCCTACCCCTAGAATGAATGTAAACCCCGGAGGCGCGGAGGGAGAGCAGCATCACCATGTGAGCCGAAGCGGCTGAGGCTGGTCGCCGCAGGCGACCAAAATGCCGAAGCTGCGTAGGCGAGCATGGAGTGCCTGCAGTTTGTTACGCAAGGGCGGAGGGGCTGCACTTCCCGCAGCGCCGGAGACGTTCGGAAGCCTGTTTGTGAATCAAAAAATGAATTACCATCTTTGGTTATAATTTTACATTAAAATGCTGTTTTAATTTTTGTGATCATTTACGACTTTTGGGTTAACAATGATTTTATTTGGTGGTAAGTTAAACATAAGCCAAACTTATTGACGATAAACTAGTTTTGCCTAATTGTGTCGCGCCAAACTAGTTTGGCCTAGGCCAAACTAGTTTAACCTGAAATCGGGTTTTGCCGGTAACATATAGATTAAATTAAAACTGAATAAACCCCCGAACAATCTTGATTAATTCACCTTTTAAACAAACAAACTAGATCAAAATCGATTCATCCGTTTGAGAGTTACGATGCCACAGACAGACATACAGATCCACAGATAACGGACACGTCAAACTTGTAACACCCCTCTTTTTGCGTCGGGGGTTAAAAAGCATTTCTTTCTTTCTTTTTCTTCTCTCTTTCTTGACCGGCAACTCATCAGTGATGCCTTTGGTGTTGATATTCATGCGCGACGGTAGTCACTTACCATCAGGTGGATCGTCCATAAGGCAAGTTTGTTAGAAGCCATCGATTGACGTGAGACATTTACTAACGCACTCGTTGTTCGCAGGTGAAGATCGCGGTGTACTACGAGTCGCTATGTCCGGACAGCAAGCGGTTCATCACGTCGCAGCTGGCGCCCGTGTGGCGCGACTTCCGCGGCGGAGTCAAGGTCAAGCTGGTGCCTTACGGCAAGAGTACGGTTAGTTGCCAGTCACATTATTGCCAAATACTTTACTACGACCCTCCAGGGCGCAAGATTTGAAGGGGCGCCGCAGGTAGTCATAACGGAACCCTTATAGTTCGTCTTGTCTGTTCGTCCGTCCGCAACTTGGCGTCGAGACCCATAGTGCTGGAAAGTTGTAACTTGGCATGGATTTACATATGTATTTATTATTTTTGTATGAGTTTTAATGGCAGAAGGGGGCGCCGTAGAAAACTCGCCCAGGGCGCGCGTAGTGCTAAAACCTTCACTGAATGTATGATAATTGGGTTCAGCTCATTAATGGCTCACTACTGAGCACGGGTCGCTCCCCAGGAGAAGGCATATCCTAGAGCATCCACTAGTGATGTACTCGTATTGTTGTTGCAGCATGACAAGGTGAACGGCAAGTGGCAGTTCACGTGCCACCACGGACCCGACGAGTGCTACGGCAACAAGGTATGACACCTGACACCTGACACCTGACACCTGTACTGTACAGTGCTTGTGTCTGTGTTCCGTGGTACAGTGCATACTGTGATCGTCACTGCATGTACCATCACTGTGCTTTGCGTTAGAGAGTAGAGACAGCGTCAATGGCATCCTCAAAATGTTGATCGCATTTGGACATGATTACGAAAAAAATAACCGACTTCAAAATGATGGATAACTCAAAAACTACTTGTCAGATCTCGCTTAAATTTAAGTGGGACCACATGACCAGCACCAGCTTTCGAATAAAAAAAGAATCATCAAAATCGGTTCACCCAACAAACATAAAATAACAGTCGATTTGAATACCTCCTCCTTTTTTGAAGTCTGTTAAAAAATAAGTATAAAGATTAGTGTATTAAAGTAAATAGGTCATGACTTAAATAAAGTGGTCTCTGCTTACAACAAACTGCGGAGGTGTAAGGCATAGGTACTGCACCGTCTGCACCTCGCTGCTCCAAAGAGGATTGGTGAAGGAATTAGTGGGGACCAAAGTGTCGGGTGTTTCAGCTGCCTGTAGGCATTACGTGATTGATGTTTAGCGATAACACCAAGGACTAACAGTTTTCCGTGCCCTCAGAAGCACGGAAGCGCTCAAGAAATGTTTTCCACTTGCAGTCATCCAATTACCGACCGCTCTCATATCTTGGTTGAGATCCCCACAAGCCGATGACCTTAAAATCCTTCATCAATAATAATTAATAAATAATAATAATAAACGCTTACACACTCATACTCCCGCAGTAGGTTTTTACCTGTGTCGCGGGTGGCATGGACAACACATATAACACATCACTGTCACATACACATCTGCCCCGGCCGGGATTCGAACGCGGGACCCCTTGCTTCGCAGGCAGGATCGCTACCAACTAGGCTACAGGGTCGTCAACGAAACAATAGTTAATTGTCGGTGAATTTTACAGATGCAGGCGTGCATCCTGAAGGACAAGGGACTGCAGGACACGGAGAAGATGGAGATGGTGATCTGCCTCATGGGGCAGGCCAGCCCCGACAAGGCGCTCGACACCGTGAGTCTTTGTTTTCATACCCAAACATAATCCCAGTGTACTTATCAGATGTTTGCACTGCTTGTGGTGCTCGCTGCACCCTGCTACTCGTACATTATGTTTCGAAGTGAAAACTTCTTTAGCATCGTTGTCATTTGAAAGTCGATGAAACGAAAAACGGACAGTAAAAAGAGACAAACACATACATTCATAATATTTAACGTGGGAGAAAATGAGATAGGAAGCATTATACAGTGTTTCTTATGTTCGCGGTTCTCTTTGTGTTACTTTAAAAAGAGCTAAGTTGTATTCATAGATGGCGCGAGGAACAAGATAGAAGATTCGTTTTATTGCTGGATAGATGGCGCTAGCTGCTCATTTTACTCTTCATATTATGTTAAGAGATGTGTGTGTGTGTGTGTGCAGTGCCTGGAGCAGGTGAAGCGATCGGCGGAGTCGGACAAGTTAAAGCGGTGCGCGGCGGGCGAGCCGGGCGCGGCGCTGCTGGCGGCCGCGGGCGACAAGACGGACGCCGTGCAGCGCCCGCTGCCCTTCGTGCCCACCGTCGTCATCAACGAGGTCAGCGCTGCCTACTTGTAGCCAATTTGTTTTTATGGAAATAGCCAGCAAACGAGCTGAAGATCCAACTGAATGTAAGTGGCTATCGTCTCCCATGGACATCAGCAACACCAAAGGTATCACTTATGCGTCGAGGGGTCCTACCACTAGCGGGCCGGATTTAGTCGCCTCTTACGACACCCGTCCGGCGTGGGATTGGGGTTAGTATTCTAAGCCGCAAAACTTAAGTTTAACTGCCCAGCTACCACCTCTTGCTGAGCTTGTCGAATCGTTCGTCAGGTATTTACATAAAATTAATTCTTCCATCAAGTTAGAAGATTTATATGAGCTCCTACCTAACCAGTTTCAACCCGAAGCACGGGTCACTCCTGCTCGGAATTGAGAAGCAGAAATAGAGCGTATTCCTACCTACTGCTATTATATTAGATTGTTGAAGGACATAATGAACAACTCATGAGTCAGTTCTTAGCTGCCCAATGACTTCCACAGTTACTGGGCTGCCGGTTAAAAATTCCCTCTGAAATATGGGACCACGTCAAAGAAGTTAGATGCTCATTTCCATGTTGAAAAACTTTTTTTTTACATAAGATAAGTTAGTGCTTGACAACAATCCCACCTGATGGTAAGTGGCGATGGAGTCCAAGATGGTGAACGCACTAACTTAATAAATGCCTATTCACTCTTCTCTTGAAGACGCCTACATTGTAGGTGGACGGGAACACCCATATTTCCAAAAACGTCTGCTTGTATCTTACTAACCCTTTTATTCTCCAGAAATTCGAGCAGGCAGTCCAAGACGAGGCGATCACCGACTTGAAGAAAGTGGTCTGCCGCTTCTCCACGGTGAAGCCGCCCACCTGCTCGTAATACTCACTGGACGGTAGAGTGTAGGGAACCTAGGCTATGACACGTCTAACTGCTGTGAGCCGTCTTGAGAAGCAAACAGTGAACGATTTTTATAGAAATTTCACATGTATCAGTGAACACGATTGGGGCATAAACAGCTAATTCCATTTGTAGAATAACTACATAACAGCTCGCTTACCTCGGATAAGATTCGAATTCTGGTACGGAGTACAAGTGTGGTTTATTTATTAGAGACTGAATAAAATTTTAAAACTGTGTTGAGAACTCTTCTCTTGGAACACGTAACTAGATTAAACCCTGTTTACTGTGGTATAATTTGCCATCTACGAGGCTGCCCAAAGAATTTCAACGTGAAATGTCCTTTTGCTGTTCACGTGAATCTCATTCCCGCCACCCATCGACAGATGGCGCTAAAATAGTGTTGTACTTTTAAGAACATTTTTGTATTTTCTAATAATAATAATAAATTTAGTACTTATTTCATGCGTTTTTCTTTATTTTCTAAGGGATTAACCGTTAAAACAAGTGTTTAGTAGTTAAATGGAATATATTTACAAACTTAACACAATATTTACAATACGACATTTCATACAATGATACAATTATATAAATCAGATGTTCACGTGAACTCCACATTATTCACAGACCAAATGTACAGCTCGGGTAATGTATACCGAATAACAAGGATAAAAAGATACCGTAGGCGTACACGAATCGCCACTGCTATTGAGTATCAGCAAAAATTTTTAAATTCTTAAAAAAAAATAAACTTTTTTGACTTTACTAAAATATTTCATCTACAGATCCTTGGTTTATGATTTTTTACAGTGAAGTGACTTTAGCGGGACACTGATAGCCATTATTATACCAAGAGTGTCTCTCCAAACATATAAATAATATACAGCATTGGCCAGCAACAGCCCCCACATTATACTTCACCGACCCAACGGCTTGCCTGTTTTACACTAATATACAAAAAATATCTAAAAGTAATGGCTGTTTAAAGTTATTGTAAATAGGCGTATTAACATACGGAAAGGCATAAGGAAAATAATGTAAAGCTCATTATTACTACAGAATGTACATGAAGCTCTGGTAGAAAACATCAAATAACTTGAAATCTATTCGTCAAGTTTACTGAGGAGGACAGCACTAGGTTTTTACTAGACGGACATGAGTAGAACGCATCTTATATAATGTACCGTTTTTCATATTTTAAATTAAAATTTAATTGCAATTCGACAATGGTTCCAAAACTATGAAGACTGAAGGTACTAGTGAATTACTGGTAATTCGCCATTTATGACAAAACAGTTGTATCAATGATTTATGTCGCTAGTTGGCAGGGACGTAGCTACCGCCGTATCAATTATACGGGCCCCCAGCGTATGGGGGCCCCCATTAACACTCCCAAAAAAAGCTCGCCAGCGGCCTGCGACCGCTACAGTTGGCACTCCTTTTATATTTGTCAGTTAACATCGAGGGGGCCCCACAACAAATATGGGGCCTCCTTAGGGCTAGCTACGCCACTCTAGTTGGCTAAGAGATTGCCTACCTCATGGTGAGCCACAGTAACCCATCACATCTATAAAACCAAGAGTACCAAATAACGCATCGCAGTTCAAGAAGAAAGTGGTGACCCCATGACCTTACTTTACGAGTTCAACACTGACAGTTGCAAACGGACAGGTAATAAAGCCTGGACAACGAATGAGTTATGGGACAGCTCTTCGCTCGGGATTCCCGAATGTAAACTACGTTACATGACGTTGGGGTCACCAATCTTACATTTGCAGAAATGATTCAGTGACCATTGAAACAATGAACTCCAGCAAACATTGTATCACAAACAAACACTGGACTAGTGAACAAACTTTTACTTACTTTTGATATGAGTGTATCTTAGATTCATTTTTTTATTTTATTATCCGTGATATACATATTACGTTGAATGAACTAGCAAAGGTAGCGCACAGGATCACTTACACTCAACTTAAATACTGATTTTCATCACAACTGGAATGAAAAAACATAGGATTTGCCAAGCAGGCCCAAGCATATGCAACTGAATAAACTCAGCGACCAATCAAAAAATAATTGCAAGTCATTTCTATCCAAAGATCCAGCCGATACCTCGTAACATATTTTATACTGTTTTTTTTTTTTTAATTTAAATTATCACAACCTCCATTTTCTTTTACTTTGTATGTACTAACAATGGGTTAGCCTGATTCAGATTCTTCAGGTTTAAAACAACTCAGTACAACGGTAAACTGCTCCGGACCATTGGCCGGACTATCCATGGCTTTAGAAAATGTCTTTACACATCAAACTCACTGTACTCACGGCACGAACTCCTCATCGTCGTCCTGTTCCTCGTGGTGGCGGCGCGCGCGGTGCCGGCGCAGGTCGGACGGCCGCTTGGTCTCGTACGGACACTTGTCGCACGAGTACTTCTTAACGTTACTCGTACACAACTTCACATGTTTCAGCACCGCCGACTTGACGTCCGACTTGAACCCGCACTTGTCGCAGCGGAAGCCGCGCCGGGCGCTGCTGAGCGCGCGGTGCGACTTCAGGTGGTAGATGAGGCTCATGTTGTGTCGCGCGCGGTAGTCGCACAAATGGCACTTGAACTTGCGGTCGTCCTTGTGTTTCCGCTTGTGGCGCGAGAACTGGCTCCGGCTGGCGGTGGTGTAGTCGCACACCTCGCACACTTGCAGGATGGTGGAGTGCTTGGCCGTGTGCGCGGCGTACTCCTTCTCGCTGGCGGCGGTGTACTGGCAGTCCATGCAGAAGTACTCGTAGGCGTTCCAGAGCGGGGGCGGCTTCTTCTTCTTCCTCGTCCGCTTGATGAGCTTCCCGAGCGGCACGTCGTCCTCGTCGGTCTCGTCGGACACCTCCACCGTGTCGATGTGCGGCTCCTGGATGATCACCTCGTCCTCGTCGCTCGACGTCAGCAGGCTGATCGGGTCCGCGCGCCTGACGATCACAACCATACTATTAATTTTGAACAATATTATATTCTTTTTTATTCCTTTATATCTAATTTTTAACGCTTCACACTCATAGCCCCACACTAGGATTCCCTGTGTCGTGGGTGCCATGGACAACACACTAGACAAGGACATTCCCCAGACCCAGACCGAGAAATTTTCACCTCGCTGGGAATCGAACCCAGGATCCTTGGTGCGGCGATCCGGCATGGTAACCGTTGCGCCACACGGGTCGTCGAAAATTTTAATATCTAATGAACAAGTAATGAATATATCGTATGAACAAAAGTCGGTATGTACTGGTAAGCATACAAAATCTTTCAACTGCGCTCGATACACCTATGATAACTTCAGTGGTGTAGCTAGCCCTAAAGAGGCCCCATATCAATATTTGTTGTGGGGCCCCCTCGACGTTAACTGTCAAATATAAAAGGAGTGCCAACTGTAGCGGTCGTAGGCCGCTGGCGAGATTTTTTTTGGGAGTGTTAGTGGGGGGCCCCTATACGCTGGGGGCCCGTATAATTGATACGGCTGATACGGCGGTAGCTACGCCCCTGGATAACTTATCAAACCTCGTGTCGTGTCGTACCACCCACCTTTCGTCGTCGTGGCGGTCGTCATCGTCGTCGGCGAGGTCGACGGTCTCGTGGCAGTCGTCGGGGTCATGGTCGGGGTCGTGGTCGTGCGCGGCGAGGAAGGCGCTCGGGTCCAGCTCCACCTGCACGCTCTCCAGCACCATGAGGCAGTCCCGGTCGCCCGCGCCGCCCGCACCGCCTGCACACACACACACACACACACACACACACATTACTACCACAAGTATCACAACAGCTACTATAACTTTCTCTTTTTCTTCTCTTTCTTGGCCGGCAACACATCGTGATGGCGTTGATGTTGCTAATGTCCATGGGCGATGATAAGCATCGTCAACCTAGTTAAGACGACTCTAAACCCGATCCCTTCATTGGAACTCTTCGCACCTTGCACCGCGACCTCGATGAACACGGGGTCGCTCTCCTTCAGCGGTTCCTCCTCCTCCCCCTGTCGGTCCCCCTCTCGGCGGGGGTCCCGGTCGGGGTCCAGCTCGACGGTGTCGACGGGCAGCGGCCGCGTCTGCTTGATCTGATAGTTGACGATGATGTCCTCGATATCCTTGTTGAGGTCCTCCCCCGCGCCCAGTCGCTTCTTTGTGCTGGAATCGTCAGGTGCAGCGATTAATATCATTTACACAATGTACTGAAAAGTTTTATAGGACTTAGGAACCATCTATAAATTACGTCACACTTATTTGATGACTTTTTGACCCCTCCCCCCCTCCTTGTCATCCTTGTGAGACCTCCCCCACGTAGTGTGATGACATATTATGAAATTTTACACCTAGAAATTATTAAATTAAAACAGCAGTTCCGAAATAAGTGTTATATAAATATGACGACCCGTGTGGCGCAATGGTTATCATACCGGATCGCCGCACCGAAGGACCTGGGTTCGATTCCCAGCGAAGCAGAAATTTGAATGATGAGTTTAAATTTCTGTTCTCGGTCTGGGTGTGAATGTCCTTGTCTAGTGTGTTGTCCATGGCACCCACGACACAGGGAATCCTAGTGTGGGGCTATGAGTGTGAAGCATTATTATTATTATTATTATTTCCATTAATTGTTTTTTAATATTTACCTATACATACCAATTATTCGATTTTGAAATGTGACGTCACGAAATTTAGGACCCCCTCCCACCCCTTGTCACACAATGTCACACTACATTGACCCCCCCCTTCCCCCCTAACGTGTGACGTAATTTATGGATTGCCTCTTAGGTACTTATTGCTATGTAATAAATGTGTGCTGAATGAAGATGGATTATAAATACAGTGCCTAAATAATGGCAGTATGAAATGGCTCTGCAGGTACGTATGTATAGCAGTGATAGACAACCAACACTCCCTAGTACAATAATATATATGAAGATATAAAAAACCAATATTAGAACACAGAACACAAACCTTTCCACAAAAGAGTCCTGGTACCCCTTTCCATGTTTTTTCTGGAATATTATTCCATTTGGTTTAGTCTTACTACTTTTCTGGTCTTCTACCACATTTTCACTACTATTCTGATTGCTACCCTCCTTTTCGGACTTTGTACTACCCTCGTTTTGCACCTTATCATTTAGTAATTCTTCTTCACTCTCATTTTGTACATCTGGACAAGGCATACTCTGTGATTCCGCTGTATCCCCATTCTGTGATTCTTGTATACCGTCATTTTGTGATTTCGTTGTAACTTCATTGTTTGATTTTGTTGTACTCTCAGTTTTTGTATCTGGTGTATTTTCATCGTTTGATTCTGTTGTATTCTCAGTTTTTGTATCTGGTGTATTTTCATTTTTTGAATCTGTTGTATTCTCATTTTTTGTATCTGGTGTATTTTCATTTATTGATTCTGCCGTATTCTCAGTTTCTGATTCTGTTTTATCCCTCTTTTGTAATTCCGTCCTATCCTCATTGTCCGATTCTGTCCTTACATCAGTATTTAACGTAATATCGTTCTTTTTTGATTTCGTCCTGACTTTCTGTATATCTGCACCACGGTCTTTTTGTAACTCCTTCTTTCTCTCATTTCGTAATTCCCTACTACTCTCATTATTTACATCTGCACTCTTTTCCTTATGTAATTCCGTTGTAACCGTTTTTGTCAAGTCTATAGTATCTCTTGTTATTTTCAAGTCATTTTGTATACTTTTAAGTGTTATTTCATTATCTATTTCATTTGATATTATATCTTCTTTTATGATACGTGACGAGAGTGAATGTTTGTCCTGAAAAACATGGACATTATAAGTTACTGGTTTATATTATTGTTAGTAGAAACACAGGTCGCCAAATATACTGACGACAGAGACATTGGGAAATCGGTGGATTCAGAGGGCCCTGGACTGTTTGGAGTGCTGCCAATTAGGGGAAGCCTATGTTAAAAAAATGGACCTTGAAAGACTGTTAAATATTACTATTCAATGCTCTATCCACGGTAACGTGAAGCGATCATATGTATGGGTGACCGCTAGTAGCAAAAATTTCTCGAGCGCTTCCGTGCTTCGAAAGGCACGTAAAGCCGTGGTTTTATCGTAAAACAGTCGTTGAAGTCATGTTGGAGATTTCGGGCGGCATGAACACTTCGGATACTTTGATTAGCCACTCCACCAATTACACTGAAGCAGCGTCTCCACCATTCTCTAAATGTCCTCAAGAGAAGAGACCGAAGCTCAGAAGTGGGACATTAATTATTAACTCAGGTTCAGTGTTCCATCTTACCGATTCACAGAACACACTGGGAATGACTTTAGCTTTCAGCCGCGGCCGGCCGCGCACGATGTCGTAGTCTTCCTCCTGGAAGTGCTTGATGCACACTGTGGAGTTCGCCGTCAGTTTGTTGGACAGCCCGATGGCGTCGATCCATTTTCGTTTAAGGAAACGGTTGTTTGGAAACCTGGAATGATAAACCATAATATATTATAGTACAGTAATTGAGAGAAGTACTCCTTGTCCAGTCGTCTCGCCAGGCCCTATGAAAAACTCTGACCTATTGAGAAAGCGTGAAGCATGTGTTGGTTAACTTGAGAATTCAAACTTCATTCCTTAATTGCGTGCGAGTACGCATTCAGCAGAATCTATCTTAAATGATTTGTCGCTTGTGAACTTAAGGAGCAACACACACCAACCGCGGTGGGATGTAGAGCGATGCGGTGCGGTGCGGTGCGGTGCGGTGCGGTGCGGTGCGGTGCGGTGCGGTGCGGTGCGGTGCTATGCGGTACGGTGCTGTGCGGTGCAGTGCGGTGCGGTGCGGTTAGAGGCCGCCCTACAACGCATCCGGCGTGCACTACAGCGCATTACCCTACAGAGCCGCGGTGTGGGGGTGGATTGGCAAAGCCTCTTCGTGTCGACGTGCATGCTTCTTCTATGATAGACATGGAAGAACCTTAAACCGCACCACACCACGCCGCTGTTTGACCTACAGACTTCAACAGCAGCAGTCAGCATGCCGTGCCGCACTTCGTTTTATATGTGGAGCTGCTATGAAGGGGTTTGTTCCATCTCTATTGTCTAGAGAGCAACGGTGACTCAAAATTAAAGGGCGACAGCAACCACATGCTTATAAAACGGTTTAAAAAAAATCTAAGGTGTTTCTGGATGCATTTCGTCCAGAAGCACTTGCTGTAGGGACTTGTTGGCAAAGATAATTTCGACTTCGAAAAGTGTAAATCTTAATATATATAAATTATGTGTCATGTTGTTTGTCCATGATGAACTCCTAAACTACTTAACCGATTTTAATCAAATTTGCACACCGTGTGCAGTTTGATCCAACTTGAAAGACAGAATAGCTTACAATGTTCCTTAAGGCATACGGAACATAATAAAAAAAAAACTTTTGACAGATAGAAGTATGTCCGGACAGCTAGTATAATTCTATTTATTATGTGATGACCTATCTATGTAGCGGAATGGTTACCATACCAGACCGTGGTACCAAGGGTACTGGGCTTGATTCCCAGCGAGGTGGAAATTTAAATGATGAGTATGAATTTCTGTTTCTGCATGTGTTTTCTTGTCGCTTTGTGTTGTCCATGGCACCCATGACACAGGGAATCTTATAGCTATGAGTGTGTAACGATATATTATAATATAATAATTAAATACCTAATGACTCTGTAGCCTAGTTGGTTGGTTGGCGATCCTGCCTGTGAAGCGAGGGGTCCCAGGTTCAATTCCAGGCCGGGGCAGATATTTAAGTGATAGATAAATATTTGTACTCGGGTCATGTGTGTTATTGTGATGTGTTATATGTGTAGTCTATGCCACAAGCGACACACCTACTGCGAGGGTATGAGTGTGTTAGGTTAAAAAAAAAATATAATCATCAGGTAGCCCCAGTACTTGTTAAACAAGAGAGTCCAAACTGCAGATTGGATTTTGATATCTTCAGGGTGCAGTGGCTACCCCACCTAGTCTTAATCAGTGTAACAGCAGCCTCACCTGAAGCAGGTCACATTCCCTCTGGGCCCAATATCACAGTTTTTAACACAGCATGTCTTCACCATGGTTCACTGCTGGTCATCTATTACCTGGAACCAATTAGAAGTAGAATTAGAAGCACTCTTTTTGTGGTTTAGACAACCCAGCCAGGCTCGATCAATGACCTGTTGATAGGTCTCAGGCTCTATTCCCAAATAGCCACAAACTGATATTCCAATTCAATGTTGATGTCGGGTGATACAGTGTCGGTGTTATTTTAATTAAAGCTGTTTGCAAAAATCCAATGACTATAGTGACAGCTTAATAAATGTCTGAATTCCTGACCATTGCTTATTTTCATACCAATTTAAGAAAACACAACTTGGTGGGAAATCTTATTTTATTCACTGTCTGTGGTATTTATTTAGTGATATTAATTAATATACTTTAGTAACAAAATTTACAGCAATGTTTAAAACTAAGCTCAACACCGTTAGAAATTATAAAGCTAAGAATGATATTTTTTATTTGTGGTGAATGAAATTTAAAAACTATAAATTGTATTCTGTGAACAACACGAACTTAGATCGCATACCCTTATTCTAGAATCGCTTTAAAACTACCAGATTTAAATACAAAATCAACCTTATTACCTAGGTGTTAAGGTCTAATGTACAATATCAGGCAACGCTAGATATCAGCGATATCGCTTTACGATTTCCAGAATAAGACGCGCCAAATATTACTGTAATTATATCAGAATTTGATCAGTTTTCAATCGCAGTACGGAATGTTTAAGTTTGTTTACAAACTGCAAGGCTATTTTCGCGCGCTATTATACGAAAACAAGGTTAGAATCATCGAATAATGAAGCCTTTACTTACAGTGGTTATAAATGAACACTGGCTGATGTGCACAATTATTCATCTGGTAATATGGACACCATTCTCTCTTTATTTATTTACAATGAATTTAGGGTGTATTTAAGTAAATATTCGGCAAAACAAATGGAAAAATATTTACAACATCAAATTGTTGTTTTTTTTTTTTGGAATTTGACAGCAGCATGACAGGATTCACAGGACAGTCTGTCTTTTGTCATGATGTTTTATTTGACAGTTCGAAGTGTTGCACATCTTGCGTCGTCGCTTGCGTGTCTCTGAAAACTACGCTATATAAAGCACATAATCTGGCTTTTGTCCAAATATAAGTTACAGTGACATAAAAAATCGTAAGAATGAGTTTATAATAATTTCTGATTGATTATAAAATCTTAAACTGTGTAAAATATGGTAAAATCATGGATATATTACTCTAACTGGATTTGTAACTTCGTAGAGGTCTAGGTACTTGAATATGGATGCCGTCACAACGGAATGACTATTCGACCAATCACAGGCCGGATTGAGGTTGTCCATCATAATTGTAGGGTGTCCACATTTACTTAGAAAAAATATGTCCTATTTTGATATGGTTCTTCAAAATGTTTTCTAATAATTTTTCTGGTGGTAAAAAAATATAATATTGAATTAGGAGAAAGTCTACTATTGTTGACACTCCCCCGACGATTAACACCTTTTACGTATTATGCCTTAAACTATTTTTTTATGTGGTAACTTTACTTTTAGTTACTTTAATTGTTATTTGATAATTTGGCTACGCTTACAAAATTGCTGACCCTGCCATTTTTTACCAGCTGCTGTTTTAAAACTAGCAGGATTTGTAAGTTGATTTAAATTGATAATGTTTTAAACATAATATTTAAAACTAAAATAAAATTGCATTTTTAAAGCAGATAACATTAAAATGACAAAAAAAAAATCTAGAGAAAATGCATGACGATCTTTATATCTTTATGTCATGTAAACTGATGTTTTTAAATGTTTATTTTTGTGTACGGTGATAATGAAATAAAACAATATGTTTTATTACGGTACATTTCTTTTATAATGTATTATTAAGTGCAGCGCACTTTTAAAAATTTAAACACAATGGAATGATATATCCTGGGGGCTGGGACTATAGATAACATGGACACAGTAAAAAAATGATCATCGTCGTTGTGACGCCATCCGTCTTCAAGTACCAATATATCCATGAATATATCCAGCGGTAAAATGTTGTCTTTATTATCTGTTTGTCACACTTGAGCTCATCATAACGTCTTGAGCTTGAGACAAGAAAACTGTCCCTGAGCAGACTGACAGATGTCATTGTCACTACGTAGTGTTGTTTTAAATTTGTGAAAGAAATCAAGGAAATCGAAGGAGAGTGGACAAACAAAAGCAATTAATTTATGTCGAATATAAATAAAAAATTGCTACTTATTAGCAAAAAACTTATTATTTTACCAGAAAGTTATTAAAGGCCTTCAAAATTGCGTCCAAAATGCAAAGCGTGAGCGCTCCTAGAGAGCCCGCTCCAGTGCTTAGCACAAGTTCAACGATACTCAATATGAGAGAAAAAGAAAAATACATAGAAGACTTCGACTTTCCCTTTTGTGACGAATCTTCTAAATATGAAAAGGTCGCCAAAATCGGCCAGGGAACCTTCGGCGAGGTGTTCAAAGCGCGCGCAAGAAACAGTAGTAAAAAATTCGTAGCTATGAAAAAAGTGTTAATGGACAATGAAAAGGAAGGTTTCCCTATCACAGCGTTGCGGGAAATAAAGATTTTACAGCTCCTGAAACACGAAAATGTTGTTAACTTAATAGAAATATGCCGGACGAAGGCGACATTGCATAACAAGTACAGATCAACCTTTTATCTGGTGTTTGATTTTTGCGAGCACGACCTGGCGGGGCTGCTGTCCAACGTGAACGTTAAGTTCAGTCTGGGGGAGATCAAGAAGGTGATGCAGCAACTGCTGAACGGCCTCTACTACATCCACAGCAACAAGATCCTGCACCGCGACATGAAGGCCGCCAATGTACTTATAACTAAGAATGGGATCCTCAAGCTAGCAGATTTTGGACTGGCCCGAGCATTCAGCGTTGCAAAGTCTGGTCAAGTAAACAAATACACCAACAGGGTGGTCACATTGTGGTATCGACCTCCCGAGTTGCTACTAGGTATGTCATCTTTGAGTAGTGGTCGAAATCATGCACTAATCTGTAATTATCACTTGCTTCAGTAAAGGAAAGACAGCTACTTGAGGCTAACTTTATATGACCATGCAGTACCTTCTCTGATTTTGCTCACTTAGGGGCCATCCATAAATTATGTCAGACGTTAGGAGTGAGGAGGAGGTCGATGTAGTGTGACATTGTGTGACAAGGGTGGGAGGGGGTCCTAAATTTCGTGATGTCACATTTCAAAATCGAATAATTGGTATGTATAGGTGAATAATAAAAAACAATTAATGGAAATAAAACTTATTTCGGAACTGCTGTTTGAATATAATAATTTCTATGTGTAAAATTTTATAATTTGTGACATCCTACTGGGGAGGAGGTCTCACAAATGTGACCAGTTGTGACAAGGAGGGGGGGAGAGTCCAAAAGTCATGAAATTAGTGTGATGTAATTTATGGATGGCCCCTTATCAGCTATGTTCAGTGTACAAAGATTATTTTACAATTCAGTTCATTAAAAAAAGCGGCCAAGTGCGAGTCGGACTCGCTCATGAAGGGTTCCGTAGCAGCAAGTAACATAATATAAAAGTTCTTGTAGTTCGTTGTAACTTTGATCAATGTTTTTTGCGGTTTACGATTTATGACGTATTAAAAAAAAACTACTTACTAAATATCATTCAAACCAATTTTCGTTGGAAGTTTTCATGGTAATGTAAATCATATATTTTTTTTACTTTTATCATTCTCTTATTTTAGAAGTTACGGGGGGGGGGGACACACATTTTACCACTTTGGAAGTGTCTCTCGCGCAAACTATTCAGTTTAGAAAAAAAATGATATTAGAAACCTCAATATCATTTTTGAAGACCTATCCATAGATACCCCACACGTATGGATTTGATGAAAAAAACATTTTTGAGTTTCAGTTCTAAGTATGGGGAACCCCCAAAATTTAGTGTTTTTTTCTATTTTTGTGTGAAAATCTTAATGCGGTTCACAGAATACATCTACTCACCAAGTTTCAACAGTATAGCTCTTATAGTTTCGGAAAAAAGTGACTGTGACATACGGACGGACAGACAGACAGACAGACAGACAGACAGACAGACAGACATGACGAATCTATAAGGGTTCCGTTTTTTGCCATTCGGCTACGGAACCCTAAAAATCATATTATTTTTTATTTCAGGTGACCGTAATTATGGCCCACCTGTGGACATGTGGGGTGCCGGATGTATCATGGCTGAAATGTGGACAAGATCTCCAATCATGCAGGTCTCTATTTTTATTACTTTGAGTATAATAAACTCAGTGGTGAATAGCTATGTACTATCCTAAGTTTTTGTTAGAATATAAATAATGATGCCTAAATACCTAGAATCTACATTATAATTTCGACTTTCAAATTCTATCCAGTTATTTATAAAGATAAAATCAGAGATGATATAGCCAATGTATTGTAAGTAAATATCGACGCTAGAAAGCAAACACATAGTAACCCGCAAAGATCTGATTGTTCATCAGAGCCGATAAACTTTTTGATTTCTCGAAAAAAATCATACCTTCTCTACTAAACAGAGAAAAATTCTTAACTTCTCTACTAAATTGAGAAGTTATGAATTTTTTTCGAGAGATCAAAAAGTTTTTCGGCTTTAATGAACAATTTGATATTTGCGGGATACTATGTGTTCGCTTTCTAGCGTCGATATTATACGTAATGTACCCCATTTGACCCTAAGGAGTAATTAGCAAGTAATCTCTTCTATTACAATAGTAGTTGATACACATTAACATTACTGCCATCACTGCCAGGGTCCCACAGAGCAGCAGCAGCTGATCCTGATCTCGCAGCTGTGTGGCTCGTGCACGCCGGACGTGTGGCCCGGGGTGGAGAACCTCGACCTCTACAACAAGATGGAGCTGCCCAAGGGACAGAAACGGAAGGTCAAAGTGGGTGCTCCGCAAACATATGCCTTATATGCCACTGAAAATTGTTATTTCATATTGAATTGCATAGGTACTAGGTATAATGGTTTCCACCTATTAAGACCCAAATCCAAGTGTCTAACCCCTAACTCAGAGTCACTAACGGTTACTTAAACCACTCCTTAGTACTGAATTTGTATGGTGATTCTTTACTAAGGAGCGATTTAAGTAACTGTTAGTAACTCTGAGTTGGGACGTTAGTTAAAAATAATTTTGAATGTACAATACAGCTGACGTACGTCATGTAAGACAAAGATAGCGACACGAACATGCTAACGTGTGACTGAGACATAATACGCCGCGTACCGAACATTGCAGAATTATGTTACTGCGCAGCCTTCTGCGCGAAGTTCAGACGCGCCGAGATACGTCGGCCGTACTGTACAGAGCATATTCACCGAAGACCGAACTGCTGTTTGCCACCCTATTCCAATGTGGCACATTCTCAAAGAGTCTCTGTATTTATACAAAATTCGTTGATCTTATTACAGGAAAGATTGAAACCTTATGTCAAAGATCCATATGGTTGTGACCTGCTCGACAAGCTGTTACAGTTGGACCCAGCCAAGAGGTAACATAACGGAATACAACTATACAGCAATAACTTAATAACAGAATCAAAAGACAAATGTTCAATGTTTTTAACTGACTTCAAAAAAGGAGTTATTCAATTCAACTCTTTTTTTTTTAATGTTCATTATCTCAGAACTTTCGACTGAGTGAACCGATTTTGATGATTCTTTTTTTAATCGAAAGCTGGTGCTTGTCATTTAGTCCCACTTAAATTTTAGCGAGATCTAACGAGAAGTTTTTAAGTTATCCCTAATTTTGAAGTCTGTTATTTTTTTGTTGTATCTTGAATCAGAAAAAGAAGCAGATTTGAGTTATTAGATATTCGTGTTGACACTTACCTTAGGTTGAGATGTAAAAAAAATTATATTGCATGCTTCTGCCAATGTATCCAGCAGAATACTCAAGAGTTTTTTTTTATTTATTTCTTTATGTACCATACAAAAGTATAGAAACAAAGGCGGACTTAATGCTAAAAGCATTCAAGACTAGTATTGATTAACGGGTCCTTGACTAAAAAAAATAAAAATAGTATGTTGATGCATAATCTCGTCTTTATTACTTTCCCTCAGACAAAACTTTATAATCTTGAGGGTATTTGTAAATTATGTAAAAGAATTAATATGTGGATGTGATGATTCCATCATGAATCAAACTCCTCCACCGTGAGGTCCGTGACATTGACGACCTAACTTACAGATACGACGCCGACACAGCACTAAACCACGACTTCTTCTGGACGGACCCGATGCCGTGCGAGCTGGCGAACATGCTGGCGCAACACACGCAGAGCATGTTCGAG
This sequence comes from Thymelicus acteon, assembly GCA_951805285.1. Lineage (NCBI taxonomy): Eukaryota > Metazoa > Arthropoda > Insecta > Lepidoptera > Hesperiidae > Thymelicus > Thymelicus acteon. The sequence goes on along the minus strand of OX638214.1, from coordinate 22,832,100 downwards.
TACCTGGCGCCCCCGCGGCGGCCCGGCCACCTGCGGCACCACCACCACGTGCCGGGCGCGCCGCCCAAGCCCGCGCCGCCGCCGCAGGACTCCGGGTACCAGGACCGGGTGTTCTAGACTTGGTGATGAAGGGGTTAGACCAGACAAAACTTGTGATTCTATATCTTTTAGCCTTTTGTTAAGTGTATGAGAGCTAAATACAATTTATAATTACTATAACTTTGGTCTAAACCTGCCTTCAGTATATAATTCACATATGAAATCAATATTTCAATTTTCTTTTCATATTTTTTTTATATATCAACAACTTATTTTGAAATGGATTAAAAAGACTAAGAAAAGAATAGTTCAGGTATAAATTCTATCTCATTCTCCAAGGATTTGTTATTCTTCAAGATTTTTTATTTCCATTATCTGTCCAAGTTGTTAAATCTTCACAACTATAAATTTTTAGCAAAAGAGATCTCCCGTCGGGCCTGGGAAGCGGCTGCTCTATTCGGAACATTGTATGCCAGTGTTTGAACAAAATTTCGATAGCGTGATTTAGGTCGGGTGTGACGTACCCGTTACTTTATGTAACAAGTCGACAAAACCGTATGATGTATCTTTCAATGACGCCACAAATTGGGGGAATTTTAGTGCAGGGCTGTGAGTTTTTTTTTTCATGAATGTGTATTTATATTTTTAATGCGACTAAGTTTTTTATCCTCCCACCTCTTTTGTCCTCCAATCTCTGTGTACAGTGCCACCAACTTATCTGTGAAGTGGCAAAAATTGGAACTAATGCCGCCATGTTTAAAAGTCATTCGTACTTTGTGGTCATTCATCTGTCAGTTACTACCTCTCGAATTGCGTCCAATGATTGGTCCAATGCGTCCGACAGCGCCCTCCTTCAATTCACAGATAAGTTGGTTTTACTGTAGTTGGTATTGTTATTTCAGTAATTTTTAATTGTTACTTATCTTTTGGTTTTATTCATGTCTTTTGGCCAATGATATACTGTCAGGATGTGTACGTTACATACGCTTTTCATATTTCAAGTTCCATATAAGTATGTAAGATGAGGTTTAGGATTATATTATAATGTATGTATCGAGCAATACTGTTATAATCTATATGACTGATTACTAAAAATAAACGTTTAAATATAAAACTACTTTTTCTGTTAGTATGTACTACCCCTAGCGCTCAATTTGTACCCTCAGCGGAAAAAAGGCATAAGATTAAAATTGCAATTTTACAGGAGAGCAATAAACTGTTAAATATCAGTAAGAAGTCAAAGGAATTTACATTACGATTTCTTGCACAAAACCGTCAAGATTAATGATAAAAATTTGAAAAAAATTGAGCATAATATGCAGCTTTTGTCCGTCTTTCCAATCATATTAGGTAATAACTAAAATTCAGAGTAACACGACTTATTCTTTTTTTCCACTGAGGGTGCGAATTGTGTTGTATTTATGAAGTATTCAATTCCTTTTAGGATGGAGCAATCTTCAAGATGCAAAATTAGACGCTAAAGCTTGCTACAGAACCACTAAAAATACATTTACAAGCTAGCTGTTAGCATATCATGATATTAATGGTTGATATGCATACGTAAGCACATATGTATATTTATTCCCCGTCCCCGTCCCGTACGGGGTAAAACACGTTTACGTATGCATCGACCTTTAGTATGGCCGTATGGGTCAAAAATAGGTATTAAGAAATTTGAAATTTCACAACATTGATTTGGTTCTGAAATGCATTATTATTATCACATAAATACGCTCAGGGACCAGGGTTGGCTCCAAATTTCCAGATCCAGACGAAGACTAATCAGCGGCCATTATTAGACACACAAAATTTTAAAAGTTTCTCCGTAAAATAATAATTATTTATTTTGAATTTTGGGCCGTCTTAAACAAAACTAGGAGCGTTGTTGTTAATGGTCCTCTTTTTAAAAAGGGTTGTTTGGAATTAATTCATTACAATAATTGAATTGTTGGCCCGAGGAGACTACAGCCGAAATAACCAACCAGTGTTGCCAATGAAAATTTTTGGAAGGCCGTGTACATTAGTTATAAAAGCCGTGTTTATATGGGAAAAGATCAAGTGTGGGCCGTAGCTATCCAATTACGCCAATATATACCATCGGTTCAGCACTCGAACTAAAAAAAAAAGGTCATCGGCAGTGAATTTGATGCCCACAAAACGAGGAATACTTTTCATTAGCCTACATTAACATCGACATTATCCTAATGGCGTTGTTTTAAGGGTTTTAACATTCGTTAAATGTTTGCAAAACAATAAATAAAAAAAAGACCGTGGAATTTGCGAAAAGCCGTAGAATTTGCTACGGCAATGGGGTTCCAGCCGTAGGCCGTAGATTTTGTGATTTTTTGGCCTGAAAGCCGTAGAACACGGTAATTGCCGTAGTGTTGGCAACACTGTAACCAACTTTCACAAGAAAAATTATTCTGTGAGAACTGCTTACTGCGTAATCTGTTCGTTTTTTTTATCTGTCGACGCTGTCAAGTCAACTTGACAATGCCGATTCCGACGTGTCATGAAGCTATCTGTGCTGTCACGAGTGTCACGACTGTCACTTTACAGACAGTTTACGATACAACAAGGCGACATTTTTTGTGGAATAGTGAAGCAAATTTTATGGTATTCCTGCCTTTTACTATTCAAGTTTAGTAATTAAATTAGCAATATTTGTAACGTTAAAATAGACGTGGCAGAATAGTAACATTACTATAAAGTTAAAACAGTATTCGCAACAAAATTGAGTGTTTTTGCGGTATTGATCCAAATTCGGTAACTGACGGAGGCCGAAACAAAACGAATGATACATTAGAACGGTTTATTATCATTAGTCTACTTAATTATCAACTTTCTTTGTTATCGTAATTGGTAAATGAATTGTATTTTTTACTAATTATTATAGCTACTTGTATTGTGAATCACCGTGAACGCCCCGCTTCTGATAAATGGATCAAAGTGAAGCGATCGACAGGTTTGCCACTTGATTTTTTTTTAGAAAATACAGTGCGTTTTAATATTATGCTTGCTTGTAGCTAAAAAAATGTATTAGAAGCTAGCTGCATGCTTTAAATGAAGTAGGTTAAAGGATTCCCTCCCGGTTTTGCAGCTTGTGGAAAATTATTTCTTGTAGATACAAATATTTTTTTAGAAAGTAACCTTTGAATGAGGAATAATTTGTTTTGTACGATAGGCAGGGGCGTAGCTAGGTGACCAAAGGCCCTGGTGCAAAAAAGAAACGAGGAGCCTAACTTAACTGTTTAGGTTTTATTACACATTAACTAGCCCAATAGTACAAAAAATTTTGGTAATTAAATCTTTGGATTTTTTTAAGGAACTTGAATTTTGTATTAGCTCTCATGGCATCAATGTGAAATTCCTTTGTGGCCTACCATTGTACACCTGTACTTAGGGCTGCCACCTGTCCAGGTTTCTCTGGGCTTGTCCTAGTTTATGGGGTTCTGGGTGGGGTCTTCGAAAACTTAGCTGGGCGCACGGGCAGCATGTCTATAAAAAGGGGGGCCATATATGAAATATTGATACAAGAACCCTAGCTACTAAAGGGGTGATGTAGCTGCTGATAATTTACATCCAAATATCCTGGCATTATACAATTTTTGTCTGGCAGCATCAATTTAGGTGATGGCAGCCCTACCTTCTAATGCAAAATAAAACTCATTTATATCATCCATCAGTATTAATTACTAATAACACTGCAAATCACTGTGACTATTGTGTTTCTATGTAAATATGCATTATGGTATGATGTATTAATTGCATGTACATACCTAATTAGTTTCCTGTGCATTTGCCTATTATGTCCGATTAAGCCTTGGTAAACATAAATATTATAATACTCGTACATAATATCCATAGAAACTACTCTATGAGAGAAACAGTCAAATTTAAAAACCTACTTGGGATATTGACAACAGTAAATGTAAACCTTCATATTTTGATTATTTTACTTTGTCGATTTCATTTCAATGGAAAAGAATTTCAGTTTAAAATGTATTGATCCTTTAGGCTACTTTGCATTAGAAGTAAAGTGTGCTAGATTTTTTCAGACATGGAGCTTGTATTGTCCTACAGCCTACTTGTTATGTAAAGCACTTTACTTGATATATAGCACTTATGTTCTGTTTACACATATTAAGTACTTAACTAAATTTTAAGTAAATTAATACATATAAACGGACGATTTATTACTTAAAATTTAGTAAAATGCTTAAGTAATTAAGTAGGTTGTGAAGAATTGTATGAAGTAATGAGCTTTACTAAATTATTAGGCTTAGACGGGCATTAAAAAAATTTAGTTACAATTTAGTTAACTACTTAACTACTTAATACATGTAAACCGAACTTTATACTACACCAGCACGTAAGGAATAAGATATAAAGCTGCTATTTCTTTTATTTATTCTTTACCTACGGCTCTACCTTAAGTCATGTCTTCTCGTCTACAAAGCACATTTCCAATGGTGGTAGAATTAAAAATTTCTTTAATAATTATCATGTTTCTGTAAATGTAATGTGTGTCGTGTGTCGTCTTCCAGAACGATGGCCAGTTCTAGCAGCTCGGCGGTGCTGGAGCTGCAGGACGCGGACGGCAGCGGTGGCGAGGGGGAGGGGGAGGGGCGCGGCGCCGACAAGCTCCCCCCCGCGCCGCTCATCATGCCGCACGGACAGGATATCGCCGTCAAGGTCTCAAGGCCGTTATGATCGTCTTACACTTGCCCAGCTTGCCCGCACTTTGTCTAGATCACAAGTTGCAATTTAAAATTAGGGGCCATCCATAAATTACGTCACACGTTACGGGGGAGGAGGGATCGATGTAATGTGACAAGGGGTGGGAGGGGGTCCCAAATTTCGTTACGTCACATTTCAAAATCGAATAATTGGTATGTATAGGTATTCAAAAAAATTAATGGAAATAAAACTTATTTCGGATCTGCTGTTTTAATTTAATAATTTCTAGGTGTGAAATTTAATAATATGTGACGTCACATTAGGAGGGGGAGGTCTCACAAATGTGACCAGCTGTGACAAGGAGGGGGGAGGGGTCAAAAAGTCATGAAATTAGTGTGACGTTATTTATGGATGGCTTTCGCGAAAAAAACATTCGCATCACTATATATTAAGCTCTAGCACCGCCACTACTGAGGGCGTATCAATTTATTGGTGGTCTATATAGTGGGGACAAATGGGAAGGATTTTGTTCCCATTTGTCACCAATGGTGACAAACGTGGTGGGGACAATTGGGAATAACCCCTTTTTAGATGCTTGAAGGAAAGAAAGAGTGCGTCAGAAACTCCTGTTAGGCCACTAATTGCACTGGATGCTCGCACTGAGTGAAATTTCCCTCGCTATTAACAGACTAACGCTCTGCCCGCGCTTTCTGGGATAATAAGTATCCTGTACGTAACATCTATCCATCTATCCAAATAAATAAAATTAGAGTGTCGGTTTGTAATATTAAAATAACCGCTTTTCACTAAGTGCATTTGGATGTATACACTGTACATAAACCAAAACAACATTTTTTACAATTTTTGTCTGTCTGTCTGTTTGTTTCGGCTAATCTCTGAAATGGCTGGACAGATTTTGACGGGACTTTCACTGGCAGATAGCTGATGTAACAAGGAGTAACTTAGGCTACTTTTATTTTAGAAAAAAAAAATAGTTTTTTAGGCGATACGAAGTTCCTCGGGTCAGCTAGTTCCAAATATATTCTATTTATATATTTCATAGCGACGCTTGAAAGGCAAAAATTAACAAGCGACATGTTGATAACTTTACACTATTTTAAAGTTATTAATTTTAGAAAAAAATCGTAAAAAATCGCTTTATTAAGCATTTAAACTGCATTTAAAATTCGTTGGAATTAAGTAGCTATGACTAATAGGCGATTTTTTACGCTTTTTTGGCTAAAATTAAAAACTTTAAAATGCTCTAATGTAGAGTTGTCAACATGTCGCTTGGTAATTTTTGCCTTTCAAACGTCGATAGTCTATTTATGTGCTGAAATCGAGTGAACGTGTCTCCAGGTGGACGCGCCGATGAAGCAGCTGTCGACGCTGGAGACGTTCGTCACGTACCGCGTGCGCTGCGTGTGCGCGCGCTGGCCCACGCCGCCCAGCGTGCGCCGCCGGTACAACCACTTTAAGGTATTCGCGACACTTCACTTGTTTCACGGGTACGCAGTATACTCACGCCCCAACTCAGAGTCACTAACAGTTACTTAAATCGCTCCTTAGTAAAGAATCACCACACAAATCCTGTACTAAGGAGTGATTAAAGTAAACGTTAGTGACTCTGACTTGGGGCGTCAGATACATAATAATAATAATAAATAACGCGACACGCTCAAAGCCGCCCACTAGGATTCCGTGTCGTATGTTCAGTAGACAACACACAAAGACAAGAATACACACGGATAGGCCAAGAACAGAAGTTATAACTCATCATTCAAATTTCTACCTCGCTGGGAATCGAATCTAAGTCCTTTAAGAATGGCGGTCTGAGTGGCAAGGAGGCAAAACATCATAAACAACCAAATCGAAGAACATCGATTCATCGTCAATCATGTCACTGAGTGTTAATGCGTGCTTGCGTACGTATATGCATGCGTGAATATATGCGTACGTGTGTGCGTGCGTGCCCATGTGTGTGTAACGTATTGAACGTAGGGTGTGTGGGTGTCTAGGTGCTCCACAAGCGGCTGTCGGCGGCGCACCCGCTGATCGCGGCGCCCGCGCTGCCGCCGCTGCACTCGGCGCGTCAGCAGCTGGACCGCTACTCCGCCACCTTCGTCGCCGTGCGCGCGCTCGCGCTCAACGCCTTCCTCGGTACGTCGCATGCACACACACAAAACATTCACTAAATACGTACACTGCACACAGAACGATAACTCCATACACAGATTACACAGCGCCCTCGAGCGACGCACACATCGATATAGTTTATGAACAAGAACAATAAGGGGCCATCCGTAAATTACGTCACACAAATTAATGACTTTTTGACCCCTCCCCCGCTCCTTGTCACAGCTGGTCACATTTGTGAGACCTCCCCCCCCCCTAGTGTGACGTCACATATTATGAAATTTTACACCTAGAAATTATTAACTTAAGACAGCAATTCCCAAATAAATTTTATTTCCATTAATTGTTTTTTTAATATTTACCTATACATACCAATTATTGGATTTTGAATGTGACGTCACGAAATTTAGGACCCCTCCCACCCCTTGTCACACGATGTCACGCTACATCGACCCCTCGAATCCTAAGAGTGTTCTGCTCAGTTGATTCGATCGTATTTTTAACGACTTCAAAAAAAGAGGAGGTTCTCAATTCGATGTATTTTTTAATGATTGTTACCTCAGAACTTTCGACTGGGTGAACCGATTTTGATGATTCTTTTTTTAATCGAAAGCAGGTTCTTGTCATGTGGTCCCACATAAATTTGAGCGAGATGTGACCAGTGGCGGCTGGTGGATCCTAGAAGTGGTGGTGCACTGTATCAGCGTATTTTTATTTTTAACGACTACCAAAGAACGATTATGATTTTCGCGCGTAGACCTTCTAAACGGCTGGATGGATGTGTATATGTAGTTATATTCGTCTTAAAAGTGTCCTTAGATGACTGTTTGAAAAATAAATAGATGAGTGTTTGAAAAATAATCCTGCCGATTTTAATTCCAATTTTTGTTGAAAAGTTTTATTTTCTAAAATAAATTAGCTTCCAAAATGGTCGATGTTAAAGTTAATACTCATTTTCACAGCTATTTACTCACACACAATGTCCAACAATTCAGTAACAGAACTATAATATTATAATACTGAAAATCCTTGCAGAATGTAAACAAACGCAACTCCTTTTAGCTACCACAGAGTACTTAATCACTACGAGTATGTTAGCTACTAAAAGCGCGGCGCCGCGGCCGGGCGTAGCGCGCGCAAATTTCGTGAAACCTCGTTCCGCTCGGTAATCTTCGGTTCGCTGGTGCGGCGCTCGAAAACGTCATATTTCGCCGTACATTTTCTATTGAACTAGCTCTGTCTCACGCGCCAGGCGTTTTCGATTGCATCTCATAGGGGCATATTACATTGTCAATATTATCACGATATTGTGATATTACTGATAGTGTAATAGGCCGTATCGCAGTATCGTGATAATATCACAGAATATTCGGAAATCTTGAAATCCGCGATACTAAGGGGGCGTGGCTTCAATAATATTGAAATGTAAGCTCTTCGCGATATTTTTCTGTCATTATTCGCTTGCAGCCATCGCGGAACGACGTTCGAGTAGTGAGAATGACGAAAAGTTACGCTCTGTCGTTCTCGTTGATGACATAGGGAAAAAAATTACTTGAAAGAGTTCATTCTTGTATTTGAAACGTGCCCGTCTTTGTGGAATCCGAACGATAAATCTAATACGAGTAGGTATATAAAATTCTCGTGTCACGCTTTTTTGAAGTTGAACTCCTCCGAAATGGCTCGACCGATTTTCGTGAATCTTCGCGTGCATATCGGCTAGGCCTAGGGTGGAAAATCGGACAACATCGATTTTTCATCCCCCTACCCCTAAAATTTTTTGGCAGAACAACGTTTGCCCGGTCAGCTAGTCTAATACATAAAATTCTCGTGTCATGATGTTAGAAGTTGAACTCCTCCGAAACGGCTCGACCGATTTTCGTGAATCTTAGCGTGCATATCGGCTAGGGTGGAGAATCGGACAACATCTATTTTTCATCCCCCTAAATGTTAAGCGTGGTCCACCCCTAAATTTTTGGCAGAACAATGTTTGCCGAGTCAGCTAGTATTATATAAATACTATCAAAAAGAATGAAGACCTCGACAAGAACACAACCCTCGGTGCCAAAAACTGTCATTTCCCGGGATCTTTTTAATTATTAATTCTCAATTCCACACAGACAAAGTCGCGAGTAGGAGCTAGTCCATAATATAACACGACTTACTCTAGTAAATTCAACGACGTACTGATGATGATATTATTGAAAATGTAATAGCCCAATTTCAATACTTGCGATATTGCGATACTAGGATCGTGATAATATTGACAATGTAATATGCCCCATAGAAGTTGTATGAGCATTCGCCGTGCGCTTTGGCTAGCGCACCGTGAACCATTTTACAGCGATTTTCGCGATAATGAGTCTTAATACTTTGTCAAAGAGCTTAAATTGGTTCATCATAATTTCGTTAATATTGAATAGATCGTTAATCAGGCACTATTAAACATTTTTTGTTTTATTTTTCTAAACATAAAAATCTGGCAGTTCGGCGCACGAGTGCACTTAAAGTACAGCCGCCCCTGGATGTGACAAGTAGTTTTTGAGTAATTTTGAAGTCTGTTATTGATGATTAAACGAACTTACCTGTAAGTGAAGTTCAATCCCAATTATTCGAGAGCTTCGTTCGAAGATATTAGCATAGCAATACTTGTAGTAGCCACGTACCGCCCGCCATTTCGCACTGAATTTTAGAGGTAGTTAAAAAATAAAACATGAAATTATCAATTTTTGTAGGGTAGATTTGTAAAACCTCACTTAGCTGGGGCGCTCTCCTCCTCGGTTCGTCATTCAGTTCAGTGATTTGCTGAGCTGTTTCATGTTTCACGACTAGGGGTGTAGTGTATATGACATGTACACTAGGGAGGGAGGGATGCTAATATCTTCGAACGAAGCTCTCGAATAATTGGGATTGAACTTCACTTACAGGTAAGTTCGTTTAATCATCAATTATTCTTCGAGTTTCGTTCTCGATATTAGCATAGCAATACTTGTAGACGTTTAGAGAAGGTAGTCGTGAAACTAATGATGTTATTAGCTTATCATTATTTTTAATTGTAATAATGATAGCAATATTTTACTCTTTAATTTCAATCTATTGAACAATATATTGGTGACAACAGTATATACTTATGTAATACCGTATATATAACACACTCGGTAATTATGCTACTGATAAGTAGTTAACTGTATTTGCTATGAACATGACGAGTGTAATGTTAACCGAATAAAGTGGAATATCCACTGAATTCTGCAATTTTTATGTAAAATATTCATTAAAATATTTAAGGATAATAAGTAAATTACTTAAATGAGGTAAATATAGATTTGGCAATATTATCGATAATATATATGGTATCCTTTCTATGTAACCCTTGCCAGTACTAAGAGAGTAAGTAATTTGATGATAATAAAATTGTGTTGACTGAAATTTGTTCTTTCCCGAAAGATCCATTTTTTTTGTAGCTTTTGGTCACACTACTACAGCGAGTGTAGCAACGAAAGCAGCAACTATGTCGCCAACCATAAGTAATTCCAAACCTGTAAGTAGGAATAAAAATTATCTATAAAAACACTGTTTTAATTAAAACATTATCTATCTATATATGTATATAAAACATAAAACGTTTGTACGGATGTTTTCTATAGACTGTGAAACCATCCAACCGATATGCCTTAAAATGGTTTCATTCGAAAGGCAATAATCCGAAAGTGGTTTGAGGCCACTAAAATCCATCCATTGATAAAGTAGATTTTCCATTTTTCCCATACAACAATTTGAACAGATTGTTAACACAAAAAACACTGATGTATAATTGTTATCAGAGATTTTGTAAGTGTAGTGGAACACACAGAGCATCCACCAGTCCTTATAAAAAACGAAATCAATGTATTGACTTCTTTTAGAGTTCGGCCGAAAATCACATGAAATATGTGCTGTAAAAAATACTAAATTGAATAAAATTGGATATTATTATGTTCTAAATTAATTAGTATTTAAGTAGAAGGCCGCAATGAAAATATTTTCTATAGAAAAATATATAAAATATAATCCTTATTTGTCTAGACTGATTTGACCAATTAGCAAGGACCTGGGTGAACTGCGGTAACCTTATGATCTGTAGAATTAAAACTTGTGTGAAACAATAAGGGAAATTCGATTACAAAGTATTGTAAGGATAAAATTGTTTTCGTGGCGAATTGACGATACGCAAACTGCTGTTTTCCATCACATATGCAGTAATATGCGTAAGCAGTTGGGATGTTTTTATAAGTGAAACAATATCCGGACTTCAATCCGGTAACGATAGTGTGATTAGTTAAGTATATAATACCCAAAAATAAAATTACTCAATGTTAAAAAAATATGGGTGGAGGCCATTAAGAAACAATCTCATTGTTAAGTTTATAGGATGACCGATATACATATAGGCGGACCGCAGTCGTAAGACTTGAATATAATAAAATCAAACCACAATACCCTAAGTGTACCTCCGTCCTAGAACTGACACCTGCAACATTAAAAACAAGTAAGTAAAAAATAAGTACGTTGAGAGTACGTACTCGTATATTGTAATCCACGAGAACTACTGGCGACAAACTGCTTCGCAGTTTGACAGACGTGTAAAGCATGCAATTGTACTTGTTTGTTGAAATAAATAAATAATAAATACATTATTTTTTGTCTTATTTTACAACATCATTTGATGGCAAAGTTTACCGCTCATTTGTTGAGTATAATGTTGTCATAGTGATAATGTCTGGTTACTTTGGAGGCGGAACCCCGTTGTTGAGGCATGCACATAAGGAGCATAACATTGTATAATTATACAATCTACGGTATACATGTATGTTTTGCATGTATAGAAAATGTTTGTATCTCTAGCCTAGTATGCAAAAATGAATCAATCGTCCGCTAGCATGGAAATATTCAAAAATACGCAATAATCAAAATTTTTACTTTTAATGAAGCAACAAATAAATTAACTAATACATTAAGCAATGGTTAATACAATTAATCGTACATATACAGGGGGTATACAGTAGTATACCTACTATTTGTAATTGCATTATCATTGACCGGCAGGCCAACCAGAAAATAATTCACTCAAGTTTGTTTATTATTATTAAGTAGAAAAAAGACAACTGTTCCGTACGCCTCAGTAAGTTAAAAACCCGTTGAAAATATTAGCTATAGGTACTAAGCCAAACGGTATGTACCTACGGTGTACAAACAGGATGTAGCTTAGTATTCTCTTCAATTCGGCTGAAACTGAACAACTGATCACATCAATTTATAAGAGTTTATAAAAACTTGAATTAAGTTGTCCTCAGATATTCAAATATAATTTGAAATTCGGAATTAGTACTCATAATTTCATATGCCCATATAGGTATCAATTTGTACACATACATTTATTAGTTTACTTTCAGTCTAATTAAATCCATACTACATTATATTTCAATGTCTGAATCGTTATTGTCTTTTTTATTAAAACATGTGCGATGTTATTGTACTTATAATTAGGTACATTTATGTCAATTGCTCCACGATGACATAAGAATGGTATGTTCCCGAATTTATCAAAAAGAGAATCTTTCGTGAATCAACAATAGATTTGATAGATAAAATCTCTTAGTTTTATTATTATTATATATCCATTTAGAACTTACGTCTACGGCTGACAGTTTTAGGCGGTTTTTAGGCTGGCTTTGTGTGAGAGTCACATGCATCATTAGACCAGCAGGTCGAACAATTTTTACGCCCCTTACTGCGGTTGTCGGAAACATTACTGAAAAGTTACTGTTGCTTAAGGGCCTGATGACAGGCTTAGCTGGTTATTGAATCGCAGACTTTATGATCAAAGAGGAATTTAATTCACAAGCCACGAAAAAAAACGGCGTCACCAACGCGTTGTCAACAGAATAGACAGCTACTGTTGTTAAGGTATCACCGTCGGTATTCAGTACCACCGTAACAGTGGTGCGGTTAGCAAAAAACTTTTAAAAGTTGATATTATAATAATTGTTATAACAACTTCACACTACTTCGCCGTCGGCGATAACACTCCGGTGAACTTCAAAGTTCTAGATCGATGAAAGTAGTGCAATTGTCACCCCGATAAGCGCGTCGACGAAGGTTTTTGGCAGTACTAAGATGCAATTTGCAGTTGGCGAGAGAATCCCCTTGGTTCGTGTAAATTGTAAATGGTGTTGGGTTTAAATGAACCTGTTACGTTTACATTTATTGTGAAATAAATAAGTAAATAAATAATATACAGCTATTGCTCGTTGAACAGAAATCCTTCGCAGTTTCATGCGAATAAATAAGTACTTGTTTCAGTTCACCGTATGTTTTCCAGCGTGACGTGAGTTCCTTCAGAAATATATATGTAAGTATATTTTTTTTTGTTTGAGTAAACAGTTACCCCAAAGGTAGATCCAGTTATCAAGTACTTTGTTCAACGAATAGCGTACAGTATTAGTTCCATATGGAATATACGCTAATCAGCTGCATAATGCGGTGAAGATTTTTTCTGGAACACATGTGCAATGTCGTGGAAATACCCCACAAATAGATCCGAATTGCGAGTACTTCTTGTTGCAGTTGTCTGCGTCACACGGTGAGGATTCTTCATGGAATACATGTACAGTGCAGAGGAAATACCCCACAAGTAGATCCGAATTGCGAGTACTTCTTGTTAAAGTTATCTGCGTAACACGGTGAGGATTCTTCATGGAATACATGTACAATGTAGAGAAAATACCCCACAAGTTGATCCGAAATGCGAGTACTTCTTGTTGCAGTTGTCTGCGTAACACAGTGCGGATTCTTCATGGAATACATGTACAATGCAGAGGAAATACCCCACAAGTAGATCCGAGTTGCGAGTACTTCTTGTTGCAGTTGTCTGCGTGACACTGTGAGGATTCTTCATGGAATACATGTACAATGCAGAGGAAATACCCCACAAGTTGATCCAAATTGCGAGTACTTCTTGTTGCAGTTGTCTGCGTAACACGGTGAGGATTCTTCATGGAATACATGTACAAAGCAGAGGAAATACCCCACAAGTAGATCCGAATTGCGAGTACTTCTTGTTGCAGTTGTCTGCGTAACACTGTGAGAATTCTTCATGGTATACATGTACAATGCAGAGGAAATACCCCACAAGTAGATCCGAATTGCGAGTACTTCTTGTTGCAGTTGTCTGCTTATTTGGAAGCCTCCCAAGGACAATCCAGTTATATATGGTATTTAAATAATATTGTAATATATTTTTCATACGAAAAAACACGTGCTAGTAATGGAGAAAAAAAGAGGAATCCTTGAAGGTATCCATATAAAAACCATATATTCACTGATATATAACAGATATTCTGTTTCTGCTTCGTAATTGCGTGTAAATTCCTTGCGAATTACATTTGCAAGCAATTTTTAACCGACTACTAAAGTAGGGTTATTTATGATTTTAAGTTACTTGCTGTATTCTTTAAATACTGGAATCCACCTACCTGCTGATTACAAGCGTTGATGAATTTCCTGTACGGATCCAACGATACACACTGCAGATCACTTTTACTTAGGTAATTTTTTCGTTCTAAACTTTTTATTCTTTTACACAAGTAATTGATTTCTTCCTGACTATTAAACTATATTTTAAGCATTTCACTTTTAACTTCAATTTTGCGCCCGTGCGAAACAGCGAAGCACTGAAACGTGAATGACGAACCGAGGAGGAGAGCGCCCCAGCTAAGTGAGGTTTTACAAATCTACCCTACAAAAATTGATAATTTCATGTTTTATTTTTTATCTACCTCTAAAATTCAGTGCGAAATGGCGGGCGGTACGTGGCTACTACAAGTATTGCTATGCTAATATCGAGAACGAAACTCGAAGAATAATTTTTTGTTAGTAAAATTTAGATTATTCGCGTCTGTGAATGGTGTTATACTTCAGTCGTATCTCTACAAGTTACCAGTTATGCGTATGCCAGTTCAAAGACCACACGGTGTTTCATAATGCATATACGTGTGTATATTACGTGTGTTAGAAGTTTTTGTTGGTACCTTTTCTTACGGCTTATTAAGATGCTGACTATCGATAACATACTGGACCAATGGCTTAAGCTTAACGTATCTTATGAGGCACAGATGAAAATCAGTAGTTCAGTAACAATTAACAACTGATCATCGAAACCACACTTTATAAAAACGTAGATTGCTTACGATAGCAATGGCAAGGCAATGAGAGCTTCATAATGGATTAATGTAATGTATGTAATTCCAGACCGGGTAGCGAGGCATCCGATCCTCACTCACAGCGAGGATCTGAGGCTCTTCCTCACCACGCCCGACGAGGAACTAGACAAGGTTTGTACGTGTTTGCTTTTCAGCGCGAATACTACAGATTGATTTTTACAAATAGATTTCATATAGAAAGTCAGAAGCAGTCTTTAGTATCAACTTACTACGCGTTCACTCTAAGTTTGCCCTCGTCGACCGTTACGATTTAACAGCTAACGGTACTGTAGACAAAAAAGTAATCAAATAATTTAACTAACTTAAATAACAAATTACGTTTGCCACTGTGTAAAACATTTTCTATTTTAGTCATTGTAGCGACAAAAATCAACGAACGTAAAATAAATCGATAGAAAAATAATTTAACGGAAGTAACATCAAAATAAACAACGAACTCAAGAACGCACGCGCCGCACGGGACCTCAAAAATACGCGACTAGCGTTGCTGTCCGTACTAAATGAGCTGCGGTATGAGGAAGCGGGACGGGAGGTAAGGGCAAACTTAGAGTGAACGCGTAGTAGGCTTGTATTAAGAAACCGATCTTAGGATCTCAAGATTCGGTTTGAGATTTAAAAATAAGTCAAACCGTACGTAAAAATGACATTAATTATGCGATCCTGAGATCGCGCTCCTTAGCCGGGCCTTAGAGTTATAAGTTTAAATTTTACGTGTTTTTTGTGACGCCCCTTAGCATGTGTAATACTGTTGATCTTGTGGCCAAGTGTAACAGGATGGGTTTAATGTTGGTGTCCAGGTGTTCAAGAGCGAGAACAGCGCGCTCAACCTGTGGGGGCTGAGCAGCGCGCTGGCGGGCGGCGGCGGGGGCGGGGCGGGCGGCGCGGGCGAGGCGCGCACGGCGAACGGCGCGCGCGTGCGCGACCCGGAGTTCGGCGCGGCCGCGGACTACCTGGCGGCGCTGCAGGGCAAGCTGGCGGCGCTGTGCGCGCTCACCACCGCGCTCTACAAGGGCTCGCAGCGGCTCAGCGGGGATCTCATGAGGTCAGCTGCCTTCGATTGATGGACGCAAACGCGTTGGGGCCCTTGTAAAAACCTCATACACCTGTAAAAAGCGAAGAGGCGGAGGGGTCGTAGGCCATTTTCGAGCCCCCCGTTAAAAAAAATACACGCTACTCATATCGAAAGTCATTTCGTTATAGGTGGTTGTTCATATTCAAAGAAAAAACTACTCTGTGGATACATGTAGCACCGCTAATCAAATAAACAGTCTCTACATGTTGTTTTAGCAGATAACATCAAAACTAAAAATTCATGTTATTTTATAATTTTAAATACCTACTACCTTCCAGCTTCCAGCCAGAGAATAACATAATAATCTGCAATGTAGCTACTATGTTGATGTACTCGTGCAGCATGCGTCGAGTGTGCGACGCGTGGGCGGTGTCGGCGGGCGGGCGCGCGGGGCGCGCGGCGGCGGCGTGCGGCGCGGGCGCGGGCGCGGCGGGCCGGGCGCGCGCGCGCCTCCCCGCCCCGCTGCAGCACCGGGCCACGCTGCCGCTGCTCGCCGCGTACGCTAACGCGCATCTTGAGAAGATCCGTGCGAGAGACGCGCTGCATGGTGAGTAACGCAAAGATACATTTTGTTTTACAGGTATCCACTAGTTTTTTTTTTTAATTGACGCCAAATCGCGCAGAGACGTAACAAAATATGCGATTGGTGTGAGAGGTTGCTTAATAATTTTGCCATTTCAAGAATGCTCGAATGGTTTGATCGATTTGGTAATGATTTAGATATGGTACTGTACTGAGTATTTATTTTCATCAGTGATTATTCTCATTTAATAATTTTGTTTCAATGATTTTCATAGTTTTTTTTTTCATTTCTACAAACATTCATACTTACCAAAAAAGTGAATGATTTTAATTGTGGCAACCCTGCTAATTTTTATAATCTTCGGTATTTTTCAGCTGCGTACGTGTCGAACAGCAACGCCACAGACGAACTTCACAACAGGTAATTTATTAATAGGTAGTTTTAGTATGGCTCATTTTTAACTTTAACATAAACCAATATAAGTAATTTAAAACATTCAGACCACCAACAGCTGCATCGTTTTCTCATAAGTGATCGAATAAGTATCATTTATGAACCTCATAGATGAATGTTGTCGCACGATAGATTAGAGCAGGCGTCGGAGGCGCTGCGCTCGGAGCTGTCGGACTGGGTGCCGAAGACGCGCGGCGAGGTGCGCGCGCTGCTGCTCGCGCTGGCCGAGCGCCAGGCCGCCGCGCACGCCGCCGCGCTCGCCGGCTGGGAGCGCGCGCTGGCCGCTGCCGCCGCGCCCCCCTCCCTCGACCCGCCCGTCTTCGAGACCGTCTCCCGCACCGCCGTGCAGAACCTGTCGCCCTCCCGCTGCCGCGCCGACGCCGCCACGCCGACGGAGACGGAACGCGACTTCGACGACCTCGACATCGATCACTACGACGACGACTCCGATGTTCAAGACGTCTCCAAGCTCCCCTCCGACCGCGACGCTTCGACCGCCCCCGAGGACCTCCACCCCGACCCTACCGTCAACAACATAGTAGTGACCGAGTTAGACGTCCACTGCGACGATAAGGTGGACGCGGACGAGGAGCGCGCGGGCGGCGGGGCGGGGGGCGCGGAGCCGGACTCCGCCTCCAAGGAGAGCCTGCCGTCGGACGGCTCCCGCGTGTCGGACCCGCTGCACGACTTCTCGGAGGTGGAGCTGTCGTGATTGTGTGACACCGTGTTCTGTGACATTCTGACCCGTCAGTGACGCTAGTGGACCGGTGATGGAGGACTGATCGTGAGGAGTGTGATTATACATTTGTATCAGTGGACTAGCTAGCCTTGAGGAGGCCCCATATCAATTTTTGCTGTGGAGCACCTCCACGTTAACTGTCAAATATAAAAGGAGTGCCAACTGTAGCGGTCGTATGCCGCTGGGAGCTTTTTTGGGAGTGTTAGTGGGGGCCCCTACGCTGGGGGCCCCGTATAATTGATACGGCGGTAGCTACGTCCCTGACTTGTATGGTTCTAGTTGAATGGAATTGAACAAGTCCAGTGGCTGAATGTGTGTCGTCTGTGAGAGACAGTCTCATGAAAATACCCTGGAGCGAAACTTACTTGCAGCCTTATTATATGCAGTAATTAGTACATTGATTCTGTTTTATCCAAGTTTCATGACATTTGTAATTAATAGAGGATAATTAATATATATGGTATCCACCAGAACCTAAAATTTCATAAAACTATAAATAGCATGATTAGCACCCCAACTCAGAGTAGTGACTCTGAGTTACGTTAATTTAATCGGTTACTTGAATCGTTCCTTAGTAAAGAATCACCATACAAATTCTGTACTAACGAGCGATTTAAGTAACCGTTAGTGACTCTAGAGTTGGAATGTAAGGAGTGCAAGTAAAGCCTTCCGTTATCCTTGGATGACGTCACAACTTTCATAATTTTTTTTTTTTTGTGAAGGGGATTGCCACAGTAATACTTCAGGACCTAAGTTTGTTCATAAATATCATTGTACTTTAATGTAAATACAAGTCAATTGAGTAATATATCTTTTGTAACGTTTAATTTATTACTTGTATACTATGTATGTTGTTACATAAAATTTATGTACATTGTGCGCTGAAAGGTTTTCTTAAGAGATGTGTATTTGGATTCTCTGTAATGTCAAAATTGTAGTCCGCTAGAACATTTGGTATTATGGTGTATGGTTAATATGATAGTACATAACATAACTACATACATAACTGGTCCCAATGCTGGGCTAGTATATATCGCTCACCCAGTAATACAACGGCACATCTACGTTTGTCATATTTTACAGAAGCCAATTTCAAAAATTATATAAAAATGTTTAAAATTAATTTATGAGTTCTTTTTACGTTTCTTACAGATTCTTATAGACATTAATATATATTTACCACTATGTAGATTATGCACTTTTAAACACGTATACCATATAAATTAAATTTCGCATTTTTTGCAGATGTGCCATTATATTACTAGGTGAGCGATATAGTATAGTACCTAGAGTATTAGATTATGTAGGTACAATGGACGTAATGTATTGTTTAAAAACTGGAATGATTGTGTGTTGGTGTGCATGCTCGCCAACATGCTCGAGAGATAACTGGTGCTTAATGTGGATATTATGGACCTGCACTGACCGTCAGCCGTTTTGTGATACGAAAAGATATATACCTTAAGCATATGGCATTAAGGTTGAAATGCATGCCTAGCCACATCGGCAACAACTCTGTTTTTGTAGCTACCAAATAGGATTAGTCTAAATAATTCAATCCAATAATTCATGGTGGTTTCACCAGGAGCCTGAAAACTGAAGAAGAATAGGCTCTGAAATGGAGGTCCATTAGGAAGCAAGGCAGCGTAGTCAGTGTGCTTAAATAACTCGATTAAATTAACTTAATATCATTACTTAGAATTGGTTAGCATGCATATCAATGTAACTTAAAATATTTACAGTTTTGGAAATACCTTTCAACAGAACATTATAGCAATGTAAATGTGTCAGGACAAACATATTGAAGATATCTGTATATAAAGTGATGCCAAATGTGTAATGTTTGTAGATTATAATAAACAGTTAATTGAGCCGTCTTGAACCATATCCTACTATATATCCTATACTATATCCTACTAATATTAAAAAATGTGAAAGTTTGGATGGATGTTTGTCATGCAAAAACTACTTATCATAAAATTTACAGATATAACATGATCTGGAATAAGATATATTTAAGTGTCTTATTATCCCAGAGGGCAATCGCCGGCTGAGCCCTAATCTATACTCATATTATAAAGAGGAAAGGTTTGTTTGTTTGCATTGAATAGGCTCCGAAACTACTGAACCAATTTGAATAATTGTTTCACTGTTGGGAAGCTACACTATCCCCAGATGACATAGGCTATATTATATTTTCAAAAAAAATAGGGATCCTTAATAAAATTCCAATAATGTAACCCAAGCTGTAAAAAAATAAAACCGAAGCAAAGTGAGGACGGTTACTCGTTCATTATAAAACCCTTCACCATCCAGATACCAGCTACAGTATGGTAAGTGATGGTTTGTGGCTTTACGTGAAGCTTAATCATCGCCCACAAACTTCGGTAACCCCTTAAACTACTACTACTATACTATACTATAATACTACTGTTACTATATGTTGTAATATCAGTGGCTATCGTCGCCCATGAACATCAGCGACGCCAAAGATATCACTGATGTTGCCAGCCAAAACCAGAAAAATAAAGAAATAACCGTATCTCAAGCCTCCAACCGAAACACGATGAGTTGTTTGCGGGTGGCTCAAAAGGGTGGTAACTCGTATCTACTCCAGCCACTCCACACCTACATATATCAATCATCAATTAACCCCACGGCGAAATAATGGTAACAATGAACTAACGCTTCAACTCAATCACTAACGGTTACTTAAATCGTTCCTTAGTAAAGATTCACCATAAAAATTCTATACTAAGGAGTGATTTAAGTAACCGTTAGTGACTGAGTTGGGGCGTAAGTGTAGGTACCTACTAGCAGGTAGATCAAAGGATTCCCTTTTAAAATAAAAATACGAAGTGTGGTATAATAAATTTTTATTATTTCGACCATCACAATGATTACATTAGAACTTAAAGTCCTAACAATCTATCACATAAACATTTGAACTTATAAAATTAAGTTACATACAGTGCGGCCGACGTATCTTGGCGCGTCTGAACATAGGCTTTGCGAACTTTAGCGCATGTAAGACAGAGATAGCGACACGAACATGCTAACGTGTGACTGAGACATAATACGCCGCGTACCGAGCATTGCCGAATTGTGTTCCTGTGCAGCCTTCTGCGCGAAGTTCAGACGCGCCGAGATACGTCGGCCGTACTGTACATTAGTATTGTTGGACGTTGACGTTTTCTGGTGGACTGCTCTTTAACTCTAGATAGGTATGAATCTAATGCTTATCTTGCTTACAGGGCCGGTATCGATGGAACCTTTATAACATATACATTTAAGTTCTATCGTAATACTCATTATTATACTTTTCACGTAACTCTGCATGTACGAAAAAAACCTAAACATTATTTGTGCAGTAATCGTCTACAAAATAATATTTTTTATAAATAGAATGTATATAAATAAAGTTATCATTGATTGCTTGCGTTATTTCAATGTGAAAATAAATGATATTGAATACTGAAGTAACAATTTATCACAGATTCATAAAAATAACACAGTGAGAGATAAATCATCATGAATCATGATTGAGAGAATCTATCCTACTCTCATCCTAGCTAAGATACATCGGAAGGGAGAAATCTACATTTATTGCTTTAATGCAAACAACGCCACATCATATAATAATATTGACTAATAGTAAACTAGGAGGCACTGGAGACACTATGTCTGTGGCTGCATAGTATAGTGTCCCTCGTTGGGCGCCAGTTTATACTTTCCTACATACATTACCTACGACATTGAAATGTACAAGTATTTAATTGTACTAATTTGCTATTTATTTCATTATTATTCCGCATTATGAGAGAAGATTTATATAACCTAAAATTTTGCTAAGTACTTAAATAAATTAAACCTAATGGCCGGAGAGTAGGCGAGCTTTTGAGATTCCTGGAACATAATTGAATCGTAGCTACATTCATGATACTTTACGCTTACGATACGACAGGAAAGTTTCCTGTACACATTAATCATTCAATTCACTATACTTATGATTCTACTTTGCTGCTTACACCATATAAATACCAATTAGCCAAGATCTTCCCACAAACTTCAGACAGCTGTAGAATGGAACCGTGTAGCTTTGCTGCGGCCGATCGGAGAATCTCGAGCTCGTAGCCTCGCCAAGCGCCGGAATTGCCTAAAAGCCTTGCTTCCCCCCTCCCCTCCCTGTACTCGCCGCACAGCACACGTCAGTGGGCAGTAACAGCAGGCTCGTCAGGGAAGAGCTCGCGGGTGATGGCGTGGCAGGTGTCCCAGGGCACGACGGCGGCGGCCAGCGGGGGCCGGGTCTTCAGCAGCTGATCCAGCCGGTAGCCGCGCCGCGGAAACACGGTCGCCTGCGGTGCAGGAGGTGGCACATTACTTACATTGACTTGAAGCTGTACTTGTGTTTTATTCGGGGAAAGTCGAGTAAATAGGGACAAGAACGAGACAAAGCTTATGGAGAGTCAAGATTGCGGAATAGTGCCGCGTGCATCTCCCACGATTAGGCTAGTATAACCGCTAGGTTGGAAAGTCCATTGGAGGTGGTGGGAGATATGCATTTCATGAACGAATATATTAAACACCTAAACAAGGATGTGTGGTGTAACAAGTGACAATGAGCAGTAGCAAATTCCTTAGACCATGGTCTTCATTCCCCACACCAGCCTTGAGCCACTCCCGTGGGACTAATAGGACAGAGTAGGTAAACAATAGATCACCTGTGGCGGCAAGCTGAGCGCGGGACAATAGTCGTTCCGTCCGTCGCCGACGTATACGAGGCGCGTGTAGGGCTGCGGGCGGGCGGCGCGCCACGCGGCCAGCGCGCGCGCCTTGCACAGGTTGTCCGGGCAGCGCGGGCAGGCGGGGTCGGCGCCCGGCCGCATGCACGGCTCGATGTACAGCCGCCCGTTCCGCCAGAACGCGCGGTTGGTCACCACGCCCGTCACCGCGTCCTGTCAAAGTCACAACCCATATTTGTCCTACTGCTGGGCTTGGGTCTCCTCTCACAATGTGAGGTACAGGCCATAGTCTACCACGCTGGCCAAGTGCGGGTAAACTTCACATAACTTTGAGAACATTAACCGCATTATGCAACACCACCCATAAAACGTTTGATAAAGGGTTTGGTTGGAATGGTACAGAACAGATGTCACATTTCAGAAAGTATAATTATATTCACCATTTTTAATAACTGTATGGCAACCAGAACAACGCAGTCAGCTGGGCCATGAACGGGCTCACTAAGAGCTTGCGCCGACTGGCTGCACGACGTATCTTGGTATTTTCATTCGACGAGAATAATTATACCAAAAATGTACGACTACAAGGTTGCTTCATCATTCCGCACTGGAGCAGCGTGGTATAGTATGCTCTAGGCCTGCTCAAGAGGTGAGACCCGTGCTCAGTAGTGGGCATTATCTAATGAGTTGAAGCCAATGGCACAACGGTAAGTCCGTAAATGTCACCTACAGTGCGACCAACTTATCTGTGAACTGAGGGAGGGCGCTGTCGAACGCATTGGATTGGACCAATCACTGGGACGCAATTCGAGACGTAATAAATGTCAATGTCATTCATTGACATTAACACAAAGAACTTAAGAATGGGGCAGCATTAGTTCCAATTTTCGCCATTTCACAGATAAGTTGGGCGCACTGTACTCATGTATAGACATGTATAGATAATGTAATTAGCAGGTAAGCCACCATGCAAACCACGTCATCAATTATACAACTGTGCACCACATCGGGTGATAATTAATTTATAGTATGGCATGCGCGTGTGGCATGGTGTACATTGCGGCAATACGTGTGAATGAGAATCACTTCACGCAGATGACGTCATCACCTGATACAACTAACGCCATGTTTTTAATAATTTTACGTAAGTATAGATAGGAAATAAAAAAACAATTACCGATTAACAAAAAAAAAACATTCTATCGAAGCTACTTATTTCGTTGTCTATGAACGTGATAAAAATTCATAATCAAATATCTATCTACCCAACACGTCTGAAGCAGTGATAGCCTAGTGGTTAGAACGTTGGTCTCCCGAACGAAGGGGCCCGAGTTCAAATCCTGGCACGCACCTCTAATTTTCAAATATTATGTGCGTATTACAAGTGAATTATCACGTGCTTCGGTGAAGGAAAACATCGTGAGGAAACCTGGACACCGGAGAGTTCTCCATAAAGTTCTCAAAGGTGTGTGAAGTCTACCAATCCGCACTTGGCCAGCGTCTAGACTACGGCCTAATACCCCTCACATTGTGAGAGGAGACCCCGAGCCCAGCAGTGGGACAATTATGGGTTGTTGCTTTGCTTTGCAACACGTCTGAAAATAAGCTAGGTACCGGTAGTGGCAATTTGTAATATTGTGTATTTGTAAATTAATTATTAAAAGTACTTGACCGTAATTCGAAGCTTATGGTTGAGATAGGCACTTCCGTTTCCCGTAGATTTTACCTTTTTTACCTGAATATCTAGGTGTTTCCGGTTCCTCACCGCAGATGGCGCCCGATTTATAAGTATCCGTTCCGGCGCCATTTTTCCTCATTGAAGTTCTATCATCACCAGGCAGATTTCCAAAGTAAGCTTCGAATTAGGTAAGTATTTTAATAAGCGTTTTCTTTCAGGGGAAAACGCCACTATTAACTTATTAAAATGAAGATTGACTGTGAAAAAAGTCAAGTGAAAATGGTTTTTATGAACAGCCAACAGTAATAAGTAGTCACGTGCTGGCTATCAGACATCAGTGTCCGGCCCAGTGGCGTAACTAGCTCTAAGGAGGCCCCATATCAATATTTGTTGTGGGCCCCCCTCGACGTTAGCTGTCAAATATAAAAGGAGTGCCAACTATAGCGGTCGTAGGCCGCTGGCGAGCTTTTTTTGGGAGTGTTAGTGGGAGCCCCTATATGCTGGGGGCCCCGTATAATTGATATGGCGGTAACTACACACCTGGCGCGGCCTTGCCACCGTTCTAAGTATTTCTAACTGAATTATTTTGTTTCTGCGAAAATCTAGTCACTTCCGCTTATGAAATTTATTGACGTAGGATCGGTAGGATACTCCTCATGTGAAATTCATGTGAAACATAAACAACCTTATGTGAAACACAAACAAGCCGAGACTATTAAAGTCGTGCTGTCTAGATTGTGTTAACCAAATCTTTGGTGTTAACGTAATTCGTGGTACTTAGGCACAGCACTACGTATCTAGGTACCGAACACGTTTTCATTACTTACGGTTACTACTTAACCAAACTGAAATCGGTTGAACTAAATACTTGTGTCTTGTACACTATGGACAGTAATGCCATAAGCATCACCGAGGCGATGTTGACCAAGAAAGAGACAACTTACGTTACGACAGCCTGCCGGCATGGGATTAAATTCAGTTATATTATAGGCTATTTAATACGGCCTATTGAAAACAGCTGCAGTCGTCTCGACAACCATAAGGCCCTGCGCCCATTGACGGCACGATATTTTTTGAAATATACTTTAATATCATGCCGATAAGTTTGAAATTTCAACTTATCTCATGCAAACAAAATTGCCGACGTACTTGGGCATGTCGCGTCGGCATCCCGCAACATCCTTAAGCATCCAGCGGAAAGCTTTGAAAGTCTCCGAGACGACGACGCGTCGGCATGGCCGTGCCGCCAGTGGCCACAAGACCAACGTCACAACATAATCCCTCACCTTCAACCCGTGTGTCTTGAGCCAATGGTCGACGAAGACAGAGTTGGCGTCGGTGAGCACCAGCACGTCCCAGCCGCGCGCCGCCAGCGTGGCCAGCAGCTGCTCCGCGCCCGGCGTGGGCGGCATGCTCGCGATGCAATCCAGGATCTCCGCCGGAGACAGGCCCGCAGAGTAGGCGTGCTCGAACACCTGACCAGAGTCGACCTACATACAGATACAGTGCTACCAACTTATCTGTAAAATGGCGAAAATTGGAACTAATGCCGCGCCATTCATAAGTTCTTTGTGCTCATTCATTTGACATTTACTACGTCTCGAATTGCGTCTAGTGCGTCCGACAGCGCCCTTCTTCAATTCACAAATAAGTTGGAGGCACTGTAATATTCAGGCAGAGAAAATGATTACACTTTATTTTCTACTCTGTGGAATTTTTTTTTCATTTTTATCTAATTTATTTTATAGCTACCCGCGGACACAGGAGCGATTTTGGAAAAGCTTAGCCGGGAAGACAACTTCTGCAATTTAGTCTAGTCCTCAAGGGCGGTGGTCGCACCTAGGAGGCTTGAAGTTTGAGATGACGTCGGTAGACACAGGGTGTTTGTTCAGATCGTCTTCATCATAAGTAATAACAGTACAGTACCTACTTGTTTCAGTACACATGTAGTAGATCTATAGAAAAAGTGTAGAAATAGTCTCAGACATACAATGAATTAATTTTATTATTGAATCTATCGTACGGAAACGCAATAGAGGAATAAAATTCTTTATTTAACAGAATTTTGTAGCCTCAGCTTAGAATTTATTTGCCAAACGAACGGACAGCGCTGGCTCCAGTCAAGGCCAAGATATTGAGCCAGTGCCAACGGATGAAGGTTGGCTTTTTAATCCTCATGTTGACATTGAGAAAAAGCTATTGCAGTATTCTTTTTTTTAAAGACGGCTTAGATCCCTAAGTGGCTAAGTAGCCGCTACAGTTTATTAAAGTAGGTACTATGTTATAGATAGATACAAACACCTGAAAAGTACCTGTAGTGTGCGGTGTAGTAAGACTCAAGGCCGTCTTTAACCTATTGGAGCCCCTGGGCATATTAGGATAATGGGGCCCCTATGACTTTGACAGAACACTATTTTCTTAGAATAAACAAAGAAAGTAGATAAGCAAGCCTCTAGATTTATGCAACTAATAAGCAATTGGTATTGTAGTCAGTAATTTAGGTTCGATTTATGCTAATTAAAAAAGTGTTTCTGTAATAAATATTGGTTATCGTTTGGTGATCTGGCAGGAACTAGGGGGCCCTTATCGATCACGGGGCCCTGGGAACTTGCCCAGAGTGCCCAGTGGGAAAGAGGGCTCTGGTAAGACTAGTAAAGCCTGTAAGCTGGAATCTATCTCACATTAAATAAACAAGCTGTCATCTGTTCCAACCATTGACTTATAGTAACTATTGCTGCTTAGAGGCTTCAGATCCAACGCGCGCTCAAAACGCTGCACATAAGGGTCAAATTGCACCAATGCTTCATACAATTTTTCAATGCGGCGACTCGTATGCGGCGGCGCGCGAATAGCTCGTAAGAGAGTTGATTTGATGTTCAAGAATTCTGATACTTTGTACTTGTAATCTTGTATGAATATCCTAGCTTCCTTTTGAATTATTTATTGCAACTATTTTAAAATGTAATATATTTTGCTGAGCTATATTTATTTGAACATAGTGTTACACAGACATGTGCGACGTGCTCATTATTTTTTACGTTACTACTATGTTAATACTGGTAACTCAAGCCACTAGTGTACCACTGTTTAGGGTACCTCAACTGTCTGTAGTCAAAACGAAACGCCTATAGTTTCGCTATGTCCGCCTGTTCGTCAGTTTATCATTTTTATTACTATTTATATATCCTAAATTTCTTGATTAATTAGTACTCAGTAGGTAAAAATGTTACCCATGGTATTTTAAAATGTAGAGTTTACGTAAGTTGTCAAGTACTTCGTGGGTATTTTGATGATTAAAATTTAAATTAATTAAATACAGAACAATAAAAAAAATTATTTATATTTATATATCTTCGCGGACACTGAATATTATAAATGCAACGGGTACCCACGATTGTAACTGGGTCGAAATATAGGGATCATAAAATACAAATAGTGAGTACGCGTTGCATTCAAAAATTAAAACAAAACTTACGTCGCTCATGTAAGGGGTCCAATCATTGTTGCCGGCGTCCCATACCGGCGGAGGTTGCTTCTCCCTCAATCTATTAATTATTGTAGCATCGGAATCAGCATCCACTATAGTTTGATCAAAATCAAAAACGGCCAAAGAAGCCATTATTCTGTTTTTTAAAATGCGCGCGCACAATGCACAGCCCCGGACAAGCTCAATAACACTACTGTCTTGGGTGGAACGCGGCACTGGCACTGAAATAATTATGCTACTTGCTTGTCTGCTCGGTGACTATATTTACATATCCACGCCATTTTCCGGGATTTCCTGAAACTTCCTGAAATTATAGTTTTTTTTTCAGTGCACATTTTTTTTATTCATCCGTTCCGTAAATCCGTCATTGATCAAGGTCGTTGTAAAACACACTTGTCTTTTTAATAAAATTTTACCATAAAGCATTATAAAATTAAACGGAAACCTTAATTTTCACAATACTTTTGTTATTATTTGATGGATGTCGGTTTTTTAATTTCTTTAAATAAAATAGATATTGTTTTGATAATTACTAACAAAGAGACAGCTGTTTCCTTCGTCATTGTCTGTCTGACGCACTCGGCACTGAGCCACTGACGTAAGACGTTTGTCTTGTCAGTGTCAACTTCAGTGTACTTTAAGTCCACAGAGTACTTATGCACTACATTTATAGCAATGCGATATAAGTCATGAAACTTATAAGTGAACATTGTTATAATTTTTAGCTTTATGATTAAATTACTAAATAAGATCATAAAATAAATCAAAAAGTAATCATCTTTTAATTTTGGATAGAACAAAATTATTGCATCTTTAAAGAAATGAAAAATAAAAAATATTGATAAGTTATGACATCCCTGAGTGACTGTCAGACTTGACAGATAAGATGAGATTGTCATAACCTAACCAGAGGAATTTTATAATTTGCTCGAAATCTAGTATTTTCTAAGAAAAATGGCATCGTTGAAAGTGTGTTCGTTAGGTAGGTTAGCAAGATATATGACGGATACGAGTTTAAGAAGCATTCGGACAAATATTTACAGGTAATCATTGCGCAATCATAACTTTAACCTAAACCTGATGCAAGGCGCCCAAAATGAAAAATTAAACTTATATTTTCATGACGGAGGGTCTGTTAGGTATTTTTCTGACTTCCAGTCTTTGTTTATGAAGAGTACACTTATTTCTGCCAACTGGCTGAAACATTGGTTTATTTGCTGCTCTAACTTATTTTTATTGCGTCTATACGATAAGTTAATAATAAAGTCCTGTGATCATGATTTCCCAAGTTAAATTCCGCCTGACAACTTTTTTTTGGCACAAATATGAGAGATGAGGTCAGGGGTGTGGGATATGGTCTTCACTGGCCGTTAAGATGACTATGTCAACAGCAATAGATAACAATTGGCATGACATGAATATTAAATATTCGTGTGTAATAATTTCAAATTTTGAAATTATAAATAAATTTCCTTTTATTGTTTGCATTCATATTGTGATATATCTGAATGTGCTGTTCACACTTCCCACCTGGTGTGTCACTATTAACATATAAAATAATACTTCAATGTGAATATAATTTTGTCCATCAGAGGCTCCGTCAGAGGCTACAGCACAGAACAGAAGGCCGCCGAGCCGGAATCAGCTGAGAAGCTGCCAGCCACAGTGGAGGAGTGCCACAAGCAGATCGAGAGCCTCACCACTGAGCTCAACACAACGAAACAGCAGCTTAAGGATTATGAAGTAATACCCCAACTCCGAGTCACCAATGGTTACTTTAATCGCTCCTTAGTAAAGAATCACCATACAAATTCTGTACTAAGGAGCGATTTAAGTAACCATTAGTGACTGTGAGTTGGGGCATAAGTTGTTCAAACTTTTTTTTTTACTTTATTCCACATGTTAGTGGCAATGTTGAAAACTTTTGTGTGGGCCTGCAGACTCAAGAGTTGGATGATTGACTGAAACTTGGTAGTTGTAAACATCACACTGGTACATACAATGCTGTTTGCCTTGTCTTTTGTTAAGCGCACCGCAAAGGACTCTTAATAGCTTGCTCGCGTCGGCCTGCATACATCTTACTGCCCAAGAATAATGTGGGTGTTTTCAGGAGAAGAGTGAATAGTTGGCTAATAGACTTTTCCGAAAGTTGCACTCACCACCTTGGACTTCATCACCCATAATCGTCACATGGGATTTTTGTCTAGCATTAACATATTATATGTTAAAAAATAAAACATAAAAAAACTTATTATTGTACGTTGTAAGCACATGAGTGTGCATAGCAATTTTTTATCTTTTATTAAGTGTAATTTCCAGCACGGTCACATCGGTCACAGTAGGTGGTTAACTGACATGACGTGTCTCCCCAGGACAAGTACAAGCGCGCGCTGGCGGACAGTGAGAACGTGCGGCGCCGCATGGTGAAGCAGGTCGAGGACGCCAAGTCCTTCGCCATCCAGAGCTTCTGCAAGGACCTGCTCGATGTAAGTAGCAGGAGATAGCATGTAGCTACGATCCTATTGTACTATGAACCTCCTATGCAAATGTTGACGTGTCTATCTGTGGCATTTTAATTTGTAGCTCTTAAAAGAGTGGACCGACTTTGATGCGTTTTTTTATCGAAAGTCTTGTCCGTCGAGTTGGCTTTATTTAAGCTGTTTGGTGGAAATAAGGGCGGTTGTCTCCAAGGAAACCGCAAAAGATAGTTATCGGTTTTATTTTAATTTTAAATTTAATGTTTCGCTTCTCCATTCAAGGCAAGCATTGATTGGAGATTGTATTATGAATAATATTCTTTACAATATCAGACCAGTTGCTTCCTTGCATCTTGTGATCTAGTCAAGCGTAGTGGGTCAGAAGGCAGTACACAACTGGTGCATCTAAACTGCAGTACAAAGGTCAATGACGTCATGTGTGTGTGTGTGTGTGTGTGTGCAGGTAGCGGACACGCTGGCGGCGGCGGCGGAGAGCGTGCCCGAGGTGGCGGAGGCGGGCGAGGGCGCGGCGGCGGCGCTGCGCTCGCTGCACGACGGACTCAAGCTCACCAAGGCGCAGCTCTCACAGGTATTGGCTGCACCACGTACCACCTACCACATCGGTGGGAACTCCAGTGCTCGTTGAACTTAACAGTTGAAAGAACAAGAAGGTCCAGCCTATCTGCATTTTTAGCATTTTAAATAATTTGGAACAGTAGTGATCATCACTCCTTTATTATGCTATTATGAAATTACCAAGTCTAAATAAAAATCGTCATAAATCCGTCTTATGACCAGTGTCCTGTCGTAATGTATGGATCAGAATGTTGGGCTACAAAGAAGACGGATGAGAGACAATTGCATGTCAGAGATGAGAATGTTGAGGTGGATGTGTGGAGTGACGAAAATGGATAAAGTAAGTATATAAGAGGAAGTTTGAAAGTGGCAAAAATTACAGAAAAGTAGTTCCTCCTACCAAAAATAACATTGTTAATGACCTCTGTATAGTGTAGTGTATATTGTGTTCGGTCGGCAGGTGTTCGCGCGGCACGGGCTGGTGGCGGTGTCGCCGCTGCGGGAGAAGTTCGACCCCAACCTGCACGAGGCGCTCTTCCAGCAGGTACTGTGCCCGCACCACCTCACTAGCTACACCCTCGTATACCATTACTACTCCCTACCTCATAAGATATATCAAGAATCACCATATGTGCTGGTACTCACACCATAAAATCCACCTGCTTAAGACCCAGGACTACTTCACTGCTCAAAGTGAACTCTGCTTAACAGATGAGGCAATGGGGTAAAGTAGGACCCCTCTGAAGTAGCTGACCTGTATTTTTTATTTAATGCTTTATTGTACACAGATATTAAAACATGACAATATGAAAGTTTGTACAAAGGCGAGCTTATCTCTTAAAGAGATCTCTTCCAGCCAACCCATTTGATGTGAGAAAATTAAATGTGGGAGGGATATGGAATGCATACTTATAGAGGATTATAATAATAAATATATATAAATATAATATACATACCTACAAATAAACATACATAAATGAATAAATACATACATACATACATTATATGCAAACATAAAATACATACTCAGTGTGTAATAGATAAGTAGTATTCCGTGAGTCTTTTCTTGAAAACCAAAGCAGAGGGGCTGTCTCGGATAGAAGTAGGTAATTTATTCCATAAACGGGTGGCTTTAACCATAAACGACTTGAAAAAGAAATTGGAATTGTATCTACAGTTTATTCATGCCACATGCGGTGCTACGGGCGTAATAATTTTTCCATACTTGGTTCAGCAATCACTGCTACTTGTATTAAATCCTGCTCATCAGGTTGGTGACTCCCCTGATGGTGTAATGTCCATAGACGAGACTTAGGGGGGAGGGGGGATCAATGTAGTGTGACAAGGGGTGGGAGGGGGTCCTGATTTTCGTGACCTCACATTTTAAATTCGAATAATTGATATGTATAGGTAAATATTACGAACCAGTCAAAGAAAATAACTCATTTCGGAACTGCTGTTTTAATTTAATAATTTCTAGGTGTGAAATTTCATAATTTAATATTTTCTAGGTGTGAAATTTCATAATATGTGACGTCACACTAGGGGGGGGAAGGTCTCACAAATGTGACCAGCTGACAAGGAGGGGGGAGGGGTCAAAAAGTCATGAAATTAGTGTGACGTAATTTATGTATTGTACTATCGATAGATGAAATTTGGTCACAGAGTCCATTTTGTACTTTACACTTACCCGCTCAACAAATAATATAATTATAATAATGTAACACCTGATGATCCAACCTCCTCTTACGAGGTTTTTTTAAGTTAATGCTTGACTACAATATGAAGGTTATTATATAAAACGATGTATGTATGTGTAGGAGGTGGAGGGCGCGGAGCCGGGCACGGTGGTGGCGGTGAGCAAGGTGGGCTACAAGCTGCACGAGCGCTGCGTGCGGCCCGCGCTCGTGGGCGTGGCCAAGGGCTCCTCCTAGCCGACTGCACGCGAACACACCCGAGCACACCCGACGACGCCCGAGCGGACTCCCGACCGCCCGCGACACTCCGACATTGAGAACCGAACTGTAGCTTCGCAAGTATATTGCATTCAGTTTCTTTACCAACGAACGCACCAGCTTCTCCGCTGTTAGGTTTTCAGGCTAAAATAATTGATTGTACGTTATTTGTACGAAGCTTTACTATATTATAGGGGGAGAATGTCGGCCGCGTGACGTCACGGTGATTTTATAAGTACACAAACGTAACAACGTTGAGGCATTGTACGATACACTGGGTACTCGAGCGGTGGTGTGGTTAACGTTATAGTAGGGGAGTCCAAGAGGGGATTTTTGGATTTACTCGAGCGCGGCAGATTAATATAGTGGAGGATACCTTACATATTGATAAGTACCTCCAGACAGTATGAGCCTTTAATATGATGGGTTTCCTCTAGGTTCAAGGGTCAAAGGTTTGATTGACGATTTTTATTACTTTTGGCTTGCGGAAATCGTCAGATTATATATTTTTTATTATTCTGGTCTTATTACCTTTGAAATAAACAAAAAAACGACCGCGCTCGAGTAAGTCGTCTTGACTTATTCGTCGTTTTTGATTGCAAACTTTGTTACCCTCCACTCCCTTAGGTTACGCTCAAATTGTCAGATTAGCAAAATTGACACTTTTTAGCTTGTAATTAACTCCCCTTATTCTAATCTGACACGCTCGAGTATATCCATGTTTGAACAATTTTGAAAATCTGTAAAGGCTTCTTCACCCACCGCTGAAAGTGGAAACATAATAGGACCATTTATTCTTCCTATCATCTAATCTACCAAATCTAATAGGTTTCCGCGACGCTCGAGTAAATCCACATTTAGCATCATGGGCTCCCCTACTATTAGCTCACACAATTTGTTTAGTCCAAGCCTCCAATTCCTCGATAGATGGCGTGAATAAGTTGAATATTATAAACTTTTATATTAATAATATTGGCACGTGGCCGGCATGGCTGTGAATCAGATTAACTTTTTAAGTTAATAAAATAAATTAATAAAAAGGCTGTCCTAAACTTATACGACTTATCATTTATTCACGCCTCTTATAGTAACGCCACCTTACATACCGGTACATATACCGACTGAAGTCGTAAATACGCCTCCATGGTAAAAAAATTATGGTATTTCAAACCATAACAACGAACTGAACTAATATGGTTTGTTATTATATTTACTTATGCATTTATTGTTGGTTATTCTTTTTTACCAGACTATCTATTATTATCCTAGGTCGAAATTAGTTTAACATATGAATTGGTTAAAATGTTTGAAAAATGTACCACTGTCTGTATAAAAACCTTATGGCATAATTTGTTTTTTTTTTTAATTAAATCGATTGTAAGGTGGCATTGCTTCAGCCCTGCGCATTTCACGTCCGGTCGCGGCCGTACTTATAACGTGTCGTCCGGCTGCACAGGTTACAAACAATACTATAGCACGCTATACAAGTGTATACTTCGGCCGCTGTATCTTGGCGCGTCTGAATTTCGCGCAGTAACATAATTCGGCAATGCTCGGTACGCGGTGTATTGTGTCTCAGTCATACGTTAGCATGTTCGTGTTGCCATCTCTGTCTTACATGCGCTAAAGTTCGCAAAGCCTATGTTCAGACGCGCCAAGATACAGCGGCCGTACTGTAACAGATGTATTATTGTAGCAGCAAAACGGATGGCTATCAACTTGAATTCCAAAGATAGTGGAGTTTTATTTATTGATGTTCGAATATTTCGAGTAACAAATTGATAAAAATGTTCAATATTTCGGTACTATCACAGGCCCGGTGGTATGTATGTATGTAATTTGTTTATTAAATTAATTTTAAATGTATGTAGTAATGATAGTAGGTTCTAGTAGTGTAGTTCTGGCGGGCGCACCATCTTGGATCGTTGCTATATACGACGTGCACTCCGGCACCGGCACACAGCTTTATATAAATTCAAATGGTGCTACCACACTGCATTTATACAATGTTTTAAAATATTACTGGTGCGGCAGTACCTTTAAGCTCCGCGCCACTCGCGTGCACACACGCAATTTGCGTGCGTCGCGTACACATATACTCCATTTGTTTAAACGAGACTTATTTGGTAACAAATCAAACTTAGCACTACTTTTTATGGAAATATTAATTTAAATTTATTTAAAAATATAATTAATGTTGAACAGAAAGTTTTGACATTAAATGTTTATTCATCTTTAAATAATTATTTTACAACTTTGCTTCGTGGTTTGCTGTAGGTGTCAGTTTTAAAGTTTTGGACGTCTGGCTATAAATGCTGCCCGTAGGATGTGTGGGAATATCCATTTCAAATTGTTTACAATGTAGAAATCAGTCATCAGACTGTAAGTAAAATGAGTCCAAATTTTCGTACCTTTGGCAACTGATTCCTGAGAGTTGGCCCATGGCTTAAGTTAACTGATAGTTATATGTTCACTGTACTCACTAATATTATTCTATTGTACAAATTTTTTGGTTCCTCAGAAAATAAGTTAGGTCTGGTGGCCCTGGGCTCTTGAACTATATGTGCAGGCGAGTGGCGTGGATCTTAACTTTGAGTCATAAATTCGTCGATTGTTAATGTGTCGGTGGATGAGGACCGTTGCTGCGGCGCGGTGTCGTGTCAGCCAATGAAAAGTACTGAGAACGTATTGCCAACCTTTACGCATCCTTGAGAATAATATGAATAACTATTACATTTACCATTTGACGAAGTGCTCACAGATTCAAAACAGCGATATTCAAACCTAAAATTAAACGAACGTGTACATATTCGTAACACGCTTAACATAGGAGCGTCGAACGTGCAGAAAAATCATTATGGAAAGAAGAATTTTTATCACTTGTTATTCAACGTAATAGTCAGGTCAATTTAGACCAAAAAATGATAGTGAAGGTGCATAAATTCCCAACAAGCTGAAAATCAGTAAGATTGTTCAAAACATAATCTATATCTATACTAATATATAAAGAGGAAAGATTTGATTTTTTGTTTGCATTGAATAGGCTCCGAAACTACTGAACCGATTTTAAAAATTCTTTCACTGTTGAGAAGCTACACTATCCCCGAGTAACATAGGCTATAATATATTTTCAAAAAAATTAGGGATCCTTAATAAAACTCCAGTAAGGTGTAAAAAAATAAGAAAACCGAAGCAAAGCGAGGGCGGTTACTCGTTATAAATAAAATTAAATAAGTTCCCCATCATTCCCGTGTATGGAAAAAAAAAAATTCAAGGTCTAGGTCAAAAAAATGAGTTTTTCGCGATTTTCAGCAAAACGGTAAGTTTTATCATAAAGTACCCCAGACAAAAATTGTAGATCATAAAATTATCTATAAAAATGTATCAATACTTTTTTTTCCTACGAGCCACCGTTTCTGAGATATAACGATTCAAAAACGCGCTAAAAAAAGTACACTACCATGAGGTAGTAGGGTAAACGTGTGTTTATTATGACTATAAAAACTTACAACTTTTTATTGGAATTTATGCATCTTCGAATGTCTAAATTGACCGGACTATAACCAAAAGCTCGTTCTTGTTCTCAAAAATGTGTCAAATTTGCCAAAACGCACGACGAGCTAGTGCAGTCCAAGATGGATGAGCTCGCTTGTTTTCCAAATGTATGTATTTTTATAAATGTGTATGTGGACGGCGGTAGGTGTTATAGAGATAATAAATGCATTGTTACTGTACGCGTACTTTTATTGAGTATCCGTTATCATAAACAATATTTAATTATAATAATAAAGCTCAAATTTTAAAATTAATTGATGGTCAGAGCTAAGGAGCTGCTTATGTACATTCCACACTGCCCTTGTCCTTTCCTTGCTTAGATTATATTATTATTTAGATGTGGAATAACTATGATAAAAATATATTGGCCGTCACAGTTGCCTGTAATACTTTTTATAACCTAACAAAATCAAAATTTAACCACCAAAATCAATTTATCCCATGAACACTTTGTAATCCACATGGGACTTGCTGTGGCCGGTGGTGGCAACCAGACCACACGCCACGTGTCGTACAGTACGGCCGGTATTGTCTC
This sequence comes from Thymelicus acteon, assembly GCA_951805285.1. Taxonomy (NCBI): domain Eukaryota; kingdom Metazoa; phylum Arthropoda; class Insecta; order Lepidoptera; family Hesperiidae; genus Thymelicus; species Thymelicus acteon. The sequence continues at coordinate 22,795,195 of OX638214.1, read as the reverse complement.
AGTCACACGTTAGCATGTTCGTGTCACTATCTCTGTCTTACATGCGCTAAAGTTCGCAGAGCCTATGTTCAGACGCGCCAAGATACGTCGGCCGTACTGTACAACATATTGGCCTCCACAGGGTGGTCATAACACGTAACTTTGGTAATGATATGTCTTGATGATCATCCATTACACAAACATTTTTTTCTCCAGACATAAAAATCCTCCGAACGGTACAAAAGACTTCACCGAGAACTATCCCGAGCACTATCAAGTCTAATATTGCATCACTCGATATTAATCACTAATTATGTCAAACTTTATGATTCTGATCTACTTCCCAGAAAGCAATTTTAGTCGCCGGATCAGCCAATCAACTGGGAGACGTTAACAGCTGGTACGGGAGAGAAATGAAAGTCCTCGCGGGTTGTGTGCAGGTTGTATAATGTGGGTGATACTAGAAGCCCTCCTGGAAGGCGCGCGAGTCCAGGCGCGCCTGCAGCAGCTCCAGCTGGCGCCGCGCCTCGCCCGCCGGGAAGTTGTTCAGCTCGTAGTACTGCGGCGCGATTCGCAGCAGCCACTCCGCTGTAACACAACACATAATCTTAAATTAAAATTTAAAAAACCCCGGTAGCTAAGAAGACTCGATTAAAGGCCAATGCACACGTAACGGGTTTTTTCCCGTACGGGACGGGACGTGAAGTTTTGGAAACATCCTTTCATAGAAAACGTATACGAATAAAAATGTAATGTAAATGTATACGCAGCAGAATCCCGTACAGGACGTGGCACGTACGAGACGGGAAAAACATCGTCGGCGAAGATTTATACCCCTGCCTCGGGTGTCTCAGGATTTGCTCAGACTTTTAAATTGTCCGAACAAAAATAATGGTCCGAAACCAACCTTAACGTTAGCAGTTTTATAACACTTTTTAATTTTTTCGTACTAATAAAGTGCTGGTCATCTGTCATTTGACACACATTTGTCTACTGATCTGTAATACCAAAAATTACAGAAGTTTGTATCATGATCTGCTCCAACTCATTTGCTGACTGTACGTTGTATTGCACTCACGTTTAATATCAGTGACAGTCCGGATGTAGTTCTTGGTGGTGAGCACGAACTCGTTGTAGATGACCCAGTCGGGCTTGTGGTCCAGGCACGTGGACGGGTGCAGCTGCACCACCTGGTTGTCCTTCACCGTCATGTAGTGCCCCGTGCGCTCCAGGTGCGCCACCTGCAACACACACACATACACACACTGTATATACGTGAGACTAGCTGACACGGCGAACTTCGTATCGCCTAACAAATTTTTTTCTAAAATAAAATTAGCCTAAGTTACTCCTTGTTACATCAGCTATCTGTCAGTGAAAGTCCAGTCAAAATTAATCCAGCCCTTTCAGAGATTAGCCGGAACAAACAGACAGACAGACAAAAATTGTAAAAAATTTTGTTTTGGTATATGTACCGTGTACGTGTATACATCCAAATGCACTTAGTAAAAAGCGGTTATTTTAATATTACAGACACTTCAATTTTATTTATTTGTATAGACTAGCTGAACCATACCCACTTTGCTGGACATCAAACATTTTTTCTTGTGATGAAGTAAAAATTATTAATCACAATAAAATACATATAGCCTATGTTACTCATAAATAATGTAGCTTTCTATTGGTGAAAGAATTTATGAAATCGGTCCTGTAGTTTTTGACTTTATTAGTTACAAACATACAAAGATACAAATCTTTCCTTTTTATAATATTAGTGTAGATGATGAAACAGTTTCTTTAGGGTCAATGACTTTAGACCTTATTGACTGGATATAAGGTAAATAATTCCGGGGAATGTTAGTGTTATTACCTGGATGAGACAGGATGTGAAGTTTTGGAAATATCGTTTCATAGAAAATGTATACGACAGAACATACGTCACGGCGGCACGGACGGGACGGAAACGTATGCAACGACGTTAAGACTTCATTGACTGCATAAAAAGCCGCAGTAGTTTTTCGCCGCGCGGCGAAAAAAAGCATAGTGCAAGCTTATGCGTATAGTAGTATCAATACTGCAACTCTTCTACTGACAACATAATTATATTAAATTGAGTGCGTTCGGGAAACTGCGTCATATCTTGTCGTCCAAAACACTACCTCAGTGCCTGAAGTCGAAGGTGTTCGAGCAGTGTGTGTTGCCAGTGATGACATACGGATCCGAGACGTGGTGCTTTACTATTGGCCTGATCCACAAGCTCAGAGTTGCGCAGCGGGCTATGGAGAGGGCTATGCTCGGTATTTCTCTACGTGATCGCATCAGAAATGAGGAGATCCGTAGACGAACAAGGGTAACCGACATAGCTCAAAGAATTAGCCGGCTGAAGTGGCAATGGGCTGGCCACATAGTGCGAAGGACCGATAACCGTTGGGGAAGAAAGGTCCTCGAATGGCGCCCACGTCTCGGAAAAAGGAGCATAGGACGCCCCCCGACCAGGTGGACTGACGACCTGAAGAAGACAGCGGGCATCCGCTGGATTCAGAAGGCTCAGGACCGGTCAGAGTGGCGCAAGTTAGGGGAGGCCTATGTCCAGCAGTGGACCTCTAAGGGCTGATGGATGAATGGATGGATGAGTGTATAACGCACCTGCATGAAGAACCCGTTGACGAGTGCTTTCCTTATATTAATATAGTAGTCTTTGCTCGTGAACTCTGTACTCGTCCGCTTCAAGTTGAACCTGAAACATTTGACTGAAATATTAGACCACATTTTCAACATTTTTGCCAAATTTTTCTCATTATCTTACTCTGTAGCTGTACTGGGGCAGCTTAGAATACTGACACCAATCTCATGCCGACATATTAAGGGGCGTCCACTTGGTGTTAGTGCTTCCGATACGGATTATATTGTACATTGGCAATGGTGGCCACTTACCATCAGCTGGATCGTCAGCTCTCTTATGAGCTGGTTACGGATAAACTCTTACCACAAACAAACCAGCTGATTATTATGGCAATACTGTTTGGATATTTAGTTTGGTATATAGCCATAAAATTCCCTGAAACGGAGTATAAAAGAATCCCCCCGTTAGATATTTGTCTCTTCTTTCGGAATCACTCAATAGGAACTCGTTTAGCCATGCGACGGTGATGGGGTATCGGATGACGAGGTGACGGGGTGACCGGAAGGGTGACGGATGGTGAGGGTACTGACCTGTCCATGATCCGGCTGAGCTGCTGGCGCACGTTGTCCCCGGACTTGAGCGAGCGGTAGTTGATGAAGTTGTCATAGCACCAGTGCGGGTCCTCCATGTCTGCAACGGAAGTGGAACAACAATCAGTTCTAACTACTAAAATAAATAAATATAAAAAAAAACTGTTATGGTAAAGCCTACGGTGTAAATAATTATTACTTAACCGCCGCATACCCTGCGTAGTCGTATACCTTTATATTTCTATTTAACTACGGTCTCATAGTTGAAAATAGAGGAATGAGGAAGCATCGATTTCAAACTAATTGAGTGAGCCGCCAAACGACTCGTTTTCTTTGTTAGCCACTCATCATCAGGTGGATCATCAATTAATTTCCATAAAAAAAACCTCTTTTTTTAATTTTTAACACAACTTGTGCCAAACAGACTTTAACAGCTCTGAGCAGGGAGAAAGAATCTCTTCTATGCGGGCGTGTATCGAAGGTTTCTACAGACGCCAGCATAACATGTCACATCACAACTGTCGACAGACTTTCGCGTAATCCAAATCCCTACGAATTTCATCAAATTTCGCTTTTCATAATTTCCCTGCGACATATACAAGTTCCAAACAAGATCAGTCGGAGCATGGCCACTCCCTAGATGTGTCAGATCTCTCTTTTTCTGAACATTAAACAATACTTATAATGGACAATAATAAGTTTTGGTGGCAGCAGTAAGTATTGGTGCGGTAGTGGTAGTTCTATAATAAAGTCCCAAAGCAAATATGTGACTTGCCAGTGGAATCTTTTAAGTGACATGTAAAATTAAAATCGTAGGCAAGGGTTATTATAACATACATGAATATTTAAATGATAAGGATGCTTGGAAATGACCAGCTAGGCAACCACTTCTGCTTAGGTTAGAGAATACCTATTTTTATAATAAACATAAGTTTTATTTTTAAAAGATGTGCTGAGGAGTTTCTTTGCGGCTTTTCTTCTCCTCCATGACAAAGCACCTTTCCGAAAAGCTAGTACATTAAAAAAATTACGTGCAGTGATACATACAGGAATAAAAGATTATATCGGGATCTCAATCTGTTATGGGTGTACCTCAGGGCTCGATTTTAGGCCCCTTCCTTTTTCTAGTACACATAAATGATCTGCCGTATTATATTAAGAAACATGCAGAGATTGTCCTGTTTGCTGATGACACTTCCCTTATATTTAAGACGAATAGAAATAAAATGAATTTTGACGACGTAAACAGTGCTCTATCTCGTTTATCACACTGGTTTACAACAAACAATTTGCTACTTAATGCTAAAAAAACTAAGTGTGTTGAATTTACACTACCTAATGTACGGAATATTAGTAAAAGCCTGAAATTAAATAATGAAATTCTAACTATGGAAAAATCCACAGTTTTCTTGGGTGTCACCTTAGATTCTAAACTACAATGGGGCACCCATATAACGGCTTTCGCGAGTAAGCTAAGTAGGTCAGTTTATGCGATTAGAAAGATAAGACAGTTTACCGATGTAGAAACTGCGAAACTTGTTTATTTTGCATACTTTCATAGCCTCATGTCCTATGGTATATTGATGTGGGGTTCAGCGGCTAACATTGGTTCTATATTTGTTTTGCAGAAAAGGGCAATCAGAGCCATTTATAAATTGAAATCACGTGATTCTCTGCGTGAGAAATTTAAAGATATAGGCATATTAACAGTAGCCTCTCAATTTATTTACAGCAATATTATATTTGTAAAAAACAACTTAGGTATGTTCAAGCTGAATAGTGATACGCATAATCATCTAACTAGAAACAGACATAATTTGGTGACGTCATCTTTTCGCTTAAGTAGGGTACAACGCTCTTATATGGGGCTCGGTGTACGTTTTTTCAATAAATTACCCAAGTCAATACGTGATTTACCTATCCAAATGTTTAAGAGATATGTGAAATCTCAGCTACTAGGCAAAGGATACTATAGCATAAATGAATATATTAATGACAAAGACGCCTGGAAGTTAGTGCCGCATCCAGTTCCGCGTAGGTTAGAAGATATTATGTAACTTTTCATGATTTTAAAAGATGTGCGAGGAGTTTCTTTCGGTTTTTCTTCTCCTCTATGACAAAGCACCTTTCCGAAAAACTGGTAGATTAAAAAATGACGTGCATAAGTGTATCAGTGATACCTATATGAATAAAAGATTTTGATTTGATTTGATTTGATATCATTTAATTTCAGTGGTACATACTCTGTTTAAACGCGTGGTAGACGTTGAGCAGCGTGAGGTGGTCGCCGTCGATGTGCGCGAACCGCATCTTGGCCTCGTCGGCCGCCTTGCGCGCCTCGTTCGGCCGCACGAAGCACTGCGGCACTGCAACACCAACAGGCAGTCGTTATCATTGGATCATGTCAATAATATCATGATTTTATTGAACTGCCTTATTACGGACACATGTACTTAATAGTATCAGACTTTGCAGACACCCATTGTTAATATTGGTAGTATTAGGTATACATTGCAATAATCATACAGCACCTCTTGCAGAAACAACTTAAGGTCGATGCATACGGAACGTGGACGGAGCATAAATATACGTGCGTGACCCGTTCCTGTCCCGTGCGTGCCTCCGTGGCATATGCGCTATCGTTTACATTTTTTATGAAACAATGTTTCCAAAACTTCACGGCCCGTCCCATTTACGTTACGTATGCATTGACCTTTACCTTGGTATAAACCTGTGTATTTTAAAGTTATGTTTGTAATTCAGTGACGAGAGCAGGAACTTGTCTGATTAACTTCTTGTTTGAGACAGCCACCGAACCACTAGTCCTGTTCTGGTGACCTAAATGCCAGTTCTTTCTTTTATGATGCCTTTATAGTTGCTGTCCATGGGCGACCAAAATCATTTACTACGGTTATTTCCATAAAGAAATCAGGCAGAGCGTGCACTGACCGGAGAGCATGGCTGTTATGGAGAGGATCTCGTTGGAGCAGTTGTGGTTGCAGCTGGCGATGAGCATCTTGGCTAGCTGCGGGTCGAGCGGGAACTCCGCCATCACCGCGCCCAGGTCCGTCAGGTTGCCGTCGTCGTCTGGAACACGCAGCACACACACATTCATATCGGTTGAATAAAGTTACAAATATAGTTGTAACAATATATATTCCATATTTTACCCTTACATTGTCTGGTAGAAATCGCTTCACTATAGAATGTCACTGCAGTGATAACACCGCCTGTTGTGTTTGATATTATTTGCAATGTTTTGTGTTAAATTCTTTATGTTTGACTTGAGTCTTATTGATAGGAATTAAAATAGTAAGACGATTAATCCCTTTCACCTTATCCACAAGCACCACTACTCTGAGAGTAGCGCAGCGGGCTAAGAAGAGGGCAATGCTCGGTATTTCTCTACGTGTGAGATCCATAGATGAAAAACAAAGGTAACCGACATATGTAGCTCAAATGTTTTGTGTTAAATACTTTATGTGGTGGTGGATGAATCCCTTTCATGCCCGTGGTCCGAACACCGAGTTTTACTGGTCAATCCATTCTTATACACTTGTGATTTTAAATAAGTTACTTCCAGCTAATAGATAATCCATATTAGAAACATTTTAATGCAGTTTTCAAAAATTTCTCTATTAAGTTTTAGATAACATTTAAGGTTTGTTTTATTTCAATAAATTCATAAAAAAAGGATAATTTTTTCGGGTACTTACGCACAGGTTCCACGAAGCAAGCAAAGGTACCTATATACCTAAACATATAAACATGATCGCCCTACAACTTGCAGCAAATAATCGACCAACTGAGAACTGGGAACTACTTCGTCATTAGTTCCAATAGCCCTCCCATCACTCGCGGCAATAGTGATGTAACAGTTGACTACCAGGAGTTAACTAATTACGGAACCAAGATTCGGTCATTGACCCCTGTATGTTCACACCATAACTCATTGTATCACCTGGGTGGTGGAGTATACTCCAGACGTCCACATGTGATTTTTAGGGACAAAAGAGCCGCAAGGGGCAGTTGCACCAGTGTATATAGGTAATATCTCTTTTCACTGCATCTCAATACCAACGAAATTCTGTGATTACTTCAAGAATAGCCTGCAGCGAATACTATAATAATAAAAAGAAAAGCTAATACACCCATACTCCCGCAATAGGTTATTACCTGTGTCGCGAGTGGCATGGACGACACACAAAAATCACAATAACACCCATGACCTGAGTACAAATATTTATCATTCACATAAATATCTGCCCTGGCCGGGAATCGAAGCCCGGACCCCTCGCTTCGCTGGCAGGGTCGGTGTGTGTGTGTGTGTGTGTGTGTGCGTGTGCGTGTGTGTGTGTGCGTGTGTGTGTGTGAGACTCACCGAGCGCCGCCAGGTAGTTGAGCAGCTCGAGCGCGCGCATCAGCGTCTCCGGCGCGGGCGGGTCCATGAAGTCAAAGTGCACCAGATCGTCGATGCCCAGCTTCTTCAACTGCAAAACTACAGATCCTAAGTTTGATCTGCAAGGGGCGGAGGGCGAAGGGTGGTGCATTAGACTCTTTGCCAACACAACTTGTTCTACTAACACACGCTAACTATCATCTAGAGACATTCACACAAGCACAGGTTCCATAACGGGATCCATTTGTATTGTGCAACCTTACCATCTCTACTTTGTAGTCACTATGTGGTCACCTCAGTCTGTTTCAAAGGACCGAACATCTTTAACCAACTTTAATCAGAATCACTAACCTTTTTGTTTGTTTGGAATAGAAGACATTTTCTACCAATATGTCAGCAAGATACTGAGAATTGTTTCTTCCTAATGAAGAAGGCTGCTGATGGTATACCTGATGGCCTGTGATACAAGAAAATAGCTCCTCAGTGAGAAACAATGTGCCATGTTACTTGTTGAAAATTTCCATTCCTTCAAAGTACTCGAAACTTTAAGGATTGTCGACTTTTTCCATAGACCTACTTTGCTAGATGCTAAACGATTGTCACTTAATCTACATCATATATCTATAGTATACGTAAATAAATCAAAATGTATCCAAACCCAAGTCACCTCAGAATTTCAGGATACGTATTGTCCTGCATTTCGTTTTTGTATGCCTTTTCGGTGTACAGCCTGAAGCATTTTCCGGGGCGGGTCCTGCCGGCGCGGCCGGCGCGCTGCTGCGCCGAGGCCTTGCTGATGGGCGACACCAGCAGGGACTCCACGCGGATCCGCGGGTTGTACACCTTCTGCTTGGCGAACCCGGTGTCGATCACGAACACTACGCCGTCGATGGTGAGCGACGTCTCGGCGATGTTGGTCGACACCACCACCTTCCGCCCGATGGCGCCGTCCGGCCGGTTCGGCGGCGCCGGCTCGAATATGCGCTGCTGCAAGTTCGGCGGGAGAGTCGAGTACAGCGGAATACACTTCAGTTCGCCGGCCTCGGGGCCCAGGTTGTCGATCTCCCTCTTTATCCGCTTACACGCATCCTCGATCTCCTCCTGCCCCGTCAGGAAGAGAAGAATATCACCCGCGACCTCCTCGCAGAGGTGAATTTGTATCACAGTTCGTATTGCGGCTTCCAGGTAGTCCCTCTCCGGCTGCGGCGTGTAGAATATTTCCACGGGGTGCGTTCGTCCCGGGATGTTCATCAACGGTGCGTTGTCGAAATACTGCTGGAACTTGCCCGCGTCCAACGTGGCAGACATGATAACTAACTTTAAATCGTTTCGCTGCTTGATCACCTCCTTCAACACACCCATCAGAATATCGGTGGCGAGCGTCCTTTCGTGCGCCTCGTCGAGGAGAATCACCCTGTACTGCTCCAGCATCGGATCGGACATCGCTTCCCGAAGCAACATACCGTCCGTCATATATTTCAAAACAGTCTGCGGGCCGGAGCAGTCCTCGAAACGGATGCTGTACCCGACTTGCTGTCCGAGGGCGACGTCCATCTCCTCGGCCACGCGCTGCGCCACGGACATGGCGGCCACCCTGCGCGGCTGCGTGCAGGCCACGCCGCTGGACCGGCCGGCCGTGACCGCCGCGAACTCCACCGACCACTGCGGGATCTGCGTCGTCTTGCCCGAGCCCGTCTCGCCCACCAGCACCACGCACTGGTGCGTGTTCAGCAGTCTCATGAAGTCATCTTTGTACTCCCACACCGGCAGCCCCAGCCGCCGCCGGAGTAGCTCGTGATAGCGATGCGAATGTGGAAGACCTGTGGACAATGAACATCAATATTTAAAAATAACTTCGGTAGATTCTTGCTACTTCATCTTCCGGGACCGCTCACAGTAGGTATTTGTTGAAGCGATGGCGTAGTGACTTTCGAAAAGAGTTTGTAATAAAGTTAATTCGAATAAAAATAATTGACTTTTATTGACTTTTAAAATTATGATTTTGAACATTGGAATCCAAATTGCAAAAAATAAAAATATTTAAACAAAACTACAAGGTACAATCAGTTTAATACTTCTACTTGTACATGTGCCATAAAGGCAACGCAGTTGCTCCCTTGATGCTGAACATGTCCATAGGCAAGGTGACCACTTCTCACCAGATGGGCCGTGTGCCTGTTTGCCCGCCTTTATCATAAAAAAAATCATAAATGTTTAGCTAGTGGTGCAATATGATGAAACTAGAAATTCTTGTGTACAGCAAAGCTATCCCACTGACTGTTGGTTTTTCACAAAATAAAAATGCATGAATTGATTCCTAAGAGAAAAAAAAAGTGTGCATGTACTTATGTCCGCACGTACGAAGTTATGCTTACCCCTTACTTATTAAATACCTCACGCACTCACGACCCGGCGCGCGCTAGCAATACAAGGTACCTATCAGTTCACCACATACATATCTAGCAATCCAAGACAACTCCTAGTACACAGGCTTAGTATCACGCACTTTCTTTATGTCGCTTTTTGGCTGTCGCATCATAAAAGTTTTCCTCTAATATTTTTTTCCAAACACCCCATAAGTATAACTTCAATAATCAAACAGACTTACTACATCCATAATATCCATATAAACAGAAACCCTCATAGATTGTACAAATTATAAAACCAATATGCATATACCAGTTTACGTAGAGCAGGGATTCTCAAACTATTTTGGGCATGAGACCCCTTTTCCAAAATGAACTGATACCTCAGACCCCTAAATCCAAATTACTTTTAAAATCCTATCTCTATTTTTTTCTTATTGATACTTTTTTATTTTTTGTGCTTACCAATTTAAAAACTTAGTAAAATATTAGTCATTTTTATTTTGACGACCCGTGTGGCGCAATGGTTAACATGCCGGATCGCCACGCCAACGGTCCTGGGTTTGATTCCCAGCAAGGTGGAAATTTAAATGATGAGTTTGAATTTCTGTTCTCCTCTGTTGTCCTTGTCTTGTGTGTTGTCCATGGCACCCACGACACAGGGAATCCTAGTGTGGGGCTATGGAGTGTGAAGCGTTATTAATATTCTTATTTTTATAACAAGTTGGTACTTAGTATTATCTTACAAGTTTCTAATAATAACTTGTGTTAATTAATAGGGGTTGATTTTTTGACCTTGTCGACCCCCAAAATAAGTTTTCGTTTATGTCGACCCCAGGGGGTTGATATCGACCACTTTGGGAATCACTGACGTAGAGCATGTCTTCAACTACTATGGGCAATACAATACCTGTGTAAGCGTTGATGCCGGCTGTGCTGGTTGTGGTGGCGGCGGGGGCTGCGGCGGCGGCGCTGGACTCCGACGACTCCCCGCCGCCGCCTGCCTTGGCTAGTGCAGCAGCTTTCTCCTCCCTGCAAACATATTTTTTTATTTGTTAATTAAATTAAAAAAATAACCGACTTCAAAATTAGGTATAACTCAGAAACTACTCATCAGATCTGGCTCAAATTTAAGTAAGGTTCACATGACAAGCAACAGCTTTTGATTAAAAAAACAATTATCAAAATTTGTTCACCCAGTCGAAAGTTCTGAGGTAATGAACATAAAAAAAAATAAAAATAAATACAGTGGAATTGAATATCTCCTCCTTTTTTTGAAGTTGGTAAAAAATAATTTTAATCATAGTTAAATGTGATACAGAAGGCCATTTAAAAGTTTTCACAGATAGTTAAGGTACTAGGCTAAGGCTCTTTTATTATGTTTTAAAGTGTATAGTTGAGGCCTTGGGGTCGGCGCTAGGAATGTCATCAATTTTTTTTATTTCATTTAGACCACAGGCTATCTAATTTTATGTCAACGCTCTGGTATTCAACAATTTTTTAATGCCCCTCTAAAATTATTAAACTGATTCAATAAAATTAAAACTATTTTTGACTTCTGTCCAGCCGTTCTACTCAGGAATTTCTATTGAATTCTACAAGTCTAATACTAGGTTTTCTTACAAACAGTAATTTCAATATTCTAATACTGCTTAATACTAAACCAGCAATTATTATTTAGTTACCAGCAATTATTATCAGAACAGTACTTTAATAAGAGTTATCAAATACATAAACTAGCTCAATCAGAAACCAGTACACACATATGCAAAGCATTAATACTTTTGTAATACCTGCACGAAATCTGGATGTTAAAACGTGGTGAAATACAACGTTCTACTACCGACATTTACAAAACGATGAAGCGATATTGATTTTTCACGCCAAGACAATGTGTATTCGATCTTGCAAAGATTTGGCTAACATACGAAATAACTAATTCATACACACATATTAGGATTGCTGGCAATTAGTATGTTTTTCCGGGGAAATATAAACAAAATATAACCACTAAGATCTCAAACCACGATTTATTACCTTAGAATCGGTCTGTCCTATTGTAAATATTGTAATATTTGGCAAATATTGTAACCGATGTCATGGATGTGACCATGTTAGAGAAAGAATTTAAGCTATAAAAGAACTGTACATTTACAGAAAACATGTCCCACAAAGAGATAAAAACAAAGAATTGTATAGCAAACTTAGCAAAGCATGGTATTCTGAAATGATTGTAACAAAACATCTTTTTTACCTTTTTTTCTTAATAAACGGATCCATAACTTCAATCCTTCGTTTAGACATTGTTTTATTGGTTGAAATTAATAATCTTGATATTCACACAGAACACCACACGAAAATAAAAGAAAACTCAACGAATTCCCGATTTACCGAGGCTCCTAACAAAATGGCGTCTCTAACTACCATGGACAAGAAAATATTTCACACACTCAACATTAAAACCACAGATAAATTAGAGCATTACTACAGAGTACATATTCCATAAAAAAAGTATAGAGAGAGTTGTAAAAAAAATTCAGGGCTATTCTAAATTGACTACGGAATTGTTATTAAATTTGTTATTCTTTAATAGTCTAGCGGTACTATAATGCATTTTAGTATTTTTTACCTGACTGCGCAACGCAAAGGAGGGTAATGTGTTTATGTCTATGTATGTATGGAGACCAAACGGATTTGCGGATTTTGATGATTCTTACGTCAATCGATTCGTCTAAACCATAGAAGGATTAAGAGTCGCAACCCATTTAAATTTTACAGGGCTGCTTGGGAAAAAACAAACAAGATTTGATTGGTTGAAGAATGGGTCCCGACTGTTAATCCTTCTATGGTATAGTTACTATAAAGTTGTTCAGAATTACTTTTATATATATGTCTGTGCCTTTTATCAACATTCTGAACTACTGGGCTTGTTTTTTTCTTTTTAGGTTTTCTGTTTTTTTTTTTTTTTTATAATATTTATAGTCGGACTCCAATGATTTCATAGATGTGTTTGTTTCTCTGTCTTTAGTAAAAACGTCTGTGAATTCTGTGACTTCTTTTTACAAAAAAAAAATCTCTATGGTCTAAACCAAATGTCACACCGACAAAGAAACTGCGTAGATATTTGGAGATTTTAATGTTTTTTAATTTAAATAGAAGAAATTATTATTTGGTGTTTAAATTAATACAGTTCTTATAAATTACGTAAATGTTAAAACAATGAATTTGTTTGGAAATGAATTCCTTTTGCGAATTATAAATAAACAGTGGACATTACAGTGATTAGCGAAGTGATAATTAAACCTCTTATTATTAAATCGAAAACGAAAAGTGCCTACGAAAATTCAGGAGTATTATTTAGACGTAAGTATTATTTTTATGATATAATGCATTTTCATGCATGGAAATGGAAGTCTGCATACGATTTCAAGATGGCTGACGTTAATTAGAAGTAAGTCGTGTATTTATAGTCTTGTTATGGTTTGTTTTGTCCTATTTTGCATACACAGTCTGAACATTTCGTTTAGCTATATTTAGGAATGTTCAGAGTAGCCTGAAGCAGTGTTGCCAACCCGAATTTTAGAAAATTAGTAGATTATGTGATAAATGTTGGTAGAAGTTGGTAGAATGTAAAGTGCAAAATTGGTAGATCTACCACCTCAATTTATAAGATTTTTTAAGATTAAAAATGCATGAACTGTGCTTAAAATCTTCCACCAGCACACTTAAGATCACACCTACATGATTTGCAATACAAATATCTTCACCCTTGGTACTTTCTTGAAGCCAACCTGCAAATTCTTTGTCTTTCTCCCATAATTTCGAATATTTTTGGTCATAGTGCCTTTTTCTAGCTTTTCGTGGCGGAGTTCCTAACCTAGAACTCTGTGTATCTCTTTCGCTGCTGTCAGAATCCATTATAAAAATAAATGCACGTGACACAGAACAAACAGCAATCAGCACCATTAATGTGTAGTTACTAGCTGACCCGGCGAACTTCGTATCATCTAACAAACTATTTTTTTTCTAAAATAAAGTAGCCTAAGTTACTCCTTGTTACATCAACTATCTGCCAGTGAAAGTCCCGTCAAAATCGGTCCAGCCATTTCAGAGATTAGCCGGAACAAACAGACGGACAGACAGACAGACAGACAAAATTGTAAAAAATGTTGTTTTGGAATATGTACCGTTTTTACATCCAAATGCACTCAGTAAAAAGCGGTTATTTTAATATTATAAACAGACACTCCAATTTTATTTATTTGTATAGATGTATAGATATAGATTTAGTTTTAACAACAAAACAACACAAAACAGGAGCAATGATTCACCATTGATTCCGCAACAAACCAACCGGGAATGGGCCACAGAACAGTATAATAATGTACTGGACTCTATGTATGTTTGACGAATCGTCGCATGGCTCACGCAACACATCGCAACGTCGCTCGTCGATATAAAAATAATTCAGTGATTATATGTCAAACTAATTAAAAAATAGGTAGTTTTTAGGTCTAGGGTGGTAGATAGGTAGACTGAAGTGAAAATTGGTAGATCTACCAAAAAGTTGGTAGATATGACATCACTGGCCTGAAGTTACATTTTTACCTTATAAGGTCAGTTGAGGTTATTGAACCTGTCGGAACTTGACGAAACTTGTTCACCTGCTAAGAAAATGACACAAATATTGGGCAGGTATGAGTAATCGGATTTCATAAAAATAATTTTGTTTTTTTTTTACTGTTGCTAGTCCGTAAATTATTATCGTTACGTGACTTTTTCAAGGCTGGGGGTGGGCATGCCATACAACTAACGTCATATAATAGGACTCCGTCATAGATGTCGACGGAACCCCGCTTTGCAGGGTCCCTTTTTTGCTATAAGGGAAAACGGCAAATTAACTAACTTTACTATCTTTTGATTACGGTTACGTGACCTTTTTAAAGCGTGGAGCTTCGCCTCCCGAGCCGCGCTTGCGCGTGTGCTCAGTCTTATTAAGACTAAGTTATTTTATGTGTTAAATATTTGGACGAAAAGGTTATTTTATTTGTCCGATAGTAAAACACAGTGTTTAAGTACTTTGTTTCTAATAGTCTGATGCCTAAGTTATTTTTTTTTATCCATTTAGCGATTACTAGACGATGTATGTTTTCCCATAAATTACATTTTTCTTTTTCTTTTTTCTGATCAAATATCATATTAATTATATTAATCTTCCTGTAGTCTTCCCTCATCCCTCTTTGGAGCACCATGGTGGAGATTGCTCTAGGCCTCCTCAAGAGGAAAGACCCGTGCCTAGTAGTGGGATATGGGTTGATACTACTTGATACCAGTCAGAGTAGTTGTCCTTTGAACAGTTTAGAAATGAACACCCAATCCAAATCACATTATATTTATGTAAATCTCTTGCATCAACTGTATCTTTTTGCCTTTTCAATCTAACCAGAATTATCCTGGTTTCACTCATTGGTCGTGGAGACCCGGCCAATTTTTTAATTTGCCGTAGTTGATTTATTAGTAGCAATATTCAAACCACAATGGTTTTAAAGTCATCTTCCAATTAGCAGGCAATTTTGCCTGCAATTTCAATTATTATGAAAGAAACCTGTGCTCCTTCTTCCCGTGCCCTCAAAGATCCAAGATATTCTTTGCAAAAGTCTGCAGAGTCATACTTGTTAAGCCTGGTGGGCTCTCCTGTACTAAGAGAGGAGAATGTTGCCCAACAGTGGGACAGATGGCTTGCAATGATAATATGCTGAAGTTTCCCAAAACAATATGTATGAAGATGACATCATCATTGTAGTATACTGCAGGAACTATGGGATGACACTGTACTTTCTTAAATTAGTCTGTTGGTGTGTAAAAGGAAGTGTTAATTTGGACAACAAGGTTGATGATTCACAATTTATTTGAAACATGCACATGTTTTCTCACAGTGTAATAAGCAAATTATTCTTACTTACGTTTTGTTGCATGTAGTTATGGCCATGTCATGTGATTTGGTCAAATATTTACTTGGCATTACAAAAAAATATAACTCTTGTAAAAACTTCATATATTTAAAGAATAATTCTTGAAAAAACAACTTCAAAATTAGGGATAACTCAAGAACTACTTGTCAGATCTCGCTCAAATTTAAGTGGGACCACATGACAAGCACCAGTTTTCGATTAAAACATTTGCAATTCACTCTAAAGAACAGGCTTATGGTTAACCTGTAAATTAGGGTTAACAAGGTTCACATAATTCATTTTTAAATTAATTGAGGGACATTTACTATAATATAGCATGATATTTGGTCAAATCGGACCCTATAAATCAAGCTAATAATAGTCAAAATGAAAATACCAAGTTCAAATTAACTCAGTTATTGCTTAACAAACTTTATTACAAATGTAATTATTAGCACCAAATGTGACATTGATAGTCATCAAACCCACACTATGTCCGCAGTGAAATAATAATGAGGAGAATGAAAAGGTGATTATCAAGGTTAATATACGCTAATAATAAAACTAAACTAACATGGCTAAATCTGTACATTCAGTGTATGGACATTTTAATTTACAGATTGGTTTGATTGAATGAACTGAACTGTGAAATGAAATGAATTGTGAAACAAATTAATTAGCGTTATTGTTAAATTTCTGCTAAAATTTGTTGTAAGTAGTTGTGTCTAGTACTGGTTTGTAGAAAAAGGTTTAGAGATGAGAAATAAGCCAAGTCAGTCTCTAGGCACCATTGACCGTGACTTTAACTTTGTATCATACATATGCTAGTGATTCCCCTGGTTTAAATACAAATGTTTGAAGCACATACAGTAAGATGCATAATGATGAAGGCCACAGTTCAATTAATGACTCACAACACAACTCAATGTGTCTGATGGGCTTGTGCCATTTTTTAAGCACTTAATTGGCGCCAATTATGACAATTCTTGTTAACGCTTAATTATTGTCATTAATGATTGTTGTCATGAAATGTGTTTGACGTCGATTGTTTTTAATTGGAACATTGGCTCAACCCACTACTGAGCACGGGTCTCTCCTCTTGAGGAGGCCTGGAGCATACTCCACCACGCTGCTCCAGTGCGGATTGGTTAGTTGCCAACCCAATTGTCGGAAGTTTTCATGCAGCCCGAGGGCCTCCGACCGGCTTAACGACTGTTATCTTACGGTAACAACCGGGACCGACGGTTTTATGTGTTGTTTACATTTTACCCTCCGAAGCACGAAAGCACCACACGAAGCACCCATCCAACTACCGACCGCGCCCGCTGTTGCTTAACTTTGTCGCTACATTGGAACAATTGGAACATTACAGCACCAGTATTGAGAAAAATTATGTTTCTCTTATGCTGACCAAGAGTGGTTTGCTACACCATGTTTGCGGCCCTGGGCTGGGACGAGGTTATCGGTAATTATTCGTGTAAATTTTACGAAGTGTTCGTATTTTCATTTCAGATGGTAGTTCGCTGGACGAACTTCTCATAGTACCACATAACAGCGAAATGGGCCAGCAGAATTCAAGGAAAAGTGAGTTGATTCACCTAATTCACACCGCTTGTGATCGTCGTTAATGTTGTGATAAGAGTGACCTAGTGGCTAGTAGATTACAATGTAGATAGTGCGGCTTATCTCTGCGATCCATTAAACAGATCGGCAGGTGGTCTTTCGCATTGACGCCTTTGTTCACGTCGTGGTACAGTCACCTCCAGAGAAAAGTAACCCATCTGCAGCCTTACTCTTGAAACCGATTCGAATTTGATTTTGTTTCTGATTCGAACTCGAATTCGATTCGAACTCGATGATGAAAGCGTACTCCCGAAGCAAATCGAATCGAAAATCGAGATCGAGTTTCAATCGAACGTTATCAGCGTCGTTAAGTGTATCCGGTTGCTGACGTCACAGTCAAGTGCGAGAAGTACATAGATGTAGATTTATAAATAACGAAAAACGTACTTAATTTAACACATTTCTTTCAAAAATCGCTGTATTTATTGTTTACGTACATTCATTTTAATGCCGAAGTTAGTATAAATTGTATTTTCGATTGAGAAAATCACGTTTATTTGCTTTAATTTTATCTGTATCATGACATTTGCTGCTAAATATTCTGTGCTCATGATTAAGTCAGTGTCATGCTTGTGTCATGTCAGTGTAATTTCGGCGTCAAATTTAAAAAAACGCTAAGGGATACGGGAAGATTTATGAACCACTTGTTAATATTTCGTGGAAGACCCATTAGTTTGTAACTTTACTTTGCGCTGTAGCCACTTATATTAAATATCCCACGGCTTCGATCAAGTGGCAACAAAAATGTTTGGTGAAGTGGCCGGGTCATATTTTCTTAATTTTATGAGTACAAAAACTATCGAGTTTTTAGTGTTTTACTTGGCATCATGTTTCTTGCCCGACAGCAAAGAGTAGATTTATATATACAGACCCGAGAACTGGGAGCGCATTCTGGAATAGACCGGGAAACGGGCAATATCTTTAAATATTTTAAAATTAAGAAATTAAAACATAGTGTAAGTCTTTAAGTTTTTAGTGTTTTATTATAAGGTGAGTACTTTATCGAACTTTGCTTTGAAATAATTTCGGTTCACTCATGTATTATATTATCATAAATGTTTTACTTTTAGTATTTTACAACAATGTCTCGATCTCGTCCCTCATTTCATCAAATGGAGAAACTGATAGAATTCCTGGAAAATAATCCAGGAATTACTACAGGGCACATGCGATCGTCGCAGGCACGTCATGTTGCTAAAATGAAATGGGACGAGATCACATTGGAATTAAATGCGATGGGTGGTGTTGTAAAAGACTCCAAGTCATGGGCAAAAGTAAGTACAACTAACAAACACCATTGAGGTGTCATCTATACTAATATATAAAGAGGAAAGATTTGATTTTTTGTTTGCATTGAATAGGCTCCGAAACTACTGAACCGATTTCAAAAATTCTTTCACTTTTGGGAAGCTACGCTATCCCCGAGTAACATAGGCTATATTATATTTTCAAAAAAATTAGGGATCCTTAATAAAACTCCAATAATGTAACCCAAGGTGTAAAAAAATAAGAGAACCGAAGCAAAGCGAGGGCAGTTACTCGTGTTATATAACTTGATGCAAGTTATTAATCATTATTTTTAAATGTAAAATACATTTTCAGTTTTGGGCTGATAAAAAATATGCCCTGAAAAAATTAATAGCGCAGAGAAACGCGTCTGCGCGGCGCACTGGTGGAGGGGTTGAGCCACTGCAGCCTCTCTCCGGGCAGGATGAGAGGTTGCTAAGCCTGATGGGAGGACCCGGCTTCGCAGAAGGTGACCAGGAATTCAGTGTTCCTTTGAATATACCAGTAAGCTTTTTGTTTTGATACTTGTTTATTAGACATTCTGTTGATAATACTGTAACTATAGTTATTTTTTTTATCAATAGGAACAAGGAATTGATGCTTTAATGCCCCAAGAAGGACAGGGTGGGGAAACACAAGAAGAGGTAATATACCAAATTCATGTGGAACCCACTCCTTCCACCTCACAAGAGACCCTGCCTACCCAGCCACCATCAAGTGGTCAACCACCTCTTCCGTCAAGTAAGTGTTCCTGTTATTAATTTAACATTTAAATATTAGTAAATAATACAAAATAACTCTATATCTAATACAGTAGAATGAAAAGTACAAAAGAAATCGTGTAATCCATTATTCAACTCACATAATTACACCATGATCTAGTAGCAAGGGACCTCAGTATTATGAGGAACTCCTGTACCAAGACATAAACATCATGTTTAACAATAATAATTCTACCTATGCTGAATGATCAAAATGTTATATGAATTATAAGTAAATTTTACTCTATTGTATGTAACTACCTCACTTTAATATTATGTTGTTGTAGCTCCAACACGAGCTTCACGCAGGCGGCGGATGGTCAGCACAACCCATCTGCAGGCTGAGCGGGAGCGGCTTATAAGGATAGAAGAGAAAAGAGTGGAAGCTGAATTAGCCCATGCAGCGGGTTGGCAGGGTTTAATAAATTGCGTTAATAATTTCAGTAATGCAATTACTTCTGGGGCAGAGAAGATAGCAGATGCCATAAAAGAAACTAGAAAATAATTATAATATATGTATTAAATTATAGTTATTTATTACTTAAGTTTGTTTTGTGTTTGTTGATATAATATTTTAATTCATAAGATTTAGTTACTTAAGGGTTTTGGTTAATTGAGATTTTTTTACAATATTTTTTTAATTTATAAGTTTTAGTTATTTAAGCTTTTAGATTGTTGTTAATTACAAGAATAGTTTCACATTACATAGTTTCTTTATGGGCAATTTATTAAATATTTTAAAAAGAAAGTAATATATGAATTATAATTATTTATTACTTTACTTTATTTTGTATCTATTTCATTCAATATTTTAATTCATAAGATTATTTAAGGATTTTGGTTAATTAAAAGAATGTTTTACAATAATAGATTAATTTATAAGCTTTAGTTATTTAAGCTTTTAGATTATTGTTGATTAAAAAAATAGTTTCACATGTTTGTTTAATTAATTAAATATTTTATACATTTACAACAAATCTGAATTTTATTAACACCTAAGTAATTAACTGAGTAAATATCTGAAATTTTAACTTGACTCCAGACGACTCGTGTTGTGTAGAATAAAAGCACTTGGGTGTTTTCATTAATTTATTTCTTTTGTACTTAAATCGCCATTTCGCAAAGGTGTCTTATTCAAGAGGAGAAGAAATGGCGAAAGAAACTCCCCTAGACATCTTTTAAAATAAATATTTTACACAATAAATTCTTGCTTAACCGATTCTAGACTTAAACTACTTACTATACATTAATAATAAGAAAAAGGATAAATATTTACAAAAACAAAATATTATATTATTAACTTTCCTAATATTCATTCCAAATAAATGAAATATTTTATACACAACAAAATATGTATGTAGATGAGGGCACTTCACCTCACATTGAAATCAATAATAATCGAATAGAATAGAATGTCCTACATATAATGTTCCAAATAGATTGACTTAATCCTTATTCTAAATATTTAGTTTTTATCCATAATATGATAATAGTTGCCGTTGCCCTGCCGTGATGCTCTGTAATACACCATCGGCTTCAATGTGCGCTGGGTCAGGTGGTTTGATACGATTGACGTATTAGGCAGTCATTTCATGTCTCATTGTTAAACTGCAACTGAAAAATCGAAAAGAAAGGTTATTTAACATTTTCAATGTTACTTATCATATTTCTTACTACACAAGGGCTACTTATCTGCGTTCCAAGTCAAACACTTCATGCTGCAACATTATTATCATTGTGAAATTCCAGGGATCTCATTTATTAGTTTTGTATTGTATCTCAAATTCTTCAAATGTCATCCGAACTAGTGCTATTCCTGCTGCGCCTTCATGTATTACTTTGTGTCAACTATGGTACCTTTATAACTAGTCTGCTAACAATAATTCATACACCAGTAAAAGCAAAAAACATAGTGGAAAAATATAAATGTGTGTGCACTAATAATTACACATAATTTGGAAAAACAACATTTTTTAAGTATTTTTTTGTATGGGAATAGCTGGCAAACGAGTTGACCTTCTGGTAAGAAATAAAAAGAAAGAAAGAAGGAAAAGTCTAATTATGTCTAGTCTATTAACGTCTACTTTGCCACAGCATTGAAATTAATGTCTGTCTGGCTGCATTACCCCTTCTCAACTCATCACTCTGTGACGAAGAGGATGGTTGTGAAGCTAATTCATTTTGATCAATATTTATTGCCTCTTCAACATCTGCAATAGGTGAAGGGCTGTCACGTGAATTTAAATTACATATATTGTGCAGCACACAGCATGCATTTATTATTTTTGATGCAGTTTGTGGGTCATAATGTAGAACCCTATGACGCAACAAACATCTCCATCTAGCTTTTAGCAGCCCGATAGTTCTCTCCACAGTATTTCGAGCTGTACTATGCTTTTGGTTGTAGAACTCTTCAGGAGATCCAACTTCAGCATTAATAATTGGGGTCATCAGATATTCCCTTTGAGCATACCCCGAATCTCCTATAAATAAAAATTATAAGTATATTATTTTTATTTTAAAATTTAACAATTACCCTTATTATCAAATCATTGTATTCTTACCTAATAAATAAGCAGTTTCTCCTCTATTTATCAAATCCAATAGATGTGATTTTATTTGGTGTTGATTAAAAATGAATGAATCATGTGTTGCACCACCAAATGTTGCATCAACACTTAAAATATTCATGTCACTGTCACATACCTGTAAACAAAATTATTATTTCACATATTACAATAACTTATATATAAACATATTGATCACAGTGTAGGTACTAATGCCCCAACTCAGAGTCACTAACGATTACTTAAATCGCTCTTTAGTACAGAATTTGTATTGTGATTCCTTACTAAGGAGCGATTAAAGTAACCGTTAGTGACTCTGAGTTGGGGCGTAAGACTACTACCTAATACTATGACTGTTATTACAATAAGTCATAATGAACATGTAGTAATTTGTATATGCAGGAAAGAAAACATGTTAAACTTACAATTTGTACATTTCTAGAGTGATAATGTTTGCGATTGAAGTATCTCTCCTCGTTGGTTTTGGGCCTAACAATAGCAACATGCGTACAATCGATGCAACCGATGACCCCAGGAATGTGGAACTTTTCATAAAATCTATAATGAAATTAGAATATAAAAATAATTTCCATTGACCATGACTATAGAATATTGTATACTTAGAAGTACTTACTTTCTTTTTATGATGTTCCTTTCTTCTAGTGATTGTGGAAACCTTATATATTTAGCCAAAATACTGTGGTGGTTTAAGGCATTAACCACATCCCTTATACATCTGGACACAGACTGCTGAGACATTGTTGTACCACATGCTCTGCCCACTATCCTTTGGTAGCTCCCGCTTGCAAAAAATGATAGCGCTATCAAAATCTGAAAACATAGATACGCAGTGTTATGTTCTAAGGTTATGTTACATTATTTCATTGTTAAAATATAGTCACTAATGTTATTATAGTTCATCAGTACTTAATGTGGGAACTTACCTTGCATTTTATCGAAATATCACTTCGTCGCGTGGGTCTCTTCATTAAAGGAGAAAGGTCATTTACCAAGAGGTCGTATAACTCTTTGGACAAACGGTAATTCCTCTGAAATTCTTCAGCATCCATTGCGAGAGCCCGAGAATTGTATCGACGCATCCTTTGAATGTTTCTCCTTTCTTGAATGTCCATACGATGCGCTGCTTCCAAAACATTAAAAAATAATGCGAGGCGAGCCATAATTGGTCAAGTAAAACCGTAAAACAAACCAAATTTAACACAAAACACGAAACTCGATCCTAACTCGGGACCTTTTTAGTTATCGTTAAATTTGACGTTTAATTTCGATCTCGCTCCTCGATTGAAACCGTTCGAAAGCGTCGAGAGTACACCTTTTTCGATTTAAATTCGATCCTAACGGATTTTTAGTTCCAATTTGAACCACCGCTCGATTGTGCGCTAGCGTAGTGTTTCGAGTTGGTTTCAAGAGTACGAATTCAAACAAAATCGAGACAAACTCGATTGATTTAGAACTCGAAAGCGTCGGGAGTAAGGCTGCTGTTTATAAATATACGAACAGCAGCGTTTCCGTTGCCCGTTGCGTTGTAAACAGATGGGTTACTTTTCTCTGCAGGTGACTGTACCTAGTAGCTAACAATGACGTGACATTGAACACTCGGCTAGCTAATTGGCAATGAAAAATGTTTGTTTTGACTAATATGATTTTAACTTAATCTAGATGTATGTGGGATTCACTATCTGCATCCCTATATCACGCAATCAAACTATCATGAAAGAATTTCGTCGCTCCAATAAATACGACACAATTTTGCCTATCTCCATGGATCCCTATCTAACACGTCACAAGCTTACAAGCAAGTGTTCTCGTACATTGTCATTAAGCTGAGACCCAAATACGTACTGCGCAGTGGCTTCTATGTCAGCGAAAGCGATCATAAAATTTGATGCGAGTTATAAACAGCTCCACACCGAACGCGACGCGGAGATCTTGGCTGTTAAATTTTGTATGCATTTAAACTGTGTTTTGTCAAGTGTGCATGCATGGCCAAATTCGAAACTATGAGGAACAGCGAAAAAATAATAATCCTGGCCAGGAAATATCCAGTTAATTTTGAAAAAAAAAAAAAACTCATCCTGTATTATTACGCCATTCGATATTGTAGAGCCTGTATATGTGGCAATGCACACCGAAGTCGGCGCGATGCGGGTGTCGCTGTTAACAGCTTTCTTCTTCCACGGTGGAAGAAGAAGGTTGTAGGAAGTTCCACCAGCCAGCTAGCTTTACTTCCCACCGCGCCGCGCCGCGGGCTTGTCTCTAACTGCACCTGCGCATGCCATAATGCGTGGTGAATGATGGTTGAAGTTATTGCCATCGTTGTTTGTTAAGTGTGCGACGGTAATGTTTCCGTAGGACTCGGTGTAAAGTGTTTGTGGTGTGTTGTCAGACGTGACGGCTGTGAGCGGCGGCGAGTGCTCGTGCGGCTGCGGCGCGTGGGAGCGGCGGCGGTACGCGGAGTCGCCCAGCAGCGTGCACCGGTACGTCAGCGCCGTCACCGACAGGTCAGTACCCTGCCGCCCCTGTCATTCGCACCCGCAACGATCCCAGCTCGCGCTCTGTCGAGCGACAGATTTGATTAGGAAACTTTCTTCGTTGATGCTGAACTAATGATGATCTGATTGATGCGTTCACCTTTGTTGTTGCTGATGTCCATGGGCGACGATAGCTACTTACCATTAGGTGGATTGTCAGTTTATTTTCCGGCCATTTCTATAAAAAACACATTCGAGTATAATTTTTGTAATGTATCGTCTACACTACTCGCGATGTTGGGCGAAGACGTATTTAAAACGTAAATTCTGAATCATTTACATATACATATATGGGTGACCTACAGCGATCTGTTACGCTTACTGTTATAAAAGTATAAGGTCACAAAGATGTGTGCACATCCGGTAGCAGTATTCCACAGCTCACTCTGTGTCTGTTGTACTGTTGTACTGCAGATGGAACAACCGCGAGTGCGCCTGTCGCCGCCGCCGCTGGCGCCGCCCGCCCGCGCCCTGCGTCTGCACCGCCTACCGCCGCGTCAGCGACGACAGGTGATTCCCCCCCCTCCCCCCACACACACACACACGCACGCACGCACGCACACACGGTCTTTCTTCTCCTTCGTTGTTGGCTGACAATGCATGGATGATGCCTATGGTGTGACAGAAGATCACTTATCATGAGATGGCTCGTCTACTCGTACACTCAGTTGTAATGAAGCTCTCTGTCTGAATTTTATAAAAATCTAACTTGTCCAGTGTGAGGAGCTGTCACTTATCTATACCGTTGTTATTTCACTGCTGCTTATGTTCGGACGACGCTATGGTGACAGCGTCGGAGTGACTCGCAGTACTCCCGGCGGGTAAGTCGAGTCTCATTTTATGGCAGCGGCCGTCACTGGCCGGGCTGAGGAGTTGTATCCGCCTGAATCACCTACCATCTAGAATCTAGATATAACACTGCAACATCCAGAACCTAGAGGACCAGTTAAAACGCGATTTTCACGCTTCTTTTTACGTTACCTGAAGTCAGCAAATAATGTCTGCATGCTGCAGTCGTCTGTGACGACGAATTCGCGAGATAGAATGTCAGGTTGTGCGGTAAACGCAGACTCGCATTCCTAACTCTTTTATCATTGTTCAAGATATCTTTTGTTGTCATTCTTAAACATTATATGCTAATGAGGTAGTGTTTCGAATAACAGGCACTTTTGACATTAAAATTCTCCTTTTCGCCCTTTTCCACATGTCACATGATGCAGTTAACAATGTTGTAATGTTATTGTTTCCAGGCTGGCCGCTGTCCTCACGCTGGGCGCGCGAGACCTCAGGAGGGAGCTGGATAGGATCGTCATCAACACAGGTACGTCCGTCGTCCACATACCGTCCAGTGCGTCGGACATCAGTGGCCACTGGTGCGGGGCAAATCGTGGAGTGTAGACCATTTTTAATATAAAATTTGATTTCAGAAACGGATACCACCAGAGACGAGCCCGCTGAGGTGTACGTGCTGTCGGTCGCGCCACGACCGTGAGTATACTACTATAGTACTATACTATATGTGTAAGGTACGCATGTACTGCATGCAGTTGTAGGTTTGTAGGAGATACAAAAGAAAAAAAGATAAAACAGTAAAAAAAAGATATGTTGTTTGTAAAGGAGTTGCTGTTTGCAGAGGAGTTTCTTTACGGGTTTTCTTCTCCTCCATGATAAAGCACCTTTGCGAAAAGCTGGTAAATTAAAAAAATGACGTGCGTAAGGGTATCAGTGATACCTTCATGAATAAATATATTATACTAATACATTTTTTTAGTTGTAAATCACGCAAATTCCTTGTCAACCCATTCTAGTGTCAGTCTATTACTGTTGTTATTGCTCCCTCACACTGCTCATGTAAAGGTACAGAAGTGACAAGTGTGTGTAATGTGTTGTGTGTGTGTGTGCAGCGAGGCGGAGTCGTCGGCGGAGCGGGGGCGCGGCGAGCTGGCGCAGCAGGCCGACGCCATCCGGCTGCACCCGCACTTCCAGGTGACCGCACACTACCTCCCTCCCCCGCCTCTACATACAATACAATACAAAAACTCTTTATTGCACACCAATATAAAAGTAAATGTAGATAATACAATTACAATGAATAAATAGTACGCAATAGACGATCTTATCGCTAAAAAGTGATCTCTTCCAGATAACCCAAAGTGGAAAACTTATCTTAGTAGACAAATAAATCACTGGTAAAGGTGTACAAGCACACAAAAAGCACAAAATTACTGGTAAAGGTGTACAAGCATGAGGTCTGGGAAACTAACATGTGACATACATAATACATAGTTGAGTTTAAATAAAACTATAAGGCTAATGCTAACGGTTAGCTCCTTTTATTTTATTTAGATTTTTAGAATTGTGACAATAATTATTTGAAAACTTATCTATAGATAAGATTGTAATTGCAAAATAATTTATTTAGATTTTCTAATTGTGCTGACATTAATTTTAAAATATTCCAGCAATCCATGCTTCTTTTTGTGTCAAAATCTTAATTTCCTTGTCTAGATCCGTAAATGTAGTTGGACGATGTCCCACCAGTACCAGCGCGAGAGAGAGATGTCCATGTAACGTGGCGGTGTGTGCCTGTCCCCAGGTGGTGTGCGGCGGCGAGCTGCGGGCGCTGCTGCTGCGCGCGCCGCCGCTGCCGCACGCGGCGCTGCCCTCGCCCACCAAGGTGCACACGCAGGTGGACTACATCCACTGCCTGGTGCCCGACCTGCAGCAGATCACGGCCTGCTCCTTCTACTGGGGCAAGATGGACCGCTACGAGGCCGAGCGCCTGCTCGACAACAAGCCCGAGGGTGAGTTGTCTACACATACTGATGACAGAAAGTTAAATATGCTCAAAAATCAATCAATTGATATCTTATTTTATTTATATTATTTTTGTTGTTTAGACTTCATTCGTCATCCGATTATAACCACAGATGAGTTTTAAATGGAAAATGTAAATATTTTTCGTTTATTGATAATTATCATCCGTACTGACGCTAACTTTTTACTATAATACGAGTACTTACGATATTTGTTTTGTATACCGATATTTCGACCCAGTTGCATGGATTGTAGTCACGGATGAACTGCGGTGGCGCCTTGAAACTTTTGACAGGATGACAGGTGACATTAGACACTACTAGTACATTGTTAACCATAATACGACACAATATCGGAATACAAAATAAATATCGTGAGTACTCGTATTATAATAAAATATGTTCAGTCCACGATGAGTTAAGTTTAAAATCTTGTATAACAGTGACTTAGCGCATTAGTAAAAGAAGTAAAAAAAATTTTATTAACATTCATATTTTTTTTGCTATCGGTATCTGCACTATTTTCCACTGAAATGACGCACCTCATTTCGGTGGACACTGGGAAGGTATGTAACGAGGCACGAACTCTTGCAGGCACATTCCTGCTGCGCGACTCTGCGCAGGAGGAGCACCTGTTCTCGGTGTCGTTCCGCAAGTACGGGCGCTCGCTGCACGCGCGCATCGAGCACTACCAGCACCGGTTCAGCTTCGACTCGCACGACCCCGCCGTCTTCGCCGCGCCCACCGTCACCGGACTCATCGAACATTACAAGGTGTGTTTTCAATTCTTGTGGAGATGTTCAGAGGTTCAATTAATAGACATTGGTCTTTATCAATAAAATCATAATTATTCGTTTATAATGTCTAGATTCAGGCCTGCTTGGCTATCCGATAGTACCTCTTGCTCGAGTCCAAAACTTGCTTGAGACTTGATCTCCAAACTACTCGTGTTTTGGTTGAGGGCTTGTGAACCAATCCTTCCCTTCTTCATTCTTCTTCAATTCTTTATTCTTTCTTGGTCAGCCGTGCATTGATGATGCCTTTAGTGTTCATTTATTTATGGGCGATGACGACCACTTGCCTTCAGGTGGCTCGTTTGCTCTTTTGTCGTATATTTTGCTTAAAAATCCATGTGTGTGTGTGTGTGTGTGTGCAGGACCCCGCGTGCGTGATGTTCTTCGAGCCGATGCTGACGGCGCCGCTGCCGCGCGCCGCGCCCTTTTCGCTGCAGCAGCTGGCGCGCGCCGTCATCGTCTCGCACATCAGCTACGACGGTACGTACAGTGGCCGCGTGGTACCGCGCGCACAGATAGAGACGATATATGTTTCACTACACTGGCTGAGATCGCTAGCTATCCTTTTACTATTGGCCATAGACTAGATGGCCCTGCCAAAAGAGTGGATGTTAGTCCGATAGTTCATGTTTGGAAATTGTATCGAGCATTGTAGAAAACTTTGATTGCGTGGTTCAAGTTGGGCGTAAAGTCACCGCGTGACGTATAGTGCAACCTCGCGACATTTAGTACAGAATTAGTAAATTACAAAGTTTATGTAGTGCCTCCGACAATAATTATTATTTTTTCTAAAAAGATAGCTTAATCGACACCAAAAACGTGCATAATAATTGAAGTATGTGTATGTGGCAGGTGTGGAGCAGCTGCCGCTGCCGGCGCGGCTGCGCGCCTACCTCAAGGAGTACCACTACCGGCAGCGCGTGCGCGTGCGCCGGCTCGAGGCCGAGTACCCGCATTGCTAGCACGAGCTGCCCGTCGCGTGGGGCGGCGCGCATCCTCCGCCCATCGCGTGGGGCGGCGCGTACCCCCTGCAGCGGCTCACCCACCACACTGGACACTCCAGCGACACCGGCGGCTCGCCCTGGCCCAAGTACTGACTGTCACCGTGTGTGGGTGACTCTAGTGGACGTGAAACGAGTGTATAGCGTCACTACTGACTGTGTGTATGTGACGAACGTGAAAAAAGTGAATAGGTGGGTCCTAATCGGGGTTAGACTTAGGCTCTGGGAAGTGTGCAAGGTACCGTTCGAAATTTATACTAGTTTTAAGTGTACAGCAATTGGATACTGAAGTGATGAGTAGTTTGGTATGTTGAGATAATTCTGGGCGGCAACACAAAGTTCAAAATATGTCGAAATTAGAGCTTTGGATGGCCTGTGAATCTATCTGTAATATATGTACACTTGAGTCAAACTCGTATCATAATACTTGTCAACAAATCATAAAAATTCCTTTATAGGGTTTTCGCAAACTGATTTGTATTTCGCACACCAAATAACTATTAAAGAACTAAACAATCATTATAACGTTTGTGACATCTTCATTATTTTACTATTGACCTATAACAACAACACACTAAGAGAAAATGACGTAAAAACCAACATTTTAAAACAATTTTCATCATTGAATAACTCACGCTCGCACATCCTTAATTTCGTGAAGCGACTTGTAACCTTTGCAAAAAAATATTATTTACGGTCCGCATGCCTATGACTATAAATAGAAATGACTACGAAAACCTCACAGCTATAATGGCGCTTACATGCTTTGCAACTTGGTCGTATTATATTTCGAAATACAGTGAAATCAACTTATCTGTGACCTTAAGGAGGGCGCTGCCGGACGCATTGGACCAATCATAGTGCGGCTATTATTAAATTATGAATGGGATGGCATTAGTTCCAATTTTCGCCACGGCACAAATAAGTTCTTCAGAGATGGCACTGTACAGATTATACAGATATTTCATTCCACTCAATATGCATGAGCATAAAGTTATTTTTATGTTAAATTTCATTAAACAAAGCCGAATAACATTTTATATTTATGTTTATGTATTTTAAAACAGTCTATATCGATTTTACGCGTAACTATTCCGTGTTATTTTAAACTTTTGCAAAATAAATATTATGTTTAAAAATAAATTAAATTATAAAGAGTGAAATGGAACGCGACTTGCGAACTCCAGATTTAGTTCAAACGCACTTTATACGACCAAAAGTTTCATGCACCTGTTTGTTTGTGGTTGCTAGGCAACACAGTGATTACGTAAATTCTGATACGAATGTGAATATAGTGTAGTTATAAATTTCATTATCTACTTAATTGGTCAATTATTTGCTCTTTGCCCTCACGAGTGCCTCCTGGATGCCTCTACCATCTTCACGTGTACCGAGCTACCTTCATCAGCTGCATTTGTACAGCCAACTGGGGACCATGTCCAAGAGTAAACCAACCTTGTATCTGCATTTGAACATAGTTGTAAATCTAATGATATGTGAGGTGAACTACAGTGGGTCTCATTAAAAAAGTATGTAATAATTTTCTTGAATAGGTTGCAATGGAAATAAATTAATTAGCAAATATTGTTTTTAATACATACAAAACATGTGTTTTAATGTATATGACAGGTTCTCCATTGCAGCTCCTGCATTATAATTCTAATCTAGTTTTATGATGCTGTATAATGGTTTTCTACAGTATAGTACATTATGCTTATACCTATCACACATGTATATTTATTTATCATTATGAATTTTGGAAGTATGCAGACTCCTACTTCAGGAATGTATCACTTCTCAACTATTTAATTTAATTAAGTAGACAAACTTAAAAAAGTATTTTACAATGTGTATATTAGAGTTAAGAAGTTGTTGGGGTAAAATTATTGTTAGTCAAATATATTTTTAATGAAAACACATTTCTTGAAGCCTACGCCCAGCTGTGTGCAGTGTGGGTCATTCTACAAACTATTCAAAAGATTAAGTATTACTATGATGACTTTAAATATATTATAAGGGCCAGAGTATACAGAAGCGGGGAGGAGTTATTTTTAATAAAAAATTGTAGGTAATTACTTGGGCCTGAGCTGCAGACTGATATTTTCAGTCCTCAATATAGATTATGTTAGGCGGTTGAGCAAACGTTGAGAGCTCGGAGCTAAATGGGTAGCAGACGTTTTAGTTACAGCTGTCTACTTAAAGCTGCTCTCCCAGGCAGGTTAACTGTTCGACGTTTGAAAGGCAAAAATTACCAAGCGACATGTTGACAACTTTACACTAGAGTATTTTAAATTTTTTATTTTAGAAAAAAAATCGTAAAAATCGCTTTATTAATTTTAAACTGCATGTAAAATTCATTGGAATTAAGTAGCTATGACAAATAGGCGATTTTTTACGATTTCTTTTCTAAAATTTTAACTTTAAAATGCTCTAAAGTTGTCAACATGTCACTTGGTAATTTTTGCCTTTCAAGCGTCGTGTTATTTAATATTGTTGTCATTCATGTATAACTGTTGTAGAGGACTGACAATAAACTGATCAAAGTTTACTGGATTAACAGCTCAGTTACCATACCACATGTAGCTTTGGTAGATGTTTGGCCCAACTATCTGTAATATAGTAATGAGTTGTAAATATTTTATCTAATTGTATAATATGTTATTTATCTATTTGGTTAAGATAAGCAATTACACACACGATAGCTTGTGTATAACAGTATGGTCTAATATCTTGGGGAGTCTTGTTTTGTTAGTCTGTGGCTGTCGGCCAATGGATGAGCAGGTCACCTGGTGGCGTGGCCGGTTGTTGGTTCATGTACATTTTTAATGATGTTCGAAATTCCTCTCGGTATCAGGAGGTATGTCACAATGTGTCTTTTATGGATTGTAAATTTACTGATTTTATTACCTGCATTTTACACTATAATTTTTTGTGATGATGCTGAGTTGATCATTGACACATCTTTACTATTTTGGTGTCTGTTTAATTGTTGACGCCCGTCAAATGGTCCACAACATCAGGTGAGTTGCTCGGTGCTGCTTCAGTTTACAAACTGTGAGGATTAACTATTTTTTGATTATTCAGGTAGGCCGTAGACGGGATGTCCTTTTCCAAAATTAACAAATGTGACTGTTGTTTGGAGTTGGTTGATATAATTATTATTATAACAAAATGAATAAGTATATAGTGAATAAGTATATTAGACACATTGTTGGTGTGTGAATGTATTGTATATTAGTGAGGCGTTACACTACCATGACACAGTAAACTATGTTATTATTGTTATTACACTATATGTTATCATGTTACTGTACTAATTATTTGTGTTTGGTTTTGCTTTCATGTGTACTAGCCCTGGAAGGTAATATACTTGGCTCTTCTTGGTTTCACTAGATGCAAAATAAACAAGCTCATCCAAAGGGAGGTGTTTCTTTGCTAAATTTTTTGTTCCAGTTTTAATATGTACACATGAAAGGTAAACTGATACAAGACGACCATTAGGGCTCCTTCGCGTTACTAGCGTTTCTATAGCGTAAGCGTTTGATAAAGGTACCCTCAACGTAGACGCTGCAACAACGCGACGAATACGCGACGGTATCACCGATTACAATAATTTATGCTAGCATGCGTTACACCAGCAGGAAAATGCCGCATATTGCAATTTTAATGTAAACATATTTTTCCTTCAGGTTCTGTCACGTGGTGCGGATTTTTAAATTTATTTCGTGGATAGTTTATAAATTACTAGCTGTTGCCTGCGGCTTCGACCGCGGTAGAGATAAATTTTTACAAATCCCGCGGGAACCCTGAACTTTTCCGCGATAAAAAGTAGCCTGTGTTTTAATCCAGGGTATAGGCTATCTCCATTCCAAATTTCTGCCAAATTGGTTAAGTATTTTTCACGTGAAAGTGTAACAAACAAACTTACATTCACATCTATACTATAATAAAATGGGCAAATTTTCTGTACATTGAATATTTTGTTAAAATTTCGATTAGGGGGCACTTCAATAACGTGTTAGAGCACAAAAATATTTTTATAAAATTATTGTCTGTCTGTCTGTTTGTCTGTCCGGGCATCACATGAAAACCCTCGAACGGATTTCGATGAAAATTGGTAAAGTTGTTACTAATACTCCGGGTCATATTTTAGAATACTTTTTATCCCGGAAAATTAAAAGATTTCCTCGGGAAACGGGATGAAAGTTTGTATGGAATATTTTTAAAACATCAACCGATTTGCTTCAAATTTGCAACAAATGTTCCTTGCTTAAATTGATAGAATACATATTTTTCAGTTTTTCAAAATTTTGCAAAAAAAAAAAGAAAAAATACAAATTAATGTTAATATTGCTTATTTTTCAAAACATGCTCCTGGAAGAAACCTTTGTGATTTTATCGTGGGCTTCAGTATATAAATTACTAAATATAAGTACTTCAATATAAATTCAGCGTTTTTAAAGTCTCTAATAATGTAAAACATCATTTCCGTATGCGAAGCTGCGGGCAACAGCTAGTTTATAATAATTGTATAATTTAAAAAAGAAGTTTCGTAATAGTGAAATATAAGCCAGATAAATAAGACGTATGTTATTTTGATATTCTGAAGAGCTAATTATCTCTTACAGTAATTGTAAAATAAAAATTTTCGACACTTTCCTACTGGCATAACGCACACGACGCTAGCGTGAAGACTCATAATCAAATATTTTGCAGAATCTTTGTAGTCCCCAATCCCAGTTATCTTGGTAGTGGCAATATGATCGTATCTCATGTTTTAGAACATTTCATCTTACTATCTACAGAACAACTTGAACAACTTATATATTGACGTCATATTTTTGATACTAAATCACGTATTTATTCTAATTACTTACGTATATTTATGTATAATTGTATACTGTTTCATCATTTGCTAAGCATGTTATCCTATTGTTCGTTGTGATTATACTGTAATATACAATGCTTAGATCTAAATTGTACGTACATATATGTACGAAAAATACAATTTTAATTTTCTCGTGCTTTTTTCAATTATGTATAATGTATATAATTTTTTGGAAATGTCGCGTTAGAACGACAAATATGAAGGCCGTACCGCCGACCTCACTAAGATTACCTATGATGTATTATTATTTTTATGTTTTATGTATAATTATACGTATTTTCTCTATTAATATGATGATATGATATGAATTGTATTTATCTAGACTCTATAGCATTTATTTGTAAAAAATATCAACACATGATTTAGCGACAAATGGTTGATAATCTTTATAAATGAGGCCATAACAAAGTATTGTTTCTTTTTTCAAAAAAAGTAGTTGTTGATTTATATTGTTCTATTGTGGGATGTAAGCGGAGAAACGTGAAGTAAGGCTAAGTTCAGACTGGTGATCTAGTCCTAGCGGCTGATATGTGTGGACTGCGGCCTCCGCCTCGTGTTGTTACATAACGATGAAACAATATTGCAATCATTGAAGTATAATGTCATAGAACAGACATCTCGAACAAAATGTGTCCGTCCGGGAGGTTCTATTTTCAAAATTGAGCCCCCGTTCTCCTTTCAGAATCGAACGAATCCATTGAAAATTGAAGCCGATCGGCGCCATTTCATTGTGACATACATTGTGTTCGCGGTGTCGGTTCTATATGCTAGTAATAATACTTCAATCATTGCAATCAATATTGTCAACTCGGACATGCTTTGTCGAGTCTGTAGTTCAACTAACCGGCGTGGTCCGCGGCGGTGACCAAATACACTCTAATTTACTTGTTTACAGTATTTTTGTATAGAAAACAATTGAATATGTACTTCAATTATTTATTTGTTACAATTTTGTAAACGTGTTTGTAAATTAAAAAAAAAATCATGAGATTTTTTGTAAGTGTAATATTATAAATATAAGTACCTAATCAATGAACTGGCTAGGTGTAGAGGGCGCCAGTTGAGTGGGGGCGGCGGTCTGGAGCTAGCCAGGGAGGGGGGAGGGGGGGGGGGGCGTCATGTTATCCATTGTCGATAGCGGTAATGTCTGTACAGTTACTGTAGTTATATTTGTCTTCGAAATATTCGCGCAAAGCGTACAAATTATATTGAAAAATAAACTATTTTAAAACTTTTACTTTTTTTACTTAAGTTTCAAAATGTGTCGACCTAGTACAGGGACAGGGCCATGGGACAAGTGAAACAACACATTATCTAACATCCTCTTTTATTACATTAAATAAATTATAATGTTCGTAAGGTAGGTATAGTTTAATTATCGTTAATAATAAGAAGCGCAAGCGACGCTCGGCCGGTTGTTCCGGTAGCTGGCATCACATCGATCGAAGGTACCAATAACTTAAAGCTTACGACTGTAACGTTTACCTTACACTAGAGGGCGCGGCGGCGGCTGGCGGGAATCTATCCAAACCTCTGAGCACATGTCATCGGGGTTTACAAGGGCATTGCAGCCTCAATTCACGGACTGACAGATTACATAACAGATTAAAAAATGTCGCAGTCCGCTAGTATTTATGTCTCATATTTGATAAGCCATCTCAATGGGAATTTGTCTAGAATGTCGTGGAGATAGGACCCACAACCAAAGGAATCCCTTAAGAATTTGATCTAAACCCACAGGACGAAGTAACAATTCCGTTGGGTCATGTGTTTAGAATTTCAGAGATTTCATCAATTCACCAAACTGCTTTAGTGAAAAATGAAATCTTGTTTTTGAACTGGGAAATGGGTTCTATTATGCATACTAAAAATCATTGTCTACACCAAATACCTTAGGGATTTGAACAAATCTCTGTTTTCTTTACCCTAGGACATAGAGAATATACTCCTCATTACACTTGCTACCTAAGTTGTCCGACTGAACTCCAGATCTGAACGGATTCCCTCCAGCGGTAGCTTTGCACTATACTATTACATAGTTGTTCAACAAATCATTAATACTGACGATATGAATGTATAAATATTATATTTAGGTCGAAATTGCGTTGTTCACGATGATACAATAGCGAGAAATAACTTACCGAAATGGTACAAGAAGAATAAATAAACGGAATGCATTAAAATAATATACTAACACTATAATCTCTAGAAGCTAAATTAATAAAATCTATACAATCGGCTTATACCTAGCAAATGTACAGTACGCTGGTAGCAACACAATGGCAATAAATATTTGATTATTTTACAAAAGATCTTCAGTCAACGAAACCGTTACACATATTCATAAATACGATATCTTTTATTTAAAAAAATGATATAAAATTCAACTACAAGCGGTTGCCGACGGCACGCAGTTGTTTGCTTGAGTCGATATGTGCCTAAATAATATATCGAAGCTAGAAAGCAAACACGTAGTAAACCGCAGATATCAAATTGTTAATCAGAGCCGAAAAACTTTTTGACTTCTCAAAAAAAAATCATAATTCTCTATTAAGTAGAGAAGTTATGAATTTTTCTCTGCCAAAAAGTTTTTCACCTCTGATAAGCAGTTTGATCTTTGCGGGCTACTACGTGTTTACTTTCTAGCGTTGATATAAAATTCATTCGTCATCGACTTAGACCTCTCGGCTCCCATTTGAACCGCAAGTCCTGTACGTCTCTGGAGGCGTGGTGACTTCTAGAAACTTTTTCATTGGTTATCGCGTTATCGAATATATTTGATATCGTAAATAATTTTAAGAAATATACGTTGCACATGGTAAATCTCACACGAGCTACTGAGTACTGCGTTACGTCCACAACGGCTTTGGAATAAATAATAGAAAAATAATGTTTAAGCGTACTAAACGTCTAAGGATATGTATAAAATACTCCTTTAAAAGTAAAGTTGGCAAGACAGTTTAAGTTTCAGTAAATGTAAGTATTGACCATTACGAGTTTCGGGCAGTGAATATACGTCTTAACATTGACCGACCACAATTTCATAATGTTTAACAAACAGGGGTATCGGTCCCCAACACTTATAGCTCCGCAAGAAAGTTCCGCGAACAAGTTGCCAGAGGTCAGAGGCATCAAAATTGTACCATTTTGTTAGCGACGCCGAAAGTCGAAACTAAAAATGCAGAAGGTTAACGAATCGCTGACATTATGCCGCGCATTTTGGTAATGCGCTGGAACCTTGTCTTAATAACAGCTCCATGACGTCACTGTATGAAACGAAAAGCTACAGTTAGCAAAATAAAATAAATATCTAATTAATAATTTTCATTCATTTATTTTGCATGGAGCTGTGCCTCTTTAATTTTTACGATCGAAATAACATCTGTAGGACAGACTTGTCATTTTATCGGAATGTCAAAAAGCTCCAAAATCGCCAACAAAACGTCACAACTCACCCCGCGCAGGCCTTGACACGGGATTACTTTACATCAGTCCAATGCAAAAGAGTCGCACACTCTGGATAAGACTGATGAAGGCGATAAATCATTAAGTATTCCAACCAAATTCGACAGTTCAGACTTAAAACGGCAACACTGACTTACGTACAATAATCCTATTACTAACTTAACAATTAAACATCTATTAAATAACTCGAAAACGATAAATATAATTATTATAGTTACACCAAATGAACACATAAAGTATTGTATAAAGTTCAATCGAAACAATTTTATTATTGGTTATTATTTCTTTATTTAATCTGTTTGCATTTTGGCGCGAAAGTAGAACGTCTTTAATGTTTTAAATTGGCGCGTAAGTGCTAATCAATAGATTACAGATGTTGATGTTACTATCCATGTGTTAATTAAATATGCTATAATACTTAGTACTACAAATACAAAAATGACTAAGCCTCTTGGCATAAATTACAAATAATAATTAAATTTAATATTTTTTTTAAATATTACCAACAAAACTAAAAGTAAATGCATAAATTAATCGTCTTAAACACTTGAGTATATTAATACGTCACGCACTCCGGCCGAGTGGTGTACTCGTAGGTACTTTATTTTATATAGATAGTTCTTTAATTTTATATAGATCTACGAGTTACAAAAACGCTAGTATAAAAGTTGAGGTTTTTAATTGTAGAGGGTTTCAGGTCGGGTTATAATATTAACCGTATCAAAATCATATCGCACTAAACAATAATTGTTTTTTTTTTAATAGCTATTTGTTACCGGGTGTTCTGCGTGAGCGACGAATGCGGCGCGACGCGACGCTGCGAACGCGACGAACGCGATCAACTCAACGGCATACTTTGCTTGCGGCCTATGTGGCAGTCTACGGCGAGACGAGACGTAACGCGTACTTGTTTTGGCGACCAGACACGACACCACGAACTACGAAATGGTTGATTCAGAAGCGAAATAAAAATATTATATTTGTTTTCTTTCTGTTTTTACGATATTTTTTTAAAAGTCTGTACTTTATATATGAACTTTCAAGCAAAATTGTACTGTACGATTGTACATGATTCGAGAAGTAATGACCAAAATCACGTAGGACGTATATCGCGTGCAGCATCGCGTCGCATTACGTCGCGTCGTGTCGCGTCGTATTCGTCGCCCACGTAGGACACGGCCTTACATATCGGCGAAGGTATCAAAATCTTTTTTGTAGTAATCTCACTAGTGATTTGCGAGCGATGGCGTAACGTGTTCGTGCGAGGACGCAGCTAGTTATTTTTTTTTTCAAGTAAATCGCAAATCGCTACAGTGACCCCGCTCTCAGCAACCTAACCGACAGCAAAAATATTATCATCATCGACCTCTTTAATGCGATGTTGTACGTGTATTAGAGGTCTGCGGCTGGATGTCACACAAATTAACCGACGACCTTATCTAAAATGCAAAGTTCTGCAGATTACTTTTTATAGTTTTTATAAACTGAAGATAAATATGCCCTCGTGACATGACATACGTGTAGTTGAAGATGTCTTGTTGTACAAATATGATATTAACGTGTGTGTTTACTGTAAAAATATTTTAATTCGGTAATTTATCTTTCTACGCTATGGAGTTAGGCCGATACTACTTCATAGATTCGTATAGATAGATGTGAGAAAAAGGTATTAGAAGATCTCGTGCACATGTATTTCATTCAGTAATTATTACTCAGTTTATCGAAGTTAGGATTGAATATTTCTACAAATCGGTGTCCCATACGTACACACGAATACGAGTACATAGTATTTTTAATTGAGAATCCCGCCACAAAGCAGTGAGGTAAATTTTTCCGGATATAAATTGAAAAGTATTTTCCGTATGCATACTAGTGGCGCCATCTCTTATTGAATACGTGTAAAGGGGGTGTCAGCAGGAGAGGGAGAGGGAGAGGGAGAGGGAAGGGCTAGTGCAGGAAGGGCGAGGCGCGCGGGCACTTCTTGCCGCACGCACACTTGCGCACTATCTCTATATCTTTGGTGTACTTGGTGCCGTCCGCGCACACGAGGCGAATCTGAAACCGGTAAAATAGTCATTTAATATCAGCAGATTAAAAAATTAAAAGATAAGACGAGCGACCCTAGAGCTGGCAGCTTTCTTGCTCAGCGTGTAAGCATAGCTATACAGCGAGGGAATGCTGCCAGCATTTTAGGTACTGCGCCGCAGGGACCTAGCTTTAAACACTTATTTTAATTTTACTTTATGTATTTAGTTTTATATTATATAATGTAAATATATAGTTTTAAATAATTATTTTACATATAATAGCAGATAGTTTGATTCTGGAAATAGAAGGTATGGATGTTGGAAGTGGTGTGGTGGTATTTATGTACCTAAAACGAATATTTTATAATAAAATATTGTGAATATAACATAACAGTAGACAATAAGGCTGTGAACTTTTGTGCAGCTTAGGTACTGAAGTACTGTTTGCCGTATTGGGGCGGTTTAGAATACTAACCCCAATCCCACACCGGATGGGTATCGTAAGAGGCGACTAAATCCGGCCCACTGGTGGTAGCGCCCCTCGAGGGATTATATTGGTAATATTGATTTTGATTGTTCATTAATACCATTATTATTATTATTATTTCTCCATGGGGTTCGCCACCCTTGAGCATGAGTCAGCCTCCAAACGACTCGTCGTGTTCCGGCTGGGGGCTTGAGAGCCAGTTCTTTCTTTCTTTTTCTTCTCTCTTTCTTGGCCGGCAACGCATTCGGTGATGCCTTTGGTGTTGCTGATGTCTATGGGCGACGATGGCCACATACCATCAGGTGGATCGTCTGCTCGTTTGCCAGCTATTTCCATAAAAAAAGGTACCTTCCGTTTCTTCGTCTTCCTGGGCGCGCAGCACAGTCCGCGGCCGCAGGGGGCGGCGAGGGGCGCGGACCCGGCGGAGAGGGCGGCAGGGGCGGCGGGGGCGCAGCGCGCGCCTCGCACGGCCCGCCGCGACCGACAGCTGCCCTCCGTTACGAACTCGCGTGTCGCTTCCTTCACAACAAGCCCAAATGTTATATTATCCTACTAGCTGCCCGGACAGACTTAGTTCTGTCAAAAGTTTTTTTTTTAAATAAAACCTTCCGTCTATCCTATCTTTCAAGTTGGATCAAACTGCACACGGTGTGCAAATTTGATTAAAATCGGTTAAGTAGTTTAGGAGTCCATCGCGGACAAACAACGTGACGCGTAATTTATATATGTATATTAAGATTACCACCTTCTAGATACATAGCGTTACTGAAATATTATTAATTGTAAGATACTAAATGATTGTGCCTTGCCAGTTGGATATATTTGTTTGTCATTACCCGCTATTACTTACTTGAAGCATTGGGATCCATCTCGCTCGCTCAAAGGTTATTATCAAAGGGTATTATTATTGACTAAGGATAAAAGTCGGTGAGTACGAACCTTCCTGCAGCCCCCGGGCGGCGCGGGCGGCGCGGGCTGCGCGGGCAGCATCTCCGACGACTGCTTGTAGGCGGGCGCGGCTGCAATACAATGACAGGGTTATACACTGCGCCGAGGGTCCCGGCTCAGACCGCCCTGTTCGTGGTGCATCCGACTGAACAACGGACGAGACCTCCTTTCTTTGCTACCCTCGGTCTAAATTTAACCATAAGGCATAAACTCTACGTGCGATATCGACACACGTTTTTTAAATTCTAATGAACATGCGCGGTGCACGTAATAGTGTATGATCAAGCAGTAACAGGCGGGGGACGGGAGGCAGGGGGCAGGGAGGCAGGGGGGCGGAAGGCAGCAGGTCCAGCAGCACTCACCGGGCGAGGCCTGCACGTTGCTGACCTTCCGCGGCGGCAGCTTGCTCTGCGTGATCACCGGCGCGCCGCCTGCGAGACACACACACACACACATTATTATTATTATGTTACAATATAACTATATCAAACAAAATCTGGTTGGTTCCACCTCGTAGCTCAAGAAGGGCTGTACCGATTTCAATAATCTCTGATATGTTAAACACCAAAAAGTTTAGTTAAAAGTAACACAACATTCATTGACTGTTAGGCGGCACGAAATTCGCCGAGTCAGCTAGTAGTAAAAGAAAAATCATCTGTATGAATTTTGTCTTATTCAAATTATCGGGATAGAACCCAGTATTTTGAATGCTTTGAACTTTGTTGAATTATTTTTATGACAAAGAATACAATAACTACGTATGTCCGCAATAATCCAAAAATTACTGTAGGTACGGATTTTTCTGAACTTTACAAACACAAACGGGTTATTCCCATTTGTCCCCACCACGTTTGTCCCCACTGGTGACAAATGGGAACAAAATCCTTCCCATTTGTCCCCACCGGTGACAAATGGGAACAAAATCCTTCCCATTTGTCCCCACTATATAGACCACCAATAAATTGATACGCCCTCAGTAGTGGCGGTGCTAGAGCTTAATATATAGTGATGCGAATGTTTTTTTCGCGAATTATGATAAACAGATGTTATATTGATTATTTAGTGCAAATTTAACTTGGAAAACATATATTTTTAACCGACTACAAAAAGGAGGAGGCATTGTTTATAATATGTTGTGTTGTGATGGACTGAGGGTCACCAACTTATGATCAGGAGGTTGCGATTAAATTAAAGTCCAAAATGTTGAGTCGTTTTTACTGAATAAACTTGCCAATTACATTACACGGTACCGGTACAATTTAGATTAGATACGAGTTAGCCATACGGGTGTTAGGGAACGACTGGAGAGACGTGCGGCTTGCGCGGGTGCATACGTTTACGATTTCATCTTGTCAGCAAATAGGTCACGTCCCAACACATTGTACTGCCGGTCGTGTACGTGGTGTGTGGTGTAGTGTGTGTGTGTGTGTGTGTGTTCATGTTACCGAGCGAGGCGCGGAGCTCGCACTGCGCGCCCGCGGTGCCGGCGCGGCAGCGGCACGAGTAGTCGGACGGCGAGCCCTCCTCGCGCACGCAGCGCCCGCCGCGCGCGCACGGGTTCGGGATGCACGGGTCCTGCCGCACACACGTCACACATCACACGTGACACATGACACATGACAATACAAACTTTGTAGATAAACTTATAGTTAAACAGGGGAGGGGGAACGGGAGGGAGAGGGAATTCAATGGTCTCTGATTTGTTAAACCTACCAAAACTAAAAAAGTCAACAGTGTACTAGTGGGATATTTTTTCTCACTAGTCCTGTTAACAGAACTAGTGGGAATAAACGATCTTAACAGTATGCCGATAAGGGTGAAGTTTCAATGACGTTCACCGCCGGTGCGAAACCAAAATTGCCGATGTACAGGCATGCCGTGCCGCCAATCGAGGTAGCCTCTTACTTAATCAACGATCCTGAATGTTGGACTAGTCCCCGACGGCACCAACAATCGCGCGCTGTTGGTCCACGCTCCATTACCACAATCACGCTGCTCTAACGTGGACATATAATGGATACCTAGTGGATAGTGTATTCCAGTGAATTATCCACTCTTTCTGTAGGTGATTGTCACTAAACTCCGTTCTTCTTCTTAAACTGTCTTCACTTGTTACTACCATGAAACTGACATCTCCCCACCACCACCATCACAGTCCAATTAACTTCTCTAATACTGCTTGTTATCGAGATTAGGACATAGTTTACAGTCGATGCGCGATGGTGATGGTGATGGTGTGTGTGTGTATGTGTATGTTTATGTGTGTGTGTGTGTGTGTGACTCACGCTGTGGTGCGCGGAGTCCTCCTGCAGCGCGACGTGCGGCGGCGGCGCGGCGGGCGGCTCCTCCCCCCCGCAGCCCGCGCTGGTCCGCACGCTGCGCGCCGCGTTCACGAAGTCCACGCGCTTGTGGTTGATCCACGCCTCCTTCAGGCAACCTGCACACACACACATACAGACACTGTAAAAATGGTGTTGTGGTGGGTTGTGGGACCGTAATAAGAAGTCCCGAGTTATGGTAATTGGTAGTAATTTATTTAACTGACTTGGTTTACACAAAGTGAGAAACACTTATTTATTACGATACGATATTATACGTATTACTACGGAGCCTTAATGGTTTTGGTGGGAGCACACCAATGGTTAACGATGTACTGACTACTCATACGATTGAACATTAGGTACTTATATTTTATTAATTAGTGCAAAAATGGTCAAACGCAAACATCTATCCATTTTCTCTGCATGGTAGTTTCTTACGCATACTGCTGAAGTTTTACAATTAGGCAACAACTAAATTTGTCTGTTACGGATTTGGATCCTCATAACGTCCCACGATTCATTTAAATGGTAATTTCTGGTCACCAGATACAATTACTATAGAACTGTCTTTATTCAAGCCGAACCCACAATACAAATAATGGTAGCCGAGCAGTGGCGTAGCGTGGGCTCCCGCCGCCCGGGGCCGACCGAAAATTTGCCGCCCCCCCCCCCACCAATGAACTTTGCCGCCTCCATATTATTTAAAATATTTTTTTATTAATTAAAAATGCACTTTTCTTTTTTTTTTCATAACACAATTAATATTCAAAACATAATTATAAAATAATTAATTTTAATACATATTTTTTTTATTTAATAATCGAGTGGTTTGCCGCCCTCTCTTCATGTGCCGCCCGGGGCCAGGGCCGCCCCCCCCCCCCCACGCTACGCTACTGTAGCCGAGTAATACAAGTAATAAACAATGTAGTTACCCTTGAAGCTAGTGATGTTCCTGAGGTGCCACTTGCTGAAGGCGTCCTTGCCGACGTCGGCGGGCACGCCGCCCAGGAACATGGGCCGCTCCAGCCGCAGGAACTCCTTGCTGCCTGCAACATGCCGGCGGGTCGAGGTCACCACACTACAGTATTCTTACATTGATGATCGATTAGCCGACTTAATCATGAGATTGCTGATTTACAATCCAAAACCCGACGACAAAATATCAACGACCGGTGTGGCCCAATGGCTACCATGCCGGATCGCCTCACCAATAATCCTGGGTTCGATTCCCAGCGAGGCGGAAATTTAGAATTTTTGTTCTCAGTCTGGGTGTGAGTGTTCTTGTCTCTGTGTG
The DNA here is from genome assembly GCA_951805285.1 of Thymelicus acteon. Taxonomy (NCBI): domain Eukaryota; kingdom Metazoa; phylum Arthropoda; class Insecta; order Lepidoptera; family Hesperiidae; genus Thymelicus; species Thymelicus acteon. The sequence goes on along the minus strand of OX638214.1, from coordinate 22,750,456 downwards.
TTGCCCATGGCACCCACGACACAGGGAATCCTAGTGTGGGGCTGTGAATGGGAAGCGTTATAAAAAAATAAATCAGATTTTTTGTGTATTTCGTATAATTAGCTCCGTAATTTTTTTTACAATCCTTAGTCGTGGTGACTACTGCACCCTACTGAACAATATAATGGACCTGGCTTCAGAAGCTGCAAACTTCTGGGGTCTATATAATACCATCCAGATAAATCCGTGCACGGAATGTTCTCTAACCCTAAAACCTGTGTGTGTGTGTGTGTGTGTGTGTGTGTGTGTGTGTGTGTGTGTGTGTGTACCTTCGTTGATGATGGAGCGCGCGGGCCCGTCGTCGACGCGCAGCGTGAAGTTCTTGCTGGCGGCCAGCAGCTCCGCCTTGTGGTACGCCCCGTCCGACACCATCTCGAAACTGGACAAACACACACGACATGGTTGCATTGACTCATTGTGCTTCAACTAAGGTTATATTGTCTAAATAACGTGTTATAGTTTAGCAATCTACGAAAGCTAATCATATAACTATTTGTATGTATGCCTGGCTATTTGATATAGTAAATAAATTGCTGTGTGTTGGAGAATTTAGGACATTATTTTTTTTATTTACCAAAAAAAAAACTACTTCAGAAAAATAATCTTCGAAAAGAACTCACACTTGGTTAATGTGGGACCGATCTCGATATATTAAGTTAAGTAGAATTTTAAATTAACCTAATTAGTACCTATTCAAAATAAATAACAGTCGTCAAGTTAAAAAAAAAAACATAAAATATCATAACAAAATTGGAAACACCCTACTTTTCTTCACGTCGTGTGAGTATCATTCGTCATCGTGTTTTGTACAGTGGTACAGTGTAGTGTGTAGTGTTGTGTGTACGGACCTGTACATGGTGGAGGTGGGGTGGTTGCCGACGTCGTAGCTGACGCGCACGCGGCCGTTGAACAGCTCCACGGCCAGGTGCTCGTTGTCGCCGAAGTACATCAGCACGCCGTGCTGCTGCGTCGTGCTGAACACTGCGCGCACACAACCACACCATGTGTGACGTCATCACCACAGTGGCTCAGAGCGAGAGGTTCTAGCTAGGAAAGCGACTACGTCACGCGGTTGTTTTTTTCTTTCTTTTGGCGCGATTGGAAAATAGATAAGAAAGGATTCTTAGCGTGAGTGCGTTATTATTTTGAATACCTACTTTACACAGAAAGTTACTCATTAGTAATATTAAAATTTAGCTTCAGTAATATTAAAATTAGTAATATTTTTTCCAAAATATCGTAAAATTTGCTAAACAACATTATTTTGAAAGTATCCGCGTGAATACGCTTAGCTTAGAACCAGCTTTGGTTTTATGAGTTAAGTCTCAATTGCTCCAAAGACACAATTTCTTATTATAAGTTCACATACATAGTTATTAAGTTAAAAATTATATAAATAATCTAAATGTAATCTAAATCCTAAAACATTTATTATCATAAAGTTATTCATCAGCAACGATGTCGGGAAAAGCCTGAATTAAAATTACAGTGTGGGTCAACGAGCCATTCATGTCCGTCGGTCTACAGTATGAATGTGTGAGCGTGTTGTGTGCGGGGTTGTGTGTGACTGACCGAGCGTGACGTTGGCGTGCGGCGCCGTGCGCAGCGGCTCCAGCTCCACCAGCGAGTCGTTGTAGTTGAACGACAGCGACGTCAGGTACTCGCACAGCCGACCTGACACACACACACCACATCGTTGTAACACACTCAGGCTATTTTACAGAAATTTTTGATGTATTACAATTTACAAGTGTGTCTTATGTGTGCCTGCTTATCTATACTAATATTATAAAGAGGAAAGATTGATTGTTTGTTTGCATTGAACTGGCCCCGAAACTACTGAACCGATTTTAAAAATTCTTTCACTGTTGGGAAGCTACACTATCCCCGGGTGACATAGGCTATATTACATTTTCAAAAAAATTAGGGATCCTTAATAAAACTTCAGTAATGTAACCCAAGTAGTAAGAAAATAAGAAAACCGAAGCAAAGCGAGGGCGGTTACGCGTCAATCATAAAGCACAAAACAAAAGATATGTACTTTGAATTAAAGTTTTATCCAAATCATATTTAAATGTAAAATAGTTCTTTTGTTTCAAAGCAATTGCTGTATTACGTTATCCATATAAGCTAGTAGGCAAAAAACAAACAATTTATATTATGTTTTAATGTACATGAATTTTCGATAGTTGATAGACTACTGACTTGAGGATTATGGATAGATAATACTGAGAACGGCCGTAAATCTGTTGTGTAAGGACACAAATAGCGTGTGGTGACTGGTGTGTAGTGTGACTAGTGTGGGACGTGGACGTGTTGCATGCAGGATGGCCGTACCGGAGTAGCCGGGCGCGCACTTGCACAGGTAGTCGTTGGCGGCGGCCAGCAGCGGCCGCTCCACCATTATGTCGTCCTGTCGACGTCACAATACACTTTCATCATGACGTGAAACGTAATCTTTATATCTCGATCATAATCAGTTCATTTACTAAATATTTTATTAATATTAAAATAAAAAATGCAAGAAATGAAACTTTTTTACGTATCGTTTTTTCTGGATTAAATTACAGCTGTTTTTAATAATATTTTTAAATATTTTAATATTTTTTCCCTTGTCTTTTTTTAACCACCGCAGTATCTCGGTATACTCGTATAATGTTGTGTGAGGTGTCAGTATGCGGTGTAGGGTGTACCTGTATGGGCATTGTGTTGGGGTCGGGCAGGTAGCAGACGCCGTGCACGCAGTCGTGGTGCGCGCAGGGGGAGGTGCCGAGCGCGGCGTGCGGCGCCGCCTCGCAGTAGCGGCCCGCGTAGCCCGCGCCGCACGCGCAGCGGTACTCGTCCAGCCCGTCCACGCACGACGCGCCGTTCTGCCGAGTTATACGAGTATTACTTGTAGTCAACCTCTTTAAGTTTAAGTAACTTATGTTAAACCTGGTTTCAATAAATTTATTTTTCAAGTTGAAGTTATAGGTGCAAAAAATATATCTGCTGATCCGATCGCGATCGCTTCCAAACTACACAGGGTCGCCCGTGGGGCTGATTCGAAGATTGACTAAAAATTTCATCAGATTTTCAGACTATTAGGAGGATTATGTTATTAGGACTATTAGGACATTAGGAGTTTATAGAAAACATACATTCGCATAGATAGATAGATAACTCTTGATTGCTTGCACACCAAATATAATACAATCATACACAGTGAACAGATAAATAAGTACAAAACACCAGGCGGCCTTATCGCTACTTATAGTACTAATATTCTTCCAGATAACCTAGCAAAAGGATATCGATTCTTAACCTGACACATGTCTCACCTGACACATGTGGTTGATGCAGTCGTCGGCGTTGACGGTGCAGTTGACGCCGGAGTAGCCGCGCGGGCAGCTGCACGAGTAGTGCGAGCCGTGGTCCGCGCACGCCGCGCCGTTCGCGCACGGGTTGAACTCCGCCGTGCAGAACGGGATCTTCGTCTCGCAGAACTCGCCTGAGGGGAACGGGGGGAGACTTTACTCTAGTTTTTGAGCCGTGACGGTGAAACGTTACAAGAAATCCAAAACTTCTTAAAAAGTTTACTTCGATAAGTAACAAAAATAATGACAGTGTAATTCGTGCTCCTATAATACTCACTGGCAATACGAGAAGCAATAGAAACTTCCAAGCTCAATTCTAGAATTCATCTTTCTAAGCTTTGGTAGAAATGTGTCAGCGAGTAAGCAATTGTTGAGAAAAAATTCTAGAGTATGAGAGAGTCATCATGATACCCCGAAAGGGGCGTGTGAAGTCGATGGGGACCTTGTGTTCCTCTTCTCGAGGGTCTCATACACACGTAAAGACGTTCGGGTTTTTGGGTAGGGGGTATCATCAGATTTTTTGTATGGTCTAATTCGATGGAGCGATTCGATGTGTCTGGGAAAAGTCAAATCCGAAGGGTGTCTTCACTCTTCCCGGGCGATCAAGACCCATCCGGATTAATCCCATATGTGGTAGTCCAGCAGTAGTGTGGTGGTGAGGTGGTGAGGTAGTGAGGTGGGCGTGACGTACCCATGTATCCGGGCGCGCACTTGCAGCTGTAGCCCTCGAGGCGGTCGAGGCAGGTGGCGTTGTGCTGGCAGCGGTGGCCCGCGCAGTCGTCGATGTCCACCTCGCAGCGCACGCCCGTGTAGCCCGCCAGGCACGCGCAGCTACACACATACACACACACACACATACAAACATGCCGCACAATGTAAACCTCTACAGCGCCACCAACTTATCTGTGAACTGGAGGAGGGCGCTGTCGGACGCACTGGACCAATAATTGGCCGTAATTCGAGACGTAGTAAATGTCAAATGAATGAGCACAAAGGACTTATGAATGGCGCGGCATTAGTTCCAATTTTCGCCATTTCACAGATAACTTGGTAGCACTGTAGCTTCAATCATTTTACATGGGTTGTTTGAAAATAAATCCGTAATGTTCTGGGAATCTAATTTGGTTTTTTGGCAAAAATGTTTCAATCAATCAATCAATCAAATGTTTTATTTGCGAAATAAAGTACTTAAGATGCTAACGTTAAGGCATAGTTCGCATACTCTGCCAATAATTGGCGTACAAAATTTGGCAGAGTAAGCTTTATGTAGTATCTTATTTCACATATTATTCCTGTTGAAGGTGACTTGCAGTGGACTGTAGATGATGAATGAGAACCAGCTTACTTCCTTGTGAATACTTTATTCTTACGAGTGCTCCGAACTGACTACAAATTTGCTTGGAATCGCGCTCATTCTTATACGCTACGGTGTAGCTACAGTTAGCTACGTCTATGTTAAGCGCTACGAGCGAGGGGACCAATCATAGCGCCGAAAAAGTGAAAGCGGCCGTTAGGGCCATAAATCAATCGACTTTTACGATTTGTTTGCTATACATCCCTTTCTAACATATAGCGCTGTCCCTATTTTGTCCTCTCGCTCTTACAACAAGGCTCTCCTATCTCGGTCTCTTTTTGACCCTGAACCTTTAATTTTACTGCGCAATTACCAATTCAATACTGTTATAATCACACTTACTTATTCTAGCTTATTCTAAGTAGGGATTTCTTTATTTACAATAACCAATTAACTTATATCTAAACAATATACAATTTAAACTTATTTCTAATGATCGCCGTTCGTAACATCCTCCCCCCGGCGTAGATCCCTCGAAGCCTCTCCTACGTGGAGAACGGCGAGCTTCGAAGCTGGGCGGCGGAAAACTCCTCCCTTCGTCCGAACGTCGGCTGCCCTGACGACTCCGTCTGGTCCCGGGAACACTCGCTCGACGACGCCCCGCGGCCATGTGTTGCGTGGCAGCGACCCGTCGACTACGATGACGAGGTCGCCGACTCGTAGCGGGTGCACGTCGACGCGGGCTTGCCCTCGTGGGATGAGAGTCGGGAGGTACTCGGCGATCCATCTCCTCCAGAATTCGTCGGCTAGTGCCTGGGACTTCCTCCAGGTGCTGCGGCTCGCCTCGTCGCAGGGTCCGGTGAGCGGCAGTCCCGTCGATGACCCGATGAGGAAGTGGTTCGGCGTCAACGCTTCTTCGTCGTCTGGGTCGACCGATACATGGGTGAGCGGACGAGCGTTTATGCTATACTCGGCCTCGGTGAGCAGTGTCAGCAGGACCTCTTCCTTTGGGAACTTTTCTTTGAGCGTAGCGCCCAGCGCAGCCTTCACTGAGCGCACTAGACGCTCCCAAGCGCCTCCCATATTCGGCGCCCTTGGCGGGATGAATTTCCAGTCCGTCTTGTGCTGCAGGCTGAAATCTTGAAGCTCCGTAGCCCACGTCGCGTAGGCCGCTCGTAGCTCTGCGTCGGCCCCTCTGAAGTTCGTAGCGTTGTCCGAGTAGATTACACGCGGCCATCCCCTCCTGGCGGCCATCCTTCGTAGAGCCATTATTGCTGAGTCTATAGAGAGAGACGGCACTATCTCTATGTGTACTGCTCGGGTGGTGAGGCACGTGAACAGTGCGCCCCACCGCTTTTCGTGCCGCCTTCCCACGGTGACTATCATCGGCCCGAAGTAGTCCACGCCGCTGTATGTGAACGCCCGATGTCTCGGTTCCAGCCGGACTGCTGGTAGGTCCCCCTTCGGTGGCGTTCTCGCTGTGGCGCGGTACACGCGACAGACTTGGCACTGTCTAGCCACCTGTCGCACGGTCGGTCTGAGGCGCGTTATAATATAGTGTTGGCGTAGCTCGTTGACGACCCGTTCATTGTTGGCGTGGCCCGCTCGACGGTGGTAATGTTCTACGAGCAGTCTTGTATATGGGTGACGACCGTCGAGTATCGCCGGCTGGTTAGTCGGTGTCGCAGTCTTGAGTGCGCCGATTCTGCCTCGCGCCCGTAGTACGTCGTCTGTTAACGTTGGATCCAGATTTCTAATTTTACTATGGCGCGGTAGCGGTTGGTTACTACGTAGGCGCGCTATTTCTTCGCCAAAGGAGTCCGCTTGTGCCTTCTGGATCCAGCGACGTTCTGCCTCTTCAATGTGGGCCACTTGTAGGCGAAGCGACCGATTTTTCTTTCTTAGTTTTTCCACAAAAAGTTGTGTCAGCGCGGTCGTTCTAATCAGTTTCAGGAACTGCGAGAATCGTGCTATGTCGGGCAGTGCGTAGCATGACTCTTCGACGGCGTAGCAGACCTCTTCTTGTGGAACGTTGCTGTCCTGCTCTTCCGCAGGCCATTCTGTCTCGCTCTCTCTTAGGAAGGCCGGCCCGTTGAACCACCTGTTGCTCTGTCGTATTGATGACTCGAGGCGCGTAGCGTCGTCCGCTGGATTGGATAACGTAGGCACCCACCGCCTCGACGAGCCTTCCTCAGTATCGTCGCACTCCGTTGCGTAGCCTTTTGCTAACTGTGCCGCGTAGCCCTCTCTGAACGTCGTATCCCGGTTCATTTTGCGTTCCAGCGTAGCAAATCGCTGTAGCGCGGTCTCATAGTTATTTGGTAACTCGGGATTGTCCGTCTTCCATGGCAGGCCGACCTCGAAGTGTCCATTTTCTCTTGTTGCGGTTGTCGTGAATATATCGATCGCTCGTTGATCTTCCTTATTCACTTTCAATTTCGTAGACACCCCGATCGAGTCGACGTCGAAGTGTTGCTCGACTAATTTGTGTAGCTGTGCGTCGTTCGAGCAGATGTGTAGCACCGTAGCTTCGTCTTGTAGCAGCGTTTTCTTAGGTGTTGAGCCGTGTAACACCCATCCTAGTTTGGTCCACGAAGCCGCGGGCTCGCTTTTCTTCCCGACTCGTAGCTGCCGGGAAACGATAAGGTGCCAATTATCGGCGCCGATTAACAGCTGGGGCTTTGCTTCGCCGTGGCAGATCTTGCTTGTGATACCCCGTAGATGCGAGTATCGTTCGAGATTCGCTGGCACGTTTTGTTTGTGTAACTGTAGCCCCCTCACGGTGCGGGCGGTCAAGGCGTATTCTTCGTTTTCTTGTACGCCCCTGACGCGTAGCTTCACCGCTCGGCTTGATATCTCTTTGGCGTCGTTGATCCCTCTGATGTTTAATTTCTGGAGGGGTCCGTTGTTGGTTAGCTTCTTTGCTAATTCTTCATTAATGAGCGTAACCGTGGAGCCTTCATCGAGGAGAGCGTGGACTCGTAGCTCCCCCCGTGGACCGCTGAGAATGACTTCACAAGTCTTTAAGAGGACCGTAGTGGGCGTCTTTTTTGTCGTAACGCTCATGACGGTCGCCGCTGTGTCGTCGTTATTTTCTTGAGGCTTCGTTGCTTCCGGTTCCTTAGGCTTATGAAGCAGTGCGTGGTGCTTGTAAGTGCATCCCTGCACCCCACATGCCTTGTGCTTGCATGTGAGCCGGCTGTGCCTTTTATTGAGGCACTTAAAGCAAACTCTGTTTTCTTTGGCCCATTTCCATCGGTCGTTAATACTCATTTTCTTCATTTTTGAGCACCCCGTCGTGTTGTGCTCCGTCGATGCACACAATAAACATGTTTTATTGTCCGCGGGTGCCTCTTCCGCCGTATAAACTCCTCTTTGAGGTACCCTCTTGTTGGGCGCCTCTCTCTTGAGCGGTGGCGGAGCGCTGCGTCTTGCGTGTGTGTATTTGATCATCAAGTCCGCTTCCTTCATTAAATATTCTGCCAGGATAGTCGTTTCATCTTGGGCTGCGATGCGTTCTTCATTCGCGGCGGCGTACTCGGCCCACTTCGTTACTAAATGCGGGCTGAGCTTGTCCACGATGTCCCGGACGAGTAACGGGTTCTTGAGGTAACCTCTGCGGTCCACACTCTTGATTGTGTAAACCGCATTCTGTACGCGGACCGCGAAATCGTAGATGTCCGCGCTCGCCGACCCCAGTCGTGGCAGCCTTCTTATATCTTCCATAGCGCGGTCGATGATATGTTCTGGACGTCCATACTTCATCGCTAATGTGTTGATTATGACGTCTGGATTGGAGGCGGTGAAAAGTAGGGATAACACCGCTTCCCTTGCCTCCCCCCGTAGACTGTTCCGGAGGCGGAGTAAATTTTCCGTCGGCGTATATTTGAACAGTCGCGTGGAGTCTTCGTAGGCGGCTCTATATGGTAGCCACTCATTTACCGCCCCGTTGAATAGCGGTAGTTCGGCGGACTGGCGAGGCGGCGGCCGGGAGGTGACTAACTTCTCGAGGACGTCGGCGAGTTGCTGAATGCCTCTGTGTTTAGTGTCCCCCCATTGCCCATTAATGGAGGGACGAGCCTCCTGTGGCTCCTCCTGGTACCTCCTCCGGTCCGGCCTCATCTCGTCGACGCTCCTGTCGACCCAGTCTTGAACCCTCTGTCGACTCGCGGAGCCCTCTGAAGCGGCTTCTATGGCCGAGACTTCGGCCGCTAGCTTCGACTTGACCAGTCGCTCCTTCATCTGCAAGCGTTGAGTCTCGATCTCGGCGAGTTCCTTTTCCGCCTCGTATTGTGCCATCCGTAGCCTTGCCTCGGCGCTCGCCCTCGATATGTTGCTGCGGATGGTTTGCGTAGGCGACGTAGGTCGAGGGACGGACGTCGTAGCGGCGGGGTTAGGCGGCGCGCTCGTGGCTTGCGTGGACGGCGGACCCATTGTCGACGTCCCGGGCAATGTATCTTGCGGCGGTGAGCGCTCCAACCTTCTTCCCAGCGGGATCCCTGCTACCGTAGACGGCGACTGCGGCGGCTCCTCGTAGACCCGATGCATTTTTGCCTGGACAGGTGCTTGCGGTAGCTCCGAGTCTCCGTAACCCGATTCAGAGCGGACTCGACTTCTCGTATTCATTTCCCTTGTTGGTCCGACGCTTTTCTGGCCCGGTGTCGCGGCTTTCCTTCCTCCGGCACGGCGTAGCTTGTTCTGGCGGAGCGTGGCCCCGCCCGGCTAGGCTGGTTTCCGGGGTCGTGAAGCGGCGAGGATGCTTGGCCCTGCGTAGCTGACCCGATGTAGCTGGCTCGACGTAGCTGGCCCGTAGCGTCTGGCCGGTGTAGGCTCCTAGGTCCGGCGTAGCCCTAATCCAGCGTAGGCTCCTGGATCCGCTTGGCTTCCAAGACGGCGTGGCTTCCGATCCGGCGCAGCTTCCAATCCGGCTCCGAATGACCAAACCCTGTTTCTTCTGATCCGGCTCGAATGACCAAACACTGTTTCTTCTGATCCGGCTCGAATGACCAAACACTGTTGAAGGTGACTTGCAGTGGACTGTAGATGATGAATGAGAACCAGCTTACTTCCTTGTGAATACTTTATTCTTACGAGTGCTCCGAACTGACTACAAATTTGCTTGGAATCGCGCTCATTCTTATACGCTACGGTGTAGCTACAGTTAGCTACGTCTATGTTAAGCGCTACGAGCGAGGGGACCAATCATAGCGCCGAAAAAGTGAAAGCGGCCGTTAGGGCCATAAATCAATCGACTTTTACGATTTGTTTGCTATACATCCCTTTCTAACATATAGCGCTGTCCCTATTTTGTCCTCTCGCTCTTACAACAAGGCTCTCCTATCTCGGTCTCTTTTTGACCCTGAACCTTTAATTTTACTGCGCAATTACCAATTCAATACTGTTATAATCACACTTACTTATTCTAGCTTATTCTAAGTAGGGATTTCTTTATTTACAATAACCAATTAACTTATATCTAAACAATATACAATTTAAACTTATTTCTAATGATCGCCGTTCGTAACAATTCCTATGTTTAAGTGAAAAGAAAATGTAAGGCAAACTACGAGTGTAATACACTAGACGGCTTTAATTTGATTTACATGTCACAATATTTTGCCAGACAATTTAACATAGGAGCTAGAAACTACTTCTATGCCAACGTTATCTATACTTCTATACTAATATATAAAGAGGAAAGATTTGATTTTTTGTTTGCATTGAATAGGCTCCGAAACTACTGAACCGATTTGAAAAATTCTTTCATTGTTAGGAAGCTACACTATCCCCGAGTAACATAGGCTATATATTTTCAAAAAAATTAGGGATCCTTAATAAAACTCCAATAATGTATAAAAAAAATAAGAAAACCGAAGCAAAGCGAGGGCGGTTACTCGTAAAAAATAAACATGTTTAAGAAACTCGTCGAACACAACGTTTATTGTAACATGTCGGTGGTAGTGTGGTAATGTGGTGGTGTGGTGGTGTGGTAGTGTGGTAGTGTGGTGGTGTGGTAGTGTGGCGGTGCGGTACTGACTGGAAGCGCCCCTCCTCGAGCAGCTGGCAGACGCCGTGCACGCAGGGCGCGCCGTAGCACGCGTCGATCTGGTACTGGCACGTGTCGCCGTGGAAGCCGCGCGCGCAGCGGCACGCGAACCCGCCCGCCGCCGTGGCCGCGCACGCGCCGCCGTTCGCGCACGGGTTGCGGTAGCAGCGGTCGCACTTCGACACCACCTCCGACGGCGGCGGCCCTGACACACGCATTATGTAAACAGGTAACACACGAGCAGATGAATCACATGATGGTAAGACGTCACGTCGTCCATGAACATCAATAAAACCAAAAGCATCAATTCATTTATTTTTAAAACGCTAACGAACTCATACCCCTGCAGTAGGTTATTACATGTATCGCGGGTATTGCCAAAAAAGAATAGAAAAAAAAGGAATAAATCTCTCGTAGTTTAGCGGTTGACTCAATTATAAAAAAATAGTACTATTATTAATTATAATACGCGAAGCCCCTACCACCATACTGGGAGACAACTTCTGTCTACTCCTAAGACACATGGTGTCTGCTGGCATGAGATTTGAATCATTACTATTTTAAAAGTGACGCAAGATGGAAGCACAAATAAGTATTATTAGCAGCCACGAGCGGTACCGTTACAGACGAAGGCGGCGTCGGGCGTGCTCAGCAGCAGCTTGTCGCGCATGGTGGGAGGCGCCGCACAGCGCGCGGTGCCCGGCTCCACGTACTCGCCCGCCTGCCTGGCCCACGCCGACAGCCAGCGCAGCCCGCAGTCGCAGTACAGCGGGTTGGAGCCCAGCGCCCTGAGGGGGTGTTGATAGCATGAGGATATATTTGGTTTTAACAGTCGTGGCGGAGAAACAAATTGGCTGGTCTAAATTGTATGAATTCTGTTAGTGCATAGGTTACATTTATATTACTGTTTTACATAGTCTGTTGCTCGGATGTGGTACGTATTGCAACTCTATCATATCACTTCCGCTCCGTCTCCATGTCTGAAGTTAAGCAGTCAGGTTTAGAAATAAGTTTATTAATAGTGCACAAGATTAAGAAGTAAAATAAAGGTGAATACTTTCACATTTTAGTATTTTATTGGCGTCCACGCTATACTTTAATAATTTCAATTATAGACGTGTATGGAATATGCCCATTTATAAAATGAACTTATAACATTTCAATTACAATAATACAACACAACCATTAAAGTTGTTCGTCATAATCCAACACATATAGGAGAGTGGAACTAGTAGTCTACGACTTTAGTATCTCATCAAATATCTCCACATCAATACGAGTACTCACACGTGCGAGATAGACTCGAGGTCGCGGAAGACCCCGTCGGCCAGCATGGAGATGTTGTTCCCGTGCAGCGACAGCACGCGCAGCTGCGTCAGCCCCTTCAGCGCGTCGCGCTGGACACGACACACCATCGATTAGGGCAATAGATTTAATAAAAGCAGTTAGAACGGTGGTCTCCCGAACGCGGGGGCCCGGGTTCAAATCCTGGCACGCACCTCTAATTTCCAATTAAAACGTGCGTATTAAAAGTTAATTATCACTTGTTTCGGTGAAGGAAAACATCGTGAGGAAACCTGCGCGCCGGAGAGTTCTCTATAATGTTCTCAAAGGTGTTTGAACTGTGAAGTCTACCAATCCGCACTTGGCCAGCGTGGTAGACTATGGCCTGTATGACATAATCATGAAGTATAGAGGAAAGGAGAGCCATCTCATATGAGGGAAAGTTGGAAAAGAGTCCAGTTGTTTGCTGAAAAAACTATGGCAATAGCGCTAGCGACGTAATAAGTACGATATGAACATAGCTGTTGACGCTGTTGTGTAGACAGAGCTGCGAAGTGAAGTTTGCTGAGTTCAATAAAATTTACCCTAGCGCACTGCAGCGCCATCAGTTATTGGACGCGTTTGTACGGACACTTTTCATACACAGATATTGAGATATACACAGATACACAGAGATTGAGAGATGGCTCTCCTTACCTCTATACTCCCTGGACAACATAAATCACGCGCGAGACAGATTAAAAACGTGAAAAAAAACGCGGTATTTCGCGCGTTCAAATTAAAATTTTACTTAGTTTTTAAAAGTTTGTCTCCATAAAGTAGTGAGAAATTAAGTATTTTATTAACTCGCAGATTCTATTGAACTCTGGGTGCGTAATATTTATATTGGATATTTATAAGTTGCACTGACCTGCACACACCGCAGCCGGTTGTAGCTGACGATGAGCGTGGACAGCTTGGTGAGCCCCTCGAACGTGTTGTTGGAGAGCACCGTGATGCGGTTGTTGGACAGGTCCAGCCGCGTCAGCTGCGTCAGGTGCCGGATCTGCTCCGCCGAGATGCTGGCGATCTCGTTCGACTCCAGGTACCTGCCGACCACATTTAGCTGTCATCTGTCATCTGTCACTTGTCAACTGTCTTAATGATGTTAATGACATGACCAGAGTTCCTTTCAACAGGAACAGTTTATAAAGTTTTATAATTTAAATATCGTGCCTGCTGCTGCGTAATGTGGGTGTTTGTAATACCCGTAATGTATCCTTGGCAAACGGATGGGGCAATAACGTCGTATATTGGTGTAAGTTTATTTCTTGTCAGCGTAACAAGCAAATGTCCTAGAAAGTACCGCGTTTGGTATAGGTGCAATTTCTAGGAACAAGTAGTAAGCTTATTTTCGGTATCTTGTCGTCGCTGAAGCCTTCCAACTGATATTAATCACGTTTTTGTGTGATGTAAATCTAGTCGTGTATGTATTTAAGTACGTGGATGTGTGTGCGTGTGTGTATATGTATATGTATGTATGTGTGTGCGTGTGACTCACAGCTCGGTGGTGTAGGGCGGCAGGCGCGGCGGCAGCGCGGCGAGGCGCGCGCGCGCGCAGCGCACCACGGTGCCGGCGCAGCTGCAGCCCGCCGGGCAGTAGTCCGCCGGCAGGCAGCCCTTGTCCTCCGCTACACACACACACACGGACTTATTGTTATCTACAAGTCTTCGATAGACACCACACCACAAGTCTGACAGGACAAACCTGGACTACCTACTGCTATGTCTATACTCGTATAAACCATAATTACACAAAAACAAAACAGTATCTAGAAGAAATGACTGAATTTGAAATTAAAATAAACGGCTTTCGAATAAAATTTATTTGAATTTCGAATTGCGTGCCAATCCATATAATTTTATTAATCTTAATGATAATTAAATCTGAAAATGCTGGTTATAATCTCCAATATCATAGTTAAAGACTTAATACAATAAATCATGAAATGTTTTGTGACTTAGTTACCGGTGCACTTGAAGTCGTGGTGCTCGAGGTGGTGGAGTGGGGCGCCGCGCAGCGCGGCGGGGGCGCCGCACGTGGCGCCGGCGGGGGCGCGGCGCGCGCGCAGCCAGCCCGCCAGCCACGCCGTGTGGCAGTTGCACTGCAGCGGATTCGACGCCAGGGACCTACGAGGTTTGGCCATTGCATGATGCCCAGTTCAAATAATGTAAATTTGAGCCATAAAATTTAGCAATATTTCAAATGACACTACTCATTGTTATTGCCCAATTTAAATTGCAATATAGTATTTTTTAATGTTTCACACAAAATGCTTTATTAAAATCACTTACATTGGTTTCCTGACTATTTTCAAAGTAATTCCAAATCTTTGTTCACGTCAAACCCAATGTGATAAGCAGCTCCTCTCGAAAAAAATCATTACTAAGCGTTCACGATATCAGATACCTTCAAAATGTATGACATACAGAGCCGGTGTTAGGGGGGGCGCAGTGGGGCGACGGCCTAAGTGCCAAATTTGGAGGGGCGCCACATTTGGGGTGAGGAGCAAAAAAAAGGAAAAATAAAATTCTTAAAGGTTCCCATTGGTTCCGTAAAAAAATTTTTCGAGCAAAAAAGGTCGATTTTTATTTTTTTATGTGGGCGCCCTAAGGTGTCAGTGACTCTAACGCCGGCACTGATGACGTACAAGTTTTGTATAGAGATAAAAAATATATCTTAACTCGCTAGGATCCGCGTGATCGCGGTACCTTTGAGTTCGAACGTGCTGGAACGTTCCCGGTAACCGACGGGATCTTAATGAGTGAGTACTCACAGGGTGTTGAGGTTGGCGAGATGTTCGAAGGAGCCGGGCGTGATGCAGGTGATCTTGTTGTCGGCCAGCGACCTGCATCAATCATACGACTGTTTCACACGACGATATGATAGAACCATCCAAGTGGCCCATGACAGTGGCGCTTCACGGTTTGAACTTGACTACGCGGGTTGTATTTATTATGTGCGGAGTCTATGCTTAGTAGGCGTATTTTTTTGCCTTTTTGCCAAATTCGCCATTTTGCCTTAATTTGTTCATGGCCAATGGGAAATGTCAATCAAGGGCCTGCACCGACTGGTGGCACTGGCGTGACCAGGCATTTTTATTTGACGGACAGAAATATAATTGTATGGGGAACAAGTTGAAATCCATGCCTAAGCACATGCTTAGTTAAGGTTTTTCGTCACATAAAAGTCGGCGCAGGCTCTAACACACAAAATCTGTCAATTGTGTACGATACGGTTCGATGTGTGTGTGTGTGTGTGTGTGAGAGAGAGAGAGATATATATATATATATATAGGAGGGCGGGGTGTACTGACAGCACGGCGAGGCTATGCAGGCCGAGGAAGGTCTTGTCGCTGACGGTGCGCAGCAGGTTGCCGTCCAGCAGCAGCTCCTGCACGCCCGCCGCGCCGTCGAACGCGTTGTCCTCGATCACCGCGATACCTGCACAGATATGGTCATTGTCTCCCGTGGACATCAGCATGCGTTGCCAGTCAAAAAGAAGAGATCTTGTTGATTATCCTGAATAAATAAATAAATAAAGGGAGAAGAAAGAGCAAGCAGGAAAAAGCGGCTTTCAAGCCCCTAGTCGGAAGACGATGAGTTGGCGGCTAACTTTTGCAATGGGTTAGTAGCTTAGCCACGCAGGCTTTACGAAAAGATAATAATATTAGTAATAATTTTAAGACATACGCTCCAACTCAGAGTCGAATAAAGTAACCGCTAGGGACTCTGAGTCGGGGCGTTAGTAATACTCGTAATATTGACAATGTAAACCTTAAGTGAACTCTACGCCACCAGGCAGGGGAGGGAATGGGGTTCTGTCGCCTCTTACGCAACTTTGTTCTGCCGGCACGGGAGTGGGGTCAGTATAGTAACCATGCAATAGCAATACAGTTACCGTTGTTCCGGAAGTCGAGCTTGGTGAGGTCGGGCAGGCGGCCGAACAGCCCGTCCGACTTGATCTGCCCGAGGCTGTTGTCCGGCATGATCCTGCGGGGAAACAAAATATATTTGCTAATCAGTTACGCTGTCATACTAATTCTATTCGAATAAACGTATTACTTACTTAATTTATTTACTGATCACTAATACACTTCAGAAGGAATTTTTTTTCTACCACTATTTCAGAAAGGTGCATTCTTCGGTGTGGTGTTGATGGTGTTAATAGTTTGATACGTACAGCGCATGCGTGTTGAGCGGCAAGTCGCGCGGCAGGTCGCGCAGGCCGGCGCGCGCGCACGCCACGCGCAGGCCCCGCCCCCACGCGCCGCGCTCGCACGCGCAGCGCGCCGGACACGCCGGGGACCCGCCGCACGGGACCGACGTCTCCTCGCCCGCTGACACATACACACACCACGTGCTAAGCTCATTATGTATGCATTATTATTATGTATGTCTTGAACTTGAAACTTGGAATTTAGTGTTGTTAGGTTATGAACCTAAATAAATATTTATTAAGGGTTTTATCACGGACCTAAAAAAAGACGGACGTAATCCCACCAACAAATTCAGTGAAGCACCCATAAGTAATACCAACTCTCTATTCGTACAAGTACACACACCCACACATTGACACCATACTGCGTCAATCGCGAATCAAAAATCACGCACACATGGTAAGCGGGCGGCCATTGCTATGCTTCACTCTTGATTACACAAGGTTACGTCCGTCTTTTTTTCAGGTCCGTAGGTTTTATGAAAACTTTTCTTTAAAGGTGTAAATAGGGGATATGGTTTTGTATCAGTATAAGAATAATGTGAACATATTGTCGACGTCACTAGAACCAAATAGTTATAATTTTTTTTCCAACTACCCACACGGTACTCACGTTTGCACTTAAAGTTCTCCTCTCTCAACGCATCGATCCGTTTCCTGTTCATTCTCTTGGGCGACTCGCACTTGGCCCCGGAGGTCTCGATGGGGTTCTTCCTCAGGTACGCGGCCAGCCAGCGCAGCGCGCAGTCGCACGCGAACGGGTTGCGACCCAGGTGCCTGGGGATACGGTTCAAATTACCATGGCTTTCAAATGAACATGCTTTAAGACTGAATCGAATGAGTCGATAGTAACTTACAAAGTCTGAATCCCTGTGAGCGAGTCGAACGTCCCGTTTGGTAGTGTACCAATATTGTTGTCGTACAGAGATCTGGAACAAACAGTGAGGCAGGTAAAATTGTGTACTGTTATTCTGTCGTAACAGTACTTAGTTATTATACAATGTTGACCGACACTCACAATAGTTTGAGGCTCTGCAAGTCCCGGAAGGTGTCCTTCCTGATGCAGGTGATCTCGTTGGAGTTCAGCAGCCTGCACAACAATGTGATTTGTACTCGTGTCATTGTTATTTTCTATAATAGTCAAGTACAAATTGTAGGTATTACTTACAGCAGTTGCAATGAACTCAGCCCGTAGAAGATGCCGGAGGGAAGGTCCTTGATCTTGTTGCCGTATAGCACCCTGCAACACAAATGTTGTGGCAGAGCGGCGCAGAGCTGGGGATCATGGCTCTCTCCGCTACCACCTTTACAGGTTTCAAGTCGATATGCTGATAGTCAATATTTTGTACGGAACAAGAAACTGAACAGTGAATATGAAGATACACGTGAAATGTTTACAAAAAATACGTATACAAGATAGTATTTTTCAATTGAAACTAATAGAATGAATGAATGGGATTAATATTCAATACATTATATAATCTGTGATATTGTTGTTTGTTTTTCAGTGAAAGATCTGCCGTGACAGCCAGTTATATTGTAGGTGCTTGTCGCATCACATCAGCCACATGTCTGCACAGGTCACATGTGAGTCGATACTTATGTTCAGCAAACTATCCTGATTCCGGTCACTATAGATGGCGCCACCCTTGGTGGAAAGTGTTGTTAATAGTTTTAAACAATACGTTATTTACAGCGAGGTGAGGTGCGTGAGGCCGTTGAAGGCGTCCGCGGCGATCTTCATGATCTTGTTGTTGGAGAGGTCGATGCGCGCCACGCGCTTCACCGCCGAGAACGCGCCCGGACCCACCTCCGTTATCTCGTTCTGCTCCAACCGGCTGGAAAGAGACGGAACACTTGCTCATTGCCTACAGACAACTAAGGATAGTTGTAGTTCTCATTGCTACCTGTCATCTGTTAATATTACTTTTCTTGTAATGGCAAGCATGGATCTATTTAGGCCGAACAGTCAGAATAAGAGGGGTAGATGGATAGATCTTTTCTCCACCACCGGAAGAGTCAAATCTCATTTAATAACTATCTACAGATAGGTATATTTTATAAGGTAATATGTGAATAAGTTATCTTCAATATTGTTGTTTGAACGTAAATCCGAAGAACGACAAGCAACCTTCCCTTCACCACTCTGATTTGGGTTCAAATTATGTACGCAACTTGCTTCAACGTCGTGAGGAAACCTGCTGCGTCTAAGCATGTTCTTCAGACTGATCTAAACTCTAATAACTAGGTAGAGAAGTAGCTCACATCTCAGTGGCGCGGTGCGGGATGGTGGCTGGCAGCTCCGACAGCAGCTTCTCGCGGCAGTCCACGGTGCCGTCGGGCGAGCAGCGGCACGGCGGCGGGCAGCGCGGCTCCGCCGAGCACTCGCCCGATATCGCCGTCGACGGACCTGCACACACACATACATCTCATACATCGTGTATACAAGCGAACTGCCATGTGTGCGTGTAGGCTGCGTGGAGCTTCAACACAAGTTTATCAATCAATGGGTAAATGTTTGAATTGTTGCTAGAGAACTAGTAACAAGCTGGTCCCAATTTCTTCCAGCAACTATACCGTTGATGTCCACGACTTCTGGTCATACTGATGTAGGTACGTATGTGGCAGCACCTGGTATCCATCAGGTGACTCGTTTGCTTGATGCGAGCTATTTACATAAACCAGTACTCGAAGCAGAAATTGAACCTTCTACGGGTCTCTGCAGACCCAATTCAACGTATCTGTATGTTCATCTTCATACCATTGCAGATCAGCTCATGCGCCTCCAGCTCAGTGAGTTGCGCCCCTCGCAGTGCGGCTGGTGCTTGACACCTGGAAGCAAAAACAAAATATGTAAATAGATTGACCTGCTTTCCGGGGAATAATGAATTAACCTTGCGGTTTACACGACATTAGCAGCGGCACAGTATCAAGTAAACTATAAAAGGATCTGCGGTTTTCTTGACCGCTGAGACATTTACAAGACTCCCGCAGTAGCTTCGGTTTACTTATAGATCTATAGCATTAATATGCATCGTTCCGTGTGGATGTTAAGACGTGGCACAGTGATCTGATAATCTGCCTGGTTATCCTTTGAAATCATATCTTTTACTAGTAACCGTAAATAAGTAGAAATAAATGCACAGATATTTTCCAGGTACAGACACCGATCAGACACAGTTTTATTATAATGTGGTTTTCCACTTTTTTGCCGATAACACACGAGATTTGGGGTTCGACTGTACACTTAAAGGAAGTCCTGAAAAGTGTGGGACTGCGGCGTGTGGCGGTGTGTGTGTGTGTGTGTGTGTGTGTGTGTGTGTGTGTGTGTGTGTGCGCGCGTGTGCGTGTGCGTGTGCGTGTGTGTGTGTGTCACCTGGCGCCGACGCCGAGGATGCCGGCGGCGCGCACGGCGGCGGCGAGGTGCGCCACGCGGCAGTCGCACACCAGCGGGTTGTCGGAGAGCCGCAGCGAGTGCAGGCGCGCCACGCCGCCCGCCTCCAGCGACAGCGACGTCAGGTTGTTGTTGTTCAGGGTCCTGCACACACACACACATACATATTGCATAGGTCATACGTCGTTACAAACTGGTTCATTATTTTATAGGCACGTCTTCCTGCGTCTTCATTTAGTACGAGTGTGTCAGCGTATACATTCATTTCTTGAAGAAGGTAGTATGCTGATTATATCCCCCTTAGGAGATTTTGCCGTTTATTTTCCCAGGAGTACTTGACGAACTGAACTTGTTGATTGGCGTATTACAAGCACTCAAAAAGAGTTTATTATGAAGTCAATTTAATATTTCAAAGAGTTTCAGCTTACAGCACTTCCAGGCTCTTGAGGTGTTCGAGCGCTTTCTCAGCGATACACTTGAGCTGGTTGCCATCCAGGTGCAGGCTCTTGAGGGCCGTCAGCCCGCGGAACGTGCGCCGGCTGATGGCCGTCAGCTCGTTTCTGCTCAGGTCTCTGCAATCATATCAGGTCAGACAGGTGTAAGTACCGATATATCGCACATGCTACTCCACTCCTGACAATATACAGGCGGACCTGCTTTCTCAACATACCTGCACCAACTGGCGGCACGATTTTTATTTGACGAAAAGAAATATACCTTGATTCCCGCGTATGCATTCTAATATAAACGCGACTTAGTCCACACACAACCCTACCAACGGCTTCCAGAATTTTGGAGAAATTTAGAAAGAACCTACTCCTTTTTATGTAAAGTACTTATCTTCTTCTTCTTCTTCTGTTTTTGTTGTAAAACTCTAACAAAGGCCCTTATACTATGTATATTAAGCACTTTACGCACGCGCTACATTTGACTTTATGTAATCGACAGATTACATAAAGTCAAGTGTAGCGCGTCCATAATGTCTTATGGTTATGTTAGCAGCAAGCTCATTGATGGTATTTAAGAATCTAATCTCAAGCTCTCTTTACTTGGAGTATTTTTATGGGTATCTAAATATTTAGATGAATACAAATAGTTTTTTCTCAGGTCTTGGTGTATGTCCACGCCACTAACTGTACGACATTTTAGTGTGACAGTGTGAACGTGCGTGTAAACGTTACATACAGTCATGACTAATCGTTAGTCATATCCGAGATATCCCAGAGTACTCGTATACAATACACATAGAACATTGCTCTAGAATGGCGTGCGAATAGGCAGTAAACGCTACCGGAGCTTTGTGTTAAAGTTTAACGAACGCGCCCCGAGTCTTGCGCCGCCGCTATGGTGATGTGGACAAGACTAATATATTGTAGGGTCACAGATATGAAAATAGGAACCGATTGTCTTTACCTTTACCTTTATTAGTCACCTGATGGTAGATGGTCACCGTTACCCGTGGACATTCGTAACACCACAATAACTAAGGAGTTTTTTAATTAAGAATAATTTTAATTTTATTTTTGTTATACTTTTTTATTTACTTATTACATCTTCCACAGCTGTAAAATATCACTATAACCGAAATGTGTGTTTAACTAATACCATAATTTTATGCTATATACGAAAATTTGTAAATGGCTTTCGCTCACTATTGTTACTAGGTTATTTAATGTAATATTAGCTGTAAGTTTTGTAAAAATAAAATAATAAATAAATAATAGACTGATGCGTGGTCGGCCAAGAAAGATAAGACAGAGTAGGAGCCTATAATTACTTTCTGTTAAGTCACTTCCTTTGACTTCACTTTCTTCATTTCCACAACTTTTGAATATCTTATCTAGTAAAATACAAAGGTTGAGTCATAAGTTCTTGCGGTTTTGACTTTATAATATAAAGAAAGTCTGTCATATTAAAACATTCAGTTTAATATTCAAAATATAAACCATTGTGTTCAATAGTCAATACCCAACGCGCAGCCAGTTCTTTTATCCCTTGAAGATACCAGTCTTTTGTTTTAGACGCGAAGAAATCTCGGATGCCGTTTTCAACATCTTGCAGATTGTTGAATTGTCGTTTTCGTAAGAAGTGAGCTAATGCTCGAAAAATGTAATAATCAGACGGCGCGAGATCAGGGCTGTATGCTGGGTGAGGCAACAGCTCGATTCCTTTCAGTTCCGCTATTTTTTTCTTAGTCAAACTTCCAGTATGAGGAGGAGCGTTATCTATCTGCAACAGTGCTCGTTGTCTATTAACCAAAGCTGGATATTTTTCACTCAGAACAGCATACACACGTTCCAGCTGGGATGCGAAAAGCTCTGCTGTAATTCCATGGCCATCTGGAATCAACTCCCAATAGAGTGGTCCCTCAAAATTCCACCACAAACACAACATTACCTTTTTTTCGAAGCGTTCTCGTTTGGCAACCGGTTCCGGCACCTGACCGCGCGATAACCACTGTTTTTTTATATCTGGATTTCTAAAATACACCCACCTTTCATCACATGTGACGATTCTTTTGAAAAAACGATCGTCAAGTGGATTGTCCAACAAATGTCTGCACACATCTATCCGACGTTGAGCCTGTTCAGGGGTTAACTCGTGCGGAACAACTCGACAGCTCTTATAACTCTTCCCAAGCTTGTGTAAGTGACGAACGACACTGGATTGAGATATGTTAAGTTCGCCAGATAAGTCACGAGTACTTTTACTAGGTCCTGCTTCTATAGCTTGATGTAGTGATTCGATATCCGTCGACACAGGCCTTCCAGCACGTGGTTTATCTTGAAGGCTCAAATCTCCCGATCGAAAACGCTGAAACCAAAATTGCGCTGTCCGTTCTGTAACAGAGTTTTCACCCTCCACACTACGAATTTCTTTAGCAGCAGTTACAGCTGAGACACCTTTTTTAAAGAAAAAACGAAGAAGTCCTCGAATAACTAGCTTCTCTTCCATTTTGTTTATTTCACACATTTTTATTTACGAACGCTAAAGCAATGTGCGCTGTATACCTCAATACTACAAGAAATAACCTGCACATCGTTATTCCCTGTTTGTGTTTTCTTTAGTTCTTAAACACGTTTAAACTTGTTCAAATGACTAGTGCGTAACCGCAAGAACTTACGACTCAACCTCTGTAAATATGAGATATGAGGAATTTCATTTCGACGTATTTATAAAACCTCATCGAATTTTAAAAGTACTACCTGTTGTACCTACTCCACCTCTCGTACGCGCTATGTACCTATGTTATCCTTCTTTAGAATATCGTACACAAAGCTTGATTATTATCGCTCTACATGCTTTGAACGCAAACGCAGTCCTCATCGCTAGGGGTTGTGTAGGCGGTTTTATGACAGCAAAATAATTATTTCTTCCTTCCCAAAATAATAAGTAAGGTCCATATAATGTTGTCGTTCTATATCGCAACGGCAGATATCTGTTACAATGAATAATTAATAATATCATTTCCAAATTGGGCGATACTGTGATATTACTCCCCAGGACAAGCCGCGAAGCCACGAACAAACATGGACGCGGCACGTTGGTATGAACAAGAAAAAGTAACAGATTGCTGACGCCCAATCTCTAAGCAGTGATAGCCTAGCGGTTAGAACGTTGGTCTCTCGAACGAAGGGGCCCGAGTTCAAATCCTGGCACGCACCTCTAATTTTCAAATATTATGTGCGTATTAGAAGTTAATTATCACTTGCTTCGGTGAAGGAAAACATCGTGAGGAAACCTGCACACCGGAGAGTTCTTCATAAAGTTCTCAAAGGTGTGTGAAGTCTACCAATCCGCAC
The DNA here is from genome assembly GCA_951805285.1 of Thymelicus acteon. NCBI lineage: Eukaryota > Metazoa > Arthropoda > Insecta > Lepidoptera > Hesperiidae > Thymelicus > Thymelicus acteon. The sequence goes on along the minus strand of OX638214.1, from coordinate 22,726,982 downwards.
TTGGCCAGCGTGGTAGACTATGGCCTGTACCCCTCACATTGTGAGAAGAGACCCCGAGCCCAGCAGTGGGACAATTATGGGTTCTTGCTTTGCTTTTTTGCTTTTAATCTGTATGACAACACTTGCTAAAAATCTCTGGTTCAATTTCCGATGGCAAACCTTTGTGTGTGCCAAACAATAGTTTGTGGCTGTCTGGGCTCTGGTATTGGGGTGATAATGGCGTAAGCAAATTCTGTCACTATCAAGAAATTATGTCAGCTCTGAAGAAACAACTAAGCAGATTGTCATTTCGATTTTAAGCACATTTCAGATCGAATTCTCAAAAGACATGTTTACATTTATGAGTTGAAGGTTTTAGCATTACCAGCGCCCTGGGCGAGATTTCTACGGCACCCTCTTTCTGCCATTAAAACCCATAGAAAAATAAATATATTATACTATGTAAATCCATGCCAAGCTACAGCTTTCCATCACTATGGGTCACGTTGCAGCGCCCCTTCAAATCTGGCGCCCTGGGCGGTCGCCCAACCGCGCCCTACTCTAACGCCGGCACTGCATTTATGAACAAATAGCACTTCAGTGTAATTCATGATTCCAAACATACCTTCTAAATTGCTGTGGCGCCTCTTTTGGCAATACATTCGGTTCACATAATTTGCAAACGCTTTAAAATTCCGAACACCGCCTCCATAATCAATTTCGTCCGTACAGTTCCGTGGCGCCCTTGTCGTTCTGTCGTCGATATCCTGTGGGCCGCCCGGCCGTGGCTGCGGCCAACATGAATAACAAATGAATACTTTTATTGGGCGCCGCCGCCTTCAGGACTATTGATTGGTTTAAACAGAATTGCCAACTTGTCACGATTATTAGGTGTATGTATAGCTCTGCATCAAAAGGCGCGTTTGAGTACTGTTCGGGGCAACAATTGTAAAACAAATTTAATAGTCTTGTACGTAGAAAAGTCCTAAGCCTAACTACTGTTGCATACGGCTCCCGGTCGGAAGTTCACGTAGTGATGTCCGGTAAATTAAATACCCACTTTTAATTATTTGGGTGGTATGAGCTGCTATTATTATGTTAGCAGCGTTATGTAAAAAGTTAATTGTTAAAGTAGTTAGCGTTAGATGTCTTAATTCATCGTTTTAATATCTATAATATTAGGATACCAACACACATTATTAATCTTGGTCTAAGCGGTTTGGAGAAAATTGCACAAGCCTTGATCCCTGAGAACAAGAATCGTTAATAATTAACAATCTTTTGTCAAGCACACACAAATCTCCATCAGGAGATAATTAATATCAATAAAGGAATGTAATTGACTTCCGCCTGCCATTCTGTGGCTCTCCGCAAAATGGCGTCGCTTCCTGTCACAGAGCGCCCATTACCACGGGTAATTAGTTTAAACAATTATGTCTGTTCGTGATACTGCAGGGACATTAATTTTAAAGCAATTTTAATTTTATGATGAAGTATATGATACGAATTTCATTTACAGAGAGAGAGCGGTTTCACCACATTTTAATTTAGTTTTGTCATACGTATGACATGTCATATTCAGTCATTTAATATAACGTAATATTCTAAGACTAGGATAAAATCAGTAACAATCCAAGTTAAAAATGACAAAGTTAATGTTTGAAAATTAATAAAAAGTTATTATTTACTTATACGGACCTGACATTATTAATAATAATTTATTGAAAAAGTTAATTTACGAAAAATAAACATTCTACTTGCGGCTTCCTTTCCCTCCAAGTGTTGTGTGGTACTGCTGGCTTTTTTATAACCTGTATTTTTATAGAACTAATTAGAACTTCCTTTTATTTCAGAACGCATCCAATTCGGCAAACTTTTTCCGCCCACCGAGTGTGGCGGCATTGGCGGCTATACGAAAAAAATGGCGCTAATGGACCTTTGCAATTCCTCTTGTAACTTCACAATAGACGTTTTAGAGTTCGATGGGGTTTCCCTTAAAGTTGGGGGCGCTTTATTTGTTTCTTTGTAAGGATTTAGTGTGAACTTTATCACTTGGTGATTTTTACTTGCGGTAGACGGCTTGCCGTTTGACGGGAACATAGTCTGCTGTTAGCTGTTACGAATATATTTTGATATTACACATTTTTTGATAAATATTACTTCATTTAAAAGGCATGCAGATTTTTTAAAACAATGAGCGACAGTAAGTACTTGTGGTCATGTATGCTGAAGATTTTTTGTTGTTTACCAGTAAAATAATGAATATTAAAACAATCTCCTCTATTTCAGAGCTAATTGTAAAGTGCAATTAGCGGAACAATCCAGACGTGCGCGCCGGATGGCGGCCAGACGCGCACTGCGCCGGAAGTGCCGCCATCTTGCCGGAACTTGGTGCAATGGCTCAGTGAATTGCTTTTGCTTTACAGTTAGCTGTTGTTAATAGGAGTAGTATGAAATAGGAGAGAGACGGGAGTTAAAATTAGTTCAATACTTGATTATCCTGCTTCTCACTGATATTAAGTGCTCATAGGCTCATAGCTCACCGGCTTGGGCAACGTCCGGGTTAAGAGCGGGGACGGTAGTTTAGTTGATAGGTGAACGCTAGTAGCAAAAAATTCTTGAGCGCTTCCGTGCTTCAAAGGGCTCGTAAAATGTTCCATTTCGGAGGCCGTAGGCCGGCATGAAAACTTCCCGACCCTTGGGTTGGCCACTACTCCCTCCACCAATGCGCACTGGAACAGCGTACGACAATCACAAACAAGTAACATTATAAAGTAGTGGATACCCGGCGTGTTCCACTACGCTAAAATAAATCTGATGACAATGACAGATCAGTGTTTTTGTGCTGACAGTCTCTGCGCCATCTTTACACATTATTTTCAAATTGTTGTACGGGAAAAGTGAAAAATCGACTTTATCAATTGACTGTATGTGCCTATTGCATTGTTTTTATGGTCTTAAACCAAGTTCGGATTATTGCCTTTCAAATGAAACCATTTTGAGGCATATCGGTTGGATGGTTTCAGAGTCTATAAAGGACATCCGTACAAATATTTTTTTTTGTTTTTTAAATATAGATTTGTTATAGATAAAGTATGTGAAGATGTTCTCTGGGATGATCGGGACGTGTGTTTGTGATTTCGTTTTGTAAAACCATTCTTCCACGGGTGAAGTCGCGGGCGAAAACTACTTGAGGTAATTTTTGATTGCACAAAGTCAATGATATTGTATGTAAATATCTTTGCACAAAGTATTGAATTCCATCGTCACATACTTATTTGACACGAGTAACCGCCCTCGCTTTGCTTCGGTTTTCTTATTTTTTACACCTTATTGGAGTTTTATTAAGGATCCCTAATTTTTTTGAAATATAATATAGCCTATGTTACTCGGGGATAGTGTAGCTTCCCAACAGTGAAAGAATTTTTCAAATCGGTTCAGTGGTTTCGGAGCCTATTCAATGCAAACAAAAAATCAAATCTTTCCTCTTTATATATTAGTATAGATAACTTTGAAGTATTCATATCATGAAGTTACAAGCGAATTGTTTTCAGCAACTTGGCTGATACCTACACCTAACCTCACCTGATTATGTGTGGACTGTAAATAGTTAAGTTAATTCAATCGATGATTTTAACTCGGTCAGTAGGCCGGCGGGCCGGCGGGGCGGTCTCCTCAGCACACGCTGTAGAAACTATATTTGGTCAAGTGTGCGGCCAATTAGCTGGAACTAATTAATTCTCTTGTGTTTGTCCAAGGCTGACGTAAAGGAGTCATGACCCACGGGACGATTTTGTGTAGATACCTATGTACTTACATAAGATCCAGCCCGTCTATAAAGCGGTCCAGTTCAACGAATCTTAGGGAATGAGGAGAAGTACTGTGATGAAGAAGCGCTATACGTTCTTTATCACAGGTGATTAAAAGCATCTTGCCCTAATTAAAAACATCTAAAGGACTGAATCAACTGATAGAATCAACAAAATCCTATCGGGTCTTGTGCAATGCAATGATTATTCCTCTGAAGAAGAGCTCGGCTGTGGGATACGGGCGACTCTTCTCAGGTGTTTCAAGTCGTATTGCTCAGTGTCAGGATGGTAAGCAATACATTCCTAATTATATTTCATGCTGACCTAAACGGAGCTTTTAAGAAACGACTATTTCTAAAAACAAAACCGATTCCTTGCTCCCAAAAAAATATTTTCATCGATAACCTTAGGGTGAATTTCGATAGATTGGCAACAATGTGTGTTTTTTGCCGTTTTTTCACCAAGTTCGTCACGATCATTTATGAAACTGAATTGGGTATCACAATACCTACATGAATAGTTAAGTGTATTGTTCGAACGATACTAATCAATACCATTTGGATACCTAGTGAAGGTGGATGCGATAATCCTATAAGGATTCCACTTATCAATGTATTTTTATAATTTTGTTTACCTCAGAAATCTTTACAGCTTTTACTTCCCTAAAGTTTCCTTGAAGGGTCGTAGATTTATATTTCTTTCAGGGAAGTAACCTAAGAACTGGGGAAACGTGGAACGTAGTGAAGTTTTCCGCAAACCACTAGTTGTTGTGGAAATGAGCCGTAATGAGGATTAGGGGTAGTAACGGCGGTAATGGCGGTAAGGACGGTAAGGGCGGTGCGGAAAAGGTTTCCCGTGTACGGCGCCGCATAAAACAAACGGATTACTGAGGGGTGGCCGGAATTATCGCGAAATATGCTACAAAAATCTGTACCATTACTGGTGGGAATGTCTTAACAAATGTCTGAGGAAACTGTATTTTTATTATTATGGAAGAAGAGAACGAGGGAGAGACTTTGAAGGATTATCACTATCATTTACGACTTACGAGTCCAATAAGACTACAATATCTAAAACTATTTATCTTACGAGAAAAACATTAAACCCAAAAAGTTATAATAGCGAGTACAACTCGCCTACGCAGTTTACTCATTCGAGCTACAAGCAAAGAAGGGTACTTTAAGGGTAACTTGCGTTGCTGAGAACCACCCGCTACTTTACACTACTCTATATACCTTCCCAACTCTATGGAACACAGATTAACTAATGCTTCCACGCTGATTTTCATCAACGCATCACAAGTTAAGCTCCAAGTAAAAAGTTAAAATTCTAACTCTAGTTCTCTTAATTATTGTACATGTGGTTCTTCATAAAAGGTCTAAATACAGTTTCCCCTCAGGGCCGGCTTCAGGGACCCTTCAGTCGACCACTTACCATAAGGTGGCCCGTCAGCTTTATGGTCAGCTTTTCAGGCTGTATAAAAATGGTTGTCTGTAAAGTCGGTTTACGGACGGTAGTTTAACGTGACAACGTCATGAAAAAGCTCTGCTCCGCCCCTCTCCGCTCCACCCCGCTCCGCTCCGCCCCGCCCCGCTCCACTCAATTACGATCGCCTACGGCATCGGCTACGATACGCCGATTGTGCTTCTCTCTCGCTTTTGCCTCTCTCTCGCTCGCGGAACGCTACATTTTTTCGTGCGTTCATCAATCAAACCTGGCAGAGTGGTACCTACTCACCTGAGGACCCCACAGCTCATTATCTGCATGCAGACGTACATTCGAGTCAACTGCGATACTACCTATTACAGAAACCGGTACGCTCACTACACCTATATTCAGTATGTTAATATTAATATTTCTTTTCCCACCCCCGAGTCTTTTGAGTGTCGCGAGACCCTAGAATGACCATACGTATATATAATTTAGGATCATTTAATTTTGCACGAGCGAAGGGTGAATTCTTATGGCTGCCGGTAAGTTTTTTTATTTCACCCTTGTGGCTAGGGGCTGCGGCGGATCACGTTGCTAGTAGCTTTCAGATTTGAAAAATAAATGTTCCAGAACTTCCAGATACTCATTTTAGTTATCACAGCACTATGATGCTTCTAGTTTCAGGTTTCAATTAGGCTTTGTCTACGTTTTGAAATAAAATAGTAAAATACCAAGTAGCAATCACGGTTACTGAATTTGAAACTTTTGCTCTATTACTGGTCTGTTTTTGTAGATAACACTCACATTGACAAATCAAACTTCTGTTCACACTTTAAAACACAACACTTATTGATTTGAAGACTTCTTCTATTTTTGCATACGTGATACGGGAGCTACAGGAATGTGTTTAGTTAACAGCGCCACCTGGCGGTTCAGTATAGCTAAGTTAGGATTAGGAAAATGAAATTTGCATGTCTTATGTGGAATGTGAAGGAAATAATATTATGATTAATTAAAGACATTATATATACCCACTTTCGAGCAAATAAATGAATTTGATTTGATTTGAGTTGAAAAAATGTCGTTAGCAAAACTTGTGTACGAAGGAAGTCCGAAGTAGTAAATAGGAAGTAGATACCAGCTGGTGTTAGTATTCCCTGAAACGGTCATAATATTTCGGACATCTGAACTTAACTACTGTTTAACTAAACTAATTTCAAATTGAGTCAAAAATATTTACATCTGGTAGAGCTGGTAGCCCTCGCTCGCCCTGTAGTTTCTCCAAGCCCATGGAGGGTCCCTTTTCCCAATAGAGTCCCTTTAACTGTCATTTACGCGAAGACCCGAGAATATAGCACTATTTGCAGAATAAAATGTCGGGTCGTGAACGGCGAGGAATTTTACGATGTAGGTAAGTACTATCGCCTTTTTTATTGCAACGGAATTATTACGGAGTTCTATAACTATAACCGAATGAAACTAGTATCCGTGACTCATGGTGTTATAAAGGGAATTAAACTGCTGTTGTGTAAGTTGCAAAATTTAATTTAGTTAAACCCACGTGAAAAAGTGGCGACAAAATCGCCTTTGGTTTCGGATATAAGGTTTAAGATTCTTTATTTCTCAGATTTACAATCGCTTATTGAGAAATCAAATAAATAAATAAATAAATAACGCTCCACACTCATAGCCCCACTAGGATTCCCTGTGTCGTGGGCGCCATGGACAACACACTAGACAAGGACATTCACACCCAGACCAAGAACAGAAATTCTCAAACTCATCATTCAAATTTCCGCCTCGTTGGGAATCGAACCCAGGACCCTTGGTGCGGCGATCCGGCATGGTAACCATTGCGCCACACGGATCGTCAAATCAAAATGACACTTATACATACATATTTCATTAAGTAAATGAAGTTCGATGAGCAAAATACTACAATTAAAATTACATTTTTTAACCGACTTCAAAAAAGAAGGAGGTTCTTAATTCGAATGTAAGTGTACCGATTTTGATGATTCTTTTTATACTCGTTGGTGCTTGTTATGGCGTCCCATTTCAATTTGAGCGAGATCTGACGAAATAGTTTTTGAGTTATCCCTAATTTTGAAATCGGTTAATTTTTTTAGAATTATGTTTTTGATTACTTAATTTTGTCAACCTAAATTTTACTAGCCGCATGCACGTTTAAATTCTTTACATTTTTTAATACCTTTTTATAATAAGCCGGAGTGCCTTTGGTACCATTTGTCGATAATAAAAACAAGCGGGGGTTGAAAGGGGCGTTTACCCTGTGGTAGAAAGCTTTCCATATCAAAGACGTGGCTTTGAATGCGCGTTTGAGAGCCACTCGGTCGCGCTAACGTCGTGCGCCGTACACCCGCGGCCGACAATATTGCTCTAGGCTGTAAACATACCTAAACAATGAAATGGCTAAAATAAATAATATTAAATGCGAGATGTGGGTTAGCATGCTTCTCACAACTTTGAAAATATCCGGGTGGCTTTACGCGATGCTTACAAAATCGATTTACTTGTGAAAAATTTCAAATGTCACCACAGGTTGTTCAGGTTATATTCAGTCCACCGGAAAATATTTTGTTTTTATCGGCTTGCAACACGTTAAAATACTCCCAATACGTAACAATATTCCCAAAGCAATTTTTTTCTAAAATTCTGATTTTAAAATTGAATCAAACCCGGCAGCGTGGAGCGGCGGTAATGAAATTGGCATCTGCACCGCGTCCATTTCCATTTTCAGCCGAGAGCACTTTTAATTGATATTGACGCACCGAGCTTTGTATATTGCTGCAAGGGCTTGTTCACATTAGCTATATTTTAATATTTAGGTTAATTCAACATTATCGCAAACTGCTTGTGTATCTTTAGATGCCCATGGAAACAACTTCAACTAATCACTCTTTGACACAATTTTACTAACTAAGAGCAATAATCTATTTTATTTGTAGTTTGTCTGGCTTAAATAGTAAAAATGGTACTTATTTATCTTTTTGAATGTTTCACTTGAAGTACTAATAAATAAGATAAAATGATTGCACCAGCACTCCGGAGCCTGTTCATATGTAGTATAAATCGGATGATTCCCGATAGGTTTCAGTAAAGCAGCAATTCCATTATTATATTTAAATTGTGGTCTATCAGCGATACATATTCGATATAAATTCGTCTTTTGGTTGAATAATATGCACACATAAACGTCGTAGATATCACAACATCGCGTTAATCAGAACGCAGCTCTTATCCTTAACTGCATCAAACGCAACTTTGTAACTTTATGACGCTGAAGTGCAAAGGTCGTAAAGCATAAAGTGATAAATTTATGGAGCAATTCTAAATTGATCATCCAGCTCCTGTTACGTCATCGCAGATTAAATACACTTGGGTTATTTATTCGAACGATAGAATGTCGGTACGGATAACATAAACCAATAATGTGTTAAGTTAACTTCGCAACAAAGACATGCTTGGATCTATGTTTCGTTGATAGGCAGTCGTTGCGTACAGTGAATCAATTTGTTACGTGATAAAAGTATGTAGTTAAAGATTACCGCCTATTGCCAGACTATCGCTGCAGTTCAACCTCAATTCTTTCTTATATATGACGACCCTGTAGCCTAGTTGGTAGCGACCCTGCCTCTGAAACGAGTGGTCCCGGGTTCGATTCCCGGCCGGGGCAGATATTTATGTGACAGATAAATATTTGTACTTGGGTCATGGGTGAGATTGTGATGTGTTATATATTGTGTCATCCATGCCGCAGGTGCATGTAACACAGGTAAAAACCTACTGCGGGGGTGTGAGTGTGTTGTGTTAGCGTTTTTATATATGATGTCGACCATGAAGCTATTAAAGAGAGGAGACGTTGTATGTAGATTTTCTTATGCAAGAACGCGTGACACTTTGCGGGGCGAGGGCACCCCCTCCAACCCACCAAATCCCGCCCACTTCTTTATTTTCCATCTATCGATCAATAGCAAAACTACTCGCTTCGTTCTATATCGATTTTATTACGTAGTTTAACTATCTCACACTAGATGTCAATAAATGTAGGATGTAACAGGGACGTACTCAGAATATTCATACCACCTCATTGGACATAATTTAGACAAGTGAAAAAATTCTCAAAAATAGGTTATAATATGATGAAATTACAAGGAAAACTATCATGGCTACGAGTATGTTAGCATAAGTAGTTAATGAGCAATAGTCGATGAACTTACTACTTTGGAACCCTACATTGGGTGGGGCCTGACACGCACCTGCCCGGTTTTCTTATTTTTAAATGGCTTACGTCCCAACTCAGAGTCACTTACTTATCGCTCCTTAGTATAGAATCACCACACAAATTATGTACTAAGGAGCGATTTAAGTAACCGTTAGTGACTCTGAGTTGGGGCGTTAGTTTGTTTAAGACTTATAAAGATTGTATACAATGTTAAACTTAAAAAAAAAACTGATTTTACCTACTCCCGTTCACGTAATTAAATAAATTATACTCTGTTCATTATGGCATAATTCTTTTGACAGCGGTCATCGAGATCACGGGCATAAAGTTTCATATTTTTTTACATAGAAATGCACGCACGTCAATAGTATACTTTATTGGTTGTAGCAATCAATAATGATATCCCTAACGTCATCGTAACCAAATGTATCAATTTTGTGATTATAATAAAATTTTTAACCGACTTCAAAAAAAGGAGGAGGTTCTCAATTCGACTGTTTTTTTTTATGTTTGTTACCTCAGAACTTTGGATTGGGCGAACCGATTTTGATGATTGTTTTTTTAATCGAAAGCTGGTGTCATGTGGTCCCACATATATTTTATTGAGATCTGACAATGGCATCCATGAGAAAACCACATAAGTCGTAAATTTGTGTTAAGATGTGCGCGACAAATTGACGAATAACTCAATATCACGCCAACCGATTTTGATGATTCTTTTTTTAATCGAAAGCAGGTGTTTGTCATGTGGTCCCACATAAATTTGAAAGAAATCTGAAAAGTACTTTTTGAGACTTTGAAGTCGGTTATTTTTTGTTAGTAAAATTTAGATTATATAAAATTAAACCTTTTGTACCTTGCCTTATATAGATACTATGCCCATTTCCCATCACAAGACAAAAAGAATCAAGCTATAATGAACAGAGTATAGGCAGTACTTTAATTCAATGGGACACTCGGTAAAATAATTGGATTCTAATTACGGCCCTGTGTTTTTGTTATGTTTGTTTGTTGTAAATAGTTGACGATAGATGGCGGCCTGTTTACAAAATGACTATAAAAACTAGAAAAATAATATTTTGGCGGTGAAAAACTCTATAGGAATGAATGTAGGACAAATTTCAGTACGTATGATTATCAATATAATACTAATACTTAGCTCTACGCACCTATATATTTTTAGTTCTCTTGACACAAAGTGTCGCCATCTAATGTCGAGTAGAATTTTATTTGGCGAGATCGGCGTTAGTGATTTTTCTAGAACTATTCTGCCTATTCTTATAAATTATGAATCAAATTACTTAAAAATGAAATGAAATGCCATCCATAGCATCAGAACGTCTATCCGAGTAGTTTTTACACGATAAAACACAGCACTTCATCCTTTTCTTTGAAAATGTGAAGCTGTGCACAGGACGGGAGCCGACAGTAGACTGACTTAAGGCCACGCCTACTGTGATGACGTCAGGACCCAGTTGAGTCACAGTGCACAGTTGCTTAGGCCGTCTCCTCTCTTTAATAGCTTCATGATGTCGACTATGAAAATTTACTGCCACTGAGGAGTTGAGGACGAAAATGAAGCTATGAAGCTCTCAAGCTCACATAAGCCACTCTGCTCTTATCACCTTGCACATATTATACTTAGTAAAGTACAGTGTCTTCAATTTATTTGTATCATATATGATTATCTTTTTTTGGACTCGTATGTCCTTTTTTTTCAGGTCATTAATTAATTATTAGTCATTAGTAAATTAAATCTACTATTAAAGCTTTAAATTTATTATGAAAATATGAGTTGTATATTGTACCTACAATTTCACTTGTCATTGATTATATTCTTGTTGCATTTTATGTATATGTTACCGGCAAAACCCGATTTCAGGTTAAACTAGTTTGGCCTAGGCCAAACTAGTTTATCCTACTCGTATCAGGTCAAACTAGTTTGGCCTAGTCCAAACTAGTTGGGCCTAGGCCAGACTAGTTTGTCCCGACACGATTAGGCAAAACTAGTTTCTCGTCAGTCTAAAACTGATTAGAACCGAATTGTTACGGATTTATTTTTATTCGACAAATCTTTGTGCTTAAAACGGGATTCTGCCTTCTCGCCGAAAATTGTTTGGCCGATTATCACTTGCCAACCAACGGTTCGCCTATTTTTCGCTTTGACAACTAACGATTGTCAAATTTTTGTATGACAACGTTTCATTTGGTAGAATTATTGGAGTTGATTATTATGATGACACAACACGTTCAGAGCACTTATCATTTGTCAAATCCTTCACTAGGCCAGACAACTTTTAGACGAATAACGTTTCGTCTGTGTAACAGTTCCCTGTTCCTACATTTATATTATGATAAAAATAAACTAATTTTGACATGCAATTTTTATTTAAGAATTACAAAAAAAACCTTAACACATTAAATTCGTAGCAATGCACATTAATAATTTTTCCTCTGAATATAAAAATTTGTGTTCAAAAGAGTTCTGTTGATTCTTTCTTCTTTGTCCAAGTACTTTTTTTGCTTGGGTTCTGGTGGGGCACCTGTTAATATATTTTATATTTCCCCCTCGTTGGTAATGGTTTCCTTTATTAATTGTTTTATCAATTTTTCAAAATTGGTGAAAGAACCGACTTAATCAACCCCGACTCCACGTGGTACTAGTCTGCCCTACCCCTAGAGTGAATGTAAACCCCGGAGGCGCGGAGGGAGAGCAGCCACCGCCCGCTGTAACAAATTGCAGGCACCATGTGAGCCGAAGCTGCGAAGGCGAGCATGGAGTGCCTGCAGTTTATTACGCAAGGGCGGAGGGGCTGCATTTCCCGGAGCGCCGGAGACGTTTGGAAGCCTGTTTGTGTATTAAAAACCCCTGAATTCTCCCTAAAAGTGCATACAATGCAACTTTGTAATTATAATGATTTGTCATTTTCTTTATAAAATTGGTCCGAAACCTTACTTAATACATCATTTTGGTAAACAATATGCAACTAAATGAATATTACTCTAACTGACGACTAGACTGACGAGAAATTAGTTTTGCCTAATCGTGTCGGGACAAACTAGTCTGGCCTAGGCCCAACTAGTTTAGACTAGGCCAAACTGGTTTGACCTGACACGAGTAGGATAAACTAGTTTGGCCTAGGCCAAACTAGTTTGACCTGAAATCGGGTTTTGCCGGTAACATATCTACCATGTCTGAATGAAATTACTGCAAGTGGCTGAAATAGGCTGACTCAATTTCTGCCCGCCTTTGGCATATTTTACATCATTTTCTACATAATTATAGTATCCTTGGAGTACGAGTATAGTTATTGTGTCCCGCGGTGTAAGGCGCGGCGACCGCGACCGAGACGCGTCAAACAGCGCAGTTTTACGTTTTCTCAATACAACAATAACTTGGGACAGTTTGAGCTTGAACGATACCTTGAGCGGGTTCTTTTGTTTACTTTTATTTGTGACTAGCAGCTCTTTATAGTTGCGTGTTAACGAACTAACAGTAACGTATCTATCTACACTCCGATGACTGTTAGATATACCTGCTCTCAGTCACTGAAGGACATCTCTTCATAATGGACGTATTAGCCTAAGATATAGTGCGGAGTAATATGAGGTATTTTCTACATCGTGGAAGTATGCATGTAGGATTAAACCAATCTTCAGTAATTAATAAGCAAGTTAAGCAACTGACTATAACTGGATTGGCTGCCATTCTTGATGAGATGCGAGTTATACCCAAAAATAAAAATATATTTTTTCGACTGAATAGTTGCTATTGGCCCTGTCGGTGTTTACAGCTTCAGGCGGCTGCCAGTGAGCTTAGAAACTTACCACACAAGAGCGCTAGCTGTTAGTTTATGCAGAGAAGTGACAAAGTGCGTACAGTGTACGCTGGCCGGTTGGAATCGTGGTGTGTGTGTGTGTGTGTGTGTGTGACACAGTAACGGGTGGATTATTTGATCCTAGTAATACCGTAACTGAGTAAAACATCTCCGTAATGTATGCGGCGGCACGCGCCCGCCGCGCCCCGCCCGGGTGAGTGTCACTGCTACAGGAACACCGCACTCCTTTAATATCTTCACTATCCTTCATTATATACTACGTGCGTGACTCTTCTTTACTCTATATACATTTATTTTATTTATAGGTTTCAACTGACTTTATTCACATACAAGCATTTTCTGTAACTAGCTATAGTACGGATGACGTATCTTGGCGAGTCTGAACTTCGCGCAGAAGGCTGCGCAGTAACACAATTCGGCAATGCTCGGTACGCGGTGTATTATGTCTCAGTCACACGTAAGCATGTTCGTGTCGCTATCTCTGTCTTACATGCGCTAAAGTTCGCAGAGCCTATGTTCAGACGCGCCAAGATACGTCTGCCGTATTGTGTAACTATCTAGCTTCTTTTTTTAAAATTTGTTCGCTTGTAGCTTAGTTTTATATTAGGGATAGGCAACTCGGAAGAAACATTTCCCATTCCGTGGGATTTTAACTCGTTTGTTTAGATTGTCTAGAAGTTTTTGAGTTTCCTTAAACAAGATGTGTTCATATTACATGTGGCATCGCTATATTGCTTCATTGGTCGTAATAACCTGCAGTCAATTAGACGTAGGCCATTGTTGGCCTCTCGTTCCCTGCGGTACTCGCGGTAGGGCCAGCGGATGTAAGTAACTTTAATAAAAACCGAGCGTCCGTCGGTATGGCGATACGTTCACATGCGTATATATCATACCCTGTCACCGTCCGCGTCATACCAGCGGCATACCGTCGCGGTCGCACCGTGCACTGGCAAGATTCGGCGTTAGTGATGTGTAGCGACACTGTTGTCATCGATAAAACACTTTGGTCCGAGAACAAAATGTCGTTGGTGACTTTTCACCTGATTTCTTCGTCAACGTATCTTACAGAAGGGCTATGCAATTTTTCCCAGTCCTTTTTATGATTTTTTTTACTTTTGAACAGCTATTATTGTTAATTAGTTTTTTGCGGTAACTAGTGTTCTGAAAGTCCATTCTATCATAAGAGTTAAAATTTTCAGCTGAAAAATTAAGTTTAACCAAAACTGTATATGTTTTTGAACCTGCTGTGCTAATCTGGCCAAAAAGTTAATAGAATGTATATTTACTTACGGGCTGGCATAGCCTTATTTTCCTAACCGATTGTGAATTTTTATGTCATGCTTCATATGACAGTGGATTACCCAAAGACACTAAACTTGATAGTAAATTCATTGCGCGGCACTTACCTCTTATCATCCTATACTTGTACGACTTCTTCAAGAATGGTAATACTATTTGTAGAGCAACTGACATTTCTTTCTGAGCGTCTTGCCGCCCGGCGCCCGGGCGCACCGTGCGCAGCGCCTGCGGCCATTCGTTCCGGAGGGTGGCAGTGGCGGCAGCGTGGAGCAAATTGGGGCGCTATGAATAAGAAATATAGCCGACTGGCTCGGAAGACAATCTATCCATATACATTATGTATTACTACCTCCGCTGCGACTTCGTCCGTGCTAAATTTCTCATTGGCACCAGAAACCGAAACGAACATGATATCAATTTAAATTATAATTAACCATTAAAACCATCGATGAAAGAAAACCACAATCGCAGCTGTCAAACCGAATCAATGGGAGAATGGGAGACCACAAAGTACCTAGTAGGTACAAGTATTTACACTAACGTAGTGTTTAAGTACTCTGTGCTTACACTACGCTTGGAAGCCATTTATTACTGCAGCACAGATGGGTGAACATCAGGAATGTGTATTTTTTTAAATTTTAAATAAAAAAAAATTGAAAAAAATGCACATTCCTGATATTCACCCAGATAATACATACCTTGTTATGTAAGATATTTTTTTCACTCTTATTTTTTTTTATCATTCCATTCTCGACTCATCAATAATTTGAATAACAAATAATTTGAAACATGTAATAAAATTTGTAATTGCATGTTACTTTCACAATCAGTAGTATTGCAGTTTAACGTAATCTGTACTTAATATTGCTCACATAAAAGAGGAAAAATGTTTTAAAAGTAAAATAACAATTGCTTGTGACCGGCTTAATGAAGATTCTCGTTTAGTTTAGAAATGTGACAAAAAGTTACTGAAACTCTATGATTCCAATTCATGTTGTACGTTAGTTGTAAGTCAGGTCGATTGGGTTAAAAAACCTGTAAAGTTGGTCGGACCTACTTGGGTTGAGCGCTTCTGTACTTCATTGAGTAGTTACTATAAGTCGTCCGTTTCATGTCATCGATACATGGACCCTATTAAGCTCCATCGAGGATCTTCGGTTGACAAAAGTTTTTCTGACACTCGGTTGGTCAAGAGCTTCATCTCCAAATGCTATCGGAATGCATCTTATATTAGGCCCGTAATGAATGGAGGACACAGTTACGTAAAAAACTTTTTTACTTTGTGAAAACGTTGAATACGTAGCGAAATGGCAGACACTCGTAAGACACAGCGACTGAGCGACCCTCAAACATTTCGCTCAAATGGCACAAGCAGCCGCCGCGGGGCGTTGTTCTTGCCAGCGTGAGGGTGGAGAGTGGGGCGGATTAGGGACAATGGATTAAAAAGGAAGATTACTACACATAAACACTTCCTACAAGCATTCTTATAAACCACTTTACTTATCTCTGGAACAACTGTAATTTAGTGCTGTTATGTTTAAGAAAATCACGAGTTTAATGGCTTAAATGTTTCATAAATAGAATTACATAATGTAAGTTTAGTAATAAGAAAAGGGCCTCGAAATAAACATCTAGTTTCGATAACGTTAGAATAACTCAGACCAACTCGGCTACGATCGTAATGTAGCAAGCTAGCATGCCACCGAAACCCTCCGATTCGTTCTTGGACAGTGAATCCTCGATGATCCCTTTGGTGTAACTTTTTTGGGCCTGGACATCAGCAACACCAAAGGCATCACTGATGCTATGCCGGCCGAGAAAGAAAGAAGAAAAAGAAAGAAAGAAGACAGCCCGCAACCGGAACCCGAGTCGTTTGGCAGCTGACTCAAGCAAAAGGGTGGTAGCTGTCCAGGCGGACCTAATACACCCATTCGGCGTGGGTTTGGGGTTATTATTCTAAGCCGTCTTACGGTTAGGTACTCATGTTGGTTGGAGACGCCGTGGCGGTGACCGTTTACCCTTAGATGGCTAATCTGTTCGCCTGTTAGTGACTTGCTGTAGATTATAACTTGGTTAAAATCGTCTAGTACTGTTGACTTCGAAGTTTATCTCCTTCACAATGGTCCAACTTTGACATTTATAAGCGTAGCTCCCGGATTAAGTTTACCGCGGAGTAAAAAATATAAAGAATGATTTAATTGGTCTGTCCGCGGGGTACTTGCGAGTTCGTCGATCCGCGGTCGCGGTAAGCTCTTAAGCTAGATTTATTCGTCTCGCTTCTGTGGTACAATGTTTTGCGCTGAGCTAAGACAGCGTTTGTAAGTTTTACAAATCCTCTCTAGATACAAGACAGTAAGAGTGAGGAAAGCTGCAATCTATGTACCACAAGACAGTAGGTACCTTCCTCCCATATTTTTTTCACCTTGCTCAGCAGTTGTTGTCACAAAAACGACTTAACTTGGACTTAAATAAACTTAAATATGACAAATGTCCATACTCAGAGTCACTAACGGTTACTTAAATCGCTCCCTAGTACAGAATTTGTATGGTACTTAATTATTTACTAAGTAGCGATTAAAGTAACCGTTAGTGACTCTGAGTTGGGGCGTCAGTGATTAACGTATCTGAAGTAAAAATTTCCATTTGATTTCAATAGAAGAACATACAAACACAACAAACCGTACATTCTTTACAAGCGGACAAATACGTTCGTCGCTTCACAATATCTCCAAAACATATAAATCATTGCATTAGTCTAGTAACAGTAGCACAATACGGCCAATTTATACCCCGGACGCTAGATGTCGCTAAAACCGGCTCGGTAAGCGCGGGCACGTCCTGTCGATAAAAAAGCATCGACATGATCCCGTCACTAGCGCCACGGGCACGTAGACTCCAGCCGTAGTCTTTGTGGGTCAGTTAATCTGGCCATAATAGAGCAGCGCGCGCTGGACGTCCGGTAAGAATGTCCTTTGACCGAAACGTACGTACTGGACGTAATGGATCGCCCCGTCAGTCATTTGAATGGATGTCGTCGCTTTCTTTAACAGTCCCGGTAAATGACTCACGGTCAGTCGACTGACTGCCCGCCCGCTCTCCCACGATCGGCATTCTAGTTGTTGTCAATCGGTTATTCACCGAGACGATTATCAGGGAATTTCTTAGAAGCGGTAGGGTTGTGTGTGGACTTTGGAAAACTTAAATGCATAGGGTTGACCCCTACGACAAAAACTGCACTGAAAAAATTGGTTGTCTGTAATGGATACGGACGGAGATTTAACGTGACAACGTCTGTTCGTGGTATAAGTTTAATTCACACTTTTGTTTACAAACCTTTTAAGTAAAATGATAAGTTCACTAATTAGTCTATTCAACTCCGACGCCAGAAACGCTCACGTAGAAGAGAGACGCAAGGCGCGCGCCGGTCGAGCGAGCCTCTCTCTTTAATGTAACGTTCTGGCAAATCTTACTTGGTCGTTACACAGTTTTCGTGAATGACACCCGAGTCAACCAATTTATAGACGTTGTCACGTCAAAAACTTCATTATTATTTAGTTCTTAAGATGTTACAAAACTTGAAATGCTAAGAACTTAATCAATGCCTTATTCTAGTACCTTAGAGTAATCTAGCGTTCAGCGTACTTAGCATAACGATAGAGTTGCCAACACAAAAAGCAGTGTTACCGGGTTTAGCACGAGTTACCTGACACCATGGACACTGGGCACTATGGACAGCCCTGATGGGGGAAGCATCCTAGTAAGGGAAATTATGTTAGAAGAAAAGAGTTGGGGCGGCGGGGTAGGCGCATTGTGAACAAATAATATATTTTTTATACTTCATAACAATGGCTGGTAATACTAAATATTATTAAGGATAAGTAGATACCACATATGGAAGTTTTCAATAAGAAACACGAGCTTTCACATGAAGTGAGCCCCATCACTATTGGACAAGCGGCCCAAGATTCATACAAAAGTATACCTTTAGCCTTATTAGATTAGATAATTCAATATGCAATGCAGGTATTTATTCACAATTCGCCTGAATTAACAAAGAAATTAACCAACGACAATTGAGAAACGGGGTTGTAATCGGGGGTTGTAACAGGAAGAACCCATAGTGCAAAGCGAATAGGTTTTTGGGGTTTAAGCACTGGGTTATAATGAAAAGCACCAGGGACCAAATTAATGACGATAAACCCGATTCAAGAAAGTAAATTCAGTTATTGCGTTTATAACGGAGGCGATTATCGACCCAACATACAACAGTACCTCACTTACGATTTATATTATACCTAATTGAATTACTCCCTAGTTACTACTTCAGCAATTATGTTTCCAAATGATTAGTAATTCTTTTACAAATTCCAATAGATTTGTGATAAAAGAACTGTTTTATGAAAATACTGTCATTGCTTGAATATTCTTGAGTTCAAATATTTCTGAAGAGGCAACCCTCACCGATCCTTTCAGATTCCAACAGAGGATTATACATAACATACATTAAAACGAATACTATATGTATAGTATTCGTTACAGTATTAAAAATACTAGTTCTGTACAAATTGATTTAAATTGCTTCTGTAAGTACGTTAAATTACTAAGTTACTTACGTACAAGAAAATCAAATCTATTTTCATTATAGAATATAATAGAATATTTATTTATTCACTTTCACAAATTAATACAAATGGCTTAGTAGATAGTACTCTCTATGTGTTCTTATGTTTCCTTTTAATTAGGTTGCCTGGATCGCTACGAAACGATAAGGCCGCCTGTTGTTTTATACTTCTTATTTATTCTGTTCTCCTTGTATGATTGTTTATTCTGTGGTGTGCTAACAATAAAGAGTTATCTATCTATCTATCTATCTACACATATGAAAAAAGTGGTTTGTGAAAGCCTGGTAGGTTGATCATTGCTACTGCTCTATCGTCTATTGATGATGGGTCGACATTCACTTTCATTATAAACGCAACCTTACTGATTTAATTTTTGAATTTTTTCAGCTGAAAATGGGAACTTTGCTGAATTTATGTCAGACAACTTTACTACATTGATATTATTCAACCACCATCTCTTTATCATTAAGTTCCGTATACGTATAAGATTTGTTTTATTGTTGATACAACTACGAGTATGTATGTAAATGAAGTTATTCATCGCTATCAATTTTTGGAACTTCTTTCATAGCATTTGTACTTTATAAATTATAATGTTTTAATCTCCAATAAAGAGCTTTTGTCATTTTTCTCAGAATGATGGATTATCTTGACATCTAAATTAACTACGGGTTTAATCAGGTGCTATTAAAATAGTACCGGCTGTTTCGAAAATGTTATTAAAGTAGCTATATTAAATTTTAACTTTAAAAAAACAATGTACGCGTTATAATCTGTCCACAAAACCCAGCAAGTCCCCACGCCCGCTGTGCTAGCCCCCGACTGACTACTCACAGCCGCTGAAGGCGCCTCAGTCTCACAAACAGCCCGTCGGCTAAGTGCGCCAGGCGGTTATTGCTCAGTTTCCTGCAAGAAACAACCAACCACATCATTGCGACCCCCGGTTTATTCCGCCTGCTGGTAATTACAGATCCACGGTTTTTGTTTCCGGTGCCTTGCCAATAAATACCTTTTTGATAGGCCCTCTGTAAAATCCTAATAATATATTGACATAAACTTAATTACATCTTTATTTGGAATACTGAATTTGGTAAATAGAGACGAAAGGTTTTAAAACTTCCAGAATTTCACGCTTTAAGGGGTAAAACAAGGGGACATCTGAAAAAATCCTGGAAAATCAGAAAACATAATATTTTGGACGCCTGAACAAAGTCATTGCGTTCCAAAAATTTGAATCGTGGCGCTCTCATTGGTCGTTCGCAGTACTGACGTGTACAATAGATGGCGCTGCTTATTTAATCAACCGCTCGACTGAAACTTGTAGAGAGGTGTTTATTATCTTTAAACTAAGTTAGTACAGTGTGACTGACTGTTGTACTTACAGTCGTTCCAGAGCACCTAACTCGACGAAGGCGTCGCGTTCGATCGTGTGGATCTGGTTTTCCGAGAGCTGCCTGTAAACAAAAGGAAATGTATTAATTTAATCAAATTACTCTGATTAATCAGGCAATGTTAAATTCTGACTGTCTTGTGATCAAATACTCACAAAATTTTCAGATCCTTCAAATTCTGGAAGTCGCTTTGGAAGATGATGCTGATATTGTTGCCTTGCAGGTCTCTGGAACAAATGAAAATATTTATAAAGCAACGCGCCAGTTTGTAGCGTCTTAATAGTACCCGGAGCTCTCCCAGCTCCCTTTAAGAGCCTAGAATGAACCCGATAAGTATTGTTATTAACGGTTCTTTATATTCGGACCAAACTGAAAATCATCATCTACGGCTCATTTTAGGTTTTTTAATAGTATGCAAAGTGTGCCAATTCGAATTTCACCAACGTGGTGGACAATGCCTGCGTCCTGAGTCCAGCGGCGGGACATACCTTCGTGATGATAATTAAAACCCGTTTAAAATTGTCACAGTGATCACCGATGGTACTTCTGAGATATTCTATAAGAAAAACAATCAATTACGAAAGAGATATAAAGACGATCCCTGAGAGACCATTCGCCTGATCGAACATTCCAGTTTATCAAAGATTCCAGTCGCATTGACGTTTAAATACTCGAATCTGAACTGTTCCGTTACAGGGTAATGTCCCAAATGAGGGAACGGCTGTGTTAAGTTGATTTCCTTTCTCAGCGGTATACTATCGGATCGCCAAGGAAGTCGTATTGCGCGGCTTCACCATCACTGTTAAGGACAAGATTTAACAGTTTAACGTGAGAAAAACATACGATGATATGCCTAATTGTTAAAGTTATGCCTAATTTTTAACGCGAAATAATTTCCAATTTGTCATGACGCGAACATTGTTTTATACCTGATGGGTATACCGTATAGTATTAGTTAATAGCGATATCCACGTGGTGACGTTGTTACGTGGCTAGGGGGCTAGGTGGCTGGCTGGTGAGGGGATCACGGAACCAGAGCGCCGCGCCGTTCTACTTAGCGGATAATTGAATCTGTTCAACGACTCCGAGTGCCAACTAAGTGGCAACTCGCGCTCGCGGCTCGCGAGGAGTGCCACGTGCCGGAGCCACACCATTAGGAGCACCCGCAGCCTACATTGTTACTTATTTAATTACGATAAGAATGTGGTAAATGTGTTCCACTGGATGTATGGAAGTTACAGCAAGTTTTGCTCCAGAAAATGAAATATTTAAGAACTCTTTTAAATGGTGATTGGTCAGTCGATGTCATTTTACCATTATCCAAATGTTACCATGATCTAAGAAAACCGTTTTCCAGCTACATGGTTTCGATTTTACGACGACGATGAATTTTCCATGTAACCAATTATAAACATTTATCATTTTATTGACAGTATTTCAGTAAGTCGTGTTCTTGATACTATCTTCAAATTCAATATTAATATCTCATCTTCAAATACAAGACAAACATTTAATATATATGTTACCGGATATCTGTATAATTCAGCATTCTATACAATACCTAGGCAATGTATAGAATATCTAAAACGTTCAGGTAACGTTTTGAATATTATTTATTTCATACTTAGCCCAGGCATTCTATACAATACTCCATGCGTAGTTGGTAATGTGTGTAAAAGACGGTTCTCTAAGCTGCCTTTTCGCCGAAAATTTTTTGGCCGATTATCACTTGCCAACTAACGTTTCGCAGAATTTTATTTCGCCGAATAATCATTTGCCAACTTATCACATTTTTTTTTTAATTTCCCAACCTAACAGTTGCCAACTGTACGTTTGGTCTGCCTTTTATAATGACACTTTTCAAAAGGCCAACTTTCAAGTAGCGAATGTTTCAGTTAGAGTAATATTCATTTGGTTGTATATTGTTTATAAACCTAGGTTTGTAAATTTGCGGTTCTTGTTATCTTTATTTATTTATTTATTTATTTATTTATTTATTTATTTATTATAGGATTACCAACATAAGATACAATTTCATCATTTGCAATACAAGTTATTACTTATCATATTAAATCTTACTGTTCCTACAATTACAGGTAACCACAGCATGCTTTGCAAATAGTCATCTTCCGGTGACATATGCACTTTTAGGGAGAATTTAGGGGTTTTTGATACATAAAAAGGCTTCCAAACATCTCCGGCGCTGCGGGAAGTGCAGCCCCTCCGCCCTTGCGTAACAAACTGCAGGCACTCCATGCTCGCCTACGCAGCTTCGGCTTTTTGGTCGCCTGCGGCGACCACCCTCAGCCGCTTCGGCTCACATGGTGCCTGCAGTTTGTTACAGCGGGCGGGGGCTGCTCTCCCTCCGCGCCTCCGGGGTTTACATTCACTCTAGGGGTAGGGCACACTAGTACCACGTGGGGTCGGGGTTGACTAAGTCGGTTCTGTCACCAATTTTGAAAAATCCGAAGCTGCGTAGGCGAGCAGTGTAGTGTAGGAGCCATTAGACTGCATCTCTCCTTACCATCAAGTATGATTTCGGTCAAGCATTAATTTAAAATGTATAAAAAAATATCTATTCATGCAGGTTATAATTTGTTTTGAGTGTGTTTTTAAGTAAATTCTTAATTACAACCTCCATCTAAGTTGACTATACATACCCAAATCTAACTTTATTCATTGCCGGTGGACCTGCAGGTATTCTGTACAGTAGTTGGGAAACGTATACATTACCTAGGCAAACTATGTAATGGTGATAATATTCATATAATTTAATACATTGCCAAAACGACCCAGGTATTATACACATTTCCTAGGAATTGTGTTGAATACCAGCATTATACAGATATCCGGTAACATATACATACATTTCCAAAAATCCCATTTTAACGCATACATATTTTTTTGGTTTACACTGTGTTTACTGTCAACAGTTAACTGACAATTGTTAACGACCGGTCTCAATAACGTACTAACAGATGGAAGACTGTGGATGGGGCTACCATTAGTATGTTATCTGTCATATTTGTCAATTTTTGCGTCTGAAAAATTGACAAATATGACAGATGACATACTAATGGTAGCCCTATCCACAGTGTTCCATCTGTTAGAACATTATTGAGACCGGCCGTAAGTTAACAGCGTTTTATTAAACATGATGATATAGATTGTTGTTGTAAGTCACAGCCAACGTCAGCCTCAGCGTCGTTATGTTATAAGCACATTACGTTTAAAGTAATTCTGATGTTAGTTACTCGTAGGAAATGCTTTGCCGTAAGAGGTCAAATCAAGTGGCTCTCGTTCAATATATTATTATGTTATTGCCTCACTATGCCATACTATAGCTATTACAGATATGTTGTAGTATTACAGTTAAGGGTTTAATTCCGTGGCGGGTGTCTGCGAGAGGGTCGCGAGGTGTCTGAGAGCCATTAGCCGCGTCTTGTCGACATTACTATCAATTACGACGCCCCTTTCATCCCCTCGTGCATATTAAAACGTCGGGTAATATGTCACTAGGTCAAGAGACATTTATAGATCCATGGCGCCGGAATCTGAAGACATTTTATAAGTCAAGATATGATAAATTAAGGAAGTACGAGATCACCTTACATTATAATTATATTTTATACAAAGACAAGAAAGACTTCCTTCTAAGGTATTCCCGAAGCGTTATGACATGGGGTTCTTCAAAACAGGTGTAAAAAGAGTTCTCCTTCAGGGCCGGCCATAGATCTATGGGGCCGGCCTTGCATTGGCGCTTCCTCTGGTATTGCTCATGTCCATAGGCGACGGTGACCACTTACCATCAGGTGGCCCGTATGCTTTTTCGTCTGCCCTTCAGGCTATAAAAAAAGGACAAATCTTTGTCATAGTTTACATCTTACATGAGGGAAGGTTAACGTTGTACTTTGCGTAGGTACTGAGAAACGAAATTAATAAATAAATAATAATAATAAACGCTAACACACTCATACCCCCGCAGTAGGTTATTACCTGTGTCGCGGGTGGCATGGACTACATGTTGACGCGCCTACGAGTTGATGCGATGCAATGTTTGTGATCCTTGCGTTTTCTTCTACCCACGCAAACTTATGATTTTTTATTTGTCGACCCTCGCTTTAATATATTCTGTGTCTCTGTTTTTTCTCACGATAATTAAATGTGTGCTCCCAAAAAACTCTTTTTATTCGAAGCAACAACCAAGTGATTCCTCTAAAGAATCAACATATGGCGACCTACCAGGACAAAATATCTGTACAAATTGAAGGATCGAAGAATTACGAAGAAATTATTAATATTCGATAGTATTCATACGTGAACACGCCCGGCCGGCATATAATCGAAGGAATTTTCCATAGAAGATTATCGAGATTATTCTTTGAAGAGCAAAATTATTCATCGAAGCGACTTCTACAAGTTGATATTTGTTGTTGTTGTCGAATATCGAGAAAAAAAGAAGCTAAATAAAACATAATTATTTTGAAACAAAATTTAACGGCGCGGCGGCGAGCAATAAGGAATTGGAATTGAAATCTATTGCTGGATCAGTGGAGTATCTAAAATTTCACACCGCAGGATTGGATTCCATAAAAGCTAAGTGCCCTTCACTTCCTATACCTATTATATTCCTAAATCTTATTTTTCCGTAGCGACTGTTTGCTAAATAATTATCGTTGATTACGCTAAATTGTCTATTCTAAAGTTATTTATACACCTAAATACAGAGCATCCTTAACTAAATTTTAACTAAATTACATTATTGTTTAACACGTAAGCAGCAATCACACACTTAAGTACCTACCTACCCACTAGCAAATCTTATTATAGTAACTAGATCTCATTGTATAATTATAATACGTAAAATACAGTTACATAATTATTTTTAATCATTATATTTGTTTAAATTTACGCTAAATAGATTCCTTTATTAAAGTTAACTTGCTTTCAAACACATACTTAGTTACTTGTTGTACTTCATACTTACATTAAACAATAATAAGTAATAATTACCGTAGGTAATTAATTAAAGTTCATTAAAGTAAAGCAAATAATACACAAACTATACCTAGGTACATGTAAAATATTGTCATTATTGTGAAAATTAAAGTGTTTATGCCGAACAATTCCAGGGTTTGACTCGCATTGGGTAAAAATTATCAATTGGTAACGTCGGGCGCAAAGAAAGGCGATCAGCTGTTCATAAACCCATTGCTCGAGTCCGCCGGCCTCCCTATACTGCTGCCAGTGGATGCTGCGAGACATAAGGAGCGTGAGAATAAAACTTTTATACCTTTGCCTAACCTTTTTGAGCATTGCCTAAAAATATAAATTTATTTAGAAATTAGTTTATTTAATTAAAATTTACAGTAAGATTAACTTTGTACAATGTCTTTAAAAGCAGATGATTTGAAGAAGTTAATTTGTAAGCGAAGCTCAATAAAGGGTCAAATAACCAAATTTAAAAAATACCTTGTTGAATTAAATGACAAAGTTAGCGATTTGGAACATTTAGATTATGCGGAATTGACTTTAAGGCTTAGTAAATTTGAAATTTTGTCTTCTAAATTTGAAGAGGTGCAAGGTGAGATAGAAATTTTGAATCATGATTCTATTGGTGTGGAAATTGATGAACGTGACGTCATTGAGCGTGACATGATTAAATTAATTGCTATGGCTAATAATTTACTAGAATTAAATAAACAAAATATGGATCATTCTCGAAGGGATTCACATGCTCACTGCAGTCTCAATCATCAAGAAATTGGGATAAAATTGTCAAAAATAGAAATTGCCAAGTTCGATGGTTCTTATTTTAACTGGTTGGACTTCCGTGATACATTTACATCTCTGGTACATGAAAATGAACGCTTGTCTTCAATTCAAAAATTTCACTATTTAATTTCGTATCTCGAGGGTGATTCAGCTAGGGTAATCTCTAATCTTGAAGTGTCCTCAGATAATTATTCAACTGCGTGGAGTCTATTGCTGAAACGGTATGATAATAAGCGGTTATTGGTCAATCATCATTTGAAAGCATTATTTAATATTCAACCTATTTCTCGTGAGTCTGAAAAATCATTACGATTTCTTGTTGATCACGTGACTAAAAATCTAAGAGCTTTGGCTAGTTTAAATCAGCCTACTACTCATTGGGATATTCTTATAATATACATGTTATCATCAAAATTGGATAGCCGTTCTCTTGAGAAGTGGGAAGAGACTCGCGGTGGTCTGTCTGACTTACCTACTTTAGAAATTTTTATGAACTTCTTAACTGATCGCGCGGATGTAATTGAAGCGTTAAATCGTACTCGAGGTGATAATAATGTTAAACCGGTAAATAACTTTAATAATAAATCATATCCTCCCCGTCAAACACCATCCAATAGTTATCCACAAAATCGCTCTAATAATAATTCCTCTCATAATAATAGTTATCAAATAAAAAATTACAATCAATCTAAATCGTTTCAGTCTGATATCAAAACCGCAGGTATTTATCTATGTATAATTTGTAACGCTAATCACAAAATTTATGATTGTCCATCTTTTAAGGCTAAAAATATTCAAGAACGTTTAGCCGATGTTAGTAAATATAAACTATGTATTAATTGTCTGAGGCAGGGCCATCCGCAAAGTGAGTGTCGCATGGGACCTTGTAGGGAGCGTGGCTGCAAGGAGAGACATAACTCGCTGTTACATAACCCAGCTCAAGGTACACAGACAACTTCAAACTTCTCTAAAGAGTGTGAAAGTTCCTCTGTGGTTACTAATGAAGTCATTTTATCTACGGCCATAATCGAGGTTCGTAATCCAAATAACAATCAATATGAACGGGTGCGCGCATTGCTGGATTGCGGCAGCCAATCATCGTTTGTCACAAGATCGCTGCAAAAACGATTAAATTTACAAACGAATCCGATAAATACAATTGAAGTTATAGGTATAGGTAACAATTCAAACAACAAGGTGAGTGAAAGTTGTGTGGCCCAACTAAATTCAATAACCACACAATATTCTGTAACCCTATCATGTTTTATTCTTGATGAGTTGACAGGAAACATTCCAAAGTCTCCGATTCACATCAAGAATCTAAAAATACCACAAACCATAAGGTTAGCGGATCCGAAATTTGACCAGCCTGGCCCAATTGATATACTCATTGGTGCCGATCTTTTCTGGGACATACTTGGATGTGAACAACGTTCGTTAGGTCCCCAAAATCCAAAGCTCCGACTATCTAAATTTGGTTGGTTAATAGCTGGTCCGATTCATTTCACTAAATAACATTCTAAAAATAATATTCAATGCAATCATGCTGTTTTTTCAGATAGTGCCGAAAAGGATAATTTTGACGAAATGTTTACAAAATTTTGGTCACTTGAAGAGCTTCCTCAACAACCTCTTTTAAGTCCAGAGGACAAAAGGTGCGAAAAGCTTTTCAAATCCACTACATTTCGATTAGAATCGGGCAGGTTTTGCGTAGAGTTGCCACTAAAGGACTCCCCTGACTGCCTCGGCGATTCATATCACTTGGCTAAAAGGCGATTTTTATATTTAGAAAAACGGTTTCAAAAAAATTCAGAACTAAAATCAAAATACGTTGATTTTATTCGAGAATATAAAGCGCTTGGGCATCTATCCGAATTAAACGTCACAAAGCCAGAAAATTCATATTTTTTATGTCACCATGCGGTATTTAAAGATTCGAGCGAGTCTACAAAATTGCGTGTCGTATTTAATGGTTCTGAACCCACCTCCTCAGGTTACTCTCTTAATGATATTTTACTAAAAGGTCCGCACATCCAAGACTCTCTTTTCTCCATTTTAGTTCGAGCTCGGCAGTATCAGTATGTGATCACAGGAGATATCGATAAATTTTATCGACAAGTGCATGTTGCAAAGGAAGAACATCGTAACTTGCAACTTATTTTATGGAGAGAAGAGCAGTCATTGCCTCTTAAAACGTTGCAGCTAAATACTCTTACTTATGGCACAGCAAGTGCGAGTTATTTAAGCACGCGTTGCCTGTGGCAGGTGGGCGAAGAATGTAATGATCCGTTAATTAGAAATATAATTCAGCATGATTTTTATGTCGACGACCTTTATACTGGTTGCGATGATGAAAAACAATTGCAATTTATTTTAAATTCTGTTTCAGAAACTTTAAGCTCCGCTTGTCTCAAGCTACGAAAATTCAAAACAAATGTTCCTCATTTACTAAATGAAATGACTTCAGATGAATCTCTTTATCTTAGTGAATCTACTAGTACTCTTGGTCTGGGCTGGGACCCCAGGTGCGATTCGTTTCATTTTCCATTCAAAATTCCATCTATTAATAAGGATATTACCAAGCGTTCTATACTCTCCGATGCATTTAAAATTTTTGATCCTTTAGGTTTGCTCAGTCCTTGTACAATACAACCTAAAATGATGTTACAGCGTCTATGGCAACTAAAAATTGATTGGGATTCTCCTGTTCCAGAAGAAATCAAGCAATTATGGTATGAATTTACTTCAAATCTACCTACTCTTTCTACATTACAAGTTCCTCGTAAAGTTTTATGTAAATCTCCAAAAACACTAGAAATTCACGTTTTTAGTGATGCGTCACAACGCGCCTACGGCGCTTGTGTGTACATGAGGACCATAGAAGCTAAAGGTAATGCTATAACCCGTCTCTTGTGTTCGAAATCGAAGGTTGCTCCTTTGAAGCCAACAACGATCCCTCGGTTGGAACTCTGCGCTGCGTTACTGGCGGCCAAACTATCAAAGAGCGTTGTTGACTCCATCAGATACGTGCCGTCTCGCATCGTTCACTGGTGTGATTCTAGTGTCGTACTTTCGTGGCTCACCAGTGACATTAGTAAATTAAAAACATTTGTAGGTAACAGAATCGCATCAATTCTAGAAATTTCTAATCAATCTTCATGGCGTTATGTACCTACTAATGTAAATCCAGCTGATTTAATTTCCAGAGGCGTAAATGCCACTCAACTTCGCGATTTAGAATTATGGTGGTCTGGACCTAACTATTTATGTCACGACGAATCTGAGTGGCCTACTCTACATCAATCTATCCGAGACTTACCAGAAATTAAGTCGGTGACTATATCCTTGTCGTCTACCAGCCAGCCCGTAATTGATTTCACAAAATTTTCTAAACTTACTAAACTTCAACGAACCTTTGCTTACGTCAAGAGATTTATATATAATGCAAAAAATCCTAAATCTAAAATAATCGGTCATTTATCTGTTACAGAATTAAATGACTCATTTAATTATTTATGTTTACTAGCTCAGAGGGAATCATTCCCTGATGATTTCAACTTGCTATCTAAAGGCCGTCCTTTAAATTGTAAATCTAAATTGTTGTCTTTATCTCCCTTTGTGGATAGCAATAATTTAATTAGAGCTGGAGGACGAATAGAGTCTTCGAACTACTCTTACGAAAACAAACACCCTATTATACTTGATTCTTCTCATCAATTAACAAAATTAATATTCGAACGCGAACATTTACGTAATTTTCATGCTGGACCTCAACTTCTTTTAGCTTCCGTTCGTCAGACAATTTGGCCTATCAATGGACGACGTCTTGCTCGTCAAATTACTCATAAGTGTGTTCGATGCAAGCGGTTACAGGGTAAAGTTTTGCAACCAAAAATGGGGAATTTACCCTCCCAGCGTGTTAATCTTGACTTTCCGTTTGTTTCTGTTGTTGTGGACTTTGCCGGTCCCTTTCATATTGTTAATCGGATAGGACGCGGTGCAAAATTACAAAAGGCATACATGTGTTTGTTTGTGTGCTTGAGATTTAAATGTATCCATTTAGAAATAGTATCAGATTTATCTAAAAATGCTTTTATGATGTGTTTGCGCAGATTTGTGGCACGGCGTGGTAAACCTATCGAGATTTTCAGCGATAACGGTGGTAATTTTGTTTCTGCTGCTAAAGAGTTAAATTATTTTCTAAAACAAAATTCAGAATCTCTATCGGACCTTGCATCTCAAGAAGGTATAAAATTTATATTCTCACCAAGTTACGCTGCCCATTTTGGCGGAATTTGGGAGGCCGGTGTAAAGTCCGCGAAATTTCACATTCGTAGAATTATGGGAAATGCTCACCTAACGTTTGAGGAGCTAGGTACTTTATTTACCCAAGTTGAAGCAATTTTAAACAGTCGTCCCCTCTGTCCACTTTCTTCTTCACCTAACGACCTCCTTTTCCTTTCCCCCGGGCATTTTCTTATTGGAAGACAATTGAATGCACTGCCATCTCCAAATTTATTAGAAGAAAAGGAGAGTCATCTTCAACGTTATGCTCGAGTCGAAAAGCTAAGACAACATTTTTGGCAGAGGTGGCAGAAAGAATATATCGCAGAGTTGCAGCTTCGCAAAAAATGGAAGACCAACACAAGCACCCTAAAAATTGGTGACTTGGTGTTGTTGCAAGAAGATAATGTTCCTGCTTTATGTTGGCGCCTTGGAAGAGTAACTAAGTTATTCACTGGACCAGACGGGATAAATCGTGTTGCTGACGTCTCCACCACACGAGGCTGCGTTCGTCGAGCACTTGTACACCTTTGCCCCTTAATTAATGAAGATGATTGTTGAAAACCAGGCTTTTCAACGGGGGGCAGGATGTTGACGCGCCTACGAGTTGATGCGATGCAATGTTTGTGATCCTTGCGTTTTCTTCTACCCACGCAAACTTATGATTTTTTATTTGTCGACCCTCGCTTTAATATATTCTGTGTCTCTGTTTTTTCTCACGATAATTAAATGTGTGCTCCCAAAAAACTCTTTTTATTCGAAGCAACAACCAAGTGATTCCTCTAAAGAATCAACACTACATATAACACATCACAATAACACCCATGACCCGAGTACAAATATTTATCTGCCACATAAATATCTGCCCCGGCCGGGAATCGAACCCGGGACCCCTCGCTTCGCAGGCAGGGTCGCTACCAACTAGGCTACAGGGTCGTCGAAATTATATGAATATAGTCGTTAGGTTCAACTGGCTTGCTATTTTAGTGGGTTTCAGTAATACCGGTTTCACCGTCGGCCGACCACACTATGGTACACACAGCTATACCTTACTTAAACCGTACACAGACACATTATTGAATGAATTCCCAGAATTCTCCAACAACTCCATAAACACAAACCTCTTGAGGAGGCCTGGAGCATACTCCACCACGCTGCTCCAGTGCGGAATGATGGAAAAACACAGAGTAGTGGGGATTATTATAGCTTTGATAAAGTGTGATTTGAAACAAATATGTATATAAATAATTATATCCATATTTGTTTCATAATGAAAATAATTTTATGCATATTCACATAAGTGAACCTCCATATTTTGTTCTTCCTTTGGCAAGCTACTTAGGGGCCATCCATAAATTACGTCACACGTTAGGGGGGAGGGGGGGGGGTCAATGTAGTGTGACATTGTGGGACAAGGGGTGGGAGGGGTCCTAAATTTCGTGACATTTCAAAATGGAATAATTGATATGTATAGGTAAATATTAAAAACAATTATTATTAATGGGAATAAAACTTATTTCGGAGCTGCTGTTTTAAATTAATAATATCTAGGTGTAAAATTTCATAATATGTGATGTCACTAGGGGGGAGTCTCACAAATGTGACGAGCTGAGACAAGGGCGGGGGGAGGGGTCAAAAAGTCATGAAATTAGTGTGACGTAATTTATGGATGGCCCCTTCAGAGCCAGACCAGCAACTCCTTCCCTGACCGGCAACGGGATGAGCACACTAAAGTGGGACGCAACACAAATGATTTCGACCACCTGTGTTTACTCTGCCTGCCACCAGCTCCGAACACATCGGTACCAGGAATTCATAACTCAAGAGCAGTGTCTTCGACAGTCATAAACGTCACCTACCAGGAGAACAGCAACTCATAGAAGAACAATAAAATCGATTAATTGTATGGGCAATATATTTTTACGATCGATTCGCTATCGTCTTAAATTGGCTTTAAAATGTTTATTGGCTTTTACTACAAGACTGCATGAATGTACTTACATATATTAGGTGTGTAGATTTGTTTAATTCATAGGCGACGAAGAAAAAACGTCAAAAATACATGATTAAAATTGCAAATATTTATAAGCAAATGTAGTTAACCGTGGCCGTGATCGTCGGTGGAGAATTTCATCGGTTTTTCATCTACTGTAGTGTTGGTTTGTTATCGTCAAATGGTCCTCCACTCCACTCCTTAGAGCAGAGACAAGTATCAGTTGCGTGTTCAGGGCTCGCTTCCCAAATCTAACTCGGGAAGTGGGTATTCCAGTATATTGTTAGGTAATTTTATTTTTAAGTCGATTACTACACAGCATTAAATTAAAATATTACGAGAGGACTTTATTGTCATTTGCATCTATGAAGAGAACTTAGCTCCCACTAGAAGGGGTCGTGATGCGATATGTTTTCCCGATAATGTTCTTATTTCACAATTTAACTAAAAACCTTCTAGCTTTTTTATTTTCAAATATAAGCTGTCGAAAGCTTCTCTGAATCGCCAAGTTAATATACGCTACAACTTCTGATATAGACCACAAAAGCCATAAAATGGCTGTTTCAATAAAATGCACAACATCACCCATTTTAATTAACTAAATGTAGAAATAACGAGTTATTGAATAACTGCGGTGACTCGTGTCACAACACAATAACGTTAGGGCGGCGACCGGGTCTCGGCTTGGCCATGTATCCCGCAGTATATCTATGTAATGTATGCAATTTATCGCTAGTGTTGATCGATATTGGTTGATTGTGATTGGTGATTTGTGATTGATAGTGTTGATCAATGTTGGTTGCCTGGAAAGGAATGAAACAGGAGCATGTTCCTAAATTAAACTAGTCGCATATTTTCGAACCAAAAATGAAAAGTCAGCAGATATTATCATGACATGTATGTATTTTCTGCTAGAATTGTTTATCTTGACCTAGCGAAATTATAAGATAGTGTAGCTACGAAATGTCGTGTATACGGTGCAACCTCGATTTAACAGAACTGAAGGAAACTAAAAAATATTCGTTATACCAAGTAATTTGTTATAATGAGGTTTGTTAAATAGAGGGTAGGTTAAACTGCGATTCGTTTTAACAAGTTAAAAAAAATATTCAATATGTAGCTATCATAAGCAAGTGAATGGCTACCAAACACTAATATTTCTCGAAACAGTTCCCACGTGGAGCTCGCTGCGCGGCTCGTGGCGGCTCGCAGCACGACGCGACCTATTGAAATGTACCCAACAACCAACTGCCCATCGACCGCTAATTGCGATCTCATAATTAATGAATTGACTCGTGTTGTAGCCAGGGACGTGCCGCCAGCCGGGACGTCCACTGAATGTATCGACAGATCATATTTCCGTGTCCGAAGCAGACCTCGGATCTCGGTGTTACAGCACGGAGGGTCCCGGTTACCTTTATTTTGATCAGAATTCAAAAGTATTATTTTTTTTATTCAGCGATAAATATAGCGATAGCCCAATTGTAGGGGTTCTCCACACTATCAGATGGCAATATCTTGGGAAACATTTGATGCACTTTAAACAACAGTTCAATTCACTCCAGAACATCGATGTGAGCAATCAAAACGTGCATCACTGTTTTATCGATCGATTCCAGAAATCCATCGACCGCTCGACGCATTAACCAATCACCCGTAATTGGTGATTGGACCAATATAGAGTTTCGTCTTCATCGCAAGAACAAGACAGACAACTCTTTATTTTATTGGTTGAGTTTACTTTTATTATAAGAGATGCATGATGAACGTTCAATAGAATTTTTTCAGATCGTACGTTTATTTCAATAGTGATTTCTGGGATGCAAACGATACCAAATGATATTTTATCAAAGAAGCGTGACCGTGCATGGTCACAACAGAAGCGCATGCATGGTGACGCTTCTGTTGCGGTGATGCAGCAAGGGATTATATACTTTTAGGCTGCGAAACCGTTTGTGTCGTGTGACGGGAGTTTGGCAGCGCTGCGGAATGACAGTTGATTAATCATATATTTCGGATTACAGGATACGAAACAGTATCGAAGTTGCAGGCTCGCTGAGGGCGCATTTTCATTGGACATTAACTCAGTCGTAACACTCATAACACCATGCGCGTGCGATCCGTAATCCGCATGTGGGGGAACGACTCATGAAAGTCACAGGAGTTATACACCTGCGGATAGCACTCGCATGCGGTGTACTGACCAATGAATATCATCGGTCTTGCCACTATCATGTATGACCACCAATAAACGGCCATCCGTAGTAACAATTATCATTTCATCAGTTAAATTATGATTACTAGTTTTTGTATAGGACTCATAAGAAGGTAAGGTATATAGAATTCTCTATAGAATTTGTACTTACGCCAAAAATACATTTTTTTATTATTATTATTTTAAAAGACAAGCGCTAGCTACCCTCATACAATTGATTTAACAAAGCAATGACAAATAACGTTTAATTCAACTTAAAAAATAAATATTAAAAATAATGTAAACACATAATTTCATCGATGCCCCGCCAACTCACGACGCGGCGGACATCACTAGACGAGCGATTAATTCTAGAAAATCCATCGGCCGCTCGGATGATTGTGCAATCGAGTGTAATTGCTCGATTGCTCCAATATCGAATTTCGTCTTCGGTCAATTGATACAAGGAATTTACAAGAGAAGTATTTTTTTATTACCGACGCTCTAAATTTTCCTCATTTTGTGTTTAAAAGTGTTCATAATAACGAATTTTACAACATAAATTTACGTTAATTACCTTTATAGGTGGTAATACTATACTCGTACTCTATTACATTGAACTCTTCCGTGCAGATGTTAAATTTGAACTCAGTTCACTTCCATAGATCATGGTCAGTATGGTCACGTTACTGCAGTGTCTGAGCGGCGCAGCGGCGATGTGTTCCCCAGCGCATTTGCAAAAACCGTACGGAGGAAGCTCATGGACCTCTCAATCATTAGAGGCGATGGTGTCATCTGTCAGGCTGTCAGCAGCACAGTCGCGAGCCGAGAGACACGGAACTGGGCCAACATATCGGCACTATTTCGTGCCCGTTATTTACATACGAGTAGCTACATATAATGTATGCATTCTGCGATCATGTGAGCTAGAGGAAGAATCAATTTTGTTTTCATTGTTTCTGAAACAGTCTGACTGTTATGTTGCTGCTTCAGTCTTATTTAGTTTTTTAACTTCGCCGAGGTCTTTTATGCCTTAAAGTGCGAGTTTGTCCCACGCAACTCTTACCAGATTTGGCAATAAAAATAATCAAATCAACCCGTTTAATACCAATACGGAGCGAAGTTGTGCGGACAATGTCTTGAGCAAAACTGTAACATAATATATGTAATCTGTGGCAGGAGCGATCACGATTGGCCGCAGGTAAGTTATGTTATTGGATGCAGTGGGCGGACCCGGGTTCGACTCCTGCGCAATTATTGTCGATATGTAGGGTTGGTAATACATAATACAAATTATTGGAGTAAATGATTTTTGATTAGTATTTTTAATTAGTAAAAAAGTAATTAATTTCACGACTGAAATTTTATATTACGGAATTTGATAAAATAATATAAAAAAATTAAACAAAAAACCGGGCAAGTGCGCGACAGGCCACGCGCAATGTAGGTTTCTGAAGTACTAAATTTATCGATTATTACTCATTAACTACTTATGCTAACATAGCCGTGATAGTTTTCCTTGTAAATTCATCATATAAACGTATTCTGTATAAAATATAATTGATAATATCGCCATCTAGTGATATTTAAAATAAAAAAATATTATAACTTCAGCTACTGGACAATAGATGTCACTACCTTCATATGTTGCAGAAAACTAAAAATTCCGACTTTTTGTGAATGTCTACTTAGTTTTGCTTTTAGATAACAGATGTCAGTGTTAATGTATCAGTTACATATAAATTAATTTAAAAATATTTACTATAATTAAAATTATCTACTGAACTGGAGTTCAGATAGCCATGAAGAATTACTTCGAGGTAAAACTGCATCTCTCCTTTACTGCAAGTCTTGCGCACGCGGTATACTTTGCTGAATGGTTGAGGTTACGCCTTACGGGACACGATTCCGCCCGTTAGTGGGGGGTGGGGAGGGCCCACTCCCTTTTTGGTCATCACCGTATCGTAGTTGCTTAAGGTGTTATTGATTTCAATGGGCGCGAGTGACCATTTACCATCAGGTTGTAAAAATATATTGCAAACACATCAAGAAACCCCAGCCTATTGGATGAACCGGCGTTTTTATCAAAAATGTTAAATGTTATTCTTTGTTTATAGATTATAACATTCTTAAAGAGAACTAGCAAACTTGCATCTGGATGAAGACGAGCGACAGCCCTACTAGAACAGTAATTTTAATATCAACTTTTTGTTCACATTTGTACGAACGAAGCAAGGAGCGAGCTACGCGTGTTTACAGTTTACCACGACCATGATAGATAGATTAGTGAGCGCCCACAGGTGCGTGGTGCGCCTGTGGTTTGATCCATATAATATACATAGGTCTATGGTTTGATCAGCAGTTTATTTCTACGAAGCCAGAGTTTGACGACGTCTGATATTTGACATTCCAAACATTATAACAGTTCATTTGTTTTTAAAGATGTCACTGCAGGGTTATTACAATACTAGATGACTCTGCAAACGCTGTTCTGCCAAAAATTTTTTGGATAGGACGACATTCTTTTCTTCCATTAGGTATAATAAAATTAATTAGTTCAACATCTTACATATGAATTTATTCCCATCTCTACTTTTCTTATAAAACATAAGGCCAAGTTTAAGATATTAGGAACTTTTATGGGAAAATATATTTTTAATTATTATTAATTACCTTATTATTTAAGTGTTATAGTATTTTTATGAAGTTTAATTATTTTAAGCAAATTTTAATTAACAGATTTGATAAGCAGAATTCATTCTTTACTTAACAATTTTATTATCTTTTGTTTAAAACTTTAAACTGTTCGAAAAATTATTCATGATATTAAAATCATCATGAATGTGATGGGGGTCATCGCCCGTCGGATGATTCCCATCGTAATTTCTAGGTGTGAAATTCCATATTATATGACGTCACACTAGGGGGGGAGGTCTCAGAAATGTGACTAGCTGTGACAAGGAGGGGGAGACTCCAGCCGAGGGAACTCTTTAATGGTTAACAGCACAGTTACAATTTTTTCTTTAGTATCTACAGTGACATGTATATTGATACATAAAACCGTATAGTTAGTTAGTTTATTTAGCTGTTTAAACTTTATCTTATTAATGAATTAACAAAAAAATATATTTATAGAGATGCTTAATGTTAATTTGTAACTGAGTAGGTCGTACGAGGTCGAGTTTCCAGACTTAAATTGAAAAAGAATGAATGAGGTACTTTTAAATGCGTCCTCGACGAGATCGTGGGTAGGTACACTAGGTACTGAAGTTCTCCCGAACTATTTGCACTTCGAGCCGACGAGAGGAGATTAATTTCCGTCGACAAAGTACAGTCGGGAACACTGATGAAAACAATATGAATGAAAGAAATATCAAAAATGTATCAACAACTTACTACGTATATTTTGTTGGTGGTTTCTTTCCATTTATTTGTCTTAACTACTGTTAACTAGGTACATAAAGGCGTTTAGCCTGTATTAGGCATACAAATTATTTAATTATACAATTTTAAAGAATTGGATATGCATATTATAGTTTTGTCAAGTAGGTATATTATGTAAATAATCTGAATTTTACCAAGAAAAAAATAACCGACTTCAAAATAACTCAAAAACTACTCGTCAAATCTAGCTCAAATTTAAGTGGGAGAGTGAGACCACATGATAAGCACCAGCTTTCGATTAAAAAAGAATCATCAAAATCGTTTCACCCAGTCGAAAGTTCTGATGTAACAAACATAAAAAGTACAGTCGAATTGAATACCTCCTCCTTTTTTGAAGTCGGTTAAAAATATGTATGTGATCTACAAATTCCGAAAACGTCAGAAAATTATACACGTGATGCTCGAACCATTGATTATTTATTTACTGATTAACGCTTATATGAATCGTAATTATAGATCCTACATAGGACTGTAATGGCATTTATATACATATTTTAATTGACATAAAGTGTAATCATGTATTTCTCTTATTATCTCAAACTGTTTCAATTCCTAAAAACGAACATGGAACTTCTTATATAAAACGCAGGTTTGCCCAACCGGAAAATGTATTAATTTCCAGCTCAACACTTGTGTCAGCGACTGCCCGGAGAATCTCGAGCGCTGGTGGATGGTGCGGGCGTCGCGGAAGTTTTAACTAGTTGAGGTTGAGATGCCGCGATAAACGACCTCTCCATAACCTCAAAGGGAAGACACAGCACGTGGCACTGGGTAATATTGATTTTGTACTATATATATTCACGGACCTAAAAAAGACGGACGTAATCCCAACAACAAATTCAGTGAAGCACCCATAGTAATACCAACTCCCTATTCGTACAAGTACACACACCCACACATTGACACCATTCTGCTTCAATCGCGAATCAAAAATTACGCACACATGGTAAGCGAGCGGCCATTGCTATGCTTCACTCTCGATTAGACGAGGTTACGTCCGTTTTTTTCAGGTCCGTGTATATATTATAACAATTTTGCTTTCTTGTTATTTGGTGTGAGGTACTGCAAGGGGCTCTATCCATGCTTGAGAACCCAAGCCCCTCTCCCTGTTCGTGACGCCCCAAACCCGAAACTCCAAGCTATAACTGAGTCCAGCTTCCTCCTTGATTATTATTTTATTAACCGACTTCAAAAAAAGGAGAAGGTTCTCAATTCGACTGTATTTTTTTTTATGTTTGTTACCTCAGAACTTTGGACTGGGCGAACCGATTTTGATGATTGTTTTTTTAATCGAAAGCTAGTGGCTGTCATGTGGTTCCACATAAATTTTATTGAGATCTGACAATGGCATCCATGAGAAAACCACATAAGTCGTAAATTTGTGTTAAGATGTGCGCGACAAATTAACGAATAACTCAATATCACGCCAACCGATTTCGATGATTCTTTTTTAAATCGAAAGCAGGTGCTTGTCATGTGGTCCCACATAAATTTGAACGAGATCTGAAAGTTTTTGAGACTTTGAAGTCGGTTATTTTTTGTTAGTAAAATTTAGATTATTTTATGTTTGTTACCTCAGAACTTCGGACTGGGTGAACCGATTTGATGATTCTTTTTTTAATCGAAAGCAGGTGCTTGTCATGTGGTCCCACATAAATCTGAGAGAGATCTGATAAGTAGCTTTTGAGTAATTTTTAAGTCAGTTATTTTTTGACTTTGTTAGTAAAATTTAGATTATTTCAATACTCTCAAGCGTTTCTAATTTATTAAGCCTGCTACTTAATTAAAACAGAATATAATATAGCAAGAAGAATTTTATTCCAACAAGGATGACATGGCACCTCGTCTTTGAATTAACTTAAAATTTTGTTGTATGTAATAGGGGTATCTTATTACAATATTCTTTAACTGATTTAAGATAACTGTAGCCGTCCGAGTAAAATACTTTTGTTGGTAATTTTATAACGCCACTTGTTTATTCCTAAACTTTAATTAGAGCGGCGAGGTACCTGATGCAGTATGATAAAACCCTTACAATCGCTTATGAAGACTTCTTCATCAGCAGGGGCGTAGCTACCGCCGTATCAGCCGTGTCAATTATACGGGGCAAGCAAATATTGATATGGGGCCTTCTTAGGGCCTAGCTACGCCACTGTTCACTAGCAAAACCGCCAATAATTCAGAAGACTACCCTTATGAAGGCAAAAAAGACCAAGCATAATTTCCTTCCAGGCAGTGCTTGAATTTAATTTCTAAAACTGGTATCATTAATATAGATATTACTGAAGTAAAACCTGTTCCTATTACATTCACTTTCGTTGCGTTATGTTAGCAAAATGTTTACTTCCATTGGTCCATCCACATGTCAACTTTCACTGTCAATCTTAATTGATTACAATAAAATTACTATGGTTTAATACGAGAACCCGTAAAAATACTTAATTAAAAATAAAAGAACAATTCCGGTATTTAGTTTAGGCAGATAGTTTATTTCGTTATCAGATTACTTTCTTCAATTCTTTATACTTAGTAGGTGTAAGAGAGTCAGCTGTTAGTTAACTCATAAGGACTAAGTATTTTTCGTCTGAAGTATAAGATGTGTCAGACACAGATGTATAAAACACTACCCATCGTTTATATATTATATAACATACAGCAGTGTCCCGACACTCCCGGCCGTCAGACACCAGACACCAGTGGAGCACGCGAGGCGAGAAGAAACGCTAATGTATGCTTCTTGCTTGCAGCTAATGTGAGCGCCGCCCGGGCGGGGCTCCGTTGTCGGCGACGTCACGGAACTGGTGCCGGACTGTTTTTGTTTTAATGGGACAACGAAAGAGCTGACGATCCATCTGAGTGGTTATCGGCAGTATCGCAACACCGAAGGCATCACTGGTGCGTAGCTAGCAAAGAAAGAGAGAATAAAAAAAGAAGAAAAAGCTTTTGAAAGACTCAAAAGGGAATACGACGAGTTGTTTGGCGGCTGACTTAAGCAAGAGTTTGGTTTCAATTTCAAGTTACATAAAGTTGAAACAATGTAATCGTGTATTTCAAATTAAGGAAAGAAAATATTATACGCAACGAACTGACAATGTATATTTGTTCAAAAAAAAGCTGCGTTCCATTTTGTATTCTAACAAATAATACGGGTCACTAGCTAGTTCATCAGCCAGTGGTAATTTAGCTACAGACCCGTTGACCTCCGAGCCGCGAGGCCAGTTGCTACGTGACGTCACCGTGTGTGACGTCGCCGTGTCTGACCGGGCAGTGGAGACACCCGCGCGGCGGGCAGCCAGCGTGCAGGAGCTGGCGCGCCGCCAGCGGGCGCCCGGGCGCAGTGCGGGCCATCCATAACGTTAATTCATTCATATCGACTACCGACCCGACTGCCGACTACCGACTACCCTCCACTCCCATGTTCATGTGCTGACGCTTTATCAGCTGTGATGTATTGAAACTAGCGCTCAGCCTACAGGTTTCCCGGTCTTCCGGGATGATAAGTACCCCGTGTCTTATTCCAGAACATGGTCTATCTTTATGCAAAATTTTATGAAAATCCATTCAGTAGTTTTTGCGTGAAAGAGTAACAAACATTCATACAAACTTTCGCAGGATTAGGATTATAATCGGATATGAGCAGGATTCACTTTCTGTAAGAAAGCGTCAAGTAGACTGCGTGTGTGCGTGACACAACATTTATTTATTTATTTATTATCACAGGTATAGGGAAGTAACGGAATATATAATACTGACGCATGCTCGACAAGAAGTAGGGTCATTTATAAGATAATCACAGACTACTGCTATCCTGCAAGTAGTGAGTGCTGCCGACACCGTTACCGAACAAGTCGGAAATGTCCTAATTCGAACACAAGCTATCTATTTATTTTTATGAAAAGCCACCCTGGTCACCGTCACCCGGACACCAGGAACAACAAAAGCATTACCGAAACATCACCAGCTAAAAAGAAGCAGAGGATCAGATCTACCTATTATTTCTGTCTCCCCAAAACTGGGCCTAAAAACATAAAAAAACAATTTCACGCTGAGACAACTAGCTTAGCGGCAGGAGTTTAATCTTTCACACCGAAGATATAAGCTGACTGCCGAGGATATGGGGCATTTTTCCCCTAAGAGATATATTAGGCTAGTATAAGAATAAATGTGAGCGCAAATGATAAATAATTGAAGTGCTTCCTCCGAGCTCCGAGTGTCCTTATCGCACCAACTGCGAACAAATTGAAAATAATTTGGGGAAGCTTGGAGCGCGGCCAGCGGCCAGACACAGCCACCGGTTCCGGAGACAAATGTACTTCTGGACTGTTTGTGATGGAACCATTATGACGTCAAACCACACATCGTAGCGAGGACATCCAGAAATCCGATAAAAAAAGTTTGTGCAATTCTTTGGAAGAAGAAGAAAAACTATCACTCACTGATACTCTACTCACTCACCCACGACCCGGAAACGAACTTTATGATATCGCATAAATATCTGCCCCAGCCCGGAGTCGAACCCGGGACCCCTCGCTTCGCAGACACCACCACTACCCACTAGGCTACGAGGTCATCGATTTATTAATACTTCAGAATGAACGGTAGGACTACGAGGAAAACTTCAGTCTCCATTGAGCGAAATGCAATCGAAGAAGGCAGCAATAAAAATCCACTTTAATTATATTATCCCGAGTCCTTACACTCGGCAAATTTAAAATAATTTGGAGACATTTGGAGAGGAGCCAAGCGTAATTCACTGACAGAACTTCAGTAGATTGGCTCTAGAGGACGGCGGCGTTGCGCTTTAACGAAAATTAACAGATTTGGGAAGAACCGGTCGATAACTCGATAATCTCAGTCGTTTAGTCATTCTCACTGGGACGTAAATGTAAGGATTTCGTAATCCTCTATCTGTGACTCAGTATTCTGTTATAACGATGCTGCGTCGCAAGTCCTTTGAAAACAATTTGTGTAACTGCACTGTATAATAATACTCATAAGTAGTTTTGAAATCGAAATGGAGCAGATGACAACATAAACTCTTTTTGAGTAAATACAGTGATGCCAACAGATGTAATGTTCGGTTTACACGTATTGTGTAGTTAAGTAGATAACTAAATTTTAAATAAATTAATTAATACGTGTAAACGGAGAATTTAGCAGTTAAAATTTAGTGCAAGTAAACAACAAGTAAACAACAAGCGTAAGTTAACAAGTAACTTAGGAAAATTTCTATTTTTCTGTTAAGTAGGTGGGCAGGGCTTATCAGTTAACACGTTTGGACAGGCACTTTTTAGTTAAAATTTAGTAAAATGCTTACGTAATTAAGTAGGTCGTGAAGAATTGTATGAATTAAAGAGCTTTACTAAATTATTACGTTTGGACACGCACTAAAAATTATTCACTTAAAATTTAGTTATCTAATTAACTACTTAATACGTGTAATGGTCATAGCACACATATCAACTCTGAAAGGAATCGTCACCGGATCGCCTCGCCGTCAACCAAGCATCAACCTAACGTAAGCGCGTTACCAACCGACCAGCAGCTCCGAGTCGACTCGGCTACGGCTAGGCGACGCCGCGCTTACGGCTCGCCGGCCGCTGGTTGACGGCTAGGCGGGTTGCAAATTCAATAAAACACGCGCGCAACAAGACTGGAAGTTGCCTCGTAAATGACAGCAGTTCGCCGACGCAGCGGTAGCCGCGGCGCGGGGCGTGCACGAGGAAACGGAAAGTCGAAGGATAGCGTACGGTGAGACGTAAGCGCGGGTACGGCAAGTCGTCCACGCACCGTACCGCGGTTCGTGAGCTTGTCTCGAGGCGAGGCGATTATGATGAATTATGAACGCAGCCAGCTTCAAATAAAGAACACTTGGATGTCTAACTGATGTGACAGAAGATTTTTCACGATTGTCTTTTACATTACTACAACAGCTATTCTGTATTTTGTACTCCTTTTATATTTATACAATGTTTTAGTTCCGCACAGTCTTTATTTATTCAGTAAGCTTCCTATTCCCTATATATTAGTTTCATTAGGTTATGGGCCCAGACGCCTGTTAGTTCAAAT
This sequence comes from Thymelicus acteon, assembly GCA_951805285.1. Taxonomy (NCBI): domain Eukaryota; kingdom Metazoa; phylum Arthropoda; class Insecta; order Lepidoptera; family Hesperiidae; genus Thymelicus; species Thymelicus acteon. Next base: position 22,682,607 of record OX638214.1, on the reverse strand, counting down.
ATAGGGAAAGTTCTTTTTGAGGATTTTATTTAAGGGTTGAAAGCATCCACAAAAATGGCATCTAATGGGCATGTGGCTCAAATTGAAAAATTACAAGGGCGTGATAATTATGCCACGTGGAGCTTTGCCGTTAAAACGTACTTAGAACATGAGGAGCTATGGAAATGCGTGGATGATAAAAGTGACACATTTTAAAGGCCGAAGACACGAAGGCGAGGACAACAGGAGGCAAAAACTGCTAAGGAAGTACATATGGCATAATTTACGTAAAGTGTTGCGTAAGGATGATTTAGGTCTGACAAGATAGTAGGTTCATTATGATAATTAATTACCACTGATCTAAGAGGATTGTGGAAGTGTTGAAACCTACATTAATAAAGTGATTAGTTACTTGTGCACACTTAAGGTATCAATATTAATATTGATGGGTTCATAGTCAATGATGAGTGGCTACGTACACTTCTTCTCCGGACTACCGGAACCCTATAAGCCTCTGTAGTGTGACTATAACTATTATAAGTACGAATCTTGTCAAGACAATCACTACATGGGAAATGTAGTTGATTTTGGAGTATTTTACTCATATTCATCAAGTTATGATAAAGCCATTTAATTTTGAAAAAGGTCCTCGTTGCTTTCTGTGTAATAAATATGACACATATCCAAAAATTGTCGCTCAAGTCAGTACTCAAGGCAAAATCAGAATAAGAAAACCAATAATGGAATTTATTCCCAGAAGGGAAGAGAGGATGCTGGTACCTGGACTCCGGAGCTGATACGCATGACAAATAATAAGGACTGGATATGTGATTATGGCCCTGCTCCGGTAACTACCATCAAAATAGCTGACGACACTGAAAGGTTGTGGTAAAGTAAGGTTGAACAGCTACGAGTATGATGGAGTTATAAGCAATTTGTTGGTGTCAATAAAAATGGATGATAATGATTGATATGACTACATTGTTATATGTGATATGATTTAAAACTAGTCAAGAAAGAAAAGTAAACAATGAAGTAAATGATAAGAAAGAATGGGATAGCAAAGCAAAGGTATGGATATTTGTTGGAAATTATCCAGACTATAATGTTTGATAAGAAAGGAGACAAGATCGTGAGAAGGAGAGATAATAATTTAGATGCAGTGAGATGAGATGTCGGTGCATTTTATAAGGTAATTGATGTGGAATTACACAATAAGATTTTGACAAATTGTGTAAAGCATCAAGCGGTCTAATGAGCTATATTGAAAGCATATTGGAACAATTTGAAATGAAAAATTTATTATCTACTGGTTGCTATTGGTTACATATTGGTTGTTTATTGTATGTGTCAACATGGGACACGTATCATTACAATACTGCAAAACGGATAAGATTTCACTTCAAGAATAATATTGATGAAGATATAGTGGGTTATTGTGATTTAGATTGCTTCTTCGAAAGAAAACATGCATACGGCCCAACGCAAAAAGGTAACCCTGTTTATCATGCAAGGAGCAAGCACATTGATGTACGTCACCATTATGTACGGGACGAAGTAGCATCTGGTGACATTCTGGTCAAGAACATCAGCACGGATAGTCTATGATGGCAGACTGTCTGACCAAAAGCGTTACCCAAGCCGAAGCATCTTAAGTTCCTGGAAGCATGGGCTTGCGTTCAAGGGAGGATGATGAATTATGAACGCAGCCAGCTTCAAATAAAGAACACTTGGATGTCTAACTGATGTGACAGAAGATTTTTCACGATTGTCTTTTACATTACTACAACAGCTATTCTGTATTTTGTTTGTACTCCTTTTATATTTATACAATGTTTTAGTTCCGCACAGTCTTTATTTATTCAGTAAGCTTCCTATTCCCTATATATTAGTTTCATTAGATTACGTTACGATTCCGATAAGTGTGCTTTACAGTAGGGAGTTTCATACAAAGAATACTGAAATGCAAGAGTTGATACGTTTACGTTCCGTTTACGAGTTGATATGTGTGCTACGACCTTTAGTCCGGTCAATTTAGACCAAAAAATGATAGTGAAGATACATAAATTCCCAACAAGCTGAAAATCAGTAAGATTGTTCAAAACATAATTATAAATAAAAATTTTAAGTTCCCCATCATTCCCGTGTATGGAAAAAAAATATTCAAGGTCAAAGGTCAAAAAAATGAGTTTTTCACGATTTTCAGCAAAACGGTAAGTTTTATCATAAAGTACTCCAAACAAAAATTGTAGATCATAAAATTATCTATAAAAATGTATGAATACTTTTTTTCCTACGAGCCACCGTTTCTGAGATATAAGGATTCAAAAAGTTGTAAGTTTTTATCGTCATATTATGCACACGTTTACCCTGCTACCTCATGGTAGTGTACTTAGCGCGTTTTTGAATCGTTATATCTCAGAAACGGTGGCTCGTAGGAAAAAATTATTGATACATTTTTATAGATAATTTTATGATATACAATTTTTGTTTGGGGTACTTTATAATAAAACTTACCGTTTTGCTGAAAATCGCGAAAAACTCATTTTTTTGACATTTGACCTTGAATTTTTTTTTCCATACACGGGAATGATGGGGAACTTAAAAATTTCATTTATAATTATGTTTTGAACAATCTTACTGATTTTCAGCTTGTTGGGAATTTATGCACCTTCGAATGTCTAAATTGACCGGACTATAAACCGAACATAGGGACGAATTGTAGGTAATTATTGAACTAGGTTAGTATTACTAGTAATGTGTGTGTGCACAACAGTGGATACCTAATCGGAAATCCTGCCGGGCGTGTGCTTGACCGTTTATTTTTTAGTTGGCGCCAAAAAACGGTGCCAAATGCTACAAAGGGAAAAGGTTTCATCAGCGTTTATTTTGGAAAGTATTTGTCGAGTGTCGCCCATCGCCCAGCCCTAAGCTATTTTCTCAGGTACATATTATAAGATGAATAGTGTAAAATTTATTGCGCTACGCGAAAACTAAGCTACGCGCTACGCGAGCATCAAAAACGAAACACTTCGCGCGTTCAATTTGACTTATAAAAAATAATTAACATAAATATAGTAATAAGTAAATATAATAGTTAAAATAAATAATTAACATCCATTTCAAATTACAATAATTATGTACGTAGGTACATTATTATCTGTACATCTGTACTCTGTACAAATAAATAAAATTGGAGTGTCTGTTTATAATATTAAAATAATCGCTTTTTAGTAAGTGCATTTGGATGTATACACGGTACATATACCAAAAAACATTTTTTACAATTTTGTCTGTCTGTCTGTCTGTCTGTTTGTTCCGGCTAATCTCTGAAATTGCTGAATCGATTTTGACGGGACTTTCACTGGCAGATAGCTGATGAAAGAAGAAGTAACTTAGGCTACTTTTATTTTAGAAAAAAAATGTTTGTTAGGCGATATGAAGTTCGCCGGGTCAGCTAGTTGCTTATATATTAGCCCACCTATGTATCTTGAATTCAAAGGGTGCTGAACACATTCTAATTTTTATAAATCAGGCAAATTTCTTACTCGCCGTCCTTATACACAGTCCGCATAAGATCCCAGCGGGCACGCGCGCTGTGAAAGTGTGAACTTGGTGTTAAATAAATTGTAGCCAACTTTTATTTAAGTCGGCGACAAACTGGTAACTGGGAGCGTGCCAGATTGCAATTTGTTGCTTTGTACAGCGCACAAAGAGAATTGTTCTCACATGTGGGGTTTGCTCGCAGGCCGCAGTCGCAGGGACAAGTATTTCACTGAAATTGTTTGAGCTGCCGAGACCACGGACGGCGGACGGACGTTGTTTTAACGTTTCTCGTATATGGGGCTGCGGGGCTGCGGGTGCTTTGAGCTGGAAATCACTGAACAATCTTCCAGGTCTTTTATTTCCACACGTGTCGAGAAATATAATCAGTTTTTATTGTAACTGTTATAACTGGAGACTGCAGGATTGGTATTAGTTATATTTGTGCGACAAGGAACGTAATGTAGTTCTTTTTTAGCAACATTTTGAGCGCGATATAGTAGAATCTCGAGCAATCGCTGGGTTCTCAGTTACAATAGGTACTCATAGCGAGGATTGAACTTAACTAGAACAGAAAATCTCTAATAATCAATCTAATAATCTAGAAAATTATTTAATGAAACACACACCACTTTCAGTTCACAAATAAATCTGTAATACATCAGTATTCAAACTCTGAACTTTTAAATTTTCTATGTCGGAAGTCTATGGCGGAAGTAAGGGAAGCTACGAAACGATGTCTTTGCTGAGTCTATGTTAACAGAAAATCTACTTTTTTTCGCAATGCAACAACAAAAATTGTAATGAATTTAGGAGTACTGCGACACCTTAGATGTCGATGAGGTTTGTCTGAACAATGATACAAGAAAGCACTTTTTAAACTTAACCGAGTCAAACGAAACACCTCTACCGTCGAGCTCCGGGCTGCGGGTGGCAATATAAAAGTGGATACAATTTTTTATCGAAATAATCCGAAACGTTGGCATTTAGTGAAAACCGCCCCAAAGGTATTTACTCACCCCGCAATTAATATCAATTATAGGAAGCTTAATCTCTTGTTGCACCCGCAGCGGAGGAACTATAAGAGAGTGACGATTTGTTCGCTACGAAATAATACATATTACAATTAAAAGATCATAATTTGAAAATAGTAAAAAAAATAATAGACTTAAGAAATAATTTAAAGGTATGAAATCCACTTGAGCTTGAGCGTGAGCCATTATACAGTTTTTTTATGTAGGCTGGATATAGGTAACTAAGTAGTTGACCTTACTCAATGGGTGAGCTCATGATAATTCCCTCGAATGATGCAGGCGCAGCATTACCAACTTGGGGGCTCTGAAATACCTTTTCGCTGATAGACAATTCACGTTGGATAACCAACAGTTTTTTTTTTGGAACAAAAAGCATACATGCTTTATTTAGCTTTAGCTTATAACTTTCAGTACGACGCATGTTTTACCCCAACAGGGTGGCAATACTGGCAACACTGGCATGCTACGATCCGTACAATTGGTATTTGTAAGCTATTTTTATCGCCACCCTGCGAAATGGAGCTCCGAGGGACTTCTATGGGTTTTATTTCTCCCATATACCACGAAATAAGGGTATATCATGGATAATGATCTTCATAAATTCACCATAAGCTTATTACAATTATTTATCGTTTGGAAATTTAAAGGAGACGTAGACGGCAGATAATTAAGTCGTTCATTTACTGACTGATCCAGTCGGAATCGAGAAATACTTCCGGTTCCGAACGCTACGCGTGCTTTTTTAAAAACAATGACAAATGAAGGCCACCGACCACTGTCTTAACTCCAATTCCCTCGAGCGCTGCAGACCTCCGTTCGTAAAGAATCCTCTCATTCTACGGACCGACCTCCGTCGCTGTAGCCTGTAGTCAAATGTCCGCTCGGCGCGTTCCAATGAATAGGCTACCTTTATGAATAAGTGACCTACGTCAGTTGTTCCTCACGGAACGTATATTATAGCAAATAAAGGAAAAACATGACTTCACAGCACTTCAGTAAAATGAGCGCTCCCTTTCCGAATTCACAAAACAGCTGGTAATGTGACGAGCGGGAAGTGCAGGAACTCGGGAAGGCGTCTTTTGTAAGTTTTGTTTGAGAGCAGCAAATTAAATAGAGTGTCGCACAAAAGACACTGGTTTGCATAAACAAATCAACGTGCGGCGCAGTGTAGGCGCACGACAGAGGTGTTGGAAAGTATTGATGCAATCGTGATAAACCTTAATCATTTAATCATTTCATTTTTCATAGGTACAAATATGGTTGGAGTCCCTGGCTTCAACTTTAGTTTGCACTGTGTTGTAGAAGGCAGTGTCTTCCCAAAATTATGGACTATAATTATAACAGTGTAAAATGATATGATAATATAAATAAATAATATAAACTACGTTTGTTGGTAGCAATCAGTACCGGAAAATGACTCGGGATTCAGGAATCACAAGAAGTATTCTGTAATCCCGTAGCGCGTAGCTGAGAAAGCAATACAAAGAGCGAGAACAAAAGCAATTCAATCCAAAACAAACTTAATCAAATTTGAATAATGAACATATCGAATTTCTAAAAATAGCACGTGAAACAAAACGAATTCCACTCGAATATTTATAATACGATAAAACAATTTACATAGAGTAGGTATTATGTTGCACAGAGAAATATTGTTGGCAAGTACAGAAACTAATCTATTATAGGATGGCTCGATGTACACCTACTACATGTATCACGCAGAACAACAGATTTCGATACATAGCATAGTCTCAGATCAATAAAAAGGTAGACAACTCACCGCCTTGAATTTGAGTGAAGCCAAAAAAACTGAGTTAAAAAAAAACGTGAATTTCGTAATAATATTTCAATGGAAATTCGTTAATAAAAATTAAATCGCAGAAGAAATAATAGTACTTGTAATTAAACTCTCATCGAATGCCTCTACACATGTTTTATCTGTACAAACGGAAAATACACGCGGGAAATGTAAATTCAGTTTTCCTCCGAGGGCACGGCGGAGCGCTCGAGCGGCGCGCCTCGCACACTTGCTTACCAAGTAATATGTATGTATAGTACGGCCGCTGTATCTTGGCGCGTCTGAACTTCGCGCATAAGGCTGCGCAGTAACATAATTTGCCAATACTCGATACGCGGTGTATTGTGTCTCAGTCACACGTTAGCATGTTCGTGTTGCCATCTCTGTCTCACATGCGCTAAAGTTCGCAAAGCCTATGTTCAGACGCGCCAAGATACAGCGGCCGTACTGTACGTATGTCGATTAAAGAGATTGTGTCCGCGATGACAAAAGCTACAATATAGATTACTAATATATACCTAATAGGAAGGCTAAGGTATAGCACACAGGTCGCCCTCAGGTTGTGCGTGTCATTGTTCCTTTACTGGCATACCAATAGGTTGGGCCAAATTGCCTGGAATGATGCATGGCAATATAAATAAATAGAGGAAGAGCCACATCGGCTTCATATTGGGAAGGTTGTGTTGACACGCCGCGCTAATATACTGCTGGCGGTACAGTCGCTTGCGACTGGCGTTGGCTACCGGTGATGAAAAACTAGATGTTACTTAATTAATGAGTTAGTTAGTTACAATGTACACCTCGGTATCCGAGTAGGTGGAACCAGCAGTACCTATAGTTGATAATGAAATTACCTACGGAGAAAGAATTCTGGCTTCAATTCCCAGCAAGGAGATGAGGTGTTAGGGATGACTTATTTGTGTTGTGATGCCTCCCGCGACACAAAATGGTGGTTGTAAGTGTGTATGAAATAAAACTGTAGACAAACTTGGAATGTGTTACTATCGTGCGTACTTAATCTATTAGGTACTATAATAAAACTCAAAGGGCAAATTTTCTGTACATTGAATATTTTTTTTAAATTTCGATTATGGGGCACTTCAATAACGTGTCGGAGCACAAAAACATTTTTTTTAGAATTATTGTCTGTCTGTTTGTCTGTCCGGGCATCACATGAAAACCCTTGAACGGATTTTGATAAATATTGGTAAAGTTGTTACTAATACTCCGGGTCATATTTTAGGATACTTTTTATCCCGGATAATTAAAAGGTTTCTTCGGGAAACGGGATGAAAGTTTGTATGGAATAATTTTAAAACATCAACCGATTTGCTTCAAATTTGCAACAAATGTTCCTTGCTTAAATTCATGAATCACATATTTTTCAGTTTTTCTAAGTTATGCAAAAAAAAGAAAAAAAAAATACAAACTAATGTGAATATTGGTTATTTTTCAAAACCCGCTCCTGGAAGAATTCTTGTTGATTTTATCGTGGGTTTCAGTACATAAATTGCTAAATATAAGTACTTCAATATAAATTAACCGTTTTTTAATTTTTCTTCTGCAAGAGGTACAAATAAGGTAAACCATAATTTCCGTATGCGAAGCTGGGGGCAACAGCTAGTTCATTACAATATACAGGTATGTGCAACTTAACCAAAAACACTGCAACTGTACTATTGCCATTCTAGTTTATGTATTCCAATTATTCCAACTGACAAACCAATCACATTATATACCACATACTGTATGAATAATATAGGTCAGTGTTTGTGCATCATGAAGATCCATCTGTCACCAGCGTCTTAACCTAATACAGTGTTAAGAGTTTGACAGACAGATGGGCTGCATGCTGCATGCCGTTGCCGCATGCCGCAGCCGCACAAGTTCGTTATTACCGCAGAGCGTTACACTTGTCTGCACGAGTGTACCTCAATATTGCGTACCGAACGTGTATTATACTGTACCCTCTTTGTCAAGGCAACTTCCGCCATAGAGTTAGTCACCGACAGATGTGGGCATGTATATAATATACTTAAGATAATAATAAAGTGGATTAGGTTCATGTCGATGAATATAGAAGTGTCATTATAGTTTCTTGTATAGTACAACCTTGATTTAACTTAACGTAAACTACGTAGGGCGCAAGAGATGCGATGGACAACATCAAATCATGTTATCCATACATTTAAAAAAAAGTGAAACTAAATTGTATCGTGTTCAATACTTCAGTTACTTAGTTTTACGACATAGTTCGAACTGGTGTAGAACTTGTAGAAGCAACAGGTATCAGGTGATCAAGTGTTAAATGTCCGTAGCTATTGTTGTTTGGACATTAGGGATACTGTCCTATTTGAATCATATCTGTTTATTCTTCATTTTGTTTTATTTAGAAGACTGGCAACGAATTTAAAGCTATAAACAGACTTTAAGCCTAAGTAAAAAAAAAAACTAGTAGCAATCTGCATCACAGCCAAGAACTGATCACATGTTGATCACACCAGCCTGTATTCGGTATTTCTATGAGCTCCGATGGCTGTGCGCGGCCGCCCGGCCGAGCCGTGCTATCGGGAGCTCCGTAGCGTCAGGGGCAGGAATTCCCTCCGTCAGTCGATATTGCCACCATTTGCCTTGTGCTCGCTATCTAATATTGTAAAATTGGGGCCGAACTGCGACGACAAAGGAGGAGTCCTTCGGAGATATTCGATGTACATATTTTACATAATAGAACCTCTGTTCACTGGACCTGGTTTCTCATGAAATTAAGCACCCACACCGCAGTTTCTATTTGTGGAGCAAAGTTTTGGGTACAGTTAACATAATTATATTATTTTGGTAGGTGTGACTGTTGATGCGTTGCGCAACATTTAACAAATGGAAACAAGTGGTTGCAAAAATCACATGTCGCATAATGCTGCGCAAAAAGGAACTGCATAGTGGATGCATCATGCAACATAACATTGTGTGTGTGTGTGTGTGTGTGTGTGTGTAACTCACAGTCTCTGCGCGTCGCTGGGCAGGCGGCGCGGCGCGTGCAGCAGCGCGCGGTGCGCGCAGTCGGCGCCGGGCGGGCGGCAGGAGCAGGCCCAGGGGCAGCCCGCCGCGCCCGCCGCGCCCGCCAGCACCAGCACCACGAGCAGCATGGCGACACAGGCGGTTAGGTCATCTGGAACAACGACGCCTTGGGTGAAGGGAGGGATTCTTACATGATAGGTCGCCCGGAGTCCTGCCGACCGGACTTTGAGTACTTCCGGAAGGACGCAATGTTTTTCGGTCACAGTACTGTAATAATTTATCGTACAAAGTTGAAATTTGCACGAAAAAATAGAATATTTCTGGTTCTTTCACATTGTGGAAGAAACGGCTGCTCAGCACTACTGAGCTTTACTTGGTATGCGATGGCGCATGGGCAGCGCGTTCGCGCCCGCGCGACCATTTTCGACGCACCGGGTACTGAAAACTCGAAAGAGACTGGTCGAATCCGTCCAACCGTCAATACGGTTTCTGGCAGATTGCCTGGCGACCTTTAGTTGATCGTCCTTAGAAGACGCAGTAGTTACCTGGCGCGAATCGTGAACGTGGTCGCTGTCGCTACTTTTTGCGAACGGTCTATGAGTGTATCGTTACTTTCGCGCTACTAAAGGGAGCCGTGAGCGATCTTCCTAAGATGATATGAATCAATACGCTACAATTTGTGCGCAAGCCTACCAGCCACAAAATAACCAACACAGAAAGCAGGCAAAAACACAAACCAATCTTCCGATAAAAGTACAAGTAAAAATGTAGAATAAAAGCGGCCAAGTGCGAGTCGGACTCGCCCATGAAGGGTTCCGTAGCAGCAAGTAACATTATATAAAAGTTCTTGTAGTTTGTTGTAACTTTAATCAATGTTTTTTGCGGTTTACGATTTATGACGTATTAAAAAAAAACTACTTACTAGATCTCATTCAAACCAATTTTCGTTGGAAGTTTGCATGGTAATGTACATCATATATTTTTTTTAGTTTTATCATTCTCTTATTTTAGAAGTTACAGGGGGGGGGGACACACATTTTACCACTTTGGAAGTGTCTCTCGCGCAAACTATTCAGTTTAGAAAAAAATGATATTAGAAACCTCAATATCATTTTTGAAGACCTATCCATAGATACCCCACACGTATGGGTTTGATGAAAAAAACATTTTTGAGTTTCAGTTCTAAGTATGGGGAACCCCCAAAATTAATTGTTTTTTTTTATTTTTGTGTGAAAATCTTAATGCGGTTCACAGAATACATCTACTTACCAAGTTTCAACAGTATAGCTCTTATAGTTTCGGAAAAAAGTGGCTGTGACTTACGGACGGACAGACAGACAGACAGACAGACAGACATGACGAATCTATAAGGGTTCCGTTTTTTGCCATTCGGCTACGGAACCCTAAAAAGTACATCAAAATTTATTGTTATAAATGCGGTGCAGCGAAAGTATACAAATTCAGACAAACTGTAATCTTAATATGTATAAATTACGTGTCACGTTCTTTGTCCGCGATGGACTCCTAAACTAGGTAACCGATTTTAATCTTTGCACACCGGGTGCAGTTTGATCCAACTTGAAAGATAGGATAGCTTACATCTCCCTTAAGGCACACGGAAGGTTTTAATAAAAAAAAAAACTTTTGACAGAACGAAGTCTGGCCGGGCAGCTAGTTAAATGTAAAAATAAGATCACAACTGCAGCTTTAACTAAAAACTGACGAACCTGAAGTCACTCGGTCAGATTACAATATCTGTGCACGTGTTGTGGTCCGACTGACTTCCCGCTCACAACCAGGTGGCAATCCAAAAATACACCGATCCATTAAAGGCACGATAAGCCATAAGTGCGGGTTCGACTCCCGGCTATCTCGAGTGAGGTAATGTATCAGTTATCATAACGACTCGTGTTATAGCTATCTAAAAATAAAAGTGATGTTGAATACTTCGTGGAGTTATAAGTGCTATAATGTTTCTACGTGAAACAATAAAAGCGGTATTGTCAGAACCTGCGTTTTTTCGGGTCATTGCAGTATAATGTATAAAGACAATTACAAATGAAGACATCAGAGTCAATCAAAACTCGAGAAGATTGAAATTTATGTCAGTTAAATGTCTGACCCCGGCCGGGAGTTAAACCCAGTTCATTAGCAACAAGATGACGGGGTTATAGCCCAATGAATACAACTGGTTTTCCGTGTTGACCGAAAGAAGAGTTTAGAGGTTTTCGTGACCAGATACTATCACAGCCACCATACTTGAAGACTTGTGTGGCGCAATGGTAACCATGCCGGACCGCCGCGTCAAGGGTCCTGGGTTCGATTCCCAGTGAGGCGGAAATTTGAATGATGAGTTTCAATTTGTGAGTGTTCTTGTCTCTGTGTGTTGTCTATGGCACCCGCGACACATAGAGTCTTAGTGTGGGGCTATGAGTGTGAAGCGTTATTTATTTATATTGTACCTAGGTACCAGACTACCTGCTACTTGTGCCGTAAAGTATTCATTGTACTTGCTCATTATGTTTCAAATAAAGTAACCTACTTAGTCAAAACATTTCAAATAGATACATTTATTTATGAGCGGATTGAATTCATAATAGTCATTCCTTATGCGTTACGCAAAAGACTGGAACAGCTTGTATGAAATGAATTCTCAAAGAAAATCTCCACTTTCCATCAGGCGGATCAATGTGGGATACATTGCTTAAAGTACGCAGAAAAGTTCAACCACGAATACTACGATTGCACCGATCTCGACATTCTAATTGTAAGTACTCGTCTCGTATTCTGTTCTTAGCTAAGTGCGCTTTTTTATGGAAATAGCCGGCAAACGACCTGACGATCCACCTGATGGTAAGTGGCTGTCGTCGTCGCCCATGGACATCAGTAACACCAAAGGCATCACCGATGCGTTGCCGGCCAAGAAAAAGAGAAGCAAAAGAGAAAGAACTGGCTCTCAAGCTCCCAACCGGAACACGACGAATAGTTTGGCGGCTGACTCATGCTCAAGGGGTAGCTATCCAGGCGAACTCCATGGCGAAATAATAATAGTAATAATGGTATTAATTAACAATTAAAATCAATATTACCAATATAATCCCTCGAGGGGCGCTACCACCAGCGGGCCGGATTTAGTCGCCTCTTACGACACCTATCCGGCGAGGGAATAGGGTTAGTATTCTAAGCCGCCGCGCCCCAATACGGCTACGCTTTGCGGTCCCATTACTATTTATTGTATTGTATAAGTGTATTATTTGTACCTGGGTTAATGTTCTAGTAATCTTCCTGTTAGATTACAGAACTTATTTTCATTATTTTCTTGAAAACAACGTAGGCTCATTTATAACCGAGTTATCAGTATCAACATGAAACAAGGTGTCTACGGCACACCTCAAATTAAACCCAGTATCGATAACTATCTCAGCGGCAATATTAGCCTCCTAGAGGTGTAGTCTAGACTACATTACTGTCGTTTAACAGCTATTACGTTATCTGGTCTAGACTGGATGTTTAGCGTACCTAGTGTACCTGGAACGATGACAACACAGCGTAGAATGTTTACAATATAATCGTCGAGCGAGAGACATTCATATAGCCTTACTTCTTATGTTCTGTTTCTGAAGCGGGTCTTTTTCTCAGATGAAATTCCTTCATCTGAGGTCTTTTTAAGCGAGGTTTTGGATCGTCTTCTGATATTCTCTTGTTTCAGAAGGAAATAGTGGAGCAATCAGAGGCCAATTTTGTTACGATTGGAAGTTCTAAGCCATTTGTTTACTACGAGTAACCGCCCTCGCTTTGCTTCGGTTTTCTTATTTTTTTACACCTTGGGTTACATTATTGGAGTTTTATTAAGGATCCCTATGTTTTTTTGAAAATATAATATAGTCTATGTCACCCGGGGATAGTGTAGCTTCCCAACAGTGAAAAAATTTTTCAAATCGATTCAGTAGTTTCGGAGCCTATTCAATTCCAACAAACAATCAAATCTTTTCTCTTTATAATGTTACGTCCTACTAGTGGGTGGGTTCGTAAAGGATACCACTGATATTGCCGAAGAGTACTTTATTTCACTCACAAGGTGGTACAATACTACTACTACTACACACTAACACTAACACTAGCAACCGCGTAAGAGTCACTCACTCGCTCACGAACGCGAAACACCCTCTTACTATCGCCCTGATCACGTATTGACCCGTCTGGAGTCCCAAACCTGACTCCCTTATCGCTCGTATCGCTGTTATCGTTCCCGATTCCCAACCGGAATCCCGAACTGGAATGGAATCAGTCACGACGTCCAATTCGCGTCCTTTTATAGGTGGCCGAACTCAGTTCGCGGGTTTTCGAGAAAGTTCCGCGCTAATCCAGATAATTAAACAAAACACAGTCATAAAAGTTAGCATCAAGGTCAAGACACAAAAGAACGAAGGTCATTCGCCCGGAACACAATAGTGCAATAAAACGATTAAAGACGTCTTCGACAATTTAGGGTTCCATTTTTGCGTACGGGGTTCCGTGGTTCGTAACACTGCCCCCTCCTTAATCATGCTCGTCCCGAGCATCATTTGACCCGTGATACGGAACCAATCGATCGACGCGATCAATCTTCGGCCTTCCTTCTTCTCCTTGCCTGTCCTGTGTCGCGTTCCACTTCCTCCTCGCCAGCCCGGCCCTCCTGCGGTACTTGCAGAATTGCTGGTGCACGGACCAGAACCGTCCCCACATGGTTCTACACATTCGCGCCTCCGCGACGATCAGCTTGGCTGCCTCCGTGAACCACTGTATCGCCTCCATCCACAGCGCGCTGGCCCTATCATAGGTCCCTCCAAAGGCCTCAAAGAACGGGACCCTCTCGATCCTGAAGGACACGCCGTGGAACAACAGCTGGCGCGCTGTATACATCTCCCGCAGCTTCATGTCCATCGCCACGATCACCATTGCGCCTACGCCTCTCTTTTTCACAGCACTATTAAAATCCATAAACGTGGGGAAGGGCATGCCCTCCCCGCACCACTGCAACAGCTGCTTGAAGCGCGTGCGGTACCTGATGTCGGCCTGCATCTCCCCGATTAGCGCCGAGTATGCGCTGAACACCATGCCCCTCTTCACGCTGCTGTTCACCGCCGACGAGATCTTCACGTTCTCGAAGTTAATCAAGGGGTGGTCCTCAATCTTCCCGCCGCCGATGTCGCGCAGGTCCCGCTCGACGTCGTACTTGAGATCGTTGGAAACGGACGCCCAGACAGCGCACCTGCGGCCCTTCACGTAGTTCTCGAAGATGATGCCCGCTGTCGCGCGGCCCTTGCCCATGCCGGCACCGTCGCTGATGAGAAACCCAGGCCTCGTTCCATCAGACAGCAGGTGTTCGTGCGCCTGCGACGCGCACACCACGGCCTTCAGCTGCAGCGCGGACGGCAGCCCGGCGCGGATGGTGTCGTCGGGCAGGCTCAGCTCGGCCGGCTCCACCAATGGTAGCGACGCTGCTACCACGACCGGATCCGAGTGCCCGTGGCCCAGTCCCAGCTCCGTCGGTACGCAATCCGAACATGTCTCGGCCACGCCCATCTTCCTGTCATCGACATCTTCCCTAGTACACTGACTGTCCTCCTTACTTCCGAGACCGTCCTCTTCACTCTCAGGCCTCTCCTCCTTACTCTCCTCAACCGCCGCAATAGCCGCGCGGTCGGCCGCTGACCGCGGTGGCATCACCCCGGCCGCGCCACCATCGCTTCCTTCCTCGCTCACGCGCCGTGACGCCTGCGACACGCCTGTGATCTTCGCCACTCCGACGTCCAAGGCCCCCAATATGTCGTCCTTCAGGGACCGGCGCAGGTTGTTCCCCAGGGACTGGACGGCTGCACGCCACTCCTCCCTGGCTGCACGCCACTCCTCCCTGGCTGCACGCTGCTGCTCCCTGGCTGCCCGCTGCTCCTCCCTCAGTGACTGGATAGCCCCCAGCAGAACCGACAGGTCCAGTCCTCCTGGAGCAGTCACAGTAGCAGAAGCAGGGGCAGGAACTGTCGCGGTCACCACTCGTGCGGCTGCCATGGTCTCCGAACCCGCAGCCGTGGTGGTCATCACCTCCGCCGTCGTCGTGGACGTCGTTCCCACAGTCGTCGTATCCGCCGCCTGGCGTCGCGTACGTACACCTTCTTCAGCCTCCCTCGGGGTCAGTGGCATCCCACTTCTGACACCAATTGTTACGTCCTACTAGTGGGTGGGTTCGTAAAGGATACCACTGATATTGCCGAAGAGTACTTTATTTCACTCACAAGGTGGTACAATACTACTACTACTACACACTAACACTAACACTAGCAACCGCGTAAGAGTCACTCACTCGCTCACGAACGCGAAACACCCTCTTACTATCGCCCTGATCACGTATTGACCCGTCTGGAGTCCCAAACCTGACTCCCTTATCGCTCGTATCGCTGTTATCGTTCCCGATTCCCAACCGGAATCCCGAACTGGAATGGAATCAGTCACGACGTCCAATTCGCGTCCTTTTATAGGTGGCCGAACTCAGTTCGCGGGTTTTCGAGAAAGTTCCGCGCTAATCCAGATAATTAAACAAAACACAGTCATAAAAGTTAGCATCAAGGTCAAGACACAAAAGAACGAAGGTCATTCGCCCGGAACACAATAGTGCAATAAAACGATTAAAGACGTCTTCGACAATTTAGGGTTCCATTTTTGCGTACGGGGTTCCGTGGTTCGTAACAATAATATTAGTCACTGTGCATCACTGATACACTTTAGTGACCACGTAATTTTTCCTTCTACTAATGTCTAACGAAAAGAAAAACCTGGTCTGAAGCATTAACATGCAAACCTGAGCACATAATTTAATCACTTGCAGCCACCCATCGAACTTTGAACCGCGCTCAAACTTTAATTCTGTTCTTCGCTATGTTTTACGGGATACGAGAGGCCCCAGGAACCGAACTATGGACGCTTATATAAGTATGTTGTAGCGGATATAATGTGTTACGAGTAGCACAACACTAGTTTATCGTGAGGGTATCTCTGGGCCAGGCTAGGTCATCATGTTCGGAACTTGTACAATCGAGCGATGTAGAAAAAACTTCGCTAGCGTGATTCAGGTAGGGCGTGACGTCACTGCGCACGTATGTACAATGTCGCCACCACAGACATATATAGGTCTGTGGTCGCCACACAGGAACTATGCTAGTTACACACAGAGCTATCCAAGTGGCAGGAGCGTGTAAGCCGCGGTGGCCGCAGCCATAACTCCTCATCACAACGCCATAAAGGCAAATTGTGTTGATTGAGGTCAAGTGGGGTCGACCGATGAGTATTGAAATCCGATTTACTGGTTCAATGCCCCGGCTGGGCAGTGGGCAGCATGACTGGCTGGAACCATTAGCGAGACCTGGAGTCTGAGTGCTAGATCCAGTATTGACCAGAATGAGGGTAAGTTATTAGGGTAATAAGCAGTGATAGCCTAGCGGTTAGAACTTTGGTCTCTCAAACGGAGGGGCCGAGTTCAAATCCTGGCACGCACCTCTGATTTTCAAATATTATGTGCGTATTAGAAATTAATTATCACTTGCTTCGGTGAAGGAAAACATCGTGAGGAAACCTGCACACCGGAGAGTTCTCCAAGTTCTCAAAGGTGTGTGAAGTCTACCAATCCACACTTCGCCAGCGTGGTATACTATGGCTTGTACCCCTCACATTGTGAGAGGAGACCCCGAGCCCAGCAGTGGGACAATTATGGGTTGTTGCTTTGCTTTATTGAGGTAAAATAAACTAAAATACAGCTTTTCCCTAATGTAAATATCGGTCCTACACTTAGCATGACCAACCATAGCCACAAGTGGACACCCGTACTCTGTGACCGGGAGCGATATTTTATCTATAGCTATCGTGATTCAGATGGTACTCTTTAACTTTTTACGAAGGGTAATGGCAAACCCATGCAGGATGATGACGTCATGTCACGTCATGTCATGCTTAAATTTCTCAAACATCCGTAAAATGCAGTTAGTCACCGTTCACACGCTAATTACCATTTAAGTCATCAACATCACACATAATTAACTGTAAAAAATAAATCATTTGTAATCTACATCGGGCTGCATGTGAAAGTGCTGTACTTGTTCTATTGAAAATTAAAAACAAACGCGGTCAACTGTCAAATCGCTTTTGTTTTATAGGTTAATTATTACGCTCCGAGAGTGAGAGATCGTGCGAATTACTAAATTTTATGGGAACTTAGTAAGCGTGCTACATGATTCTAGACTAGAGGAATTATCTTCGAAGCACGTCACTATAAACAGTTCGGCCATGCCCCGCCTGCACCATGCGGACCATGCCAACATTACCAACTGCGGTTCGACCATTGAAGTATTATTACTAGCATATAGAACCGATACCGCGAACACAATGTATGTCTCAACGAATTGGCGCCGATTGGCTTCAATTTTCAATGGATTCTTTCGGTTTTGAAAGGAGAACGGGCGCTCAATTTTGAAAATAGAACCTCCCGGCGGGACACACATTTTGTTCGAGATGTCTGTTCTATGACATTATACTTCAATGTGATTCTAAGTTCTATCACCTGTTTTATTTGATGTGAAACCTATATTTGGTCAGAAGTCAGTGCCTCACTGAACATTTCTATAGGATTGCAACGTCTGCCACCCAGTTTGGACTTTGGAGCTTGTTGTAGAAGGAGAATGGAGTCATCCATTGAAGAGGTCACATCTGAAGTTAATCGATAGGTAACTACTGCAGTCCATACTCATAATATAAACTGTGTGTAGGTCTTAACTTCTACTGTACTGAAAAGAGACTAAGCAGTGGCAGGTGCAGTCAGGCATCGATTTTCGCACTGCGGACCACCATATCCCTGGTTATACCCTCGGTGGTAGGGTGGGACTCAACCCTACTACCATAGAAATGTGACCTAGGGTACTTATGGTACTTATATCTATTATGGATATAGTTTATTTATTAAAAACTACTTTTTAACCGACTTCAAAAAAAGGAGGAGGTTCTCAATTCGACTGTATTTTTTTTTATGTTTGTTACCTCAGAACTTTGGACTGGGCGAACCGATTTTGATGATTGTTTTTTTAATCGAAAGCTGGTAGCTGTCATGTGGTCCCACATAAATTTTATTGAGATCTGACAGTGGCATCCATGAGAAAACCACATAAGTCGTAAATTTGTGTTAAGATGTGCGCGACAAATTGACGAATAACTGAATATCAGGCCAACCGATTTCGGTGATTCTTTTTTTAATCGAAAGCAGGTGCTTGACATGTGGTCCCACATAAATTTGAACGAGATCTGAAAAGTAGTTTTTGAGACTTTGAAGTCGTTTATTTTTTGTTAGTAAAATTTAGATTATTCGTTATACGTTCTTCATAGGTTGATTTTGTCAGTGTAACGAATAGGACAACGGGAATAATCCCTATTCAACATGGAGTGATCCAATATCCTACGGTAACACGCAATAAAGTAATAGCGATACGGTATTCGCATGTTACTATTTTCGAAACGACTACCTATTGCACATTACTTATTAGAGATTCTTATTCTATACTTCAACAAAAAAATAATATGACATTTTGAAAAAAAAAACGTCCCTATTTTCCTCCCACCATCACTCCAATTTGTATGCAAAATCCTTGATGTATCTATGCCCGCTTTAGAAAATTAAAAAAAGGCATTGAGCTGTCAAACGGCTTTGTTCGAATCGTCACACAGCGTGCGCTTTTGTACGCAACAGATAAAAAAGAAAGAACAGTCAAAGGATTTCACGGCAATATGACGCGTGTTACAAAGGGACAAAGATTACAATGGTGTGTTGACACGAAAAATGGCGGGATGTCCATTTATCAGCGTACCGTGTTATTATTGTAAAAACGTTATTTTTATTAGGAAAATTGAAAATGATTTTTGTTGATTTGAATAACTAAAACGGATGAACGGTATGAACCGCATTAGTTCAAATAAGTAACTCTGGAAAGCACCATAATGTAATGGACTAATGAGGCTGGGTTTTGATATAAAAGGAGTAGGACCATTGAACTATTATTACTAGTACATTAAACTTCAATGAGTTGGACTAGTATTGCTTTATACCTAGCAATGGTATAACGGGTGATAAAGTCAGTAACATTAAAATAATGTTAACTATTATGTAAGTAAGTACCTATAAACTATTTATATTTTGTATAGGGAGAATTCAAGAAAGTCTCCATAAATAAACGCATCTACATTATAAGACGATATCGTATGCAAAAAAAATTAGGTACTTATAGTAAGGAACCCTGTATCTGCGTCTGTTCACCCTTGTCAGCCATTTTTAATATGTGGGCGTCGGTTGGCTAAAATTTGTTTTCTGACGTTTCAATTAAGAAGTACGGCTTCCGAGAATGGTTTTTATTTTCCCAAGGACACGGCCGGTGGCAGGTGAAAGCTACTGAAGTCTTTTGTGCGTCTCACGCAAATAACACCAATATTGTCCACTGAAGTATTATTACTAGCATATAGAACCGACACCGCGAACACAATGTATGGCGCCGATCGGCTTCAATTTTCAATGGATTCGTTCGATTTTGATAGGAGAACGGGGGCTCAATTTTGAAAATAGAACCTCCCGGCGGGACACATTTTGTTTGAGATGTCTGTTCTATGACATTATACTTCAATGTTATTGTCCACTGTTTGTTTTAGACAGGGCCACGCGCCAGTCGCCACAATACGCCACCATGCTGAGAGGTATAAAGCCTTGGATTCGTGCCTAGGAAATGTTGCCTTCACAGCAGGCGTTCTCGAATCCTTTATTCTTAACAAATATTTTTACAATATGATACTGATATCATTTCTGTTGACCGGTGGTGTTATTCAGTGTTTAATTAGTTATCAATAATTTCCGCTGTTTAACTAAATGATAGATGAGTATCTAATGCCCCTATAATGTATTGGTATTCCTGCCAATATCACAATATCGCAACCAGTTATTGCGGCGCGCGTAAACTTTTGAACGCAGTTAATAGACCGCTAGTGATGCTGATCTGTGAGATCCGAGGCAAAGCTGACTGCATTTATTTGGTTGACTTCATCGACTACTAAGCTATAGGGCTGTCAAAGGCAAAGAAATATAGAGAAAGTCGCTACAAAGTATGGAGCTTATTTCCTGAACTATATTTGTCGGCGGTATGCGCTGTTGTTGGTCAAGTAGTCACGTAACGAGTTTGAAATAGATTTGCAGTGTTCGGGTTACTTAGGCCTACAAACTAAGAATACACGAAGAGTTAAGTATGTTTGTTATATTTTGTAAAGTTAGAATTTCATAACCTAATTTTCTTTGCAGCGGTCACTTTTCAAACTTTTCCTCCATGTTAAATTTTGTGTCATTTAAATCAACCTTAATTATGTTTCTGCGTACATGCGGTGAGTGGACTTTTTGTCCGTTCATCGTGATATTTGGTCGATGTAGGAACTGTTCTTGCCCCTGTGCGAATTTCTTTCTTTTTCTTCTTTCTTTCTTGGCCGGCAACGCATCAGTGATGCCTTTGTTGTTGCTGATGTCCATGGGCAACGATAGCCACTTACTATCAGGTGGATCGTCAGCTCGTTTGCCGGCTATTTCCCTTAAAAAAATTAAAATGTGTGCAATTCACACGTGGTAGAAGTGAAACCTTCAAAAATAAAGGTATTAATTTAATAACGTGTATCAAAAACTATTTTGTACTGAATAAAAATAAAACAGTGGTAACTAACGCCATCTCTTAACATAATATGAAGAATAAAATGAGCAGCTAGCGCCTTCTATCCAGCAATAAAATGAATCTTCTATCTTGTTCCTCGCGCCATCTATGAATAAAACTTAGCACTTTTTAAAGTACTACGAACATAAGAAACACTGTATAACGCTTCCTATCTCATTTTCTCCCAAGTTAAATCTTATAAATTTATGTGTCTGTCTCTTTTTACTGTCCCTTTTTCGTTTCATCGACTTTCAAATGACAACGATGCTAAAGAAGTGTTCACTTCAAAAACTTTAAAAGTACCAGGGTAAGTTAAACACTCTATTAGTGTTATTGCTTCAAAAACGTAAAAAATATAAACCGTAACCAGTAATAACGTCAACCGACACAATCAGACACAATAACACCATCGACAATCATGACTAAACTACGCCACACGCCACAAAGGGCTGCGTGGCCCCAAAACAGCAGGAAGTAATATTTGGACAAAAACCCATTGAGCCGTGGACCCCTCCGCCCAGCCGCCCCTACATACTACATACAACACGTCCGCGCTAAGAAGTGAGCTGCTTCTTTGGATTCACACACAAAATGCAGATTAAAAATATTTTAATATTTGCAGTATGTATACAAACTACTAACATCTGTTTAATAAAAAGCAATATTTAATTCTATTAATTTCAAGTAATCTATTTTGTAACTTTTTAGTTAACTACTTAATACATGTAAACCGAACATAAGCGTAACACACCTTGTGTGTTACTTGCACGCACACACCAGTATGTCCTACATACTGGTGTGTGCGTGCAGGTAATAATACCTATACTATTAGACTTTTTAAGACAATAAAGCAAAGGTTATTTATCCATTGTTCAAATTAAAATATTAATTAAAGTCATGACTCTTGCCATTGCTTTAAAAATATTTCCGAAAAACTACCTCTTTATATATAACATTAATAGCTTATACAGATAGTAAATATTATTTAATACAATCAGTAATTTTTAATTAAAAAATTATTGTCCTGAACCAGCGTATTTTAAGTTTTTAAATTTTAAATGCTTGTAGAGTTCCATGTCGCAGCGGGATGGCTCCACACAATGAATACTTTGGCCCTTTCCTGATTCCCGTCTTAGTATTCTGTAGTGAGTTCGATTTGGCGCGAACAATTATTTTTTACCCATGGCGCCCGGAGAGCACTTGATACAAGTGCGCAATTGTAAAGGAAGCGCTCTATTACGAAATATAAAAAGAGAAACTAGAAAAATGAGTATTTGTTGTGTATTAACTAATGAACATTATTTTAGTATTCATTTATTTACCTTCCTTGTTTGTTTTTAAATAATAACAGGTCTAGGGACATTCTCTAGACAAAACCCATAAAACCGGAGATATGATGATGATACGATAGACAACATAAAGTACTTATAAAATGTTATTAATTAATTAATGTTATATTATTATTATGTAAACTTGCCGCCGTAATTTTAATTAAGTTGATATCAAATATCAATTTATCAGCATGACCCCAAACTCGTAGGTAAGTACATAGACCTATATGTATATAAGTCTATGTAAGTACATCAATCTCTAAATATTATAGTAAAGCCAATGACCGCTAAATCAAAACTGTCGTTGAAAAACTACGCTTGAAGAAACATCGTTTATTTCAGCTTTTTAAATTAATATGTTTATATATTTAATTTTATACTTTATTTAATTTAACGCCTACTTTATAAGCGACAGTTTTGTGTTCGAGGTCATCGACTTTCCAATTCAGAGTTTGTTGTCACAGTACAATATTTATCAAATGTTCGCTGGGAGTTTTCCTGATCTGTTCGTTAATCGCTTGCAGTGCGACAGTAAGTCTATAATGTGAGAAAATTGGTGTGTTAATTATTTGATTGTTCATTCGCACATCTGTAGTGAAGAAATGAGGGGATTGCGGGATTTGTGAGAAATGACGCGCATTGTGCGAGGTGGCCGGAGCCGCCGCGCCGGAGTGCTCGGAGCGGGATTGTAAAGGAAGTGTTTGAAAGGACAATTTTAGTTTTAGTTTATATTGTTCGCCTTTGATTGTTCATCGACTATCGCCGGGAATAGTGCCTCCTGACAATTTCAAATCCATCTCTTGAATCAGTTTGTTGTGTGTGATAAATACAGTCAATTAATGTAATATCTGACGACCCGTGTGGCGAAATGGTTACCATGCCGGAACGCCGCACCGAGGGTCCTGGGTTCGATTCCCAGCGAGGCGGTTTGAATGATGAGTTTGAATTTCTGTTCTCGGTCTGGGTGTGAATGTCCTTGTCTAGTGTTGTCCATGGCACCCACGACATAGGGAATCCTAGTGTGGGGCTATGAGTGTGAAGCGTTATTATTATTATTATATAATCAGTACCTAATTGATGACAAAGACCTCATATATCTAAATTTCTGCTGTAAATACCTGCGTGCTGAACAGCACAGTGAATCCTATTGCGGCTGTGCGCGCGTTTGTCATCTCCAGCAGAAAGGGAATATAATTGTAGGAGGACAATATAAAAACTATAGAGGGAACAAAAAACAGTGGAGTACGTTAGTATACATTTTCATTTTCAAGAAGAAAGATGAAACTATGTCTGATGTGAAACAATACAATTAATTAATACCATTATTGCTATTATTATTTCTCCACGGGTTCGCCTGGATAGCTACCACCCTTGAGCATGAGTCAGCCGCCAAACGACTCGTCGTGTTCCGGCTGGGGGCTTGAGAGCCAGTTCTTTCTTTTTCTTCTTTCTTTCTTGGCCGGCAACGCATCAGTGATGCCTTTGATGTTGCTGATGTCCATGGACGACGACCATCTTACCATCAGGTGGTCGTCAGCTCGTTTGCCGGCTATTTCCGGTAAAAAAGACAACGCGATAGTCGTTCTGTCTCCGTGTTTCTAGGAGAGATTTATTATTCCAACCGCGTGATGGATGGGATACATATCACCTAAGTACTTGTTATTACATATCAAAATTTGATATTAATACTGGCGATGATTTATTACACGCCGAGCTGTTTAGTGGTTCAGCTAAGTGGATCGTAAGCGACATTATTGTGAAATGTTTGCACGCGGAGTCGGCTTGGCTGTTTGCTTGTTAAGCCGTTTCATCGCTTTCGTCATAATCGACGACGCGTCACTACCGTCGAAGTGACTGACACCAACGTAATGCAACGGTCACCACCTTTTTGTTTGTTATCAAAGGAAACCCTTTATCTCAGATCAAATTGAATTTATTTGAAACTGTTTAGTATGAAAAGGAATAAAGCGGTCTGATTTTTTTCTTTATTATAATTTATAATTTTTCGCAGGTGCGTCTGTGAACTTGTATGAATGGTATCATTCTATAATATTAAGAAGACCTTATCTCGCAGTGTGCTATCTGCTATCTGCAGTCGCAGGCGTCGCAGCCGTAGCGGCGGCGCGTGGCTCCCGTCACTCACACTTAACGTCCATTGGAGGCAATTTGCGGGTCCGCTCATGATGTATGATGCCACTATACCTACTGTGTCTTAAATACACATCGTTATATATGTTATCGCTGGTGGATCGGTTAATGATCGTGTGATTTCGGTCTAAGCCAAGTCGTTCCAAAAGCCACACGAAGAGCGAAAACACTCCCAGCTCGACGTTCCTTTTTATACAGTGCCGCTCGTCCCATCCTAAGGAGTAGGGTGTTCATCTAAGGGTCAAAACACATTTATTCCGCTCCATTCGGCTTTTGTCCATAGTAAACAACGATTTTGTATGGAGATGCGTACGCATCCTTTCGGCTTTTCGGCGTCGATTCCGCTTTCGCGGTAAACAAGTAGAAAACGACGACAAATGTGTTTTATCGTTCAGCCGCGTACGACGTCGAACCAAGGAACATATTATACTCTCTACGGCAGCGAATTCAGCGCCGTACGCAGCCGTTCGCATTCGCCGAGCCGAATAAGTGTAACCAAAATCATTCGGCGAAACGCGAATGGCGCCGAATAAATGTGCGTTGACCCTAAGACGAAGACTGCGAGAAGTACTACGTACAATCGTTAAACGATTGCAGTACAGTGTACATATTTAGTTGCGATTGTCACGATGCAGTATCGGTACTGTTGCATTACTCGACTGTTTTGGGCGACATCGAAGGAAAGAGCGGTGAGGCCGCGGTAAAAGTGGATTTGATCGATAGGTACAGTATCTCTACTAGGGTTGCCATATGGCAAGACTGAAATATCTGGACAAAACTTCAAAAAGTCGGGATTTGTCGGGACAAAAAATTTTGTATTGGTAATAGCTGGCAAACGAGCTGGTGACGAAAAAATAACGTCTAGAGCGCGTGCGGCGGCAAACGCGTTCTGATGAATCGAGTGAATTGTCGGGACATTTTGTAATTTGTCGGGACTTATCTGGACATCATGTGAAATTTCGGGACAATCCAGAGGAATCCCGACCATCTGTCAACCCTAATCTCTACTGTCCCGTAACAAATGCGACCGCTAAGTGCGTCCACGAATCGCAATAATGGTTACAAAAGCGGCCAAGTGCGAGTCGGACTCGCTCATGAAGGGTTCCGTAGCAGCAAGTAACATAATATAAAAGTTCTTGTAATTCGTTGTAACTTTGATAAATGTTTTTGCGGTTTACGATTTATGACGTATTAAAAAAAAATACTTACTAAATATCATTCAAACCAATTTTCGTTGGAAGTTTTCATGGTAATGTACATCATATATTTTTTTTAGTTTTATCATTCTCTTATTTTAGAAGTTACAGGGGGGGGGACACACATTTTACCACTTTGGAAGTGTCTCTCGCGCAAACTATTCAGTTTAGAAAAAAATGATATTAGAAACCTCAATATCATTTTTGAAGACCTATCCATAGATACCCCACACGTATGGGTTTGATGAAAAAAACATTTTTGAGTTTCAGTTCTAAGTATGGGGAACCCCCAAAATTTAATGTTTTTTTTCTATTTTTGTGTGAAAATCTTAATGCGGTTCACAGAATACATCTACTCACCAAGTTTCAACAGTATAGCTCTTATAGTTTCGGAAAAAAATGGCTGTGACATACGGACGGACAGACAGACAGACAGACAGACATGACGAATCTATAAGGGTTCCGTTTTTTGCCATTCGGCTACGGAACCCTAAAAAGTAGCCGTGGGCGACCTCCCTTACTTGTATGCCTTAATTCACTCTATTTTATTCTGACGTACGCTTCGACAACGTAGTTACGAACCCAGATCACTGGTACAATCTCAAACTGAACTGTGATCAGTGATCACAACATTACTTATCGTACATTTGAATCTCGGAATATTTTAGCCGTGATGTCGCTCACCGAAAGTATTAGTGATAAATCAAGTTTGACGCGGATGACGGATCGGTTCGTGCGCTCAGATAGTTCCTTACAATAGATAGTTGGTCTTGGTCACGTAGATCACTGAGTGAGAAGTATACTTGTTGGATCAAACGGATGTGGCGAGTTAGGTACGTTGAGTACGGTACGTATATCATTATCACTTGAACAGATACTTTATTCACTGTTGATAAACGAATGGTTAACGTTTTTACGGTAAGTTAGTAAAGTACGGTATAATGGTAACATAGCACTATGTCCTTTATTGGCCAGGAATTCTAAGGCGGTGAAATCCATTTGATATCTTCCTTTACGCTCTAGGCCTTCTGAAGTCCGTTTGCACTGTTTGCACCGTTTACACTGGCACTGCCAGATATTGATTTTAGATCTTTGTTAAACTATGGCTATATTTTGTTCGAACTGAATCCATGGGATATCTTCAGTCATGTCATGGGATGTCGTCAGATGCCTTCTGAATTACATGTCCAGCACTCGCAGCGAATGCTTTAAAATTATGTCCTTATTTAGCTCTAAGCTCTTACCGAATATAAATAATATTTTAAAAAAAACTAAAAAAACACGCTTTTATAGAAAATCCAACTAAAAATAGAAAATAAATTTGAATTAAGAATCGTATAACCTCGATAAGTCTACAAAGTTTAAATGAAATCTGACGTTTGAAGTGGGTCAAAATCAAGTCCAAAGGAGTCGTTTACAAACATACAAGTATAAAGTTTGTAAAAATGTCCGTATCACTTGCTGAATTTCCCGCAGTTTTAACAAGCTTGTGTATTTTCCCATACGGTTGGTACACTGTTCGCTGAAGATGTTCTCACGTCAACGTGGGAGGCGGAGTTAGACAGGTGCAATGTTTGCTTGGTGGGTGAATTACAGTTACGTGTTACATCGCTAAATAAGCGAATGACGTATATCTTTAGTGCTTACAAAGCACGAGGTCTCAGGTTCTATTTCTGAGTATTTATTTCAGAAGATATGTGAGTTGGGTCTTGGAGTTGATTGCAATGAACTAATATAGGTACTATATTCGTTCACTGGTTCATTGATTGTGATGTCATTTTGCAGGAACACAATCACACAAGGTGTGTGATTATTATTGAAGTTCTGTTTATGATCTCAACCTTGACTGCAGCAGAAAGCCCTTAAAGCATTGGTGATCCAACTGATCATCAACTGTTTTGGCTGGGGTCTGAACCCCAGTCGCGTGCAGAGCTACCACTATTTGGGCGACATAGATTATTCTCCGAGAATATCCTGATAATAATTGATTATTTTATTAGGATTTGTTTTAATTTCTTGTTAAATAGTATAATATTTCATTACGAGTGCGGAAAGCCTGTCATTTGCAACGAGTTCCGACAAATGTCCACCCGAGCCGAGGCGCAGCCGAAGGTGAGGGTTGACAGTCGGAACAAGTTGCAGTGACGGTTTCGCGCGTGTACTGAACAACTATTTTTAATACAGTTGCGAAAAAATGAAGCAATATAATAGAATAATAAAAACACAATAAACTTGAAAATGGCGCCAACCGTAAAAAATATAAGCAGAGATTTTTTTTCTTTTCTTCACCCATTCTGGGTAGGCAAAGGGAACTATGCCCATACAGCTAAGTCTTCAGTAGATTTTTTTTATTGATATGAAATGAAAATAAAATTTAATGAGATGAAATTAAATGAAACCTAACCTAACTCATTGAATCAAATCATTAAATCTGATATTGAAACAAATTAGTAGCTTCTTTTTAGAAATATTTGCATGAATCATAAAAACTTCTGTTTTTTTGTAAAAACTTCGTGGTTGGTTTTTTCTTTTTAATAGACATTATTTTGACAGTTGGGAAAGAGAACGCACGAGTTCGGAGAAGGTAAAGAAAAAGCTCGAGTATGTATAACCCACATCCCGAACGCTAAACGTCCCTGCAATACGCCACTTTTTGAGCAACTGTATTAAAAAATCTTTTTGTTCAGTTAATCGGTTGTAAGTCATAAACGGTGTCTGACGGTGGTAAAACTTTGGATAATCCCCAGAAACTCGCTAAATAACGCGTCCAATCCGAGTAGTCCTGGGTAGAACAAGTACAAATCGGTACAGCCGTGTCCAGGACTGAAGTCGTAACGTCGCAATTTGACGCAGTAGGTACAATCTTTTATCAGAATCTGTTTACAAATATTTGCCAGCGAAATTGGGTTAACTCCCCGCGCTAGTACTGTCGGCAATAAAAGTGGTTATTTACTAAACTACAGACAGAGTAATTAACAAGTCTTATTATAACGTGGACCTACTTCTACGACATCTGTTTATCGTGCCTTAGTCAAAATTGGAGTAATTTATTCCTGACACATGAACAGTTGAAGCACTTACCTACGTTTAAAATTTCCGTGTCAATGTAATGAGCGTCCTTTGTGACATGTTTTAAGTGGGCCCTATAGACTAAATCAATCACACAATATAATTTGATAAATCTATTCATATCTTATTAAGTTAGTATTAGTCTACTTAGCAATAATCCGCGGGTAACATGTATGATGGTATATACTTTAAGACATGCGTGGGACCTCCAATCCCGGCATTCCCGGCTAGGCAGGCGACCCGCAGCGCTTCGGGTCCTATCCAGCGTAAGGGTTAAATTAAAACAATTGCCTTGGAGCCTCAAGAGAACCGCACACGTTACATATGCATTTGTTACATAAATAATATATAGGCTCCACTGCCTATGAACCATAATAATTAATTTCCTATACTTCCTATTGTATAGGTACCTAATTAAGAAAAACATTAATAAACAAATCAATAGTTGTACTAAACAATTGTTTTTTGACCAGATTTATCATATCAATAGCCATAAAATTATAATGATGTCATCGCAGCGCTTGATTTAAAAAATATTATGAAGAAATAGTTAACAGTCCCATCAGCCAGCCCAGTTCCCATGCTTCGCTTCCCGAAGCAGAGCTGTTTGTCTTCCACATAATGGATGGGCGAGTCGAGATATTGTTTACAATCAGTAGTCAGCCGCCCGTAAACGTCATCGCAGCCACAATGGGACTCATAAAGAAGATCAAATGATTATCATCTTAGATATATAAAAACTTAACGAGCGATGACTGTCGGTCTGTGATGCTATCTAACGCGACAGGGGAGGCGAACATTTGGTTGCATTACCGGTTTGGGTGACAGGGGAATCTAGATTTACTACACTGTAGAAGCAATGGATTGCACGTATGCTAGCCTAGTTGATAGCGACCCTGCCTGCGAAGCAAAGGTTCCCGGGTTCGATTCCTGGCCGGGGCAGCTATTTATGTGAGAGATAAATATTTGTACTCGGGTCATGGGTGTTACTGTGATGTGTTATATGTGTCGTCCATGCCACCCGCGACAAAGGTAGAAACCTACTGCGGGGTATGAGTGTGAAAGCGTTTTTTTTTAATAGTTCTCGAACTATTTATATCTATAGTCTGCAGTTAGGAATGATGGCTTTAGTTTAGATTCAGGGGGTGTGTCAATTATTAGAATGTCAAGAAAAGCTGACCAATTAGGATTACCTTACACACTTTATAAAGAGGAAACTCGCGGTCGCACTTATCTGTGAAAATATATTTCAAATGAAAAAATGAAAAAAACTGACTGTAAATTAATGCCGTGATTTTTTTCAACTCCTATCCTATCCTTCTATCCTACTAATATTATAAATGTGAAAGTTTAGATGTGGATAAAATTTGACACACGATTAGCTTCCAACCTAACTTACCGAATAGGCTACTTTTTATCTCGGGAAATAAACCTGTTCCTGAGGGATAAGAAAGAATATCTATAATCTTTGTATCATTTTTTTAATAATCACACTCTTCGTTCTTCTAAGGACCCAATTCTGAAGTCCACGCAGACGAAGTCGCGGGTAGAAGCTAGTTTTGTCAATAAAAAAATAGATTGCTTTCCGACTTACAGTACAAGTAAAAAGCCGGAAACGGAAAGTTACTTTATAAAAAATTTTTTGCAGTTGGGAAAAAATAATAGCGATATATGTCGATGACAATTTTCTAACGGCAAAGTTTGTTACTCAGTCAGTTTCAAGAACAATGTTCGGTTCTACAAGTTTGTACGGAACCCTCAGTAAGCGAGTCTGACTCGCCGTTGGCCGGTTTTTTATTTTTCTTAATTATAATAATGAAAATGTGATAATGATAAAGTAGGAGGAACATGGGTATAAATTAATCCGAGACGGTATGAAGTTAGTATAATAATTCTGTTCAAGTTCTTCTCAAACTTTGGTTTGAGACTCTCAGTTGAATTTTCTTGAAGTTTCCACGCGATTGCCGGAGAATTTATATTCCACTCCTTCACACACAATGAAGTAAAACTAGTAAAACTAGGAAAACTTTTCAGAAATTTAATTTTCATCATGTACCTAGCTTGGAAAAATTACAGGCAAAATTGGAAAATAACTCATCCTATACACCTGTATTATATTATATACAGTACCATTCGGTTTGGACAAGTGATTAAGTACCCTGTGGGTTTGGACTAGTGTTGATAAAAGGCTCGAGCCTTCCGAGTCTAGAGCTCATTGAAGGCTCGAGCCCTCTAATAAGGCTCGAGCCTTCGCCTCGAGTCTTACATGAAGGCTCGAGGCGGAGGTTCGAGCTCTGGTCCAGGGCTCGAGTCGAAGCTCGAGCTTTGTCTTCAGGGCTCATTTTGTAACACTGTAATTTCAGGGTCCCCTAACCAAAACGTACTGTGTTTTGACTACGGAACCCTAAATAAGCCTTAACCTTAAAATTTTAAATTAGGGCGCGGTATGAATTTCAAATTTTTGGAGTTTTCTCCTTAGGTATAGATTTTCATAAATAAGCCCGCGGTATGAAATTTTATGGGGAGTAAAATCAAACTTTCTCCGTAGCGTTATGCGTTATGTTTGTAATTCGTAACATACATAGAATCTAGATGGCGTTGGATGGCTGATCAGTAACAACGCCATCTAATGATAGTAATAATCTTGGTACATCCTATTCATATGATGTGAAACATCATCATCATCGTCATTTATCGTTGTCATCATTAGTCATCTTCATCATCTCCTTCATCATCATCACCACCATTCAGCATCATCATCATAATCATCACCACTATCCATTATCATCATCACCATTCATCATCATTGCCATTCGTCATCATCATCACCAGTCATCATCACCCCCAGTCATCATCACCACCAGTCATCATCACCATTCATCATCATCATCACCATTCATCATCATCACCATTCATCATCATCACCATTCATCATCATCACCATTCATCATCATCACCATTCATCATCATCATCACCATTCATCATCATCACCATTCATCATCATCATCACCATTCATCATCATCACCATTCATCATCATCACTATTCATCATCATCACCATTCATCATCATCATCACCATTCATCATCATCACCATTCATCATCATCACCATTCATCATCATCACCATTCTTCATCATCACCATTCATCATCATCGCCATTCATCATCACCCCCATTCATCATCACCCCCATTCATCATCACCCCCAGTCATCATCACCACCAGTCATCATCATCATCATTATCATCATCACCACCACTCATCATCATCATCACCATTCATCATCATCATCACCATGCATCACCATCACCTTTCATCATCATCACCAATTATCATCATCACCATTCATCATCATCACCATTCATCATCATTGCCATTCGTCGTCATCAATACCAGTCATCATCACCCCCAGTCATCATCATAATCATCATTCGTCATCATCATCATCATTCTTCATCATCAACATCATCCTCCATCATTATCATCATCATCCATTGTTTGACTGATTTGACGATTGAAAGCTAGATGGCGTTAAACTCTAGGCGTGCGTCGGAACTAACACACATTTTTTTTTATTTTAAAGTAAAAATGTTTGTATGAAACTTTCATAAAGAACCCAATTTGGTATACCTATTGAAATGCTAAGTAAATAAAGCTCGAGCTTCGACTCGAGTCTTCAATTGAAGGCTCTTGAGCCTTTAAGGCTCGAACCCTAAAGGCTCGAGCCTTCTAAGGCTCGCGAGCCCTTAGGCCTCGAGCTTTGAAGGCTCAGTAGCTCCGACTCGGAGCTCGAGTCCGGGACTCGGAGCTCATTTTTCTCAACTCTAGTTTGGACTCGATGTAAACAAACCATTATGTAAACACACCAAATAAATAATATAGAACTAAATAATCATTATAATGTTTGTGACATCTTCATTATTTTACTATTGAACTATAACAACAACATAGAGTATAGAGAGATTAGAATAGAACTATGTGTGTTTAGCACACGGTTGCAGTGTTTAGTGCCAGTATTGTATGTGATTTACATGTCAGTGCAGTGGCCACTAGCTCCGCAGCTACAGTCGCCTTGAACGGAACCAGTTTGCGCGCTCTTGGCCACCACGGAATGCCTCGTGCCGCGCACCTCACTGCACTATCTACTGCAATACAATAGTATCGGTTTACTACGACTACTGTCTACCAGATCCGGTAATGAGGATATCTTTTTTTTTATAGAAAATAGCCGGCAAATGAGCTGCCGATCCACCTCATGGCTATCGTCGCCCATGGACATCAGCAACACCAAAGGCATCACTGATGCGTTGCCGGCCAAGAAAGAGAGAAGAAAAAGAAAGAAAGAACTGGCTCTCAAGCCCCCAGCCGGAACACGACGAGTCGTTTGGTGTCTGACTCATGCTCAAGGGTGGTAGCAATCCAGGCGAACACCATGGAGAAATAATAATAGTAATAATGGTATTAATTAACAATTAAAATCAATATTACCAATATAATCCCTCGAGGGGCCCTACCACCAGCGGGCCGGATTTAGTCGCCTTTTACGACACCCATCCGGGCGGCGCCGCGGCGTGGGATCATCTACCTATTATTTGCTGTGCTCGAAAAACCGTGAAACGAAATTCTTTCCTAGGCATTCCCGGAACGCTGTGACCACAGAATTCTATGACTATGATAATCTTTTTCCCTCTCAAGCTTTTACATCAATCAATATAATTCTCGTTCAGTTCTGGCGTTGCATTGGCGACTCCGTATTGCTCAGGACCTTAATCCACAATAACCCATTGCAGTGTCTGTTGTTTAGCAGAGTGCCCTAAGAATATAAGCACGCTGCCTTAGATTCACGTTGATTGGAGCCCCGTTCTATGTTAGGCGTTACCGACTTGACACTACTAGTACTATTACTACTACTAGTAATAACATAAGTACACGACATGTTAGGGGCCATCCATAAATTACGTTACACTAATTTCATGACTTTTTGACCCCTCCCCCCTCCTAGTCACAACTGGTCACATTTGTGAGACCTCCCCTCTTAGTGTGACGTCACTTATTATGGAATTTTACACCTAGAAATTTCCATTAATTTTTTTTTTTAATATTTACCTATACATACCAATTATTCGATTTTGAAATGTGACGTCATGAAATTGAGGACCCCCTCCCACCCCTTGTCACACAATGTCACACTAAATCGACTCCCCTCCCCCTCCCCCTAACGTGTGACCTAATTTATGGATGGCCCCTTAGAAGCTATCAACGTATCGGCGTCGCAAGACAAGTAAGAAGTAATAGCAGTATACTTAGCTGACGTCGAGTATAGTAACAATGTTGTGTACCCCTGCGCGGTATGTCGACCACGCGACTGCAGCGAGCAGCGACTGCACGCAGCGTTCGTTAACAATGTATCTGGATGGATGACGTCATGCACTCATCGCCGACGATCAAACGATACGCTACAACCACGATTGTTTGTTTCTCTTCCTTGGTCGGCAATCGGTGATGCCCTGGGCGTTGGTGATGCCCATTGGCGAAGCTTCTACCATAAAGCCGATTGCAAACCAAGACAAAGCTAATGTTAGTTAGGTTCACATAGCTCTCATATCTATGGCAACTTTTCATACTAGTCAGCAGACAGTAAACTATGTGAGCCGATTACTTTACCTCAAAGTGGTGTGGAAATGAGTTTTTCTAGTCAAAATGCATATCAAAGTACACTTTGCGGCGCTCGCGCTCGTAAGTCAAAGCTATTGATCTTACAAAGAAATCTTAATACATAAATTTCTTATTTTCTCAAGTTTGATTGTATTTAAATTATTGTATCGTAAAATGAATAGGAAACAAAGATATTACCGAAAAACTGCTAAAAGGCGCCATTTTTCCAATTTGGCAGCTAGAGCGGCCAAGATACGAGATGGCAAAGGTGAAATTCGGAAAGAGCACATCAAAATCTATAAAAATACAATTTTTAAAAACTCCTGGTAAACTTTCCAGGTCCCTTTCCAACTACCAAATGACTGTTCTATTAAGCAACCGAGAAGCAAAAACGTTTCATATCATAAGCGAGTGAATCGCCACATCTTCACTCACTTGTAGTTGTTTAGGAAGCAAGAGCCTTACGGTGTTAGTGCAGTGGGATATGGTTTCAAGTGTAATGGTAAACATGCCATAAATTTTATGTTTTTTAATTGTTTATTGTTATTGGTTGTACTACTGATTAGGATGCATTAGTATTGTCGTTTGGGTACCTTTTTAGGGACAATTATGTAAAATAATGAAGATAAAATATGTGTCGCATTCTTGAAAGTTTATTTTGTGTCTTTCGAAGATGAAAAGGAAAAATTGGTTCCTGTAGCAATGTATAAAAAATCTCAAGGACTTCGATACTCTCTTATCGTTAGTCAAAATATACCTGAATTTTATTGTTTCACTCATCCAGGGTATTAAAGCTGCGAGCTTTCAGTTCAATACTGAGTGCAATACAATGCGCTGAGGAATGTCTAATCCACTCGTTCTAAGGATTTACTACCAAAAAATAGATACTTAATAGTGCTAACTACTTAAGTCTTACAATTAGAATGAAAGGCAAATATTGTAGCTATAACTTGTAAAGCCGTGGCTTATAAGCATTGGTTCATTTGCAGGGTTGTCCGTCATCAGACTCTAGGCTAACGGATAACTTAGGTATAAGGTCTTGAATAGACCTGATACCTAAAGACGTACCTAGGTAATAAAGTTTGTACGAACTAACGCAGGCATAGAGAGGCCTTTAAGGTTTTACATATATTGTATTTAACTAGCCAATAAGGCTTTACCTACCAATTTGAGAGTCTTTAAGTTGCGGAAGATGATAGAGTTTAACACGATCTATACAGACATCAGTCGAGGACCCTCAGATATTACAATATTTCACTAACAGTAAAAACACACGTCCATATATTTCAACAACAATGTTTTAATAAAGTTATAAAATAAATTATCGTAACAAACGTTAAAAACCGATGCCGCGGTGAGCAGAGAACATCCCTAACTGGACAGATAATTCGATCGTCGAGCGCACGTCCCTTCGTGTTAAGTGATTTACCGGCCGCGCATTCCATATTTAAATCCTCTCGTGTCTCTGGCGACTTTTTGTCCCGCCGAGAACTATTAAGTTACCATCGTAGCGCGCGCAGTCGGCGCAGTGTAGCGTGAAGTACCTTCGCAGATAAAACACTAGAATGTTTACAAAATACTCTGTAGATAAGTACATCGTATTAAGTTGAGAGCTTACGAGTGAAAACAGACGTTAAGGCAATAACGGTGGGTGGAGAATCGTTTGAAACATAAATTAAACACACCACCTCTGCCGCGGCTCAATGTCTAAAACTGAAAGGTGATTGCAGCAACATACAAATGAGGCGTTAACTCTACTGCAGCTACTCTACGCAACGCACCTAGCTTAAAGGCTTTGTTTATCAAGGAATGTTGTCATTGAAGTCTATGCTAATATTATGAAGAAAACCAATCTTCGGAGTTTGTGAGAAGTGACATTCAGAACCAGGGCACCATTTTGAACCGATTCTTTCAATTATGAAATTAAGTCTTGTTATTAAGAATTTCAAAAAACAAAATCGAAAGCTACATTATTAGCGACTAACATGGGCTGTATTCAATTCTAATATGGTAAAATTGAGATATCCATGAAAATAGCAATAATGTAACCAAAGTTGTCAAAAAGCTTAGGTATAATATTCATTGAAGTATTATTACTAATATATAGAATCGACACCGCGAACACAATGTATGTCCCAATGAATTGGCGCCGATCAGCTTCAATTTTCAATGGATTCGTTCGATTTTAAAAGGAGAACGGGGGCTCAATTTTAAAAACAGAACCTCCCGGCGGGACACACATTTTGTTCGAGATGTCTGTTCTATGACATTATA
Organism: Thymelicus acteon; assembly: GCA_951805285.1. Classification (NCBI taxonomy): domain Eukaryota; kingdom Metazoa; phylum Arthropoda; class Insecta; order Lepidoptera; family Hesperiidae; genus Thymelicus; species Thymelicus acteon. The sequence goes on along the minus strand of OX638214.1, from coordinate 22,645,815 downwards.
CTTCAATGATAATATTTTGTATTTTGCGTGTTCTGCAAAAACGATCCATTGATCACAAAGATTAGGTTTCCCGAAGTGTCCTGAGAATTTTTACTAGTGTTGTACTCTATGGTCTACGACGCAGTAGATCCGGAGTACTGGCTCAGTATCTGTATCGAGTACTGAACTACTGAGTGCTGTCTCTATTGACCTCTTGAGCCAGCCAGAGCAGTGAGAGCACGCGAGACCAGTGTTGAGCGGCCGTTGAACCCGTTTTAATAAATTTAATAAGCGCTGGGGAGCGCACAATAACTCCCCGGAGAATTCGGATTTAACTAGCCGAGCGCCCGGCGCGCCGCGCGCTGATCCAAAGATGTTTTCAATGTATGGCTATCAGAATGTAAGCATGAGCCTCTTATAAACTATAAGTATACTTTATTTATGGATATAGCCGGCAAACAAGCTGACGATCCACCTGATGGTAAGTGCCCATCGCCGCCCATGGACATCAGCAACACCAAAGGCATCACTGACGCGTTGCCGGTCAAGAAAGAGAGAAGAAAAAGAAAGAGAAACTTCTGGGCAATGTAGCCCACGGCGCTATAACCTACCGATACCATGTCGAATGAGTATCAATATCTTTTGGACGCGTGTCATACCTAATTCTTCCAATATTAAGAACTAATCAAAGTGAAAATAAACAGCATTGTTTGGCGCCAAGCGCTCAACAAACACCGCAGGATGGTCACGACATTTGATCCACGGGGTGGGATAGACCCGGTATTCTCGGGACTCGACAAAAACTTGACCTCCCACGACCGTTACAATATTACGAGACCATAATGCGGCCGCTACAAAAACGTCATTCGCAAAAAAATCTACGATCCATCTCTGTCGTTCCTCGCAGGGATGATGAAGACAGGAGATGCTGTGATTGTCGCAAAAAATGGTTCACTCTTTTACACATTAGTGGTTCTTCCTAAACTCGAATATTTATCAAGATTTCTGAAGAAATGATTTTTAGCACTTAGCTCTTCAAAAAAGAGGATGATAAATTAAATTGTGTGCAATGCACACGTGTTAGAAGTGAAACCTTCAAAAATAACAGTCCAACTGATTTTCATGGTCCCAATATCTTGTCCAACTAACAAGGCAGCGGAGAGGTTCTGGACCATATACCATAACCATAATCAGACAGCCATTTCGCTAATTCCACATAATTAAAAAAAAAAACTCTTTTGGCCACTGTCATTAAATTAAACTTTACTATGACATTGGATTGCTGCTTTTTAGCTTTCACCTCGTAAGCTCTTAACGTCACCCCGCCCCCCGTCCCGCGCCCCCCGCCCCTCCGCACAGCCCCTGCGAGGGTGCACTGACCAATAGTATTCAAATATACGGTGTTAATAATAATCCTTAATAACTTGTGCATACCACCGCAGCCCTGCAGGGCGCCGGCCCGACGCGTGGCTCCTCATTACATTTTGTAAAATTTATAAAACGTTAATGTTTGGACCCTGCGTGGCTCCACATCCTCTCCTCGATTCTCACATCTGCTAAAATCATTGAAGTTTTATTACTAGCATATAGAACCAACACCGCGAACACAATGAATTGGCGCCGATCGGCTTCAATTTTCAATGGATTCGTTCGATTTTGAAAGGAGAACGGGGGCTCAATTTTGAAAATAGAACCTCCCGGCGGGACACACATTTTGTTTGAGATGTCTGTTCTATGACAATATACTTCAATGGCTAAAATGTACATTGTCTATCACCAATGTTTAGCACCGATTCAATTACTAAAAAATGTTCACTATCAAGAACGATATTAAACACCGAAAAGCTGGTAGATAAAAAATAATGACGTGCATAAGTGTATCAGTGATACCTATATGAATAAAATATTTTGACTTTGACTTTGACTTTGACTCATACTTATACTCACCCTGCTCTATAATGGAATCCATAATTATTCAACGTTATAAATTGACAGTGTTGCTATATATTGAAGAAAATTAATAAGAAAGGGGTAAGTAAGTGTCGATATTTCAGTATCTACGCTCGATCCAACGGGAAAGAAAGCAGCGATAAAACATTTAGTGTTGGCATGCAGCGAAAAACCATAATTTATGTTGACAAAATGTTCGATTAGTGTTTTTTCACTTCTAATGTTATGAAAATATTTTTATATAAGTAATTAGCTGCCCGGACAGACTTCGTTCTATCAAAAGTTTTATTTATTTATTTATAGATGTAAGCTATCCTATCTTTTAAGTTGGATCAAACTGCACACGGTGTGCAAATTTGATTAAAATCGGTTTAGTAGTTTAGGAGTCCATAGCGGACAAACAACGTGCAAAAAACCCTATGTGCCAGTTTAACTTCCCTTGACCGTTTAAACTAAGCGGTAGTTTAAACTCTCTGAAACAGATTAACTGTCATTGATACCAACAAATATAGTTTAAACTTAGAATCGATTAAACTGCTATTGAAATTACGGGCCTTAGTAACCTTAGTAACATGATAAACAACGAGTAACCGCCCTCGCTTTGCTTCGGTTTTCTTATTTTTTACACCTTGGATTACATTATTGGAGTTTTATTAAGGATCCCTAAATTTTTTGAAAATATAATATAGCCTATGTTACTCGGGGATAGTGTAGCTTCTCAACAGTGAAAGAATTTTTCAAATCGGTTCAGTAGTTTCGGAGCCTATTCAATGCAAACAAAAAATCAAATCTTTCCTCTTTATATATTAGTATAGATTAACGTTCCTGTCAGGACTGTTCAATCTGGCGAGGCGAACCGTCAACTGGCACCTCTTATTAGGACATTCTTTACAAAATTACTAATCTAATGCATGACACTACTGGGATGCGACTAATTCCAACGACTGCATTAAATTTTAATTGTTAGATATAGTTTCATTGACAAAGATCGCAATTACTACCCTTAGAAGCTCGGAATCAAATCAGCCACCTGAACGGACCCCCCGGGGGATGCAACCCTAGTAACAATGAATGCAAATACGTCCACTGGAACACAAAGGGGTGATTAGAGTGAACGCTTATTCTACAAATGAATTTGTATTTTATTCATAGCTAAGTAACTCGATGCTCTTTGTGATGAACTTTTGCTACTGTTAAAAGATGATAATCTTAGATACAAAGAAAATATATAACGCTACAAACCGAGACCGCGAACAGAAGTTTAAACTCGTAATTTCTGCCTCCCTGGGAATCGAATCCAGGACCTCATGAGCGGTATGGCTCGTCAATAATATTATCATCATTATGACCCTGGCTTTTTAGGGTTCCGTAGCCGAATGGCAAAGAACGGAACCCTTATGGATTCGTCATGTCTGTCTGTCTGTCTGTCTGTCCGTCTGTCTGTCCGTCCGTATGTCATAGCCAATTTTTTCCCAAACTATAAGAGCTATACTGTTGAAACTTGGTGAGTAGATGTATTCTGTGAACCGCATTAAGATTTTCAGACAAAAATAGAAAAAAAAAACAATAAATTTTGGGGGTTCCCCATACTTAGAACTGAAACTCAAAAATGTTTTTTTCATCAAACCCATACGTGTGGGGTATCTATGGATAGGTATTCAAAAATGATATTGAGGTTTCTAATATCATTTTTTTCTAAACTGAATAGTTTGCGCGAGAGACACTTCCAAAGTGGTAAAATGTGTGTAATGTAACTTCTAAAATCCCCCCCTGTAACTTCTAAAATAAGAGAATGATAAAACTAAAAAAAATATATGATGTACATTACCATGAAAACTTCCAACGAAAATTGGTTTGAATGATATTTAGTAAGTAGTTTTTTTTTTAATACGTCATATATCGTAAACCACAAAAAACATTGATCAAAGTCACAACGAACTACAAGAACTTTTATATTATGTTACTTGCTGCTACGGAACCTTTCATGGGCGAGTCCAACTCGCACTTGGCCGCTTTTTTATACACAACACCTTTCTCAAATGAAATAATAAAATAAAAACTGCTCGGTAATTACTAAACTGACATCTATCTCAGCTGAAGTACTGAAGCGTTAGTAGAATTAGACTAAATGCGCTGGATCAAAGGTTCAAAGATAGAAGCAGTGTGGTACTGGGACCGTGTTTCGCTGCAGTCGGTCCATAGTGGCGGTTGAACGAACCCCGCACTCGCCAGCAGGGACGGTCGGTCGGCTGCTTTTATCGATATTAAATACAAATATCCATACCGAATCAACAAATAATAATAATTAATATTCAACAAAAAATATAAATTGTATATTCAGAATAAATATCTCGTACTTCGTAGGAAGGAATATGTATTACGTACAGATATCGTAACTTATTATTCTGTTGTTATTTCTAGGTTTAAAACAGTTAAATAATTTGATATTTCGATCTGATTCCACAAAGTATCAAATGCGATAACCTATACAAAAATCGAACTAATCGTATTCCATTATTTGAATCGATATCGATACAAAAGTATCGAATCGGTTCGAACATCTCTACTCCTAGCTCGCGGCGCACTCGATGGGATTACGGCATCGCAGTACTTTGGGCAAGTGGATTAGTTCTTGGGTCGGGGGTCGGGGTTCGGGGACGACTCGCAACGCTTAATTGACTGTCAATTGCGAATATTAAATTTAAATTGGGAGCTTACACATTCACAGTTCACACTTCTTCACTGTGTCGCAGGTGACAAAAATAGTATGTATCTCTCAGGCGTTTCACTTAAATGTGAGGGGCACGACAGACCGTCTAACAAGACGTGCGGCCAGTTTTGGATAAATTCACACACTATTGAGAACATTGTGGAGAAATCTCAGTAGAGTACCTCATGATGTTTTCCATCTATAACATTGTGGCTTCCAGTGCCGTATTAGCACTACCAGCGCCCAAGGCGACATTTCTACGGCGCCGTCTATCTGCCATTGAAACCATACGAAATTGACCCATACGAAAAAAAAATACAATGTAAATACATGCCAAGATACAGCTTTCCAGCACTAAGTACCTATCTCGACACTGCTGCGGACAGACGGGCATAACGAAACTTTAAGAGTTCCGCTATGACTACATGCGCCACCCCTTCAAACCTGGCGCCCTGGGCGGCCGCCCAAACGCGCCATACCCTAACGTCGGCACTGGTGGCTTCAACCAATGCTACTGAGCACGGGTCTCTCCTCTTGAGTTGGCGTAGAGCATACTCCACCATCCTGCTCCAGTGCGGATTGTTGGAGGGGTTAGAGACCAACCCAAGCGTCGAGATTTTATGTCGCCCGAAAGCTTCCGACAAGGCTTAACGACTGTTATCTAACGATAACAACCGATACCGCCGGCTTTACGTGCTCTCCGAAACACGCAAGCGCTCCAGAGATTACTGCCACTAGCGGCCACCTATCCAACTATCGACAGCGCCCGCTTGTTGCTTAAGTGGGTGCTTTAAGCAAATATGTATGTATAGCTTTGACAATTTTATTCACTAATAAAATTGACAAGCTGGATTCGAACCCAGGACTTGCCATGCAGGAGGCTAAAAATAAATCGCTGGGCTACTTTTTAGGGTTCCGAAGTAAAACCGGAACCCTTATAGTTTCGTCATGTCCGTCCGTCCGTATGTCCGAGGCATAGCGGCGAGAATTGTAGTGCTAGAAAGCTGTAAGTCGGCATGGATATAATATTTATTAAAACTCCAAAGTCGTAGAAAAAATATTGAAAAACATTTTTTTCTCCGGGTACCTCTGTAACGTGAGTATGATTTTTTTATTCAGCGCGTACCCTGTAGTGTGATACTAAAAAGGTCTTTTGAAAAAGTCTTTCAAAAATATCATGGGTCTTCTCAATGGTCTTACATTTTTTGATTTTAGACACGGAATCGGTCTTCAGGTACCTCACCTGTGTACCTATTTTGTCCCTTTGTCTTTTTGATGATTCACGTTTAGCTTACAAGGTATATACGCCGTGTCTTGACTGTGAAATGTCAAATTTCGAACACTTTCTTTGTTTTTTAAAGTGGTCGTTCCGTTCCCAGAGTGCGGGACGCGGGTGCGGTGCCGCGGTGTCGGTGTGGTAATTCAATTAGCGGCTGGTACACACCGTTACAGAGGCGCAATGTTACAAAACATGCATTATATTCTCTCACGACTTCATTAAAACATCTCGTTACTTGAACGTGGGGCCGCCCGGCCGTCGACGTTATTCACGGGCTGTGCGGAGTTGCGGACGTGACTGAAACTATCTGGACTGGCCGCTTGCAAATAAAAACGTTGCTATTTTGAAAATGGAAGTACTAAATATTTTTTATTGTGTAGTGTGTAACCCTGGTTAGCAAAGTACAGTTTCACAGAGGATTCTGGCCTAAGACATTTTCCAACGTTGGCGATTTTTTAAATGTTATTACGATAGTAACAACAAAAATTTTGTTTTCAAATTAAATTTTTTTTCTTTCAGCCACTCGAACTCCAGCAACTCTATCAGCTGCATTCGTTCAACATCGCTACATTATGATCTCTATTTAAATATGATGCTGAATTGAAAATTAAACGCACTATTTTAAGATCAAGACTAGGTGACCAAGTAAAAGCAGCAACGTATCATATTCTGAAACAGATCTTTATCCTATTTGTCCTGGAAGTCAAGTTGATCGCCACTTGGCCCACAGCGTGACAGGTATTCGCTGGAAATAATTTGTGTGATCGCCAGAACAAACACCGCACTTCCCCTAGGATGCGATGTGTCAGTCCTCGGACGTCTCCGAAATAGCTGCAGAGACTGTTTAGTCTGTTTACCCAGCTGGCGCTTTGAGAGGCGGCGGCGGCGGCGGCGGCGGCGTATGACACGAGTGTTGAAATCACTCAACTTTTCAATCGCTACGTGATTTAATGGCGCCTAACGGAAGCCCCCGATCGACTTCCGGATGCATTTAGGATGACGGATTCATTTTTCCGATTCGTTTCCGTTTCATCAATATTGAGACGTGTGGAAAAACAGCTTTGTTTTCAGAATTCAGAATTTCTGTTGCGCAAACTATTCCCACCAACACAAGTACGTAAATCATTAACACGATATTCGCCCTAAAGCCTTAAAACATCAGTTCATCGGAGAAAGTTGAAGTTGTGTATTAACGCAAACGGCCAACAATAAAGTACGGTAATATCCACAATCTTATAAGAATTACAATTCCTGCGCTCACGTACCTTTATTTCACGTTTAGTGATCATTAAAATCCGCAGCGGAAATTATTTTTAAGTCATGATTCTCTCTGGCGCGCTTGAATTACTTGCGAGTCCTGCGAGAATTATTGCATAATACGAATTGCACGACGGCAATTATAAAAGCAATGAAAGTTAACAAGAGGCGGTGTGTGGCCAGTCTGTGGTTACAGCGACAGTAAACAAATCTCAATCCTCTTAAGGAGAAGCGATGTATAGAATAATGGAGCTACGTCAGGCATTAGAGGATCTCAACGGAGCGAGATTTCCACATAGATTAGTAATCAATGAGAACTCTTTAATTTGTCAGGAACACAATCACTTGTCTTTTAAATTATCTGTTTTTATTATTTCAGCTTTAGTAGGTTTGCTTACTTCTTTCAGTAATTTCAAATAGCATCAGAAAATTTCCCTATTAATTCGTGGTGGTGACAATAAAATTCTTGATGTATTTATCTGTCAACACCCACGCAGTGTCGTGGCCCGTGTCGCGGCTCCTGCGACGATCGCCTCTTAGCCAGTTAGTTCAGTGTATGGAGTCGTAAAGATTTGTTTTTATTACGAAGGCAAGGAGGCTAGTGTCGATGCATAAATTACATCTTTGCTTAGCGCATTGTCGGTTGTATGGTATCGTCATGATACCACAAGACAAGGTATGTCAATAGCAAAAAAATAAAAAAATCCGAACTTGGGATAAGCGAAGCGATCGGTCGCCAAATCTCCAGGCATAACCAACTTGCGACGAAACATCTTCCTTTGCCGATAAGTTGGATGGAGATAGATTGGACGGTAGCGAGTGTTTTGACATTGCGACAAACTGCTGATAAGCTTTTTGCACGTTGATAAAATGCTCCGCCTGTTGTTTTGTACTTCTGTCTGCTGAATGTATTGTAACAATTAACATGTAGTATGTTCCTGTCAGTGTGTCATTATCTTCCTAGTCGCAGTAGAAGGCAGGGGGAGACGTCGCCTTAACGGTTGCATGCGCGGCCGCCGCCCACGTATAGCCCTCCTTTGTGCTCTTGTTCGTCTGTCTGTATTGTGGATTCGCGAACGACCCGGTACATGGTTATGTCTTACTGTCGACCGACCACGCTAATTCATATTTACGTGTACAAATGCCTGTAGATCGCACGGTGCGAGATGAGGCGATATACATAGCTGAACTAACCCCGCGGCAAGGACCTTCTTTCACCGATCTTGATCCAGTCATCTATCATCAGCACTGTCTTAGCATTCGATAAAAAACACCACAGGACCGATAGCAGATAACCACGTCTATGGGACTCAGGAGTTCCGATCCTCTCCGACTTGAGAAGGCCAATCAGTATTTTTTCAGAAAGAGCGAGTGGTAGCTATTCAGACAGGAAAAACTCTTCCACCATAAACGGGTAGCGTTAGCTTTAAAATGAGTTCAGTCACCTCTAAACTGATAGAAGAGAGGACGTCAGTGCTGAGCGGGATGCATCATGAGCAGGAGAGGTTTGCTTGAAGTGAAGAATGGCTGGAGCTCTGAATGGAGAAATTACAGGACTCAAGTGGGATAAAATAATAGAATTTGATTGAGTTTCATATAATTATGCAGGCAAATCTTACGCCCCAACTCAGAGACACTAATGGTTACTTAAATCGCTCCTTTAGTTTTTTAATTATTTGTATCGTGATTCATTACTAAGGAGCGATTAAAGTAACCGTTAGTGGCTCTGATTTGGGGTGTTAGTGACACAAATGGAGAGTTATACTTTTAAGGTATATAAATGTTTTCGTCACATAAAAATCCCTTGCCATGCGGTGTCAATGGGCCCGTAGGCTTTTACACCTCAAGTCTTCTTCTAGGTTCGTTCCTGGCACTTGCATCGACTATAACATCAGCGCTCCGAGGCCCTCAATAACAAATGCCACCACATTAAAAGCGCTAATGACAGTGACCGATCCACCGTGTTATTGTACAAATTTAGCCCTAATTGTGTTTTCGGAGCGCGGGTTAAATATAAATTAAACGTCTCCATTAATCAAGTTCCGGACATTTAAATTCGACTCCAATTTTCTTCGTTCTTTTTGTGTAGTTTTGTTCAACATTATTTTTACGATGTTTTAAAGATAATTGCTTTATTCCCAGACCGCTTATTAGTCAGGTCTTTGGGCTTTTATTTATATGTGGCACCATTAGGGTTACCTTACCTTACCACTGTCTTTTTATATAAAAAGTAATAGTTTAAAAAGCTAAATACACGGTTTTATATTGTCAATGTAGATACTGAAGAAAAATGGTGACTGTGGAACTATTAAGGAGTTCCTTCGACTGGAGCCAAACCTGGGGGTAGTGTCAGGTCAAGCTTTTTACAAAAATGCATTGTCACCAGAACTAAAGCAATGTGTAAAATTTCTACTCCTAAGGATAAGTGGAACCAGGTCTAATTAGGTTTGCAAGATTTCACCCGAACAAACAAATAAATAAACGACAAGCTACATTAAACTTAACTATGGACAATTTTGCAGCACATTTGAAAATTAAAGATAATAATTAGAAAAATTTCGTTTCTTTCACCCCGCACCTGTATATTTTATCAATTCCGTCAATTATCCAATTGCATCAGTGCTACATGGATTTAATGAAATTGACGTAAAAATATATAACGGCATAAAACTCGAGTGGTTTGTTAACGTAACACATATCTCCGTATTGGTTTTATTAATAGTCGCTGGTGCCGTTTTAACGAACTGAAAACAATACTGTGTACACACAGCGTGGAACTGAATAGGTTGGTACATTCATCATTCACATCATCATGTACGCTACACACGCTAAAGGTTATGTCCTCATGTGCCAATTAAGTCTAAATTATACTTTCTTGTTGATTTTCGTGACAGAAGTAACAAACTCTCAATATTTTCATGCAGTCCAAAAAAAATTAGTGAACTAGCGGCTTTACCGACGTTTTCCAAGATGATAAGTAAGTAGCATATCTATATGTTATTGTAGAGCATGACACATGTGTGCTCAATTTCATGAAAATCAGTTCAGTTTTGCGTGAAATAGTAAAAAACGTGAATGGACGATTCTCACAAACTTTCACTTATAGAAAGAAGTACTTTTGAATTTGACTTTTCACGCGTATTTGCTGATTTTTTGAAACCGGGCAAGTGCGTGTCAGGCCACGCGTAATGTAGGGATGATACCCCACACTATAGGCTACGCGTCGAATAAAAAAATTCATCCTCACGTTACCTGTATGCGACAATGTACAATACTAGAGTTTTAGTAAATATCTATATCCATGCCAAATTACAGCTTTCTAGCACTAAGGGTCTCGGCGCTTTGCTTGGACGGACATGGCGAAACTATATTTAAGGGTTCCGAATTTACTTCGGAACCCTAAAAATTGTAACGGCGGTATCCGATAATCCTGTTCTAACTGTGTCTAACTATGCTTCGAACTCATGGGAGAGAAGAGCCAGCGTCTCAACCAACATTACTCCGCGGCCTCCAACAACAAATTATGGCCGTTCCAAATTTAGTGGCGACTGCCGCCACAGTCGGACTACTCGCTAATTGCATTCTCGTTTAGTTCATTTAAAATATCGTAAATCATCCGGAATGGCAACAGGTTAAAATCTGTTAATGTTTCGACCTCGACGGGTGGATCTCTAACGATTTCCAAGTTTAGTTCTCTGAAGTGCCTAAATAATGTTGTGAATCGATGTGCTGGTTATAACGACGTAATTTTCAATATTAGGCTCACCACTGCTTCCACCGAGACAATAGAATGTTCAATTTGCAAATAAAAAGTTGTTCACACACAGAAAACAAGCAATATTTATTTTCAAAGCTATACAAGACGTTTGACACACCCGATCAAAAGATTTATAAAAATACATAATCTCAATTTATCGCTTGCAATGACTACGGCATTAAAACTATTTAATTTTGATATATGATTAAACTTTAATCTCGTAGCTGCATAATTTAATGGGTTCTTCTTATGATATACGACCGGGGTGCGCCAAGGTAACTTTTTAGGCCCGATATATTTCACTAACTAGCCGGTGCCTGCAGCATTTTTATCTAGTTAGACATTTAAAGTCATATCGCTATAAGACATTCTCCAAAAAACATCGGCGCAGAAAATAAAGAATTTTTAGAAAATACTTAATAGGATTATAAATTAAACAGTTCCAAAGAGTTTTAATCACATAGTTCTAGTAAAGCTCTAATTTGGGGGCGTGCTCTATCAGATTGTTATCTAAATTGGGTGCGTTAACCATGATGAATGGACTCAAGTGTGAACATGTTGTGGTTAACGAAAAATATTTAAACTAACAACGACAAGATATATTGTTCCGAAGATAAACTTGATACTTTATGGATAATGAGCTGCCCGTCCGACTGGACGTCCGCATTCGGTTTTGTGGATATACTTTAGTAGTCATTCGGGCCTCGGGATACATTATATAAATATAGTGCAAACTTAAACATAGTGCTCTAAAGTTACACTATATACATTTTATTTAAATATATTGATTTATTTACTGAACTCTGCATAGAGTTTTGCTTAATTGTGTGTTGAGCCTTAAGGATATGTATGAATAAACAAAATGCTAATTTATAATTTTTTTCTTTTCTTTAGTTGTAAGATCTAAATGGAGTTAAGTCCCGTATCGCTTCCGATGTGTTACTACTGTATACATAATTCCGTTTTAAATAATATAATTATGAGGACTATGTTATACATAAGTACTATTATTTCTAACACTCTTTCTAACAATATACAAAGTCCAGATTCGAACACAGTATTTAACATTGTTTTTCTTATGTTAACAAAGTTACTCAGTGAAGTAAAATCAAAAGTAGTATGTACACAAAAGAAGCTTCAAAGTTCAAACGGAAATAGTTGTTAATGAATCTCGATGAGCAGGGCTGGAGTCGGCTGGACTGAACGTCACAATTCTCCAATAATCCCTGACGAATCTGTAGATTAGAGGCGAGCCGGGCCCCTGTCACCGGCCATCAAATATTGACCGCTTGTCATGTCAGCGACGACGTGGGTCAGGAGGTGTGATCGGGTTGGGCCTGTTGGGAGACTGGTATGTTAAACCCTCGCCACACTGCAAGTGGCGAGCGATAGAGCAAGTAACTAGTGTTGGCTGTTTACAGCTTACCAGGCACTGCAACGAATCTTCAGTACTGCTTTGTGTGGAAGTTTCCCTATTATGCATTTGCTGCCGATTCTACTTCTGTATGTTTATCTTTAATATCTTCAATATAGCCGAATACATTATGTTGAAATTTACAGGCATTGTACTGGGCTAGTTAACAAAGGGCCGATTCCTAACCTAACTATCCGTGATTACTTTTCCTTGCCAATAAGCTTTTTCTTTTGATTCTATAGATCAACTTTTATTTTCAAATATATTTTTGTTTATTGAAATGCAAATGCAGCTTCAACTTTCAGCAGGACGTTTTACAATGATTAATAGTTAGTTATAAAAATCAACCTTAGTTCATCTCAAAGAATATGATGCTAGGTTTAATCAACTCCTAACGCTTACAGTCGGGCAATGTCTTTAAGATGTTGATAAAAAGTTGTTTGTAATGAAGTTTGTAGGGCCATTGGTGAAGTTTTTAAGAGATTAAGAAATATTTTTTACTTTGCTATAAAACGAAAATGAAAATAATAAGGTATTTTTGGAGGTATTTACAGCTGGGCGCAGCTGCTATGCACTGAAGGCTTTCATCTAATTATAATGCACCAATGGATTGGACTCCTTCCTACAGGTAATTTTTAAAAAGAATAACTCACATTCGACCAGACGCATCCAAATGCATCGATGAAGCATTGCAAGCCAAGTGTTTAGAACCAAGTTTTATTTTTAAATATCACTAGTGTCATGTTTAGTTCTTATATGTATATGTCAAGAGATGGCTCTAATAAATACATAGCTGAATCACGCTAGTGAGGTTTCTTGGCAGAACTATAAGAGTTCGCTAGAAATATGTTTTGTAGCCTTCACTTTGATAAAAAAACTTGAGAGGTGTCAAGGGACACCCGGATGGAACGAAGTTCCTTGCAGTCAGTACTAGGATAGCAAAAACATGCAGCAAGTGTGCCAAAACAAATCTGGGGTATTAAATTTCTAATTGATGAGAAATTCTCAAATTGGTTTTGGCACACTTGCTGCATGTTTTTGCTATCCTAGTACTTACTGCAAGAAACGAAAATATCTGGCTTGCTTTCTATAAGAGAGAGAGAGAGACAGACAGAGAAACATTCGCACGCCGCACGACATGTAACGACGCCGCACGAATTGTAACGACTAACGACGGCAAAAAGTGTCGTTACAACTTTTCGTTACCAAATTTTCCGCCTAGCCCCCTTTCGCAACGCGCGATAAGGAACTTCGTTCCAACAAAATCAGTGAACCTCCTATTCACTCGTTTTTCTCAAGATTTCTGTTGTGGAGTTTTTGGGCCCGTCTGAACACCAAGAAAGCAGAGAAGAACGAAAGAACTGGGTCTCAAGCCGCCAGCAGGAACACGACGAGTCACAAGCAAGAGGGGTGGTAGCTATCCAGACAGGCTTCACGGAAAGATATATAAGATAAGAAAGAAGAGAACGTTACAATGATCAAGTGGGAGTTGAGCCTTTAAGTTAGGCTGAAATCTGAGTATATTATTATTATTATTTATTCAGGTACTTCTAAGGTACCCAAGCAACGGTGTGAAGCAATAAGCTGCGTCATCACCGCGATCTGTTGAAATAACAGGTAACTTAAGTAAATAAAGGTAATTCGGGAGTGATGCCATGAAGCCGCGCAGGTGGCAGCCCTGACTGTAATGTGATCCTCCGGAATGATTCAGCAAAGGAGTATTGCAACTGTTACTTACAATTGCCTGTTACGTCATATCATACCGATGTATTCTTAGAACACTCTTCTCTCATTCACTGTAGGTCTCCTACCTAACATAGATTAACCAAGTCATCATCTTCTGAAGTGAAGTGATATCAAATTAAATGAAATTTTATCAAAGTTTGTTTTTAGAAAACCTTTAGTCGACTTACGCAACAAATCCCTACCGTGAGTGGTTTCGGAAGAAGAAGGAAGGAACTACCGAGGTGTTTTTTTTAGTTACAGTTATAGAACTCTTGTCCAAGCAGCCTTTATGAAATATATATAGGTATATGAAAAAAAAAATCGCGTCGACTAGTCGTGTTCCCTCTGCCGGCTTGAGAGCCAGTTCTTTCTTTTTTTTTATTCCCTCTTTCTTGGCCAGCAAATCACTATGGGCGACGATAGCCACTCACCAACAGGTACACACACCAACCAACACATAACAGGTAACACTATACTCGTTCCAAAGTAACTTTACACCAAAACACGGGTAAAAAGCTAAAAACAAGCTAAATAATCAGACGACCGTCAAGAGGCCGTAAGTCCCCAACTGGCAAGAGACAGAGGGTCTGTTGACCCAGTGCGGGCTGCGCGCCGAGGGCGGAGGCCGAGCCGCAAGACGCCACCTGTCGCGGCCGTGGAGAGTGCTCAGCGCTCCGCTCTCGTCGCCGCTCCTTAAACGGTCACTAAGCCACAACACGCAGACATAATTCCATTTTTGAAAAAGAAAAAATGCACACATCAAATAATGGCGCGAAATTAAAAATGCATCAGTTAATAAATTAAAGAATCAACTAAATTAAATCCGCGTGGCGGCGGTACCTTTGAGTTCGAACGTGCTGGAACGTTCCCGGTAATCGACGAGTTAACGTAATTTATTCAAGAGACCTATCGAACATATCGAACTTACAGACTTCACTAGATATTTCTATTGTCTCCCATGGAACTTACCTCAGTAGGTACTTTTAATGTACCTATAGTAAAATTAAAGTCGCCGATGCAATAGACGAGTCATTTGACGATTCAATAGACATGATTGGTTATGCTTCATAGATTAAAATTGGAATAATTCCCGTCAAAAAATTAAGAATTCCCGCCCTTTAAGCCATTTATTAACCCCCGACGAAAAAAGAGGAGTGTTATAAATTTGACGTGTCTGTGTATCTGTATGTCTGTCTGTGACATCGTAGCTCCAAAACGGATGAACCGAATTTGAAAATAGCGGGCAAACGAGCTGACGATCCATTTGATGGTAAGTGGCTATCGTCTTTCATGGACATCAGCAACACCAAATGCATCACTGATGTGTTGCCGGCCAAGAAAGAAAGAAGAAAAAGAAAGAAAAAAAGAAAGAACTGGCTCTCAAGCCCCCAGCCGGAACACGAGTCGTTTGACGGCTGACTTATGCTCAAGGGTGTTAGCTATCCAGGCGAACCCCATGGAGAAACAATAATAGTAATAATGGTATTAATTAACAATTAAAATCAATATCAAGAATATAATCCCTCGAAGGGCCCTATCACCAGCGGGCCGGATTTAGTCGCCTCTTACGACACCCATTCGGCGTGGGATTGGGGTTAATATTCTAACTATTCTAAGGCGCTCCAATACGGCTAAATTTCATAATGCATATCAAATGTCACTTCTTTAACATTGAGGTATATACATAGTGAAGACATCTCAAACAATATGTGTGTCCCCGCCGGGAGGTTCTATTTTCAGAATTGAGCCCCTGTTCTCCTTTCAAAATCGAACGAATCCATTGGAAATTGAAGCCGCGCGGCGTCAATTCATTGGAACATACCTTGTGTTCACGGTGTCTGTTCTATACGCTAGTAATAATACTTCAATGTTCTTTAACATTATTTTGTAGCCTAACTTGGACGCAAAATGTGAACCGTCAGCTAGCTGTTTCTGTGACAAAGGTGAAAATATAATTTTATAAATATAAGAAGTGTATGCGAAATCATAAAATGATAAAACTTGTACATTTCGATGTTCGGTTTGTAGCGGCTGTAGCAATACGAGTGAAAACAAAACAATGGGGGTACCGGTGTTCACACCACGCTATCGTTATTTAAATGACAGCTAATTGTGATACGAGTGATACTTTTTAGATGTGTACATACACTACATTATTATTTAGAGTTCCATAGATTATTTGTAAAAATTATTTGTTCGGCCGCGGCTAGAAGTTATACTTCTAGGCGCGTTATGAAATAAATGGAAAAAATGATGAGTAGTTTAAAGATTTGTGACCCAAAAGGTGACGAAAAACGTCGATTTTTTTAACGCGCGTTTCAAACACGCATTTTGAAAAAAATATTATTATTATATTTATTATATTGTTTTTTTGAATTTCTTTTTTGAATTTTTTGTGAAATTTGTTTTTAAATTTTTTTTAATTGTATTTTTTTTTTAATTTTTTTGATGCCAAAGAAGTAGGTATAACTTCTCATACGCGCACATAAGTATTTTAAGTTTGTGACTGCAATCAGTATCATTTATTACTGGGTTGACTTGTATTTATTTAACTCCAGAGGAATATACCACAACAATAAACCGGGCAAGTGCGTGTCAAGCCACGCGCAATGTAGAGTTCCGAAGTAGTTAGTTTATCGACTATTACTCATTAACTACTTATGCTAACATAGCGGTGATAGTTTTCCTTGTAAATTCATCATAATATAACCTATTTTTGAGATTTTTTTTTCATTTGTCCAACTCCAACCATTTTGTCGGCGGGGGGCGGACACTTGTCTCTAACTCTCTCTGTTTGTATTACAGAAAAGAGCAGTTCGCGCTATTTACAACCTCAGGCCTAGGGACTCTCTTAGAGAATTGTTTAAAGAAATAAATATACTAACTGTTATTTCACAATACATTTTGGACAATATTATGTATGTTAAAAAATACTTTGATACTTTTCTTAAAAAGAGTGATGTTCACAATATTAACACAAGAAATAAGGCTAGACTGATTGTGCCTAGTTTTAGACTCAGCAAAACTGGTGGCTCGTTCATGGGTAGATGTGTAAAAATCTATAATAAAATCCCGTTAGAATTAACAGAAATGCCATACTGTAAATTAAAAACTCATGTAAAAGGTATTCTCATGAAGAAAGCATATTACAAAGTTGATGAGTATTTAAATGACAAGACTGCTTGGACATGAGTTTTTTTTTATATTAAATATTGCAATAAGTAGTATTAAGTGCTGTCTGTAACTGTGAGTAGGAAAAAAATTATCGCGGGAGTTTCTTGCCGCTTCTTCTCCCGGGACCACTCACGGTAGGGATTTGTTGAAGCGATTGCGTTAATTGACTTTCGAAAAGTGTTTGTAACAAACCTACTTCGAATAAAATTCATTTCATTTCATTTCATAACCAAAATTAGCACTTTAAAGCCAAATATTTCGCAAACGGACCCCAAATTCCAAAAATGGTCTTAGAAGATCCATACTATTTTGAAAGACCAACGATACCCCAACCAAACTATACGCGACGAATAAAAAAATCATCCTCACGTTATCTGTAGGGGTAGGTATCCTGTACCCTGAAAAAAAATGTTTTTCAACATTTTATTCTACGATTCTGGAGTTTTAATAAATATGTACATAATTATATCCATGCCAAATTACAGTTTTATAGCACGGGTCTCAGCGGTTTGCTTCGGACAGACGGACATGACGAAACTATATGGGTTCCGATTTTACTTCGGAACCCTAAAAAGCGGCCAAGTGCGTTTCCACCCATATCGAATGTGTTCGGTACTAATCGCATTAATTTTATTTAATCCCTGAACGACATAATTTTACGACATGTTTTCAAACGTTTTATCGGTACTTATTTTTTACGACTGCGGTCACGGACTTACCTATGGTAAATAGGGTGTATTTTCACCTCTTTCTCTTTACTATTGAGTAGGCGGGGTGGACAGGTAAACTATATTCAAGGTTATGTCATAATAGTCTGCCATCACTCCAGCTGTTTTGGGGTTAAATCTACCCCCTCAAAAACCTTGAAATAAAAAAACACTAAAGAATCTGCAGTATCAAGCTATCAAGTCCATCTTTTTCTAACAGGGGGATACACAGGTGATAGTAATACCATTTAAATCTTATTTTATTTACTTATAACAAACAAACTTATAATAATTAATGGTTTTGTCCATCAGACAGCCCTGGGTGGATGTAAGAGAGCTGATGTGAGGTGTAAGGTGTGACAACAACATGGAAATGATTTACACTTCTACATTTAAAACTTTGGAAGTAAAATTACAAGTGGTCACCAGGACTTGGGGTATTTCATTACATCTCATAACAGTCCCACGGCTGGACAATCATCTTCTCTCACAATCAGATGGTTTCAGTTTCAACTTGTCAACTGCGGGCACGGACCTGAAAAAAAGACGGACGTAACCTCGTCTAATCGAGAGTGAAGCACAGCAATGGCCGCCCGCTTACCATGTGTGCTTAATTTTTGATTCGCAATTGAAGCAGTATGGTGTTAATGTGTGGGTGTGTGTACTTGTACGAATAGAGTTGGTATTACTATGGGTGCTTCACTGAATTTGTTGTTGGGATTACGTCCGTCTTTTTTTAGGTCCGTGACTGCGGGATGGTAACTTGGTAGTCTTTACAAACCTTTCATTTCAATTATGCAGGGTTTCTCACATTTTCATTCTTCGAACGTCGTAGAAAACCACACTTCTAATAATAAAAAAACACTGTAGTGTAGGGATTGCAATCCGGTGTCATTTTCAATCCGGCCGGATTTTACCGGAATTTCACCAGTCCGGCCGGATCCGGCCGGATCCGACCGGATTGATCACCTGATCAGAATTTTGATGTGAAACATCTATTGCCGCACGTAAAACCGATTTCTGGCGTGGCGACGCATGCCGTGGCGACGCGTCGCCATCTTTCTCGCTACACTGAGCTCGAATACCTATAGTGTATACTCCGTAGTGTACACAGTGTTGTTTACTACAGTAAACATAACCTGTGTTTTACTTGAAAACAAATTATTTTTCTGATAATAAAATCGTAATATTTTATTTTATCATTATGACATATTTAGTTCCTATCACAATATGTTCTTTTCTGCATATTACTTTTACAAAATAATGTCGATGTTTCACATCTGCCAGGACTGTGGAACGAAAACAAAAAAATTGGCCTTAGGGGCCAAATTTAGTAGAATCAGATTCTACTAACTAATACGGTTATTTTATATTCTATATATTTTTTTATATTGTTAATATTTATCGAGTTATGGCATTATGAACATTTTGTGAAAAAATTGCATAATTTTTTAATATTTTTGAAATATTATTATAGAATCGGGTTTTACTTACTAGTGCAAACATAAAATACCTTTTGAGTATTTTCGATTAACAGAGTATTTTCAGAGATATAGCAACTTGAAGATTTTTTTGTATGGAGAAAAAGTAAAATATGGATTTTACGGCAAGGCGTATAATTTCGTCAAAGTGCCGTATATAGATTCATATAGTACTATGACTGAACTACCATAACTACATACATACTATATACCTTGTGGACCCGGAAATGCCCGGAAATTGACTTTTAAGAAATTAATATTGTTAGTATAGAGGATAAAGTGATAAACGGAGTAACTTGTAGATTCGTGTAGTAAACGTGCGAAACTATAAGAAATCCATACCTACCTACGCTGTTTCGGTTATATTTTTTAAAGGAAAAATATAAATCGTCAAGTTATAGACGACATACTCTTCTTAAACTCTATTCCACACCACCCATGAGGTAGAGAACTAGGTGTGCTTTTTTTTTAGTGGTGTCCCCAGTAGGCCTATTCCACATTGTTTGAAAGATAATAATCTCGAGAATGCTCGATTACTGGTGGTATTTCAACTAGTAATCGAGCTTCGAGATTATTGCGATCTACGAAAGATGTCAACAGTTATTTAGGAAAGGTGACATATGGTGAAAGGTGAAAGGTGACGAAAAATCGTCTTGCCGTATTACCATTATTTGTTGTGCCGTGGCCTTGTTTTACTACATCAATCAGTAAGCCCATTTGCACCTTAAAGGCGTCTTGAATAATCTTTTTTTTACTCTCCATAATTATTTTTTTATCCCCCTTTACCGTCCAAGTTTTAAAACTAGTAATCGAGCTTCGAGATTATTGCGATCTACGAAAGATGTCAACAGTTATTTAGGAAAGGTGACAAAGTAAGAAATGTTTGAAACTAAAATTACTCTGGCTCAGGCTCCGAATCGGAATGGTCAACCTCAAAATCTGATTGTGAGTCTACACATAGCATATAGGTTAGATTTTAAAACTTGGACGGTAAAGGGGGATAAAAAAATAATTATGGAGAGTAAAAAAAAGATTATTCAAGACGCCTTTAAGGTGCAAATGGGCTTACTGATTGATGTAGTAAAACAAGGCCACGGCACAGCAAATGATGGTAATACGGCAAGACGATTTTTCGTCACCTTTCACCTTTCACCATATGTCACCTTTCCTAAATAACTGTTGACATCTTTCGTAGATCGCAATAATCTCGAAGCTCGATTACTAGTTGAAATACCACCAGTAATCGAGCATTCTCGAGATTATTATCTTTCAAACAATGTGGAATAGGCCTACTGGGGACACCACCAAAAAAAAAGCGCACCTAGTTCTCTACCTCATGGGTGGTGTGGAATAGAGTTTAAGAAGAGTATGTCGTCTATAACTTGACGATTTATATTTTTCCTTTAAAAAATATAACCGAAACAGCGTAGGTAGGTATGGATTTCTTATAGTTTCGCACGTTTACTACACGAATCTACAAGTTACTCTTTGAGATATGGTGAGGTTTTGGCGTAAAACTCCGTTTATCACTTTATCCTCCATACTAACAATATTAATTTCTTAAAAGTCAATTTCCGGGCATTTCCGGGTCCACAAGGTATATAGTATGTATGTAGTTATGGTAGTTCAGCCATAGTACTATATGAATCTATATACGGCACTTTGACGAAATTATACGCCTTGCCGTAAAATCCATATTTTACTTTTTCTCCATACAGAAACATCTTCAAGTTGCTATATCTCTGAAAATACTCTGTTAATCGAAAATACTCAAAAGCTATTTTATGTTTGCACTAGTAAGTAAAACCCGATTCTATAATAATATTTCAAAAATATTAAAAAATTATGCAATTTTTTCACAAAATTTTCATAATGCCATAACTCGATAAATATTAACAATATAAAAAAAAAATTATAGAATATAAAATAACCGTATTAGTTAGTAGAATCCGATTCTAGTAAATTTGGCCCCTAAGGCCAATTTTTTTGGTTTCGTTCCACAGTGAGGCGTCCCGTGACGGCTCACATTTTTTTCCTTCTCGTTCCAATATAGACTATTTTTGAGGTAATATTTTTTTTTGGATCATAAAGGAACGCAAATGCGAGCCGTAACATTTTGATATTTTATTTATTTTTTATAATGGATATACTCAAAAACTATTGGAGTAATTTCAAAAAAAATTACACCAATAAAAAGATACATTATTCCTTAGTAAAATAGGCTATATTTTACTGTGATTAATAATATGTTTCTTCTTACTTCATCAGAAGTAAAAATATTTGACGCCCAGCGAAGTGGCTACGGTTCAGCTAGATTATCATATAGGGTGGCGCAAAAGTTGCCACCCGATGTTCTTTGACTGTATTTTTTTAATAAATGAAAAACTTTAGTTATGCTATTGGATTGTGTTTATTTCATGTCTAAATATTTGTTTTCATTAAGTAGAAAAATGATATCAGCCTAGTGGCTGCCGCTAGAATCGGGCCTGTAATGGTCCCGATTTATGGCATTTTCCATCACTCCTGCCAGAACTTTTGGCGAAAGGTTTCCGCATTTATGACGGATATTCTCTCTGAGGGCTTCAAGACTCTGAGGCTTGTTGACATAAGCTCGTGACTTCAAGAAACCCCACCAAGAACACAAAATAAGTCTAAAGCGGTTAAAACGGGCGATCTTGCCGGCTAGTGCAAATGACGAAAAACGAGAGATTATTATGTTTACTCCACGTTGTTGAGGAGTATAGCGATTCATGTCTTATTGACGTGTATTTTGTATCTGTTTTCTACACAAATGTCACAGCAAAACTGATGTTTACCGTCATTTGAAAAAACTATAGCATCTTCCGATAGGGTAATGATGACTCTTGCGCCACCCTATATTATCAGGTATAATATAGGGTGGCGCAAGAGTATCTGGATGTAAACAGTCCGAAAAGTGTAATTTTAGTTAGAAGTAAAACAGCTTATCAATACAACTTATCTTCTAAAAAATACGTATATGTATATCAATTGCTGTATTTGTTTCTCTTGATTTTCTTTAAGAAGGAATCTAATAACATGTGTACTACTACACATCTTCATAATAATATGTTTAAGGGCGTTTTTCTGTTGTAGTGTTATCGCGCATCAATTGAAATACATCTACAGCTTACAGCGACATCCATTTATGGCAAATATTACAAATTATAAACAAGAAGTAATATTAACGACAACATAATTTCACACTTTTATAACTTACAATTTATCCATTCAGTAATTTATGTTGTACATAACATCCTTATTGAACGTAAAGAATACCGGAATGCCATGTTACATTAATTACAACATCTATATCAGGCATTTACAGCATCTACACAAGCAACAGGATGGTAATTTGGTCAAAAATTTGCGTGACCGGATCCGGTAGCCGGATCCGGTAAATTCGACCGGATCCGGTATGAGTAAAAAACGCCGGATCCGGTTTTCCGGATTGCAATCCCTACTGTAGTGTCTATGCACAGCAGTCAGTGTGTGGCTAGCTGCGAGCTGGTGCAGACGTATGCTTTGCGTATACATACCTGACATACCTCACCTATTACAGAGTAATATGTGTGTATTATTGACCCTCCGATCACTACACCCACACTAAATGGTCACAGAAATGAACGAAAATATCCAGAGGAGACATTTACGCTTCTATCTCGTAGTCTGGCTAATTAACAAGGCCCATGGTTTAGATGTCTAAGATAAAATAAATAAAGTATAGTTGAAGAGACAAATGTTAATCTTTTTGTACCAAATTAAAAATATACTTAAATGAAAAATGTTACTATAGTTTAACAGATTATTTTAATAACAAATTTGACCAGTAAGTATTTAAATATTTTAACAAACAAATTGGATAATATGAAATTGACATTAAACTCCTCTATAACGTTAAATATGGTTTAATGATTATAACTATAACTTAATGTAATACAGTCTAATTTAATTTACAGGAATTAATTTAAATTGAAATATAATATATCTATACTAATATATAAAGAGGAAAGATTTGATTTTTTGTTTGCATTGAATAGGCTCCGAAACTACTGAACCGATTTCAAAAATTCTTTCACTGTTGGGAAGCTACACTATCCCCGAGTAACATAGGCTAATTATTATTTTCAAAAAAAAAAATAGGGATCCTTAATAAAACTCCAATAATGTAAACCAACGGGTAAAAAAATAAGAAAACCGAAGCAAAGCGAGGGCGGTTACTCGTTTTGAAATAAATTGAATTGGTCCACCAGCCAGAAAATTGCAACACCCTTTTAGGGTTATTATTGTGTAGGATATGATATGTGACCTTCATGTATGTGACTGTGTTATATCTGTGGTGTCAAGGAAAAAGGAGATGAGTCAAAGAATTTGAAAAAATAGATTTTTAAACCTATTAGTTCAAAACATTAACATGTGTCACGGCAATAAGGAAATAAGTCAATAAATTGTATATTTTAGTCTCACACCCCTACGTACATAAAGGGACTAGTCATAATATCAAAATGTTTAAATAAGTAAAGAGAGTTCAATCGAGTTATCTCAGAATAGTGCCTTTTACCGACAAAAATTCAGTTATGCATAGTGAGATGAGTCTACACTCGACTCGTACCTACAATACGCGACGATATTTTGCATCAATTGTGACGTGTGCGTGGACTCGTCGTGTGTTGCTCTTTAGAGAAATTGTGTTTAAAATTAGATTTATTGCATTATAAGTGTTGCTTCACATTAATGTGAAAAGAATTAACGCCGCCTTGTTAGACACCTTCCGACTGTTCATAAAGAAGTGCAAAGCTCCAGTCACCATGTTTCCTGCATTAACTCTTCTTTCAATATCACTCTCACACTTTCCATCTCTTATAAACTTTGAACCCAGATACACAAACTCATTCACCTTTTCAATTTGTTCATCTTCAATCACGATATTGCAGTCTGTCACTGCCTCATCTCTTGTAAACACCTTCACTTTCGTCTCCTTTACATTCATCTTCATTCCCTTTCTAACAAAACCTCCACTCATAGCAGTTACCATCTTCTGCAACTCCTCGGCTGAAGGCGCAAGTAATACTTGGTCATCAGCATAGAGAGAAAACATTTGACGAGTAACTCATTCATTCTCAACCCATTTTCATTATCTTTTAAATCTGTCAAGCAATTGTTCATGAACAGATTAAACAGACACGGTGACGCTACACATCCCTGTCTAACACCTTTTTCGATATTAAACTATTCAGCGTATGCCCCGTTCATCCTTTTATCTATTTATCCGTTGCCTTTTGAACTTTTTGGTTAGCTTTTGTTGCTAACCACGCTTTCTTCTTTTCTTGCACAGCCCTTTGTACATCTTTATCCATCCACACATTATAGTTCCTTCTTCCTTTCCTTCTTTTAGCTACCCCGCATACCTCAATAGCAACATTCAAGACCCCTTTCTTAAATGTCTCCAACAAATCTTCAATCACACGTATCTCTTCTATGCCTTTAAAACTTTCTTTCAGTTTCTCTACATACTCGTCTTTCTTTTCTTTTCTGGTAGATTTTCCATTTTACTCTGTCCAAAACACTCGTAGGCTCGGCCCCTCGGTGTTGCCACCGTTTAAAGAGGCCACGCATTCATGACCAGGAAGTGGTCTGTGTCGAGGCCTACACCACGGTATGCCCGAGTGTCTAGCACTTTCTTCCTCAGTCTTTCATCCACTATCATACTTCTAGACTCGCCCTCATCTCTTGTATACAAATGGATCTTTTTAGGGTCAAACATTGTGCTGGCCACGCAAAGATTCCATTCCAAGCATACTTCAAGCAGGCTTCTCCCATTGTCATTCACTCTCTCGTCCCCAAACGTACCCAGAACTCCTTCATACCCATCACGCTTTACTCCAACCCACCCATTAAAGTCCCCTAACATCACGATCCGTTCATTTTCTCCGCATTTATTCAAGACCCAAAATTCCTCTCTCTCTTTTTGGGCTTGTAATGACCCACCTCCGCGCAGATCCGTCGGTGCATAGACCCCAAGGATAAACAAGCGAGTGAGTCCGACTTTAAACCTAATCCAGAGGAGTCTTGAGCTTACACATTCATGCTCCATCACACATTCAACTATTCGAGAGGAAAGAATCACACCAACTACCTGACAGCCTCAGCTGGTTTGGGGGACTCTCGACCAGTATACCGTTTAGGTACCATGAACCGTGGTGTCCACATCCTTTCCTCTTGGTTTTGTTCATGCACAGAATATCTATGCATCGTTCATCCATCATCTGACATACTTCATCTACCTTACCATCCATTCCTCCTCTTACATTTAACTTAACAAAGCGGCTCTCAATGGGCCGCTTTTCGCCCCCGCAAGAAACGAGACGTGATGGGTGGCGAAATCGTTAAATCCCCAGAAATGTTACGAAAAACCATTGCCTATAAGCCAGGAAAAGAAAAAAGATCTTAGTATTCTTCATTTGATCGATAGTGATTGCCATGAATTTTATAAGAATTTAGACACCAATTCAAGCAGCCATGAAGTGGATCCTGACTTAGAAGAATTGAACGATCTGTAAAATGATTCATTTTGACAATTTTTTACATGCTTTTTCATGTTTAAATTTGCAACATTTGCTATGTATTAACGAGATATGTAATTAAATCTCATTTTTTGTTATTTTTTCTCGTTAAGGCAAAATGGGACATGTCAATTATTTTTAATATAAAAGATTATTTTTTATTATTTTTTCAAGTAAAAACCTCTTATCACTAACTATTGTTTAAATAAATACTAAAAGTGCCACTAATAAAATTTAACACTAAGAAAATTACAATTTTGTAATAAAACGTATGAGTTGTTTTCTTATTTTGCCCGTAGCGAAAAATTCAATTTTGTGACTCATCTCGTTTTTCCTTGACACCACAGATATATCATGTTACTACATATTTAATGCAATAAAAGTATTGAGTATTGAGTACTTTGTCTTCCCCACGGTAAATATCACAAAGCTCCAAAGACGAGACCCGCGATCCCCAAATTGTATCGGAGCAAACAAGCTCTCAAACTGTAGTACCCGATCGATGCGCCAATATTTGGAGTGCTGGGGATGTGCCATGATGAGTATTCGATGATCCATGTCATCGGATTTTAAAAAAGTTACCTAAGTAAGGATTAAGGAAAGTAAAGGAATTATGCAAATAATTGAAATTCAGTAGTCCAACCCATTGGTACTGATTAGAACCCCATATTTTTTTTGCATTTTTTGAACTAATACAAGTTACACAACTAATTAATAATTTAAATTATTTAAAAGTTATTCAATATCGCTTAATATTTTGGTACGGTAAACATGAAAAGTATCGATATTCGACACGCACATCGCACCTCACCAGTTACAAGTGACAAGTGACAAGGCAATAAGCAAACGTCGTGACAGGCGTGTTAGCGCCGCGGCCGTGACATCTCCGTGACACCACGTGACACTTGCATGTGAACACTTTGTAAGTGCATTCATAACAAGCCAGGTAGATGTTGATGTAGATGTAAGACCTTCCTTTTGTACACGAACTACAAGATAAGAGAATGTATTGTATTCTTTTCGTCGTCGTAAAGGACCCTGCAGCTGGACGGCGTATCTTTACCATTATTTTTAACCGACTTCAAAAAAGGAGGAGGTATTCAATTCGACTGTATTTTTTATATTTGTTACCTCAGAACTTTCGACTGGGAGAACCGATTTTGATGATTCTTTTTTAATCGAAAGCTGGTGCTTGTCATGTGGTCCAACTTAAATTTGAGCTAGATCTGACGAGTTGTTTTTGAGTTATTTTGAAGTCGGTTATTTTTACTTGGTAAAATTCATATTTATAAGGTTTGATATTTTCTTCTAGGGTCTGCATTTTTGTGCCACGATCGCACGAGCTGATGATAAGCAGTCACCGTCACGACAACGTCCATGTGTCAGTAACATAAATGGCATCACCGATGCATTGCCTGCCTGGACAGAACTGGCTTTCGAAATTAGAACTCAACAACAGCCGGTCTAGTAGAATACATAGAAGAATTTAGATTTCAAACACCTTTAAGAACATGGATATGGATATAGATAAGATTTACAGCTTACATTTCTTTTAAAAATTTTAATAGAAATGCTCAAAGAGATCAAGGAAGTTAAGTAACAGCCGCCTAGCCGGCGCGGTCGGTAGTTGGATGGATGACCACTAGTGGCAAAAATTTCTTGAGCGCTTCTATGCTTCGGAGAGCACGTAAAGCCGTCGGTACCAGTTGTTATCGTAAGAGGACAGTTTTTAAGTCGGCATGTGAAGTTCCGATACTTGGGTTGGCCATTAACCCCTCCAACCATCCGCGCTAGAGCAGCGTGGTGGAGTAGGCTCAAGGTCTCCCCAAGAGAGACCCGTGCCGTAGTAGATCATTAATGGGTTGAAGCCATACGCAACTTCTAAATGCGACATGTCTTTTGAATACGATAGGTCCTCCCACCAGTATTCATTACACCAATTCGTTAAACACATTTGAATAAAACGTGACATTACACAAATATTAAAATTCATTCATTCATTCGATTACAAATTTTCCTTTCAAATTAGGTAGTTCTCAAACGGATAAATGACAACTGTTGAAAAATACGGCCAATACAAGACGGCGCGGCGCGGCGGTGCGTGGGCGCCGGAGATCCCGCCGATAAAGTAATAAACTTGCATTTTAAAGAGTAATTTGAGATGTAAGGAAGTTTGTACACCTTCCGATACGATGCCGTTATCAGATAATTG
Source organism: Thymelicus acteon (assembly GCA_951805285.1). NCBI lineage: Eukaryota > Metazoa > Arthropoda > Insecta > Lepidoptera > Hesperiidae > Thymelicus > Thymelicus acteon. The sequence goes on along the minus strand of OX638214.1, from coordinate 22,617,589 downwards.
GGTACCTGATAATGACAAAGACCAGCTCACAGGTCTAGCTCCGTTTTCATACTCTTGTGATAACGGGAAAATTTCCTGAAATATCTGATTGCATTGATGATTGATCCACTTTATTATCTGAAATCTGAGTGTAACGAGCATGTAAAACTTTCGTAATGCATATACATTTTACTAATCATCCGATATCAGATAACTCCGATATTTACCGGATAATGTGTAGACGCTCTAAATGTAGTTTTATTTTGAAAGTAACCGCGCGGCATGCGACCCGCGGTTCCCCCACACCTAATGATAATATGTAATATTATGCAACTTATTTTCAATAGAAAGTGCATCTAATTTTAATACTACTAATTCTTTAATTCGCTAGTAGTAAGTAGGTTCTAAACTCCTAACTGATAAACTTGTGCCGGGAACGTATAGTGCAGTTATTATTTGCTTAAATGAAAAAAAAAAAAAATTTCTCCGTCTGTCAGTTAGATGTCGTTGTAAATTTTATCTGCCCACTAAGACATCGTTCGAAAACCACTGCAAATTTTGATACATTTTTCAGCGACCCACGCCAATAATAACATTAAAACCACCAAAATGTCCGCCATCTTGTAACGGGGATTATAAAAAGTCCTTACAGAAAGCTGTAATGACTTTAGGAACCATTAATCACAAATTCAAAGAAATCGGAGCAGGCCGGGTCGTGTCGCGGCGTCGCGTCGTTGCGTCGTGTCGTGACCGAGGGCGAAAGGACTGCGGCCGGACAATACGTTCAACGCTTCAATTGAAACAGGTCAACTACATGATGTGCCATTAATCATATTTGCATAAAACAAACGTATTTAAAACATTACTGCTCTGTTCTTGGTAAAAGTGTATCACATTTAAATTAAAAAAAAATCTGTATTTAAATTAGGAACATAACACCAATGTTCCAGCTACTTTCCACGTAAGCGCGGGAAATTAACTTGTAAATCGGAAACGGACGTGAGCAGGAACAGGGGCTCATGTAATAATCGAAGGATTATACGCATTAGGTTCCCCGAAGAAGGTTCTGATCTGATATCTAACGTTAAACACAGGAATTTCCATGCTTTCCGAACTGCGGAAGTAGTCAAGAAATAGATTTTGGATGACTTATGTTCGGTTTACACGTATTAAGTAGTTAAGTAGTTAACTAAATTTTAAGTAAATTAATACGTGTAAACCATAGGTGTAAAAGGACAATTTAGTAGTTTAGTAATTTAGTAGTTAAGTAATCAAGTAGACAAGTAATTTAGAAATTTTTCTATTTTAAAATTTAGTAAAATGCTTAAGTAATTAAGTAATTCAGTAAAATGCTTAAGTAGTTAAGTAGAATTGTATGAACTAAAGAGCTTTACTAAATTATTACGTGTGGACGCACACTAAAAATTATTCATTTAAAATTTAGTTAAAATTTAGTTAACTACTTAACTACTTAATACGTGTAAACCGGATTTTAAGGCAGTCCTCAAGTCAGTTGCTTAGCAAGTTCTAAATGTCAAATAGTCTCAACGGTATTGCTTGATCCTTTGTAGTTGTCCAAAGATTATGGAAGAAAATATTATAGAAAATGGCAACTAGGTACTTACCGACAATAGGGGTACCCTATTGTTTAATATTATTTATCTAGCTCTTAAGATTACATTTCGAAATTTTTTGATAGGACAATAATAACAATAGCATTTTAAACAATAGATGATCTAATGCTTGTTCCGTCAGAATAATCACTTCTGACGATGGAATTAGTGATTGCTGCTACATAACAATTCGATTCGACTCAATTGATGATACTATAATCGGTGGTAGAGCGGATTATCGATTTGTCGCTTTCGAAATAAGTTAGTGATTACTGTGATCATCACTAAATTAAAAAATTAAAACATATGTATATGATAAATTGACATGGCACATCATATTCGACAACCCGTGTGGCGCAATGGTTACCGTACCGGATCGCCGCACCGACGGTCCTGGGTTCGATTCCCAGCGAGGCGGAAATTTGAATGATGAGTTTGAGGGCATCATCTAATATCTAATATGGTTCTATAAATCTAAATTAATTAACTAATTAATAATTTCGTTTCGTAACCACTTTACCGCCGGCGAGGCCGCGGGCAAAAGTTAGTATTTAAATAAAATTAAGATAATTTTCCCTATAAATATGCGAATATGCGATGTACCAAAAATTATATCATCGCAGTGTAATATCAAATTTCGAAATTTGTAAATATTTATTGAGTTTGTGTCATATTTTGTCCATTAATGCCGACCAACATGTGTCCAATATAATTTTACATAATAATTAATTATGTATTTTTTCGATTTACCACATTGCATCCCTATTTTACTTTTAAGTTTTAACGTGGTTACAAGGTTTTGTCAAGAGTAAAACAATTTTAACATATAATATGGTATTTTATGGAGACATAATTTTGTCGTTACTTTGGTATTTGGTTTCGTTCGTGGTACTTTGTCGATGTAAAATAATGGTGAAAGCCTTGAACTATCTTTACTAGCGTATAGAACCGACATCGCGAACCCGATATTTGCGCAATCAACTGTAGCCAATTGACAACTGTTTTCAGTGGATTCAATCGATTTTGAAAATAAAACCTTCCGGCGCGACACTAATTTTGTTCGCGATGTCTACTCTGAAACTTTAGTTTACATACTTCAATGGCTAAAAGTATCTTAAAACCTATAACTACTTAGTATTTTTTTACAAATTGATACAAAGCTGGTATCAAATAAATTATACATGCAAATATATAATCAGCGATGGGCCAGGCTGGGGCTGACTTCCCACACTCCTCCATTATCGTTCATTCATGGTGATTTCTCTTTAACGCCCAACTTAATTAACCATTAAACGGTAATTCTTCGGTATTACTGAAACTGACGCAACACCGAGCTTTTATGCTACTTACAGATAGATTGTAGGCAGAAGACATTTTATATCGTATTGAAGATACATCTGTTTATTTACATATTTATGTCTCGTGTTTCAAGAAACCAAGGTAAACTTAATGCTCAACTCGCCAGCTGTTAACACTATCGACTATAATTTTTATTACAAAATAACTTTATTGATATCGCGCTCGTTCGTACGTTGCGCTCGTTACACAAGCAATTTTGTATTACTACTAAAAATCTCGTAAATAAAAATTATCGGAAATTTAAAAACGTTCAATCTAACGATTTAGCCACAACATCCATAATAATTATAAATGGGCATAACTTTATAACGCGAAAGAATAGATGTACCCATATGACAACTACCGGTTACCGGCCATGATATATTTATTGGTAGGGTAGGTACGTATTACTTACTATTTTACTATAATACGATATTTATTTTGTACTCCGTTAATATGTATTTCGACCCACGGATGAACAAGTTATACTTCCTAACCTCCTCTACTTGGTATGAGGAGTCCAGAACATTATAATATACTTGTATGATCTGTACACAAACACAATGATGGATGGTGTGTGTGTGTAAACAAGACAGATCACTCTGCTCTGCACCCACCGCAAAAGCAAACGGACGACACCGGGCGGCCCGCCATCGCGCCAGGGCGGGGACACGTGTCGGTAAAATATACATCGTTGTTCGCTTATCGATAACATTCCTTTATAATTTGCCTTGTTAATTTCGCAAATACTTGTCAGCTGACTTTTAAGACGTTACTATTATTTTTGACAATAGAAAAATAATTTTTAAGTGAATGAGGTAATTTAAGTTTTGTACTTTGCTTGTGCTTTGAATTCTTCAGAAATGGGGATTGTGGTCAAGCATTAACTTATTCGTGTAAAAAAAAAATTGAGCACGAGTTTGAAAAGAGAATTAGCGACAAACCCGTGCGCGTTTCTAGTACAGTAGCTCGAGCACGAATATTTGCGAGAAAGTATTCGTATGGTTAACGTAAGCAATTTGTCAAATTTGTATGGCATTTTAGTACCATTTACGTACGATAGGGGCGCTTTTGAAAAAATGCCATACAAATTGCTTACGTTAACCATACGAATACTTTCTCGCAAATATTCGTGCTCGAGCTACTGCTTTCTATTGAACACGTAAACGGAAATACGCTTCCCGGTCGAGGCAGACATTTATATGATAGTTATTTTTTTTTCTTGGGTTGTGGGTGTTAGTGATGTGTTATTTGTGTTGTCCAATGTCCGTGACACAAGAATCCTAGTGCGGGGGTCGTACCATAATTATAAACATTTACATTTAATGAAATATATCGAAAATATAATATAACTTTTATTGTCACTAAATAAAACGACCGTTAAAAACGAACAACGTTCGCCTCACTAAACAGAAATGCTGCAAGGCGAAGATAACCTGAACAAATAGTGATGCGCCGCGTGCAATCTGCATATATTATCGATTAGAGTCGAAACGATGAAATATGGTAATTCATCCACAGAACGACGCGGGATAGAAATGGCCAGCGAGCAAACACGCAGCGCGAACCTAAACTCGTAGAGATGCAAAATAGGTTTATTCCTTGACAATTTCGATATCTGAGAGTTGCTACGACGATACAGAGAAGACATGCGAGTGATGCAGGTATACATAGTATGACTTAATAACTCCTCTCTTCTTTTTCTCCTTCTTTCTTCTTCTTTCCTTGACATTCTATATTACACAGCTCTATGGACTGGTGAAAGTGGCCAACTGTCGATTTATGTCACCGTATGGCCTTCGACATGGCTTAACGACCGCCACTTATCACAACCGGTACCCGGTAGGCTTCACATGCTTTCATTTAATGTGCCCTAAGAAGCACAGAAGTTTAAACCTGTGCTGTGTTTGCAGCTAATAATAATATTTTGAAAGTTTCTAACCAAAAGCTCACAGTGAAGCCACCTCGGTAGCTTACCTGTTCTGTGATTGGAGAGCTTAAGGATAATTGTTTATGTAAATCTGGCCCGAGACTGATTTATCGAGCGAGGAGCTTCCATCGGGTTCCATGAAACGTCTATATTTATACAACTCTGATCAACTTTGGTTATTTACATTATATTGTACTCTTTTGTATTTGTTTCTTCTGTTTAAAGCTGTAAAAACTGCCAGGCCAACAGACCAACACAAACTGACTATAAAATGTGTGCAATTCACACGTGGTAGAAGTGAAACCTTCAAAAATAAAGGTATTAATTTTATAACGTGTATCAGTTTCAATTATCTTTCAAAAACTATTTTGTACTAAATAAAAATAAAACAGTGGTAACTAACGCCATCTCTTAACATAATCTGAAGAGTAAAATGAGCAGCTAGCGCCATCTATCCAGCAATAAAACGAATCTTCTATCTTGTTCCTCACGCCATCTATGAATACAACAACATAAGAAACACTGTATAATGCTTCCTATCTCATTTTCTCCCACGTTAAATCTTATGAATTTATGTGTCTGTCTCCTTTTACTGTCCCTTTTTCGTTTCATCTAAAGAAGTTTTCACTTCAAAAAATCTATTTGTTAAACAGAGCAATATTTCGCACCTTCTCTCTTACATGGCGGCGGTCCACTATCACCTATGATCAGCGCCTCATAGTTGTCCCACTGCTGGGCGTGGGTCTCCGCTCACAATGTGAGAACACAGGCACAGTCCACCAGGCAGGCTTAGAGTGTATACTTCACACACTTCTGACAACATTATTAGCATGATTTGGAAGATCTCTTTCTATTTTAGGGTTCAGTAGTCGAAACGGAACCCAAAAACTACCTACAGAGCATGCATATATGCAATACATGCAATACATGCAATTAAACCTATGGACGGGTAGAGCTTAGAGGGAGAAACTCTAGCCAGAGGGTGCAGCTATCGCACTCTACATCCGGACTCGAAGCCAGTAGGAGTGTAGTACAAACCCTTTGTATAATTTATGCCAACAAACCTATAAGTAGGTATACAGTGCCAAAACAAACAACAAATAAATCGTAATAATTCTTGACAATATTAACAGACTTCAAAATTAGGAATAACTCAAAAACTACTCGTCAGATCTCGCTCAAATTTAAGTGAGACTGCATGACAAGAACCAGCTTTCGATTAAAAAAAAATCATTAAAATCGGTTCACCCAGTCGAAAGTTCTGAGGTAACAAACATAAAAAATTCAGTCGAATTGAATACCTCCTTTTTTGAAGTCGGTTAAAAAGTCGCGCAAATTGATCGAAACGAGATGCACAATCTCATTGGCGGTACAAATCATATTTCCTGTCTAGACTTCACTATCGAGGAAAGTAATATTTGTACCTGATGTTGTTAGTACCTTATATATTCCGTCCTGTACATTACGAGGGCCTTGTGCCCTTGTAGCTCTCTCGTGACCACGGCAGGCACGTTCAAAGGGTTCAGGGTTCGATTCCTGGCTGATGGATATATTTAGACAAAGTGGTTTATTCCCTGGTCTTAATTTTAAGTATGTGTATCCGATGTCCATCAAAGTCAAACGATCTCCTTTATTTATAAACCAAATATTAGTAGAGAGAGTATCGGGAATCGATAATATAAAAATTCACATAAAGAATTTTTTTTAGCTAGTATGCACAATATTGTCCTCTCTATATTCCTGCGAAGTTTGAGAGTACTTGTGGGTTTGTCTACAGTTTGAGTCAGTGCATCTCAAGAGTATTAGAGATTTTTTTACAATGGATACAAAATGTGGAACAAAGAAATAATCTGTAATTAAATTTTTGTATTGCAAATAGAGTTTCATGTTTCGAAGCGCTGAAAATATTACATAAGGCTTAGACTTAAAGAATATAGGATTACAATACAATTGTATTGTAATCCTATTTTCTTTGTATCCAAATAATTATATTGTAGATATTCTCTCATAACTAGAACCTAAATGTATCGTTTTTCTTTTGTTTTTAGTATTAGATGTGTTTGCCTTTAATTGAAATTACTTGTACCCATACTAGTATACAAACCTATATGTTCATACAATGTAATATAATCAATGTAATCTCGTTTGCAAACCTGAATAAATAAATAAAAATAAATAAACATGAAAAAAAAACACGGCGAATGTACTGTACCTATCGTATACCGTATGGTACATTTAAAACTCTCTTTGGTAGGCCACCAAGAAGCTTCAGCTTCTTGTCGATGTTAAGTTCACTTAACATCGCTAAATTAAATGAAATAGTGACTTAAATAGTCAAAGTCTGTGGAATAGCTGCAGATTTTTTCTGTTTCTCCTCACGAATAATTTAATTTTTAACATTTCGCTCGCCCAGTAATACGACGGCACATCTACGTTTGTCATATTTTACAGAAACGAAGATAAAAGATTTTATAAAAATGTTTAAAATTAATTTATGGCTTCTTTTTACGTTTTTTACAGATTGTATGGGTTTGGTTACTAGTATAGACATTAATACATATTTACCACAATGTAGATTATGCACTTTTAAACACGTATACCATATAAACTCAATTTCGCATTTTTTGCAGATGTGCCATTATAGGTGAGCGATTTGTTGGGGTATTCATTGGGTCACTGTCGGAAAGACCTTTTCGCTGAAGACAATTCACGTTGGATGATGTGGAAGCAAGGTACGCATTGCTGCTCGTAGAGTGCGCAAGGCACTCTTGCCAGAGTGGTCCTGGTTGCAGATAAGATATCTCATATTCGTGGTGGAGAAGATATTCGGCAGATTGTTCAATTTCTCGAAGATTGCGTTCATGGCGAAGTGTTTTTGTCATTTTAGAGTATGACCGGAAGATATATGAAATTATATGAAGCCCCATAGTCGAATAACGACCCATTCATAAAACGCATTGTATCTTTTGATGAGACATGTTTTTACGAGTTTCACATGCAAGTCAATAAGCTTGAGAATGGTGCCTTTCTGCTGAGCAAATGCCAGTTGTCCCATCATGGAACAACTCAATGGGACTAGTTACAAAGACCCGTGTTTAATATTATTTTGATGATTGGGTTATTTGTTGGCGTTAGTCTATATTATTAACCTGAGTATAATGAATGGGGGATAACACATATTGTGTGTTTCATTGACCAGATCCCGGTACTTTCTTGTCACAGTAGAACCATTATATAAATGTAGCTTCAACTTTACCACATACACTTGTGAATAACGTATTCAAATTGCTGAAGCTGTTCTTGAAATAAGCTCAATTCTCATACGCGCTACATTACATGGTTGATTTTCGATGGATTTATCCTTCTATACTTTGACTGGGTAATAATTACGGGTGTGATAGCCTGGCTCCTCTATTAAGCCAATCGTGGAACGATGAAAAATCGAACGCATATAACCTAAAACTACTTAAACTTTTGATTTCGCGGAAATATCGAAGGAACCTCAAATGAAAGTCAAGATCAGATCCACGGGCCGTTATCGTGGGAACGCAAATACGCCCAGCGTTGGCCAACGCGATGATAAACTTGTTTGATGTTTGTCCAGCGTCAAATATTCAACGGGCTCGTTGATAAACGACATTTTATCGGCGCCATATCGAAATTAGGAGCTTAGTAAAGGCCAATTTTTTTATATAAGTTAAGATGTTCGACTGCCGTTCCACCTGATGGCAAGATAAAGATAAAGATGGAAATAAAGTTGTGGATGATACGCACACTAACAGCTTTTCCTAGTAGAAAAGCCTTCACTCAAGACTCCCATTTCATAGGCACTCCACTAGGTATTTCACTCCATTCCATTCCACTCCTAACCTAACTACAACTTCTAAAGTTAAGATCGACTAACTCTTCCACCAATCCGTGCTGGAACATCACGGTGTGTACACAGCAGGCCTCAAAAGGTAGAAAGACGCGAATCTTTTATCTAGAAGTACTTACCTAGATGTAGTAAGAATGTGTTGCATAAACACATTTTTACTGTAGTAAAACTAATTTCATCGTAAAACTGCGGAAGCCCGCAGTAGGCAGTGGGCTAAGCGGATTATATTCCACAATATTTTTGACATAATCCTGTAAAAATACGTACGGGATTGTTTACAGATTATACAAAGTGTAACTGCGGGCGGTGACAATGTTGACTGGCGTGCTGGCGTCGCACACTGGGGATTTTAGAGACGGTTTGTTTCAAAAATGCCTAGAGAAGGCGGTTTTTAACCAAATCCAGTATTTTTTTTTTAATATATAGCTGATAAAATTTCGAAAACATTGTCGAAGCCCGATTTTTGAAAATCATAATATATAAATATATAATATAGGTAGTTTCAAGAAATTTTTTACATTATTGGTAAATGCAAAGATCATAACACTTGTATACCTAAATTTAAGTACGTATAGTTACTGAAAATTGTATACATATACGTTCTAATCTATGTAGAAATAAACACACCCTCATATATATGTATATATTACGTGTATATACATATAAGTTATATTACAGAATATATGAGTATACATTTATTCGTGTGAACATTTATATGTATGTATATATATGTATACATATATATGTGTATGTAATATATTATATGTATATTTTATACCTAAATATATATAATAAATAAGTATATATATACTAGAATGCATTCGTAAAAATTTAGGTTTTCATAGCCAGTCTATATACATATATACATAATATATATACATATATATATGTATATATACATATATATAACTGGTAAATACAAAGATCATAACTTTTGTATACCTAAATTTAAGTACGTATACTTACTGAAAATTGTATACATATACGTTCTAATCTATGTAGAAATAAACACATCCTCATATATATGTATATATTACGTGTATATATACATATATGTATATTATATTACAGAATATATGAGTATACATTTATTCGTGTGAACATTTATATGTATGTATATATATGAATACATATATATGTATATTTTATACATAAATAAATATATATATATATATATATATTAAATAAGTATATATATACTAGAATGCATTCGTAAAAAAATAGGTTTTCATAGCCAGCCCATATACATATATCCATAATATATATACACATATATATGTATATATATAACTGGTAAATGCAAAGATCATAACTTTTGTAGGTATACCTAAATTTAAGTACGTATACTTACTGAAAATTGTATACATATACGTTCTAATCTATGTAGAAATAAACACACCCTCATTATATATTTTATTGAAACTACCTATATTATGTATATATGCATATAGGCTGGCTATGGAAACCTAAATTTTTACATATAAATGTTCACACGAATAAATGTCATACTCTTATATTCTGTAATATAATATACATATATGTATATATACACGTAATATATACATATATATGAGGATGTGTTTATTTCTACATAGATTAGAACGTATATGTATACAATTTTCAGTAAGTATACGTACTTAAATTTAGGTATACAAAAGTTATGATCTTTGTATTTACCAGTTATATATATGTATATATACATATATATATGTATATATATTATGTATATATGTATATAGACTGGCTATGAAAACCTAAATTTTTACGAATGCATTCTAGTATATATATACTTATTTATTATATATATTTAGGTATAAAATATACATATAATATATTACATACACATATATATGTATACATATATATACATACATATAAATGTTCACACGAATAAATGTATACTCATATATTCTGTAATATAACTTATATGTATATACACGTAATATATACATATATATGAGGGTGTGTTTATTTCTACATAGATTAGAACGTATATGTATACAATTTTCAGTAACTATACGTACTTAAATTTAGGTATACAAGTGTTATGATCTTTGCATTTACCAATAATGTAAAAAATTTCTTGAAACTACCTATATTATATATTTATATATTATGATTTTCAAAAATCGGGCTTCGACAATGTTTTCGAAATTTTATCAGCTATATATTAAAAAAAAAAATACTGGATTTGGTTAAAAACCGCCTTCTCTAGGCCTTTTTGAAACAAACCGTCTCTAAAATCCCCAGTGTGCGTCGCATGCTCAATGGTGAATTGGTGAAAATCTACCGACGATGTTCCTGATTATGTTCAGCGATTTCGACACTCGTTCCGATCTTGGGACTTGTATTATTGTTGGCTCTACACACAGCAGAAGCAACCAGTTACCATAACCTCGTCCGCTGTTTAGCGAAGTGTGGTAAGAGCGGATTGGCTTGATGAACAGAGTAGATAGAGCATCCTATCGTACCCCATGTCTCACTGAGAGTCAGTTCTTTCCCATGAATAAATTAGCAGCGGCAACGCATCGATGAGGTAATTAACTGATTGGCTTCAACCCATTAATGGCCCACTACTGGGCACGGATCTCTTCTCTTGAGGAAGCCTAGAGCATACTCCACCACGCTGCTCCAGTGCGGATTGGTGGAGGGGTTAGTGGCCAACCCGAGTGTCGGAAGTTTTCAAACCGCCCGAGGGCCTCCGACATGGCTTAACGACTGTTATCCTATGATAACAACCGGGACCGACGGCTTTACGTGCCCTCCGAAGCATGAAAAAAAATTTGCCACTTCACCCATCCAACTACCGACCGCGCCCGCTGTTGCTTAACTTTGTCGATCACATAGGATAGACGCAAGCCGCCGGGCTATGAGCACTTCTCTATTAATAATTGATTAGACGAGAATAACTTATCCTACATATTGTGAAAACGTCTGTATCTTTTGCAATTTTTGTCGTGATGGAACTTGGAAGTACCTAACGGGATATAAGTACCTACCTACCTTATTAGGAAAAAGCGTTCGTCCCACAATTTCAAAGTTGTATTTCCACGGAAATAATGGGATACGCCCATGCCTGTCATGTCAATAATATCCATGGGTGAGCATGACCACTTACGGGCTAATTTGTTTTGCTAGTTATAAAAAAACCTCTCGCTTGCGGCAACCACCAAATGACTCGTCATATTCAGGCTGAGCAGTGATAGTTTAGCGGTTAGAACGTCGGTTTCCGGAACGAAGGGGCCCGAGTTCAAATCCTGGCACGCACCTCTAATTTTCAAATATTATGTGCGTATTAGAAATTAATTATCACTTGCTTCGGTGAAGGAAAACATCGTGAGGAAACCTGCACACCGGGGAGTTCTCCAAGTTCTCAAAGGTGTGTGAAGTCTACCAATCCGGACTTGGCCAGCGTGGTAGACTATGGCCTAATACCCCTCACATTGTGAGAGGAGACCCCGAGCCCAGCAGTGGGACAATCATGGGTGGTTGCTTTTTGCTTTATTTAGGCTGAGGGCTTGCACCTGCTGAAAGATATAAGTAGGTAGGGTAAGTTCGCCTGTTCGCGTCCATCGCCCAATTCGCGTCTATTTTGCAGATCTCCCTTTAAAAATCCTCGAAAATAAGTCAATTAACACACCAATCAAACGAAAAGTCATTACTGCTTATACTTCAATGTATAAGAGGCACGCACACATGGACAAAAGTTCTGTGCGTCAAACCAATCCCGTTTAGAAAAAATAGTTAGTCTCGGCTGTTCAACAAGGAAGCGCGTATGGGCGGATATTTAGATAAAAATTAGTGTGCAGCGGTGCGTTTGATGGTAAGTTTTTTATTGTTTTATGTGAATTTTAGGATACATAGCTGTTTCTACACTTTTATGATGAAAAAAGGAATAATATTAATTATGAATTTCCTTATGTTTTTTATATTTAACGAATAAAATAAGGTGGACGCGAATTACTACATCGAATTTTACAAAACTTCCACTTTGCGTCCGCAATGGACGCAAACTATACCTACAGGGGATAATAATAAACCAAATTGCGTCCACAGTTTTCGTTATATACTTGCTTGTAAAAATAATTTAAAATGTATTTTTTATTATTATCGTACATTTTTTTATTAAGACTACGTATTTATATATTTTTTTTAATTGAAATGAGTAATTTCTTTCATTCTTATTTTTTTTCATTTAAGATGAGTTCTTCAGAGACAAGAAAGAAGAAGGAAAAAAAACGTGTGGCACTCGGGGACTGCCGCGGTAAAGCTATTGCATATCATTTGTTGCAAAATAAAACCTCATACCCCCCACTTGCAGTCAGTACTAGGATAGCAAAAACATGCAAGCAAGTATGCCAAAACAAAGCTGGGGTTATTAAATTTCTCATCGGATTTGTTCACCTAGTAGCAATTAATTAAAGCGAGTACTAGGCGCACAGAAGTCTTAGAGGATGCGACATCAGTGCGATCTTATTCACTCTTCGATATTTAGCATAGGCACAACAGGGACGTCAATATCACGATCATGCACATTAAGCTATTATTGCCATTTCTCCCGTAATGCCAATCAATATGCGGAAGAGCGACAGTGATAGAACAAATCCATCGCTGCCGCTCTGACAAGTGATGTCAAAGCGGCAGTGATAGATTCACTCTATCACTGTCGCTCCTCCGCATATTAATCGGCATGACAAGAGAAACAGCAATAATAACCTAATATGCATGATCGTAATATAGACATCACTGTTGTGCCTTGTGTAAAATACCGAAGAGTAAATAAGACTGCACTATACTATGGCCTGTACAGTATCACTGATGTCGCATCCTCGAAGACTCCTGTGCGCCTAGTACTCGCTTTAATTAATTGCTACTAGGTGAACAAATCCGATGAGTAATTTAATACCCCAGCTTTGTTTTGGCACACTTGCTTGTATGTTTTTGCTATCCTAGTACTGCGTGCAAGTGGGCGGTGTAACCTTTTATTTCGTTACGGTTTTTCTTGATTCGCTCGCCGCGCTCAAGCCCGCGATAAAAGCTATGCAATAAGCTTAAAAGAACATACACAGAAGAAGATTTAAAGAAAGCGTTAAATGAAATTCGAGAGATTAATAAATCGATACAACCAATGTTGAGAAGATTTTTTTTTATTTTTTTAAGTCCTTTTTTTAATGATAATAATGTTGATTTTTTTAATATTTATATTCTTAAATAAAGAAATTATTAAAATACAATTTTTCTTTACAAATTATTCAAAATTTCACCCCTATATCCCTTTTCTAAGCTGCTGGACGCTAAATGGTCCACGGGTGGACGCAATTTGGATTTTGTGGACGCAAAGTGGGTAAAACGCCTAATTCTGAAGTTAATATATTTAAAAAGAAAACACAAGATGTTTCTAATAAAACTGAAAGTTAATCTTAAAATAGACTATATAATGAATACATTACATACATTTTTCATAGAAATTAGTGCTGGGACATTTTTATTATCGCCGTCAAACTTGCCAACTGCACTAAATGGACGCGAACAGGCGAAACGACCCTATGTCAGCGAGAGATCTGCGGACGTTGACAAGGAAAACTATTTAAACAGAGACAAATTTCGACGACCCTGTAGCCTAGTTGGTAGCGAACCTGCCTGCGAAGTGAAGTGTCCCGGGTTCGATTCCCGGCCGGGGCAGATATTTATATGACAGATAAATATTTGTACTCGGGTCATGGGTGTGTTTGGGATGTGTTATATGTATCGGCCATGCCACCCGCGACACAGGTAATAACCTACTGCGGGGGTATGAGTATGTTAGCGTTTATTTATTATTTATTTATTTATTAAAAAAATTGAAATTTCCACACGCAGTTTATCTGTAAGAAAATACAATATTAGGCGTAGGATTCGAACCCAGACTCCGTGAATTGAAAACCGATTTTCAGATATTCAGACTAGCACCGAATCGCTTACTTTTAGTTACCATCACTATTTCAATAATAAGCTGTTGCCACCACCCTACCTTGGTATCTGGGCGCAAACTACCCCACGCCCACAAGCGGGCTAGATGTCAATCGTTGAAAAAACATCGCCGCAATTAATAATATAAACAGCCTGACAAACGCACGTTCCAACTGACGCTACTTAAAGCTTAATAAGCTTTGGAAACGAGCTTTCACGTAGCTATTGAATTGTTTAATAAAATTCATGTTCGAGTCGTTGCTTATTGCCTTACTCTGCTGGGTCTGTATGTGTTGTACATATAAGTCAATGGTTGTACGTTCATAATATAGACAAAACATAATAAATGCTCTTACAAGTATCGTCGTTGCGAGAAAGGCTCGAAGCTATTCAATTATTGAAAACAATCTTATTCTAACGATGTGAGAAAAACGAATAACAGATTTTCAACTGACCGTCTTCCTTAGGAGAGGGCACGGTGGCAGGCTGGCAAGTAATCACAAAAACACAAAACACTAACACAATTAATACGAAGTATCACACGGAGAACTCACGGGCGTGCATCCACACAGCTGCGCGAACTGGGACTGACTGAGCGAGGAATTTCGTTTTGAGTGGACGTCGGAATTCGTGTTGCTAGCGACGAGAGTGGGGTTTGCCCGAATTTTAAATGAATAGGGGAGAAATTCCTGACGATGCTACGGCATGACATTTGAATAACGCCTTGTGAATACGGCGAATCATGGGATATATAAAATTATGGGTTAAATATTTTATTTACAAACACAAAACACGCGACTCGGATGTTGAAGTGGTGTTAGCACCATTATTATCAGTCGATCTGTTGGTGCTGTGGCAAAGCACATACACTTGCGGATTCTTTAAGAGTTTTTACTTTCTATCAATTTTTTATCCACTTGGAACATTTAATTATTATAGTAAAAGGAGGAGAAGAAAAAGCCTAGGAAACTCCTAAACAGAAAAGTTGTTTTATTCTATTTATTAATATGATTTATCCCTCAATTTATTCTTTTTTAACAATAACAAATGACTGTACAAAAAATACATGCCAACTCTTCATTTACTTGTCTTGACTTGATCCCATCGAAATCTACATTTGCCATTAATGCCACATAGTATGATACTAAGTACTATAAACAGTCTAAAAACAAAAATTGAAATATATTTTACAACAATTGATCTTTTCCCAAAAATCGGGGTAATTTCCTAACCGGGCAACTGGAATATTCAATACCTGTACCACGCACACAGGAACCCTCCTTTCACAGGGCGCCTCGTTACCAACAAAGGGCGCACACAAACAAATATACCGCTAGACAGAGACAGAAAACCAAACTTGTTGTGGTCTCTCGAGTTCCCTGGTAATGTATGGCTGCAGGGTCCTGACTTCCTGAGCTGACTGCTGTGTAAATGTAAAACTGTTGTAGCTGTCTTAGCTATCAGCCGCGAAGCCTGACGGAACATCTGATGGTGATCAGGGGCCATCCAGCCCATCCATAAATGACGTCACACTAATTTCATGACTTTTGACCCGTCCCCCCTTCTTCTCACAGCTGGTCACATTTGTGAGACCTTCCCCCCTAGTGTGAACTGTGACGTCACATAATATGAAATTTTACACCTAGAAATTATTAAATTAAAACAGCAGTCGTTTTTTAATATTTACCTATACATACCAATTTTATTATGTATTCGATTTTGAAATATGACTTCACAAAATTTAGGACCCCCTCTCACCCCTTGTCACACAATGTCACACTACATCAAACCCCTAACGTGTGACGTAATTTATGGATGGTCCCTCAGTGGTTACCGTCAGGGTGGTAAAGCCATTTGCTTCCCATGTTTCTATGTTTTATAACATTAACGTCATCTAAAATCTGTCGTAACAAGTATTTAACAAGTATCAAGTTCAAGTTTCATCATCATCAAGCTTTGTATCTTACGTGTTCTTGTACATGGGGAGAAGGGGTAGGGTTGCCAGATGGTCGGGATTCGTCTAGATTGTCCCGATGACATTTCATATTATGATTTCCAGACCCAGAGTCCCGACAAAATACAAAATGTCCCGACAATTCACTCGATTCAACAGAACTCGTTTCCCGCACGCGCTCTTCTTGCCATTATTTTTTTTATCGTCAGCTCATTTGCCGGCTGTTTCCAAAAAAAATTTTTGTCCCAACAAATCCCGACTTTTTGATGTTTTGTCCAGATATTTTAGTATTGCCATCAGGCAACCCTTGTAGGGGGTGTCAAAATTGTCCTTACACAATTAATGCATGGCTCGGTCCCACTAAGAAAAACGAAAGTTACCACAGGAACGTCCATTTTTTTCAACGTGTGGAAAGACCTTCGTCTCATCCATCCGGCCACGGGAAGCCGGACAGGTATGTGGGACTTGAACCACTGCCCCGGCGCGGCGGCCGCTACCACGGCAGCCTCGGCACAGCACGCTCTCTAGCCCCTCTCCTTGGCGAGAGGGTTGGAGCGGCCAGCGGGATGGCCCGTCAGCCTACTATTTCTTGCTAGGGTAAAGGCGCGCTCGACACCGGCGCGCCATTCAACCTGAGCCGTTACGCCGGACGACGAATTCCCGTATCCGTCACCCGCCTTCTACGCCCACCACAGGAACGTCCAAGGCCAAGGCATCACCGATGCGTCGCAGGCCCAAAGAAGAGATAGTTCCGCATTATCTCTGTCCTTCCATCATTGCAGCTGGCAGCAGAGCAGAGCCGTAGGATACAAATGCATTGGTCCGTGGCTACCGGCAGTAGCAGGGCTGTTAGCTGCAAAGTTGCTTTGGACTCAACATAGTTGGAACTTGGACTACTTCACCACAAAATAGAAAGACATGAAATGGTAACCGAGTAATAGTCGAATAACTTACATGGAATCCTACATTGCGCGCGGACCGAAACACACTTGACCGGACACATCTTTATTACGTAGATATTGTACCTATCGCAGTATCAATGCATCATTACTTAGTATTCTAAATTTATCTCGCTGCAAGCCCACTGTCGAACAATTTCAAGTGTTCCGTTCGTTGGTGGTAACTCAGGCATTTCCGGTTCGGTCCACTCGTCCACCCTCTCAAATTCTCAATGTTCCCAGGGCCACTCGGCCACTCGGACATTCGACCAGATTCAACTTGGACAATGTTAAGCTACTTTCAACTTCCTACAGCATAGCTTCGGGGCTAACTCACGTTTTATTCCTTGATAAACATTTTGATTTATGAACATAATAATCTAAATTTTACTAACAAAAAATAACCGACTTCAAAGTCTCAAAAACTACTTTTCAGATCTCACTCAAATTTATGTGTGACCACATGACAAGCACCTGCTTTCGATTAAAAAAGGAATCATCGAAATCGGTTGGCGTGATATTGAGTTATTCGTCAATTTGTCGCGCACATCTTAACACAAATTTACGACTTATGTGGTTTTTTCATGGATGCCATTGTCAGATCTCAATAAAATTTATGTGGGACCACATGACAGTCACCAGCTTTCGATTAAAAAAACAATCATCAAAATCGGTTCGCCCAGTCCAAAGTTCTGAGGTAACAAACATAAAAAAAAATACAATCGAATTGAGAACCTCCTCCTTTTTTTGAAGTCGGTTAAAAATATTGGTTACTGAGCATTATTCTTAAAAAAGAAAATAACATCATTTTAGAACTTTGTTTGAGGAACAATGAACATACATCAACATCAT
The DNA here is from genome assembly GCA_951805285.1 of Thymelicus acteon. NCBI lineage: Eukaryota > Metazoa > Arthropoda > Insecta > Lepidoptera > Hesperiidae > Thymelicus > Thymelicus acteon. Next base: position 22,599,159 of record OX638214.1, on the reverse strand, counting down.
ACATTATTTTTAACCCCCAACAAAAAAGAGAGGTATTATAAGTCTGACGTGTCTGTGTATTGTATCTGTATGTCTGTGTATCTGTATGTTGAGTATCTGTTTGTCTGTCTGTGGCATCATAGCTCCTAAACCATGGAAGATAGAGAGATCTAGATCTACCTCACCTCATCTACCTCAATGCTCCATGTCCCAAACGAATGAATTGATTTCGATATAGATTTTTTTTTGTTTGAAAGGTGACTTAATCTCTTGATTAAGTTCTCTTCTTTCGTTCTTCTTTTTCATTCTTGTTCTTACCTATGTTTAGTGATAGTGTTAATAAACTATCGGGGGTTTATGTGTAACATGAACAGCTATCCCATAGCGAAAATTTAAGAAATGACGCTGCTCCCGTGTGGCATGGTTTTTTCGACATCTTCAACAATCATCGCCGTGTTTCAGCAATATACACAATCCTATGTTGTTTGTATGTTTGTTAATATTTAACGCAAAAGCTACTGAACGGATTTTCATGAAATTTAGCACAAAGATAGACCATGATCTGAAATAACATACTATTCCGGACAACACGGGCAGACGCGGGCAGAGCGCTAGTTATACAATAAAATGTTCGTCACAGGGGCGTAGCTACCGCCGTATCAATTATACGGGGCCCCCAGCGTATAGGGGCCCCCACTGACGCTCCCAAAAAAAAAGCTCGCCAGCGGCCTACGACCGCTACAGTTGGCATTTACTTTATATTTGACAGCTGACGTTGAGGGGGCCCCACAACAAATATTGATATGGGGCCTCCTTAAGGCTAGCTACACCACTGGTTCCTCATCAATCACTCCGTCTATTTATGAAAACACTATGAGAATTCGATTGGCAGTATTTGAGTTTACCGTTAACTTACTATGCAAGTAATTATTAATTAATTAATTTTAATTAATTTAATAATTAATTCATCGAATTAGTTTATGCTAAAATGGGTTTCAAAATATTATAACTTATAACAAGTGGTTGGCCCTGACTTTATTGACGTTACGCGATGCTGGACTAGGGAGGTTATTGAATTAGATATTTCACTTTGGAAGACGCCATACCTTCTTTAGAATATTGATAGGATACATGTCTTGTGTGCAAATCACAAACACGGCTTTTAGTGTAGGCTAATAGGCCTATTTCTCGCCATTTGAAATGAGACGACTGATGTTGGTGCTCAATTGGTGCTGTGGAGACGTAAATCAATCAATATTATAATTTAGGTGTCATATCGCTTCAAGTAACAGGTGTCTTTAAAAATTAACCCTTTCAAGCAATTTGACTGTGTTCAAAGTGCACTTAGTACTTCTATTAATATATAATATTTTAGTCCAGAGCCGTATGTGGAGTAATTGTGAGACCTAGATCGGTGGATGGATACCCGAGAGCTTTAGGGCTGCTACACGCAATCCGACTATTGCATTGTGTCGGAAGTTCGGAGGATGCGTCTCATTGCATGCGGAGTTGAAATTATAATTTTATCGCCATTGGATTAGATAAAGTAATATTACATTGTTTCGGTTTTCGGAAAGTATATGGAAATTTTGTGATTATAATTGTGTCGTACTTATAATTGTATTGATGAAGCATTCTACACAGATTCTACGTATTGCTTACTATCGATCTGCAGCCGCTTTTGTCTGCGTTTTTCGGGATAATATGTAAGTACTCTAAAAGCATTGTGTGTGACTGCCCTTATGTTTTGAGTACTAAAATGAATTAGGCTATGCAATATGTCGACCCAATTTGCCAATTAGGTTGTCAGGACAGCGTTCGTCACAGAATTTGCAATTCATTTTCCTTGCTTTATACATTTCTATATATAAAAATCTTGAGTTGGTTTGTGTATGCTTTAAAAACTCAAAAAATTCTTCACCGATTGAGCTCAAAAGACATAAACTATACGCTTCTATTTATCAATTTTTCGCGTCAGTAACTTACCTGCGACCAAAAACAGTTATGTTGCAGAACAACGTCTGCCGGGTCGGCTAGTATATTATATTTTTTACTCTGTCGTAGTTATGTTACGTAATTATGTTTGGAAGAACGGTTTAGCGTTTAAATTCATAACTGATATAATAGGTTGGGGTTTGTTGGATTACTGGATTAAGCAGTTTTAAGCAGAGAATCCAGGGTTACATTATTACTGGTTACTTTACTGCGAGGGTAAGAAATAAGAGCTATGAAATAATAAAATAATTCTATTCGTGGATTTTCCTCGCGTACTACCAGGCTACGTCGCACTTAAATGCAATCCACAGATATAATATCTGTGGTGCAGTCTCATTCAGGTGTAGAAATAATTCTAAGTACACGAAGATTCTGGAGCGGAGTTATCTTGGGCCAAGACTCTTGGCTGATGTCTCTGGGTAATGTCACACTTACGCATCGCTTATTGTCGTTTTTCTTGGCAGATGCATATTTAATTTACGTTTTGTAAAATTTTCCGCAAGAAGCGAGCCTTAAAAACGAAATAATCATTCCTAAATATATCTCGTTATAAAACAAAAAGATCTATCTTGGAGCATCTTGGACCTCATCATCACAAAATCGCCATTTACCATCAGGTGGGATTGTGTCAAGGACCGCATTATCTCCGCTATGTTCATATAAAAAAAAATTAAAAAAAAAAAAAAATTGAATAGATAACACATATAATATTGGCGGCCGAAAAATTAAGGGATTTTATTGAATGGACTTATAGATTTTTAGTATTTTTAAAATACCTACATTTTTTATTTTTAAAATATTAAGCAGTATACAACAGTTTATGCTCAAAATGGTCGCGGTAGTGAATTTCCATGCGATGCGTTTGACAAATGATTGGTGGCGGCCATTTAGTGTGGATTTATCGGCGCTATAAAAAATATGAATTGCGCATCGACAATTTATTCGAGAAACTGTGGGAAGTCCACAGGCCAGGGTATCTAATGGAATGGTCACCCTTAATGTTATATTTTTAAAAAACATTTACATATTTTATTACATCCTCTAATCGCGGCAATTGACAACGTTAAAAATGGCTGGCAAATAATTAAAATCAAATAATAGTTTATTTAAGATTCATCCGACTAGCTTTGGACTTTTCCGAGATCAAGTACCGTTATTCAAACATTCCTCACGAATCATTCAGTGTTAAAATAAGGCCCACTGTCCACGGCACTTAACTTGACGATTGCATGTAAATATGCAAACGCGAAGATGCGGCTCCATGGACAGATTTCGTATTTTTAATAGGAATGCAAGATGCCAGCAAGCTGCAAACAAGCGGTCCAACTAAAGACAGCGTAGGTAGGCTAAAGACGACGTGCGTCTACGAGGACAGAAGACCTAATCTTTTCTTTGCTTAAGCCAACTACATTGCCACCAACTTATCTGTGAAATGGCGAAAATTGGAACTAATGACGCGTCATTTATAAGTTCTTAGTCTTCTTAGTGCTCATTCATTTGTCATTTATTACCTCTCGAAGGGCGTCCAATGATTGGTCCAATGCGTCCGACAGCGCCCCCCTTCAATTCACAAATATGTTGGTTTCACTGTATTGGCCACAGAGGTGATGTCTGCCATGTCTGTCCGATATCCGGTCTATGTTGACAAATCAACGCTCTTTTGTTCACCGCTGAATGCAAATGTAGTGCAGTAGGTAGGTCTAATAAATGTTGGGCCATTTCAGAATAATTTGGCATCAATGGTTTGGCTTGTCAGCGATGATATCTTAGCATTTTAATTATCTGAGTTGTTACTGAAATCAGGATTTCATTGCTTAAATTTTTTAACTAGCTGTTACCCGCGACTCCGTTCGCGTGATATAATTAACAAAATAGTTATTGTTATACCTACGAAGCATGCTGACAATTATTTACTACCAGAGCACTGGCCGCAAGATGTGTATATAAAGCCATGGCGCAGTGGATTTCGCAAGCAAGTGCAAGTCTAACAGTAAAGTAAAATATGAAACCTACTCACTTTATTATCAAAATGTTCGTGGACTCCGTTCTAAACTAGATCATTGCAAAAAATCTATTTTGGCAGAATCAGCTGATATATTCGCTTTCTCTGAGACATTCCTAGTAAGCAGCATCTACGATTCGGAATTGTTCCCACCGGGATATGCCGTTTTGCGTCGCGACCGAACCGGTGACGTAGGATGGGGAGGAGTGTTGTTGGCTGTCCGGGACTTGTACGAAGTGCAGCAAGTAGTAAATGTAGACGGATATATTAATGATATGGAACTTATTATTGCTATTGTGTCCATGAAATATAAGAAATTCTTGTGTTGTGTTCTTTATATACTACCCAATTCCAAAGACGAAATGTTTTGTAATACTTTCACTGTAATCGAGAATCTTGTAACATTTAAGTCAATGGTAACATTGTATCCAAAATTAGATATAGTTATTGAATGTAACAATGCACTATAACTATATGATTAGCTTCTGTAAACTACAACAGCATAACAATATATATAATAAATATGGTGGTATGTTAGATCTGGTGCTGAGCAATCTGGACTCAGAGTGTGTTGAGGTAAGTAGTGACGTGGAGCCTGTGGTAGTCGCAGACGCCTATCACCCGCCGCTGTCGGTCTGCGTCAGTATTGTAACTGCCGCGACACGTGAGTCGTCTCCACAGATAAACAACGACTATGATATGCCTCTTGAGTGGAACTTTCGGAAAGCTGACTACCATTTGTTGTATAATTACCTATCTTTAATTGATTGGGATGAAATATATAAGTGTACTGACGTAAATTCAGCTGTTAATATTTTTTACAGTATATTGGGTTCATGTTTTAATAAGTGTATTCCGTATAAAAGAATAGCTTCCAATTCGCGGTATCAATATCCTACTTGGTTCACGTCCGAGATAATAAGATATATAGAGTACAAATACTACCATTTGAAAAAATTTAAACAATGAGGATCCGTAACGTTTTTAGTTGAGAATGCAGATTTATAGAGCTAAGAAATCTTTAACATACAGTGAAAAAATTTTTGTTCTACGACAAAAATTGACGAAGTTATGACCAAATTACTTACAAAGTTCACTGCGTGGCTGTGACGTCACGATATCGGTCGCCGCTAGTTAGCCGCTGGCAGCGCATGGCCGTAGCTAGGGGGGGGCATTGTGGGGCAATGCCCTACCTTGAAATCACAATGCCCTACCTTAAAAATACCAAAAACTAAGATAAATTATAAAAATTAAATTGTTTGTTCATAGTCTGAGATAAAAAAAATTGTAGCGATAGGTATATGGGCTATATTGCAATCTATGGTAAGGGGAATCCCTTTATAAAAAACGTGTGGCACTCGGGGACTGCCGCGGTAAAGCTATTGTATAGCATTTGTTGCTATTAACAGCGAGTACTAGGCGCACAGAAGTCTTAAAGGATGCGACATCAGTGATACTGTACATGCCATAGTATGTGCGGTCTTATTTACTCTTCGGTATTTAGCATAAGGCACAACAGGGATGTCTATATTACGATCATGCACATTAAGTTATTATTGCTATTTCTCTTGTCATGCCAATTAATATGCGGAAGAGCAACAGTGATAGAATAAATCTATCACTGTCGCTCTGAAAACTTCTCAGAGCATAGCACTAGACATAACTCAGCGAACTTAACTCCGTCTACAACAGCTATGTTCATATCGTAGTCATTCTGGTGGTCGTTTCATGGTGGTAGATACTTATAAATAAATAACCGACCAATTTCCGCTTGGTTTTAACGCACCAATCGATCGGAATGAGATCTGACAAGTAGTTTTTGAGTAACTTTGAAGTCGGTTATTTTTTGTTAGTAAAATTTAATAGTTCTTAGGTCCATGCTCATGTTCTGTCACAGAAATTATTTGTCTGCGAATAGCTATTGAACTTATACCGCTACTGACCAAGAGGTCAGTGATATACCTACATGGTGATTGATTTAGGAGCCCGTGCTTCGGAGCAGATCAATTATGGGTGAATATCAAATCAGCAAATTTTACGTGTCCACGTTGAGAATCGAGGTGTAAAATGATAGAATGTTTCTAATTTTTTTTATATAGTAAACTACGTAACTTGTAATTGGGGCCACATTGTTTTTTTAAATATATGTGTATAATCAGGGTAAGAAAAATGCCTTAAAATTTTGGTGGTATGACCCAGCTCCATTTTTTGATATAATTTCACTCACTACACTAACAATTTAAGTTAAAATAAAAAATATATAATTTTTTTTAGTATACGCATAAGACACATTGTCTAAAAATAAATAACCATATTATAAAATCCTATTTAACATCACAGGATACTCGATCAAAGTTTGTCTAAGAAAAAACCAACCAAATCTTGGGTGCACTTGTTCAACTTACTAAAACATGAACTTTTTTGCGTGTGCGATCATTCACGTTTTCTTATTTCGCATCGCACAGTTGTGCAGTGGCGGTTGCGTGTAAGAGGTATGTGATTAGAGCTGTGACTTCCCGCCAAAACATAAGTACCCGCTTGGGTGGCACAGGAGGACAAGAATTGTTCAATTTTTGGTGGAACGATTTGCTGTTGAGTCGAAGTGCTTTTATAGTAAGCTACACAATATAGGTAGTGATTTGGGTTTCGCATAAACCAGTTATATAAATTAAATTGTAACTTAAAACCCCTATTTTTAAAGATTTTTTTATGCATGGTTCCAAGTTTGGTGGCTCAATTTTGGTGGCTTTGGTGGCGTTTATGCGTGACCAAAATTTAAAACAGGCCACTTGAGCGAAACTAGGACTTCAAAATGTTCGTCAGGGATCTATCTATTGAGCAAAGTCAGTTTACGAGGTTGAAGACCGAGTCTGGCACCATGGTTTCGTCAAAATCTGAAGTTCTGAGAGACGGTCGTATGCCTCCTCTCAAGCTCCAGTTGCCTGCGAGGACAATAACAAGCGAGCTAAACTGACCCGACACTACACATAGGATATCCCAGACGCCACCTGTATAAGATAAGACAGGCTCTCAAACAGCTTAAAAACAACAAGGCAAAGGAAAATGACGGATTCATATCAGCTACTAAGACCTGGAGGTAAACCTCTACTAATGACGCTCCAATAGCTGTTCGTTTCCGTCATCAACACTAGAACTACCCCGGAAGCGTGCAGCAGAACTGTAGTGATTCTGTTCGTCAAGAAGGGCGAAAAAGCCCTTTTGAAGAACTGAAGGCCCATTGCATTTCTGACCCCCTTTATAAGCCGTTTGCGAGGGTGCTCACAAATCGCATGGCAGATTTGATGACTTTCAGCCTCCCGAACAAGCAGGATTCCGAAAAGGCTACAGAACCATAGACCATACACACACACAATGAGACAGATTATACAAAAGACCAAGGAGTATAATCTGCTGTTATGTGTTGCTTATGTAGACTATGAGAAAACTTTTGATTCTATCGGTATCGATATCGGTACTTAATTCTCATATCAAGGTGTTGAAGTGTTTATAATCATCGGGTACCATTTCCGTCAGAGTACACAATACAGCTACGAACCCTATTCAACTGCAGAGAGGTGTCAGGCAATATCTCCAAAACTGTTCACTGCTGCGTTGGAAGACGTGTTTAAGCTGATGGAATGGAAACAACGTGGTATTAACATCAATAGTGACTTCACACACTTGCGATATGCCGATGATATGGTCATTCTGGCAAGATTCCTGGAGGAACTTGATGATAGGGGACTTGAACAGCGCCACAATCAGTGGGTGTTAAGATGACAGGGACAAGACGAAAATCATGTCCAATGTCTATGTCATATACATTGTACGTACACGTCTAACTTCGAGAAATAAGTCACTTGTAGAATTCAACTCGGATGGGCTGCGTTCGGGAAACTGCGTTTTATCTTGTCATCCAAAACACCACCTCAGTGCCTGAAGTCGAAGGTGTTCGAATAGTGTATGTTGCCAGTGATGACATAAGGCTCCGAGACGTCGTGCTTTATTACTATTGGCCTTATTCATAAGCTCAAAGTCACACAGCGGACGGAGAGAGAGAGAGCGGATGGAGAGGGCTATGCTCGGTATATCTGTACGTGATCGAGTCAGAAATGACGGAGACGAACAAGAATAACCGACATAGCTCATCGAGTACGCCAACTGAAGTGGCAATGGGCTGGCCACATAATTCGAAGGACCGATGACAATTGGGGAAGAGGTCCTCAAATGGCGCCCACGTCTTGGAAAAAGAAGCATAGGAAGCCCCCCAACCAGGTGGACTGACGACCTGAAGAAGACAGCAGGCACCCGCTGGATTCAGAAGGCACAGGACTGGTCAGAGTGGCGCAAGTTAGAGTAGGCCTGTGTCCAGCAGTGGATCTCCAAGGGCTGTTGGATTGATAAATATAAAATAATAATATCTATATTTTTTTAACATTAGAGAGTTTTATAAAACGATGAAAGTTATTGATAATTCCGGAGAATTCGTGAGATTAGCCACTTTTAGCTTTATTTTATTTTTCATCTTTTATGACAGAAAAATCCAATTTGGGTGTCACTGATTTACAATTTTGGTGGGTACTTTCTATTTTGGTGGGCGATTTTTAATTCTGGTGGCCACACTAAACTTTGAACTTAAATATCTCAAAAAGTTGTCGAGATATTCTCAGACCTCTTGCAGGTTCTTCTAGCTTAGACTTGCTATTCTTATACCAGGTCCTCAGTTTTCACGAAAACTGAAGAGAAAATTTCGCCACCAAAATTGAAAAAAAAATCACGTTTCTGATATTCACCCTTATGATAATTTTTTTACTTCCGCCCTACCTGTAACCAATGCTGCCCTACCTCAAATTCGACTATAGCTACGGCCCTGTCGTGGATATGCGTTTATTGCTGTGATCTTTTCTTCAGGCGGTTTGATTCCTTCGTTTGAAACGGTATAGCCTAGGAACTTGACTTGCGGTTGGCCTAGGACGCATTTGGCTGGGTTGATAGTGATGCCGTTTTCTTCTAGTCGTTTCATGACGGTTCTGATGTGCTCGCGATGTTCCGTGTCGTTAGATGAAGCGATTAAGAGATCGTCGATGAATGGAAATACGAAGTCGAGTCCTCGGAGTACTTCGTGTATATAGCGTTGAAATGTTTGGCCTGCGTTTTTTAAGCCTGGACACATTCTCGGGAATTCAAATAATCCGAATCCGGTAATTATTGCTGTTTTTTCGACGTCTTGTTGCCGGACGTTGACTTGTTGATAGGCGCGGTTGAGATCGATTGTTGAGAAAATGTTTTTCTCCGACAGATGATAGGTGAAGTCTTTTATTCTCGGAACCGGGTAGCGATCGGGTATGGTTATCGCGTTGAGTCGGCGGTAATCACCACACACTCTTATATTTCCGTCTTTCTTCGGTACTATATGGAGCGGTGATGACCACGGGCTTTTACTGGGGCGGCACAGTCCTTGTTGCATCATGTTTTCAAATTCTTTTTTGACAGCTTCGTATCTGTGTGGCGGCAATGGACGGGCGCGGCAGTGAACGGGTTGACCGGTTGTTTCGATGCAGTGTTCGACGTTGATTTTTGGTTGAAGTTGCATTGCAGTGAGCCTCGTAGTTCCGGGGAATTCAGATAGAATGGTGTGATACGAGTCTTGAATGTCGATACTGCGAATGGTAGGTATGTTTGTGGATCTTAGTGGCGCGTCGATTTTCAGGTTTGTGACGGAGTCAATTAATCTTCGATTTTTGACGTCTACGATTAATTGATGATAGTTGAGAAAATCGGCTCCTAAGATCGGCTTGGAAACGTCGGCTATAATGAAATTCCATCTGTACGGTCGTCGTAAGTTGAGGTCAAGTTCGAGTATCTTTTCTCCGTAGGTTGATATCGTCGAGTTGTTCGCTGCGTAGAGTTTGAATGCAAGTGGCGTAGCTTTCTGGCCTGGTCTTCGAGGTATGACGGATATATTAGCCCCCGTGTCTACCAAGAAAGAATATCTCGTCTTCCTGTCGGTGACGAATAGGCGGTGCGATGTATGAGCGCTGGAGTCTGCCGTGGCCAAGGTTCGGTCGTGTGGCGACTGTTTAGGTTTCGTGAAACCACATGGAGTAGTGCAGTGCTGAGCTTGGTTACCGAAGCGACGATGGTAGTAACAAGCAGATGACGATGCAGCTGGAGAGTTCGTGCGTGAGCGTGAGCTTGAGTGATGACGATGACGTGGAGATGATGACGGACGGTGACTTGCGTGGACAGAGTGACGACGTTGATGGGCATCATGTATATCGTGCTGCGATTTCAGGTCCTGGACTTCACGGGATAGGCTTCTGATCTCGTAGAGAAGTTGGTTGACCGTGGCTGAAGTCTCATCTGAAGTAGGTATGCGCATAGCGAGCGCGATGTTGGACAGCTGACGATGTGATGATGATGGGCTACCGGCCGTGGTGGCAGTGGCAGCTACCTGCAGCGTGGCTTGGGCGACTTCGTGGACCATGGTACCGGTAGATGGCTTGACGGTGTGAAGGTGAAGATGATGAGTTTTTCTTCGTGCAGCCGGGCAGGGATTCTACTATACATTTGCTCAGTCGGGTCACCAATTTTGCATGTGGTCAACCGATTTAGCATGGGCAGCGATTTAGCATATGTGAGCATAAGGGCGCGTATGTACTAAGGTTGGAGAGAGTACTGATACGTCAGAAGGTTGCAAGTAGAATGTTTATTTACAGAAAATACACAGTATTTATACACAATTTTAAAGGTAGATCAGCCAATGAAAAAATAGATAATTCGGGTAAGAAATTTGAGCGCACGTGCAGTGAACACCTGCGCGCACAGGTGCGATTCCTAGAATCACACCTGCGGTCGCAGCTGCGGAACACGTGGTGTATGACGTCGCTGTGACGTCATTATTCTGTGGTGACGTAGTCGCTACAGATGTAATGGCGGCACGTCACAGGAACTAAGATATTTGTGACCCACGGATGCCCCTTCAAATTGAAGGGTAAAATCTACAAGTTCGTCGTAAGACCTATCGTAATGTGGATCTGAATGTTGGGCTACAAAGATGTGTGGACTGACGAGAATGAATAAAGTAAAAAATTTGAAGAGATTAAAAGTAACAGAAATTACAGATAAGTATAAAAGGAAACGAATTTCATGGCATGGGTTTGTGATGAGGCGAGAGAAAACGCATGTAACGAGAAGAAACGAGTGATAAATACGAATGTGGATGGACGAAGAGGATGAGGACGACCAAAAAAAGTTGGATTGATTGTGTAAGAGATGATAAATGAAATATATACAGGGGTAAGTGCAGAATGACGGCTGATAGGGAAGTATGGAAGAAAAACATATTGCGCCAACCCCAAATAAAATTGGGAAATGTGCAGGATGATGCTGATGATGATCTTTTCATACGAATCAAGAGAATTTTCAACATTAATAGTTCATTGAAAGTCGCGTGATCCATCTTCTTAAGTACCTCTTTGAAGCTTGGGGTCCAGTTATATATATAAAGTTCTTGAGCGCTACAATATTAATCTGTGGTTAAAAAAATTTAAATGGCAATTATACTGTCAAAGAATTGTCAGAATGTCAGATGTTTATGTTAAAACTTCAATCAAATCAAACTCAAAACAAACAAACAATTGAGTAAACTTTTAAAGCGCGGCAAGTTATTCAGTAAGTTATTAAAACAAAAAGACAGAAAAATAAGAAAGTATTTTAATTTCCAATTTCGGAGTTGTATAGAAAAGTACATTTAAACACATCTAGGTACGTAAAAGTCATTAAGTCTCATGGACTTAAATATATTAAGTCCATGTTAAGTCTAATGAAAATAATATTAGTGGTATTACCACGGACGTAAAAAAAAAGACGGACGTAATCCCAAGAACAAATTCAGTGAAGCACCCATAGGAATACCAACTCTGTATTCGTACAAGTACACACACCCACACATTGACACCATACGGCTACGATATTGACACCATGGCGAATCAAAAATTACAAAATTACGCACACATGGTAAGCGAGCTGTCAGCTGTCAGCTTCACTCTCGATTAGACAAGGTTACGTCCGTTTTTTTTTAGGTCTGTGGGTATTACATTTTAATTTCTGGTTCATACAACCGAGAATCAAGGTAACAGTTTCCATTGGATGGAAATAAAACTCCACAAAAGACACCATACATACAGAAAAAACAAATGTAGACGCCTGGGTTGGCATCTCTTCCTGAAAGTTTCTGATTTTCTGAGCCTTCCAGAATGTTTTTGGCCTTTACCATTGATTTCAATGGTTTTGTTACAATTGATGTTTTGTATTGCAAGGGAATTATAAGTTCCTTCCATCCATTCCATCGTAGCGATGGATGGGATGGCTGTTTCTCCCATGTCTCTGAACGTACCTGCACCATGGACAACATGCCATATTGTTAGCAGTGGCAGTCCATAGCCGCGCACTTTATACATAACTATTGAATCATTATAATGTTATTTCACCAGACTATGGAGAGATGGGAAGCCCTACTGGACCAATACTCAGCGTCAAGTGACATCACCACATTGGAGAATGTCATCCACACTGCACAGGATACGCTGGCAGATGATCTGGCACCTTTTGAAATTGGTTTGTTATTAGCCAAGTATATTAATAGCATGAAAGATTTTTTTTATGGAAATAGCCAGCAAACGAGTTGATGATCGACCTGATGGTAAGTGGCTATCGTCTCCCATAGACATCAGCAACGCTAAAGGCATCACTGATGCTTTGCCGGTCATGAAAGAGAGAAGAAAAAGAAAGAAAGAAAGAGAACTGGCTCTGAAGCCAAAATATATTTTGTTAAAGTAATTGCCGCTGCAATAGAAGGCTGGGAGGTTTTCAGTTTTTTTCAGTTCTTTCTTTATTCCCTTTTCTTTCTTGATTGGCAACTTACTGGTTGGCAACTTACTGGTTGGCAACTTACTGGTTGGCAACTTACTGGTTGGCAACTTACTGGTTGGCAACTTACTGATTGGCAACTTATCGTCTGGTAAGAAAAGTGTTTTTTTCTCTTTATTATGAGATCCTCATACCAAACTAAAATGTGATTCCATTATCTCATTCCAGATTGGTTCCTGGAGAGCCTGTTCGTGCCGCCGGTGTGCCTGCTAGAGGCGGTGTCGGCGCGGCGCGCGGACGACGCCAGCACCGCACTGCTCGGCAAGGCGTTCGCACTGCTCACTGATGTAGTCAATAAATATGACAACGCTCACGTTTACTACGAGGATATCGAAAGGGTACATTATATTATACAAGCTGACCCGGCAGACATTCTGCAACATGTTTTATAGTAAACTATAGTGTTCCCTTCGTTTCCGGTAGATGGTGCTACTGGTACATAGTTGTTTAAAAATAAATGTTTTTTGTCACAGATAAGCTGATGACTATTAAACGAAAAATGTATATTATCAAATTAAAATTTAAAATATAGTACATTGTGTTCAAATTTGGGCTCAATCGGTGAAGAACTTTCCGAGTTTTTGAAGCTTACACAAACTAACTTAATTTTTTTTAACATATAGATTTGTGACGTCAGTTAAGGCGAAGGTTGTCATCCGGCCACGGCTGAGTCAAAAACTGTCACAGGCAGATGGGGGGAACGTTTATTATAAGCAGTAATATGACTTAGGGGTTAGGGATCTGAAGGGTTTGCACTAATCGGCCGTTGTGGCTGTGTCTGCAGCTATGTGCCCTGTCGTACCCAGCGCGCGTGGCGGCGAAGGCGCTGGCGTGCCTGTCATCGTTGGCGCGGCGGCACCGGCCCGCGGAGGGCACAGTGCACGCGCAGCTCGCGGCGCTCTCGCACGACGCGGCGCCGTGCAAGGCGGCCCGCTGCGAGCTCTTAGGTGATACTGAATTGACGAGTCACTAATATGTTCTTTCTTTCTTTTTGCTGTCTTGACCCGTATGATAAATTACAACATATTACAATTAAATAGTAGCCTTGTACTTACTTTCTTGTACTATACTTATACTTTACTACTTACTTATACTTTATTACTTATACTATAACCTTGTACTATTTATACTTTAATACTTACTTATACTTTATTACTTATACTATAACCTTGTACTATACTTATACTTTAGTACTTACTTATACTTTATTACTTATACTATAACCTTGTACTAAACTTATACTTTACTACTTACTTATACTTTATTACTTATACCATAACCTTGTACTATACTTTCTTAATTGACTGATAATAAAATATAATTAAAAAAATCTAGCTTTGTGGGAAATGGGTTAGTCAGATGGTTCACTAGCTCTTACGCCCCAACTCAGAGTCACTAACGGTTACTTTAATCGCTCCTTAGTACAGAATCTCCATACAATTTCTGTACTAAGGAGCGATTTAAGTAACTGTTAGTGACTCTGAGTTGGGGCATTAGACTATAAGAGGTCAACCTTGCATTGATAGGATTTATATTTGGTATGACGTCAAAACAGCTGGCCATGGTACAGCCATTTCATTCTGCAGGTGTCGTGTGCGAGCACCACCCTGAGCTGTTCCCAGATGTGACGGTGTTGTGGAGGACCTTCATAGCGATACTGGACTCCACTAAAAGCTCTTTGGTATGTGTTTAATGGTGTGTTTTGTAGTATTATGCGTGGCTTTCCCAGGACTATACGTGGTATATTCCAGTAGTCTCATCCGCCTTGGAAAGGTTGGTGTGCTCTCCTAAATGAGGTGCCGTCGACTTTATTCACCTGAGTTAATTCACCCAGGTGTCTCAAGTCTACTTTTAGTGTACTTTATTCACCTATGCACCCAGGTGATTTAAATCTACTTAGCCAAGGTGAATTAAGTATACTAAATCTGATGACCTAATTCACAGTGAATGGAGCATAGACCAAGAAGATTGTATATTCTTTGGCTACTTCCATGAAGATATCTCCCAATTAAATTTCCTTGAGCAAATGCATGAATATTAGAAAAAAAATATTCTTGTTTCAATGAAAGAATATGTTATGTATAGAGTTGTGCGCTGGTGTCGCTAGATGGCGCGTCGCTTGATCTAGTTCATTCTATGTTCTATTCGATTATTGTATTATTCGATTACTCGATCTTATCTAACAGTTCACTAGCTAACTCAGTACAAGACAGCAGTCTTTACTTGGAGCCCGGAGCGGGCGGTTGTGTCTATACAGTGTTGTGCCTACTTACAGTTAATATTATAATACTCATAATATTGATTTATTTATTTATTTATTTATTTATTTATAAGCAGGCAGTCTTACGACTGGTTTTGCTTATATCCATTTGTCACTTTTGCTTTGATCTGTGTTGGTCATATTTGTTCTTAAACTCATTTACATTTCGAGCTGTTACAACTTGTTCTGGCAGATTATTCCAATTCTCCACTACTCTGTTAGTTAAGAAATGCTTGCGTGGATTATTATGTGCAAGAGTTCTACAAATTTTTCTCTGGTGGCAACGTGATATACGACTTGCTTTAGTGAATATCGCATCAAAGTTTGGTAAATCATAATGTCCACTCAGGATTTTGTACGTTTCGATAATGTCTCCACGTTCTCTTCGGTCTTTTAAGGTAGTAAGATTTGTGTTCTTTAATCTGTCCTCATAAGAAAGATGTTTTAAGGATTTTGGTATTTTTGTAAATTGTCTCTGAATTTTTTCCAATTTCTCAATGCCTTTAATAAAATATGGACTCCACACTTGAACTGCGTATTCCAGGATTGGTCTCACATAAGTCTTATAAATCTTAAGCATCATTTCTTTAGTTAAGTTTCCAAAAGCTTTTCTTATGAGATAAATAAATGTGTGAGCTTTCTTGACAACTGTAGCTATATGTTCTTCCCGTTTGAGATTTTCTGTTATCTTCACACCTAAATCTGTTTGTGCTTTCACATTACACAGTTGTATTCCATTCAAGTAATAGATGTGACGAGGATTTTTCTGACCAATATGTAAGACAGTACATTTTTTTGCATTCAGATTGATGAGCCAGTCTTTTGACCATGCTGCGATTTTGTCAAGATCTCTTTGAATCCGGTCATGATCTACTAGCGGGTTAGCGAAAATCTTTGTATCATCTGCAAATAAGCTGACATGACATTCTAATTGATTGGGGAGGTCAAAGGTATATAAAATGTACAGCACTGGACCCAGGACTGATCCTTGAGGTACTCCACTTGTTATTTTTCGCTCATTAGATAGGTGGTCATTAACACGAACTTTAAAAGTTCTATCACACAAAAATGCTTCTATCCATTTAAGCAGTTTTCCTCGGATGCCTAATACCTCAAGTTTCAGAAGTAATCGTCTTATGGGAACCTTGTCAAAAGCCTTTTCATAATCAAGATAGATAACATCTGTAGGTATTTGGCTATTGTAGTTTTTTGTCCAGGTATCTAAGCATGATAACAAATTTGTTACTGTTGACCGACCCGGATAGAAGCCATGTTGATGAGAGCTGATTATATTTTGCCCAGATATATGTTTTCTTAAATGTGCTACAATTACTCTTTCCATTGCTTTGCACGCAACACTTGTCAGACTGATCGGCCGATAATTTTCTGGATCGAGTTTATTACCCTTTTTAAATATAGGTGTTACCACTGCTGTTTTCCAAATGGTGGGAAGCGTTCCGGTATCATAAGACGTTTGCATTATTTTCACAAGGGCTTGCACCAAGGGATCGCACTTTTGTAGAACAACAACTGGTAACTCATCAGGTCCCATGGCCGAATCTGTCTTCATGTCTTTGATAGCTTGTGAAACTAGACTTTTTGTAAATATTAAATCTTCCATTTAATTTTTGACTTGAAATTTAATGTCAACAGTGATTTATTATAAATAATTATAAATAATAATACTTGTGGTTTGCTGAACATAACAGAATACATCTTGATGATCTGTAGAGTTGCACCTTCAAATGGTACTCCACATAAGGGGTTATCTTTGCGGGAATGTTTCAGGATTTGAAAAAAGAAGTGCTCCTGGCGGTGTCCCGTCTGTTCAAGCACTTCGGCCAAGACCTGGTGGTGCGGGAGGTGTGCGGGGTCTTCTACGACCACGTGAAAGCTTTGATCAAGACGGTCAAGTGTCACGAAGGTGTGTATGCGGTCTGCCTGCCGTTCTTTGGGTTCTGACGTGGAGTAATGGAAGTGTTCGGAATGAGATAATTCACTGACTGCCCAGGATTTACGTCCGTCTTCTAATACATTTTAATGGTCGTATATCTTACAAACGGGCAAACATGCGATGAAAAGTTAGTGGTCAGTCTGGTACATGGCGGGACATACTCGCTTGTTAAGCGAGCAGCGGTAGCTTTCACACCTAAAGTTTAATTGTGACAGTCATAGAATGACTATTGGAATTGATTGGAAGAAAATGCTGTGTTGGCATTAAGGCCGCCGATAGTACCTTTTTTAATAGCGTGTAATAGTTTTCATTTAATTTAAGTGTGGAAAACTAACGCCCCATTCAGAGTCACTAACGGTTACTTTAATCGCTCCTTAGTAAAGAATCACCATACAAAATCTGTACTAAGGGCGATTTAAGTAACCGTTAGTGACTCTGAGTTGGGGCGTAAGAGCCAAACTTTTAAAGATAGTTATTGAAGTGTCCCAGAGCACTGGTCTAACAAGTTTAATAATATTGTTTTAGTTTGCTGCAGCATCCTAGAGCAGTACCCGGATCTCCTGCAGGAGAAGCTGTCGGCGGACGCAGGGTTCCGGGCGGAGCTGTGGGGCTCGCTGAGCAAGGCGTCGCAGCCCGCGCTGCTCGCCGTCTACCGCACGTGCTTCCGCGTCGGCGGCCATCTGCAGGTTATTGCTATTGTTCAACCAATTAGTAGCCCACAGGACACGGATACAAAATAGCTGTGCACTGATGGATAATTCCACACAAGAGCGCTCGATCAACGCACACACAGACATCCCATTTGTTGATGTGAGAATACTATGTGTACCCTACCAAATTACAGCTTTCTAGTATACATTAACTCTGAACTACATGCGGATGGATGTACATAACCAAACTAAGGAGCCCTAAAAGCACCAATTTGGACTAAAATATAATTTCAGACGATTATCTCTGAGTTGGAGAGCAAGTGCTCCTCGGATCGCCCCTTGACCAAGTTCACGGCGCTGCGCGTGCTGTGCGTGGCGCGCGGCGGGTGCGGGGGCGGGGGTGGTGCGGGTGGCGCGCCGGACGGGCTGCAGCACGCGGACGTGCAGTTCCTCGAGTGGCAGCTGCGCAACCGGCGGGCGCACCAACACGTTGAGGCGGTACGTACGTGCACACACACACACACACACACACACAGAGAGAGAGAGAGAGAGAGAGAGCGAGAGAGATACATACACACACACAGTTCGTCGCAAGGTTTAAAAGTTGCATCGGTGGGAGTATAGTTTTCGCCGTCGAAGTTAAAGATGATTTGTTCATTCTTCTGTTGTTTTCATGAGTTATTACATTTCAGCATCCCTTTTCAGATATCGTGGTGTATCAGTGCGAACGTGCTGTACAGTGAGCGGCTGCTGCAGGCGGCCATCTTGTTCTCGGACGGGCTCCCGGCGGCCGCGCGCCATGACATCATCGTGCGCAACGTACTGGACGCGCCCGCAGACATGCGTACGGTCAGTTAGGATTTCTTTTCTCTATTAGTAGATAACACGGTGCGTGAAATTCAAAATAATTTATTAATATAGATATCACTGATACACTTATGCGCGTCATAGTCTTTTTTTACTGTACTTTAAAAAAGGACTACTTTATGCACGAAAAAGCGTGACCTAACTACGCGTTTAGATCACGGTGTTGTATGAATAAATATAAAAGTATTTTGTTTCTGATGTCATAGGCTGCTAGGGCTATAAAAAAGTCATGTAGTTGAACTTACACAACTTTGCCATACACTTTTTGATTAAGTTTCTTACCTTGGCTGCACAACGTCGATACAGAAGTTTCACTTCAAAATATCAGCCTGATTGCATTAATACTGCCAAAAGAATAGCAAAGAGTAATCGTCGCGACCCTAAATGTAAAACTGACTGTAATAACGTTGTCCACGCCCCCAGGTCGCTCTAGCGTTCCTGACGTCAGAGACGTGCCTAGCGCGCGCCGACCGCCGCGAGCCGCTGCTGGCCGTGTGGCGCGCGCTGGCCGCCGCCGCCGCCGCCGGTGACGTCACGCTGCTCGACCACTACCTGCGGCATGCTACCAGTCTGCTACACACTCTCTTGGATGAACAGATGGAGGTGTGTATGTGTGTGTGCGTGTGTGCCGTGGTGTCAGTGCTGATCTCCCAGTGGTTATTGGCGTAGATGATACACTTCACGACTTGTTAATGGCCGAAAACGTAGTCTTATCACAACCTTATCAGACTACGTCAACGAAGCATACATGCAGCAGCCACAGAATCATACATGTTATAATGTTTACAATGACATTGAATTAATAGAAAAAATGCAATCGCTAATTTACTGTCAAGAAAAGAAAGGAAAGAGCTTCGCCTATGCCATCAATGCCTGTCACATATTCTGTTCCCCAGGAGCTACCACCTAAAGTATCCGCGCTGCTGGACTTGACAGCGTTCGTTCTAGAGACGTTCTCAACGAGCGCGCGCACGGCAACGAGCGACTCGCTCGCGCGGGCAGCGGGCGCGTGCGTGCGGACGTACCCGTGTGCGGGCGGCGTGCGCGTGTTGCGTGCGCTGGCCGCCAGGGGGACTGTACTCCGGGAGTTTTATGAGGTTTGACTCACTTTTAGTTTTAAAGATAGACAAAAAATATGGTAAAGAATGAATTAAGCATCAAGCTCGCCAATTGTACCGTAACTTTGTATGATCAAGAATGTAAAGTATAAATAAATAAAATTCTTTAATTGATTCAAAAATAAAACAATTAGATATTACAAAACATCCCCCCTTGATTAGTATGAGGGATAAAGTAAATGTTGTAGGGAGGACAACGACACTAAGTTTATTGGATTAAACAGTGTGTACAACAGAAAGTCCACTCTCCTTGTCGTACACATGACGTTGTAGCACATGAGTTTAGCCCGAATTGTGGTGATATTACCGATACTCGACCACCTACCTCACCACTAAGACCCTGTGTTGCAGATCATCGATATCTGCAGCTGTGAGGACGAGGAGCTGCTGCTGCAGTCGTGCCGCGCGCTGCTGGAGGCCCCCGCCGCCCCCAGCGCCCCCGCCGCAACCCGACAGGTGCTGCTCGCTGCAAAGGTCACTATACCACTTATCTATACATCTATACAAATAAATAAAATTGGAGTGTCTGTTTGTAATATTAAAATAATCGCTTTTTACTAAGTGCATTTGGATGTATACATGATACATATACCAAAACAACATTTTTTACAATTTTTGTCTGTCTGTCTGTCTGTTTGTTCCTAGGCTGAATCTCTGAAATGGCTGGACCGATTTTAACGGGACTTTCACGGACAGATAGCTGATGTAACAAGGAGTAACTTAGGCTACTTTTAGTTTAGAAAAAAAAATAGTTTGTTAGGCGATACGAAGTTCGCCGGGTCAGCTAGTAATATATAAATAAATAAATAAACGTTTACACACTCATACCCGTAGGTTTTTACGTGTATCGCGGGTAGCAACGACACATATTATGCATGCTTCGCATGCTGGGTCGCTACCAACTAGGCTATAGGGTCGTCGGGTATAATGTTATTGTTATTAGTTAGAGGTCATATTTGTAGCTCGGCCGAGCGTTCGCTTAACGTGCATGTATATGGTACAACTGTACGAAGCTTGCACGGATCGAGACGAGCTGCTCCGAAATCGGACGAATACGTAAGCACCTGTTTGTGAGAAAGTAATTCGACGCTAGAAAGCAAACACGTAGTAAACGACACAGCCGTCCTAACGAAGAGTGCAATAAGTCGATTTTTTGGGCAAATTGATTTAAGACCTTATGTAGTTACAGATAAGGTCTAAATTAATTTTTCCCAAAAAACTCGACTTATTGCACTCTTCGTTTGGACAGCAGTGTGGTTTACTACGTTTTTGCTTTCTAGCGTCGGTATATAGGTGTATAGGTATCTATCATATCTTTATAATGCCACACTCACCGCATGTGCGCCCCGTAAGTATAATGTAGGTATATATGTATAAAGAAATTGAAGTCAAGTTTCTTATAAATCCGCTGTATTTCCAGGTGCTACTTTCCAGAAGCGACACGGAGCCGGCCGTGCTGTCGCAAGCGGTGAACACGTTGGAGACAATAATGTTAACCTGCAAAGAAGAAGAAGAAGAAAACAAGCAACTTTTAAACGAAGTGAGTTTTTCTCTGACGTCAGTTTCGGGACTGTCCCATGTCTGGGACCTATCCCTTTGGGAACAATGGTGGTCGTGACCATAGATTATAATTAGTTTTTCTTACACATTCAATTATTCCCGTCGCCCACCCGTCTCGTCCGCTGTTTGTCCAAACTATAAGCCTACAAAACAGAAGATTCAAAATGTGACACTCAGTTGACAGCCTAATTTATTCAGGAAATTTGTCGATATGAAAAGCCGCTTAGAAATAAGACGTTAAATTTAATTCCCATGTACCAAGTAGAAAATCTGTATAGAACACCAAAACTGTAACATTTAACATTCCGGGACTCTGGATTAGGGGCCATTAATAAATTACGTCACACTATTTTCGTGACTTTTTGACCACTCCCCCCCTCCTTGTCACAGCTGGTCACATTTGTGAGACCTCCCCCCCTAGTGTGACGTCACATATTATGAAATTTTACACTTAGAAATTGTTCAATTAAGAAATTGTAAACAGCAGCTCTAAAATAAGTTTTATTTACATTAATTGTTTTTTAATATTTACCTATACATACCAATTATTCGACTTTGAAATGTGACGTCACAAAATTTAGGACCCCCTCCCACCCCTTGTTACACAATGTCACACCTACATCGACCACCCCCTCCCTAACGTGTTACGTAATTTATGGATGGCCCCTTAAGGGAGTTCTAGTATGACTCAATTTTTTTTTTTAACCTTTACTTCTAATATCCATTCGATTCGGCGGCGAAGTAACACCAGGTTGCATCTTTGCTACATCCATATTGATAGACAATGTATGTTGTCTAGGTAATTGAGCTGGTGGAGGGAGTCCGTCAGCTGAACGACGGCAGCTCGAAGGACCATCGGATCCTGCACCGTGACGTCATCATGTTCTTGGGTGAGACCATGCATGTGTACAGGGAATGTGTTCTGATAGATCAGGGGTCGAGCCCCTATTGCTTCACTCACTTACAAATGATGTGCGCTTACAAATGATGAGTTGTGCGCTGGTGTCGCTAGATGACGCTTCGCTTGATGATCGAATAAACTAGTTCATTCGATCTCTATTCGATTATTGTATTATTCGATTACTCGATCTTGTCCTAATGATCGACAGATAACTCGATACAAAACAGTTAGTCTTTACTGGGAGCTCAGAGCGGACGGTTGTGTCCCTACAGTGTTGTGCTTACTTACAGTGAATAATATAATGCTTATAATATTGATTTATTATAAATAAAAATACGCTTGGTTCGTTCGTTGAATATAACAATACCTATTTATGTTGTAGGAAAATTTGGCAACAACGAATCATGCAAGGAAGTTTGTAGCTACGTTGAGCTGTCGACATGTATCAAGGAGTTGTGTTTGAACTTACTGGCTGAGGGAACTACCCTAAAGGTAACAGCGGGCGCTAGAACCGTTTTGAAGTTATACTTCTTATGCGACTTGCAAAAAGGTTGCGTTAAACGTTTGCACTACCATGGAGGGGGTACGAGGGGGTATGAAAGCACTGGACAGATTACCCTAGCTTCTTATTATCTTTACCTCTCAACAGAGTCTCAACAGCGTGATTCAGGTTCATGAATAACGCCATCTACACTATATTCACATTCGGATCAGAATTTACGTACACATTGTGTTGCCTAGCAACCACAAACAAACAGGCGCATGAAACTTTTGGTCGTATAAAGTGCGTTTGAACTAAATCTGGAGTTCGCAAGTCGCGTTCCGTTCCACTCTACATAATTTAATTTCTTTTTAAACATAATATTTATTTGGCAAAAGTTTAAAATAACACGGAATAGTTACGTATAAAATCGATATAGACTGTTTTAAAATACATAAACATAAATATAAAATGTTAATCGGCTTTGTTTAATGAAATTAAACCTATAAATAATTTTATGCTCATGCATATTGAGTGGAATGAAATATCTGTATAATCTGTACAGTGCCATCTCTGAAGAACTTATTTGTGACGTGGCGAAAATTGGAACTAATGCCGCTCATTCATAATTTACTAATATGCGCACTATGATTGGTTCAATGCGTACGACAGCGCCCTCCTTAAAGTCACAGATAAGTTGATTTCACTGTATTTCGAAATATAATACGACCAAGTTGCAAAGCATGTAAGCGCCATTATAGCTGTGAGGTTTTCGTAGTCATTTCTATTTATAGTCATGCCTGCCTATGACTATTTTGTGCAAAGGTTTGAAGTCGCTTCACGAAATTAAGGATGTGCGAGCGTGAGTTATTCAATGATGAAAATTGTTTTAAGATGTTGGTTTTTACGTCGTTTTCTCTTAATGTGTTGTTGTTGTAGGTCAATAGTAAAATAATGAAGATGTCACAAACGTTATAATGATTATTTAGTTCTTTAATAGTTATTTGGTGTGCGAAATACAAATCAGTTTGTGAAAACCCTATAAAGGAATTTTTATGGCTTATTGACAAAGATTCTGATGCGAGTTTGACTCAAGTATAGTTTGTACTTGTTTATTTTTATTTAGTACAAAAAATAGTTTTTGAAAGATAATTAAAACTGATACACGTTATTAAATGAAATATTTATTTAATTATGTCAAAGAAGTATAAATTCTCACGCGCGTACAAAAGTACACGCACCCCTTTTTTTCTCTTAACTGGATGAATCAATATAACGTGTGTTGTCCCCCCCGGGGCGCACCAGCTGGACCTGCGGGACACTCTGCAGCGCGCCGTGTCCGCCGACGACCCGTCCGCGCTGCACGCGCTGCTCACCCTCATGTGCGCCAACTGTGAGTCACGCACTTAACGTTTTGTAAATGTGCACCAACTGTCAGTCATATACTTATCTTCTCTAACAGACTTGAACAACGGTGGAGGTTCTTAGTTCTTAAGTCCGGTTTAGACGTATTAAGTAGTTTAGTAGATAACTAAATTTTAACTAAATTTTATGAGAATAATTTTTAGTGCGCGTCCAATCGTAATAATTTAGTTAAGCTCTTTAGTTCATACAAGTCTTCGCAACCTACTTAATTACATAAGCATTTTACTAATTTTAACTAAAAAGTGCCGGTCTAAACGTGTTAAGTGATAAGCCCCGCCCACCTACTTAACAGAAAATAGAAAAAATTCTAAATTACTTGTTTACTTGCGTACTAAATTTTAACTACTAAATTGTTCGTTTACACTTATTAATTTACTTAAAATTTAATTAAAATTTAGTTAACTACTTAATATATGTAAACCTTCGATTGAAATTATCTTCAATGAAACATGATAACGACATTAACTATGCTTTGCGAGTGCAGTTTGTAAGTCACACGCAATAGACATTTTGTTGATGTTTTAAAATTATTTTTTAATACAGTTGCTCAAAAAGTGGCGTATTGCAGGGACGTATAGCGTTCGGGATGTGGGCTATTACACACTCGTGCTTTTTCTTTACCTTTTCCGCACTCGTGCGTTCTCTTTCCAACTGTCAAAATAATGTCTATTAGAAAGAAAAAACCAACCACAAAGTTTTTACAAAAAAAATATTCATAGAAGTTTTTATGATTCATGCAAATATTTTTTTAAATGAAGCTACTAATTTGTTTCAATATCAGATTTAATGACTTGATTCAATGAGTTAGGTTAGGTTTCATTTCATTTCATCTCATAAAATTTCATTTCCATTTCATATCAATAAAAAACTCTACTGAAAACTTGGCTGTATGGGCATAGTTCCCTTTGCCTACCCAGAATGGGTGAAGAAAACAAAAAAAAAATCTCTGCTTATATTCTTTTACGGTTGGCGCCATTTTCAAGTTTATTGTGTTTTTATTATTCTATTATATTGCTTCATTTTTTCGCAACTATTAAAAATAGTTGTTCAATACACGCGCGGAATCGTCATTGCAACTTGTTCCGACTGTCAACGACTGTTAGTCGGAACTCGTTGCAATGACAGGCCTTCCGCACTTGTAATGAAATATACTATTTCGTCTCTCGCTCGTACTTCCAATTACCAGGCGTTCAGAGAAGTGAAACCATTCTGTTGCAGTGCGCGGCGAGGCGGGGCCGGCCGCGAGCGATGCGCTGAGCCGCGCCATAGCCGCACTGTCGCGCCGCAGCGCGCACGCAGCCCGCGCGGCCCCGCTGTGCGGCGCACGCGGCCTGCACCGCCTGCTGGCTGTGAGTATATGCATTGTGTTGCACTCTGAACAGCATTGGTAGCATATACTACTGTCTCTTTTTTGGGCACTTGAAACATTGAAATAAATATATTTTAATGAAGACAGAAATTGCGTAAAGGAGCTATCACCAGTTTGAATCGAATTGAAAATTACGCCACGTGCCACATGGGGGATATTTTAAGTTATATTTGGAATGCAAAATTTTTTTCCAATTGTCCTTCAAATATAAATAACGTACAATGTTATTGTGCAGTATGCAGCCAGCGAGACGTCGCCGCGCGGGCGGCGCGAGCTGCTGGCGGCGGTGGGCGGGGCGCTGGCGGGCGGGGGGCGGGGCGGCGCGCGGGGCGTGGCCGAGCTCGCCGGGGAGATCGTCGCCGCGGCCGCATGCCAACGTAAGGGACTTCTCTATTTGGCATCTTCATTGGACGACCATGGGACGACCATGGGACGACCGGACAACGACACTTTGTAAACCATGTGGTGCTGCCACTTACATATAGATTCAAAATATTACTTAACAATATGAGTAAATGTTACTGGGAGTGTGGGAGGATGTCGTTGTAGTATTGTCCATATTCGTATTCTATTATATTGGTATTTTAAAAGATGCCACACGGCTGCCATCGTAAACAAGTGGCGTCGAGATTGGAACCGGCGGTTCCGAGTAAGCGTCCGTCAGCAGGGTGCGCCACTAGCAGCGCAGGATGGATGGACGCCCCGCGCTTACAACGCGTCCTGCTAGTCACGATATATTGATTTTAAGTATCTGCATCTCGTTGGAGTGTCAATACAAATGCCAAAACTACATGTGAGTTTGCTACTCAGGATAATATTTTTGACAATCCACAGCCTCAGGTCTGATTTGGTATTCAATAAAATAATTTTTGTCTTTCAGAAAATACTAGTCAAACAAAATTGGACCTTCTGGCGACTGTAATAGGAGCGATGAATGAAAACAACATCTTGTCGCAGGAGTATCTGCCGCGAGTATTAATCTTAATATTGAAAACACACCTGTTCTCCACGCACAAAGTGTTCGATGTCGCCTCGGTGCTGCTCATCGATAAGATCGCGCTGTTCCAGAAGGAGGACCTTGAAAACTTGATATACGGTGTGGTAGAAACCTTGTGCGACGACAGCGTTGAAATTGACATGAAATCAGAAAGGATTATTACAAAAGCTGTGGCATTTTTAAAGAGATTGTACGATTTGAAGCGGGAAGAGTTACCGAGTGTGATGGATTTGTTCGGGCGGATAGCGCGTGCGCCGCGTTCGTGCGTGCTGTACGTAATGAGCGGGTTGCGGAGCGGCTTCGAGTGTGACCTCCAGTTTTGCCGCGACCTCGTGACGAGATACAGCAGCTTTTTCGAAGAATTTTTTGATATGAAACCTGACAGTTGTGCTTCGGTGGACGCCATTTTGCACTTTATTTCCACATTCGCTGATATCTTGCTGGAAGTTCGTTACGAGGTGAGTGTTTAGTTTCGTCTAATGTCAGGCCTGCCCAATACAATTATTATAACTATAATGGCGGTATGGGGATGTCCTAACATACGTAAGATTTGTTTCATTCCCTGAATGTTTAGTTTGGGATTCGCCATCCTAGCGAACTATCCGAGCTCCATGTGCCTCTACCACTTTATGCCACGTCCTCCATAAAATTGTAATCACGTTTGATTTGATCACAACATTGTGTCATTTAACTAGATATACATCCTATAGATACTTGTGCCTCTGTCCAGACTTTAATGTTACTAATTTAGAACCTACCCACAATTTCATTTTAATTACAGAAAACCATAAGCAAACTATCTCAAGTAATCGAAAGCTTCACACCTGACCAAATAATATACGCGCATAAAAACTTATCGTTGTGTGCGGACGCCGTGAGGAGATGTCTCGGACGGGTGCCGCAAGAGTTGCACAAGCGGCTGGGGGCGTGGCTTCGCGGGCCGGACGTCGCTGGGATCTCACGGCGATTGGTAGACGGGGAGGAGGAGGCGTGCGGGGGCGTGGCCGAAGCCTTGACGTACTTGGTGAACGTGTTCGAGGTGCGCACGGCGGCCATGTTGCCGGCGGGAGGGGAGTGGCTGCGGCTGGTGCGGGCGGCGGGGGACGTGCGAGACAGAGACGACAAGTGCCTGGGGGACCTGCTCCACGTGTGCCTCTGCGTGTTGCCGCCAGGGGACGTCCGAGCGATCGTCTGTGGCGGTGAGGGATACTTTTTCTAGAATTTATGGTACGTAGTGGGCTATGTGAAGTAAATATTACCTTTATTCGCATCACGATCGAAAACACGTAAACGAATTAATTAAATGCGTTGTTACAATACCGCCCAAAGGACAGACATTGATCGCGTGGGTCTCCAGGGCAAATAAATGGTAAATAGGCTCCTCCTGGCCAGTGTATTTCTCCACTTGCTAGAGTGTGGATTTAAGATCGACGCATACGTAACGTGGACGGGACGGGGACGGAACGTGGACGGGGTATAAATATACGTGCGCGCCCCGTTCCCGTCCTGTCCGTGCCTCCATGGCGCTATCGTTTACATTTTGTATGAAAAGATGTTTCCAATACTTCACGTTCCGTCCCGTCCCCGTCCCGTCCCCGTTACGTATCGTTCTTTAGACTGTGGTTGTTCAACCGGACTCTAGCCTTTTGACAGCCCCAATAAATTATTTAAACTGATAAATATACATTTACTAAATTGATATTATAATATTTTATTCGCTCCTTCTAGAAGATAATGAAGATACGCTAACGTTTTGTCGAACGTATATTTCGTCATTCTCCAAGTTCTTCACGCGGAGGCCGTTTGTTCTTCTCGACGCGGGCTGGAGCGAGCTGGCCGGCATCCTGACCGACGTGGTGCGGCACGCGGTGTCCGGGCGGTGCGGGGACCTGGAGACTGTCTTGGATCTGGTGGAAGAGGTAAGGGCCATCTATAAATTACGTCACACTAATTTCATGACTTTTTGACCCCTTCCCCCGTCCTTGTCACAGCTGGTCACATTTTGAGACCTTCCCCCCCCCAAGTGTAACGTCACATATTATAAAATTTTACACCCAGAAATGATTAAATTAACAGCAGTCCCGAAATAAGTTTATTTCTATTGTCTTTTAATATTTACCTATACATACGTATTATTCGGTTTTCAAATTTTGACCTCCCCACCCCTTGTCACACAATGTCACACTACATCGACCCCTCCCCCCTCCCCCCTAACGTGTGACGTAATTTATGAATGGCCCCTAATGGGATAAACAATGCCATAATATTTATCTCTATTGATCTCTGATGTTACGTACTGATGAACGTACCGAAACATAAAATCTGTCCAATGTCCTAATCCTTGACATCGTCTGTGTACCAAGTTTTATAGTCATCAATGTAACGGGCAGCGCGTGATGAAAAAAATATGTTCACTTTTATAATATAGTACTTTACCCAATATGTTTAATAACCTTAATCGATTTCTCTCAATTACTCTCGTCAGCTATGGCCGTCATACGAGTCCAGAAGCGACTTCAACGAGAAGTGCTTGCTGCTATCGGCGCTGGCGGGGCACGCCGGGTGGGGGGCGCGAGGGGTGCGGACGGCGCGCGCCGTGCGCTGGGCGCTGGGGGTGCTCGCCGACCCCGCCACCCCGGCGGCAGACTGCGCGCGGCTGGCGGCGCTGCTGCCGGCGGGCGGGGGGGACGAGGACGGCTACAGGTATCAGGCCGCATTTACTCACGTGACGTCACGAGGCGAACCACGCCACGCGCCGCGAGCCTCGAGAAACATGTAGCAGTTTACTCGAGCAAGAGGGTGGTAGTTAGTCACTAATAATATGAATGACTTAAACTTGTACTATAATCATTGAAGTATTATTACTAGCATATAGAACCGACACCGCGAACACAATGTATGTCCCAATGAATTGACGCCGATCGGCTTCAATGTTCAATGGATTCGTTCGATTTTGAAAGGAGAACAGGGGCTCAATTTTGAAAATAGAACCTCCCGGCGGGACACACATTTTGTTCGAGATGTCTGTTCAGTGAAATTATACTTCAATGACTATGATAATCTTTCAGTGAAGCCTTCCCACGCGTAAGCTGCCCGGCTACTGTCACCTCTTGCTATCCAATGTCTCTATCAACAGGTCGTCGTACGTCCGCGTGGCGAGTGCACTGCCGGCGCGGCTGGGCGAGCTGGGGGCGCGGGGGGCGGCGGGCGGGACGGCGCTGCGGGCGCTGCTGGACGCCGCCGCGCGCACCGCCCACCGCGCGCTGCTCGAGATCCTGGCGCGCCTCGCCGCCGGTATGTTGGGCTTGTTCTGTTGTAGGACACTTGCTGTCCTTGTCAAGAAAAGTAGCCACGAAGATTCCGTCTATTAATGGACTTAATGGATACACGTGCAAGTCCTCGTTTCATTAAAATAATATTGCACAAGTACTAACTGTATAGTTGACTTCTTATTTACTTTGTATTTACCCACATTACCATTTCTCCAGTAATGCCCGGTATCTACGGGTATTCAGACAGTTGTGGAAAGATGTCATCCTCTCGTGCCAGTCGAGATCAGATACAGGTTGAAAGAGAAGCTATAGCTTAAGCTTTGACGAAAAGTGTGGCGAAATGATTACCACGCCGGACCACCGATCGCGGGGCCCTGGGTTCGTTGATGAGTTTAGATTTCTGTTCTCTGACTGGGTTTGTCTTTGTGTGTTGTCGACGGCAGTCACGACCCTGTAGCGTAGTTGCTAGCGAACCTGCCTGCGAAGCGAGGATTCCTGGGTTCGATTCCTGGCCGGGGCAGCTATTTATGTGACAGATAAATATTTGTACTCAGGTCATGGGTGTTACTGTGATGTGTTTTATGTGTCGTCGATGCCACCCGCGATACAGGTGAAAACCTACTGCGGGGGTATGAGTGTGTAAGCGTTTATAAGTTTACGACACAAGGAATTCTCGTGTGGGGATATGAGTAGGTAACGTTATTTGATTTGTGTCTGGCAGGCGACAGTACCAAGGGATGGTGGGACGAGGCGTTCGACGAGTGTATGAGAGAGATGGCAGGCTGTGTTCAGCTGGAGCTGCTGGAGCACGTGTACCGGTGCTGCGGGCGCGCGGCCGGCGCGTGCGACCGGCTGCTTGTACCGCTGCTGAGGTAACTTGCGTTGTACGATTTACGTGTGACGTGTGGGACGACTCGAAGGACCAAGGAAATGCCTTTGGACTTCTATAGTGACGTTAAATAATTACATAATGATTTGTGAAATATATTTTATTGATTATGAAATGAAGGTAAAAAGAACCTATGTGTGAAAGAATTATCGAAATATCTTTAGGTTGAAAAAGTTATGGGACTTTAAAGTGTAACTTTCAAAAAAAAATAAGAACACCTTTTTTATGACTAAGGAAATAATAGGTGCGACGATTTAAGATATGAGCTGACATTGTAAGTTCATAAATCATTATTTAACATGTGCCAGCAAATTACTGGTAAACACAGCAGGCTACATTAACAGATGTGTACGTAATATCCGCGTTTGAAGAGTTCAGTCATAAATGTTGATCACTTACAGATACGTTTCCCCGAGCTTATGCGAAGAATTCTTCTCCATGCATCTCGAGGAGTTGGTCTCCGTGTTGAAGAAGCAGCCGCGAGAGGGCGCGCCGGCCGCCGTGCGCAGCGCCTGCGCGGTGGAGCAGACGTGCGCGTTCAACGTGCTCAGGATCGCGTTTGAGAAGGTGCGCGTGTTTCCTAGAACAACTCTCAACGACGTCCCTCGTCTCTCTAAAAATACGTTTATTTGACGACCCATATGGCGTACCACACCATGCCCGATCACCGTGCCTAGGTTCCTGGGTACGATTCCCAGCGAGGCGGTTTGATGATGAGTTTGAATTTCTGTTCATGGTCTTGGTGTCTGTGTTCTTGTATTTGTGTGTCCATGGCACCCACGACATAGGAAACTCCTGGTGTATAGTGTTATTTTTTTTTTCAGATCCCCAAGCAGCACATCGAGTCTCCGACATCAGTGTTGTATAGCAGAATGCAGCCCGCGTGCGAGCGGCCGTACTACCTCGTGCACGTGGTGTGCGTGTGGGGCGCCACGCTGCGGGCGCGCGCGCTGCCCGACGACGACACGGTGCGGTACGTGCTTATTCGGCAATGCTCGGTACGCGGTATTATGTCTCTGTCTTACACGCGCTAAAAATACGTCGGCCGTACTGTGAATTAGTTCAGCGCGTCTCATTGTGAGCCAACAGTTGGTTATCTCCACCTATCGGTGTACCAGTGTGGTTTAATGGTCGCTAACGAACGGTATTGTCATAGGGTGTTCCTGTGCGCCGTGTACAACTGCATGACGGCGGCGCTGTGCTGCCGCGGGCCGAAGCCCGAGACCTTCGCCGCGGTGTTCGACGCGGCCGTGTGGCGCGCCCTCGTGGACCCCCGCCGCCACTACAGCTTGCCCATCGTCGACACCTGGGTGAGTCGCTACCAAACTTCTTACACCTGAGACTTTAATAAAGGTAACAACATTCATCATTGGACAGTTCAATGGGCTGGAGCTATTTTTTAGTCAAAGCCAACCTTCTCTGCCTCTGCTTGGGAACCTCGTTTCCTTCTTGGCTGACAACTGTCAGAGATGCCTTTTGTTTTCCGGCCGTCCACAGGCATGATGATTTCCTATGTTCAAGACCCTATAATATTTTTAACATAATGACTGTTAATGGGTCTACCAACGTTTGTCACGTAATGAGACTGGTTGTCCCACGTTAAGTAACGGCATGGAGCACTCTCCAAATCAAATATCTTCATTTGAGCATGCCTCAATAATGTATTCTTCCTGTTTCAGTTCCAACACACGACAAGGCATGCGGTGTCTATAGACGTGGGTGCGGGTGCGGGCGCGGCGTCGACTGCGGGCACGGGCGCGACGTCCCGCACGGTGCACTTCCTGCGCACGCTCTCCGAAAACCCCTTCCTGTACGACCTGCCGGAGGAGGAGGACTCGGTAGCTAGCTCATTAAACAATCAAGCTTTAATGTGTTCGGTCGTAACGAAAATAAAATAGCGTGATCACTTGGGTTTTTTGTCCGTCAGTAAAATGTCGTGTCCTCGCATCATGAGGAAAATGTATGTAGGTATAATGTTTGCTTTTGTAATGTGGAAGTAAGAAAAAAACAAGAAAGGAAACATGTTTATTGACGTGATAACGTCTATTAAAACGATGAACGCCGGGCGCGCGCACGAAAAAATGTAGCGTTCCGCGAGCGAGAGAGCGGCAAAAGCGAGAGAGAGGCACGATCGGCGTATCGTAGCCGATGCCGTAGGCGAGTGGAAAGGAGCGGGGCGGGGCGGAGCGGAGCGGAGCTTTGTCATGACATTGTCACGTTAAACTACCGTCCGTAAACCGACTTTACAGACAACCATTTTTTTCCATTCAATGAAATTGGGTGCTTTAACAATACCAATATCTACTCATCATAAGCTATAGTTAAGTACGGTTTTAATTTTATTTAACTTGATTTCATTGATATGATTTGATTCTCTGGCTGGCGCGGTCAGGGCGCGCACGGGGAGCTGGAGCTGGAGGACAATCCGCTGAACGCGCACGAGTGTGCGGGCACGCTGACGGCGCTCGTGCGGCGCGCGGCGTGCCCCGCCCCGCCTGGCGTGACGGGCTGGCTCGGCTGGCGGGACGCGCTGTGCGCGGCGCTGCGCTCCGACGGGAACACTGCCTGGCTACTGGCACAGGTAGATGACGGGATAACCTCCCTCTCCCTACCAAATCTAAATTAATACAAGTGTACTACGAACCACAAATATTCAGATTTAAAATAACCAATAATTTTAACAATAAGTAGGCACAAACGTAGTACTTTTTTTAGAACACCATATTATCGTCGTTGCAGGTGGTGTGCAACTGCAAGGAGGAGCTGCGGGCGCACGCGGCGGCGCTCCGCCCCGCGCTGCTGGCGCTGCTGGCCGCTGCCGACACCCTCAACGGCCTGCACCTCGACATTGTAACATACATCATCTACTTCAACTTGTTTTGACACGTTCGAGGAACACACCACAGTGTATTGTTTCACTCCCTGATGGTAAGTGGACACGGGTGTCCATGGACATCAGTAACATCAAAGGCACTACCGAAGCGTTGAGGAGCAAAAACCGGATATACTGTACTACACTGTATACATCAATTTTTATTAAAGTCAAATTAAACAAAGCACATCGCACACATAATTTTGTTCTTATTGTCCGAAGAAGACGGCAAAATCTCTTATAAGTCTTACTAGTCAATTCCTCGCAACGTAAACTTAAAGCGAATGTATGGTCGTTCGGCTAGAGTGGTCCGTCGGTTTGTCGAAATCTGGTGGCCCATGCGGGGTAACAAAATAATTTGTTTCAGATCAACACCCTAACACACTGGCGGGAGGAGGAGATCACCGACGTAGTCGCAGAGCACGTGGACAGCGTGGTGCGGGCGCTGGTGGGGAGGGCCGGGGGGGAGGCGGGGCGGCGCGGCGCGCTGGCGGCGCTGCTGGCGCGGCTCGACGCCTTCACCGCGGCGTACGGCGCGCGGGCCACGGCGGCGGCGGCCGGCGGCTGCTGGGACATCGTCGCTGGGCTGTTCGGTCAGTGGGCGCGTCGGACATTCACTTATCTAGGAGCAGACGAGCTAACTGGTGGTGAGGAGTCCCAGCCGCTCGTGGAGGTCAGTAATAAGCGTTGCCGGGAAAAAGTGAGGCGAGGTTGCCATTGTAACCAAGTAATAGTCAAGTATAAATCCTGCGGCCTGCAAGAGAATTTACCAACGTTTCTTTGTTATAATTCAGCCTCTGTTGGAACAGTTACATAATATTTTGTTTATTTCCATAATTTATCCAGTGGAAGTAATCTGTCAATAAATGTGTCTCGATTGCATTAGATAACAACAATAAGGTGGGCTTGAAGATTTTGAGAATATTGGCCAAGAACAAGGTGGACCTGCACGGCGTGGTGGAGGGCGTGTTCGAGGTGGCGCAGCGGGCGGTGGCGGCGGCTGCGGCGGGGGGAGGCGCGGGGGCGGCGGCGGGCGCGGCGGGGGCGGCGGTGGGACTCGTGGCGGGGGCGCTGGGGGCGTGCGACACCGCGCTGGCGGCGCGGCTGCTGCAGCTGGGCGGGGCGCTGCGCGACCAGCGCCGCTGGGACCACTACGTCAGCTTCCTCTACCACGCGCAGAGAGAGTGGCCAGCCTGCTGCGACATTAAGATTGCCAGGTACACCGCTGACACCACACAATTTTTTTTTATAATTTTTATTTGAACCTTTGTGCTACTTTCTATCTTTAATACGCCTCTGATTTATGTGTAGGGAGATGGCGGACCTGGCCAACAAGATCCCGGGAGCCGTGAAGCAGAAGTGCCTCAGCATAGTGGCCGCGTGCCTGGCGCACGCCTCCCCGGGGGAACATCTGGACGAGCTGTTCGACACGGTACGACAACGACAACGGGCGGACAAGTTGTTTCTTAATAGTTATCTACAGTATTTGCGTGCGGAACCTAGAGACAATCCCGAGTGACACAGATTTCGAGGAGAGACCGTTGGCCAGAGCCTCGTCCGTTCAGCATAGTGGTGTCGAAGGTTTTTAAGGGCAACTATAGACATTTTTATCATTTTAGGTATAACTAAGGTCATGTCACAGGGAAGTCTGAAACAGCAGAGTTTAAAATTATATAGCATCTTAGCCATTTATTATTTCATTAGTTTTAATCTACAGTTTAATTGCATTACGTTGAACATATTATAAACATGTTATTAAAAACATCCATGGCAGCTGGACATGTCTGTGCTGGTGGGCGCGGGGGGAGCGGGGGGCGCGGGGCTGGCGGTGGTGGAGCGCGCGCTGCCGCTGGCGCCGGAGCCGCTGCGGCGCCGCCTCACCGCGCAGCTCGCAGACACCGGGCGCCCGCAGCTACTCACTGCGCTCGAAGGTACATGTCCACTACATGTCATACACGGAGCAACACATGTCGTTCACGGACACGAAAAATAATAGTAATCTGCTCGATACTGTCCAATTCGGCCCCATTTCTTGTGGACACATGGGTTATCTCTCTATTGTGAACCATGCGGTTCAGTGCATTGGTAGTGCAGGTTGAAACCAGTTGCTGTTCCAGTGGCGGTGTCGGCGGGCACGCCGGACGAGCCGCCGAGCAAGCGGCCGCGCGTGGAGTCGCCGCTGCTGTCGCAGGAGCCGCGCGTGCTGGCCGCAGCGGCGCGCGTCGTGACGCACGACACCTTGCCGCGCCTCGCCGCGCTGCTGGCCAGCGACCACGCTGTCAGGTGAATAAATATTAAAATAACCTGCAACGACGCTATACGCCAGTACGTGCGTGCTCATATACGTACATACGCAGCCAACCTTATTATGATGCAATCATACTCCGAATAGATATGACTTTGCGCCATATTGTAACGTCACATTTTTATAGTTTACGCGGTCCTCCAGGTTTTGCGAGGCGTTCGCGTTGAGCGTGTACTACCCGCTGACGTCACAGGGCGGGGCCGGTCCGTGCGCGCACCGCACGCTCGAGCTGTTCCTGCAGCGGGTGCGCGCGCAAGACCGCTTCCGGAGCGTGCGCCTCAGGGAGGAGCCGTTGGACTTGGGGTACGTATTACTGATGACTGCTTACAAAGTCAAGTTCACTTTGGTATGGTGTCGAGACCACTCCATGTATAAATTATTTGATTTGTTCAGTTTTGTAGAACCCATAGTGTCCCGTGGATGTCAATCATCAGAACTCGATGCTTACTTACGTACTGTTTGTGAAGGTAATTAGCTCATTATGTTGACAGGAGTCCACCACAACCCACCGCGATACCCTCTCCTGCAGGCTCCACACCACCTGGCCCGCTGGCAGCAGGTCAGTGACTGGTTCTCATAAAATACCTTAAGTAATCTTTTGATTGTTCTTTTGTTTGTATTGTATCAAGTTATCTTTGCTTGCAGACGCTTCGTGGGACGCGCCAATCGACGTGCAAGTGCCGCTCGACGACGTGCTCGGTTCTATTCTACGGTTCGCGAAGGTACCCTTCATTTAAAAGAATATGTTTTAAAATATTTGTAAATTGACAGTCAACTTGTCATTAAGATGTAACCAGTGTTGCATCATTTTACACTAGAGACGTAACATCGGCACCGTAACTAATTACTATCGATTTATTGACTCCCCCCTCTCAATCTCCGTCTCTCTCTTACACGTTGTTCTCCCGCTAGCTTCACCCGACGGTGGCGTGCGAGCTGTGCGTGCAGCTGTGTCGCGCGACGCGTGCGGCCGCAGCGGACAGCCGCATGTGCGCCATGCTGGCGGAACTGCTGCGGCGCGCGCTGCACTCGCCGCTCGTGCTGCAGCTCGCCCGGGTGTACGTCGACGGCTGCTGCGAGCTGCCCGGGTGCGTACACTCACGTCACTGGTTACACACACCAGAATACTAATAATATACTTTAACACGTTTTTTTTGGGTCTATCTCACATACTCTACCAAATTCTACCAATACCCAAAAAAAAAACGAGTCAAAAATGGGACTAAAATGCTGTAATTTATCTCATGTCATGTTTTGCCATGTTCCCTGTCAGGTTCGCGGAGGCGGTGGAGGGCGTGGCGCGGGCGGCGGGCGCGGGCGAGCACTACGGGCTGGCCGTCACCCTGCTGCAGGAGGTGCGGCTGCGGCAAGGACCACCGCAACTCTTCGATCTGCGGTTAGTGGACTCAGTGATGGCGACCGTAAAAAAAATCATCAGTTATTGCTAAAACATAGTTCACGCATAAAGATGGAGTTTAATAAAAAAAAAATTATCGTATTAAGGAAAATACGTTTCCTCGTACCAATTGCCTAATTGCTAGTAGTTAGTGAATGACCAGTGTTGCTTGACCCGCAGGTCGCCCGCTGGGACGCCGCCAGCGACCGACGTCTCTTCTCTATCGTTCTCCATCGAGGGTGAGTTTATTGAGCTCAAGATTACGACGGTACGACTCGTAGTCAGTGTACGGTCTGTAGTTAGTCGTGCGACGGGACTCGACTTTTAACTGTAAAAGGCATTCGTGTATGTTACTTCTGACCTTGTATCGATAAGAAAAAATAAGTAGTGATATAGGTATCACCCGACGATTCATCCTCGTTAGACTGCGGACCCATTGGCCAATAGGTTAACAGAAGACTTTCCACTAACTTGTCTCTTAGCCGCAAACCCAAGTTGTCTGCGTACCTGCGTACTGTAGCGTGCGTGCATGAACTCCCATCGGATCAAATTGCGTAAAGCATGCGTTGTGTGAACGCTGCCTTTTAATCGTAATGGAACGGCCGCAGCCAAACCGGCTCGAAGGATCGGACATGTTTCGTGTGCATTGACCCTGCTCACAAGATATACAGACAACAGTATAACTCCGTACAAGCGCGCTCGAACAACGCACACATAGGCAACGTTTACGGACACGACAAATAAAGTGCTCAATGCTGCTCCTATTCACACTTATTGTATCGTATTTATTTTGTTTTCATCATATTTAGCAAAGTTAATGTACCTTAATACGCATGCTGTGTTCATCCGTAATTAAAATTACAAATAGATTGATTTTAAGACCTAGATCGGTAACAATTGCTGGTTTTTGTAATTTTGTGGATGATCCTATAAATAAATAAATAAGTTATTGTTCGTGTCCATGCTGTGTCTATGTGTGCGCTGTTCGATGTGTCCGTGATTGGTGTTTATGTGTGCGTTGCTCGAGCGTCTGCATGGAGCTGTGGCATGGATCTTTCAATATACACCAACATCGTTTCGTCCTGTAGGTCTAGTATCGGCGTTCGGCTCGCTGGCCCACTGGGGGGAGCTGTCGGCGCGCGCGCGGGCGTCCGTGGCGGGCGCGCTGCCCGCGCTGTGGACCGACGCGCACACCTTCCACGCTGCCTTGGAACACTACCACGGTATTAATACACCGAGTGTTCTTTGTTTTATTTTATTGGAATGTTGTTAGTCATCAACTTTGAACAAAGATAGTTAATAATCTCATTCAGCCCTTAAGTCCGGTTTATACGTATTAAATATTATAATAGTATTAAATAGATAACTTTTTAACTTTTAAGTGAATAATTTTTAGTGGGCGTCCAAACGTAATAATTTAGTAAAGCTCTTTAGTTCATACAATTCTTCACAACCTACTTAATTACTTATGCATTTTACTAAATTTTACTAAAAAGCCCCGCCCACAGAAAAATAGAAAAAATTCTAAATTACTTGTTTACTTGCGTACTAAATTTTGACTACTAAATTGTCCGTTTACACGTATTAATTAACTTAAAATTTAGTTATCTACTTAACTACTTAATACGTGTAAACCGAACATTAATTTCAACTTTTAGTTTCTTTGAATTTTGTGAATCTGTAATTACTGCAGGTGCAGGCGAGGACTGGTTCAGCGTCATGGTGCGGGCGTGTCGCGTGGAGGGCGGCTCCCCCTCCCCCTCCCCCGCGCCGCCCCCCGGCCGCCTGATGGCGCGCGCCGACCGCTGGCCGCGGGACCACTTCCACGTGTCGGCGGTACGGTACCTGTGTATCAACAGATCAGCAGAACATTAATATCCGGCTTACGCGTATTAAGTAGTTGACTAAATTTTAATTAAAAGTACATGTCCAAACGTGTTAAGTGATAAGCCCCGCCCACCAACTTAACAGAAAAATAGAAACATTTCTAATCTACTTATTCACTTGCATACTAAATTATTTGTTTAGACGTATTAACGTCCCAACTCAGAGTCACTAACGGTTACTTACTTACTTACTAAGGAGCGATTTAAAAAACGGTTAGTGACTCTGAGTTGGGGCGTAAATCACTTAAAACTTAGTTCTCTACTTAACTACTTAATACGTGTAAACCGAACATAACACCCCCCTTTGCACATCAGTTGCCTTATGCGATCTAATCATACATAATTTTAAGGAGGTAATTTCAACTCGTATGTATTTCCGTTGTACGAAAGCCAGTTGTCGGCAGGTGTCGGAGGCGCTAGAGTGGCGCCGCATGAGCGAGGGCTCGCGCGAGCCTGACCCGCGCCGGCTGGCCGCGCGCGTGGCGCCCGGGGACTGCCTGGCCCGGTGGGCCGCCCGCCTCATGCTCAGGTCGGTCACATGTCAACATTACTTGATGCTAGTAACCGCCCTCGCTTTGCTTCGGTTTTCGTATACATCCCTATTTTTTCAATAAAATATAGCCAATGTTACTCAGAAACAACAGGGCGTTCTATTGGTGAAATATTTTTTAAATCGGTACAGTAGTTTTTGAGTTAATCCCGTACATGCTCCCGGGCCAAATAGTAAACAAAAAAACAATAAAGTAGAGGAAAGCTATTTCTTGTACATAGATTGTCAAACCATTGTACGGAAATTCCATACAGGTTGTATTCGTGCACCAATTAACTACTCGCAGAGTTATTCGCCAAGAATTACACTGTACGTTGCCGTATTGTACGGCGTTGATGAATTAAGTGTGTGCGTGCGCGTTTTTGTATGTAGGCGTGTGCGCACACGGGCAATACACAATGCTAAAAATAAAACATAAAAAAGTTGCTGAAAATAAACCTATAGGATGGTCGTGTAATTGAAATAAAAAATATAACCTTATATTACATTTTAAATTTACAGAAGACAATTTTTGAAGAATGTGGAAGTGCAGTCGGATTCGGAGTCGCCCGACGGAGACCGATCGCTGGAGCGTGCGCTGTCCCACTCGCACCAGCTGCAGTGGTGCGCGCGCGCGAACGAGATGGAGCTACCGGCGCTCGCGCTGCAGTGCCTCGAGGACGTGCCGTGAGTGATTCGTGTGCGCAGGGCGCGGAACATTTTAACACGTGTTTTGTTTCTTAAAACCAATCCCAACTCACGCACGCAGCACATGCATAAAAGTGGTGACCCCGACGTGATTATCAATGGCCTCGAGTGCATGCGCCAATGGTGATTCCACTAATTCAAAACTATGTTTCGAGCAACGCACACATATAGTAGAATCCGTAGTTCGACGGACCACTTTCACAAATAGTGTTGCAATATTGAAGAAAATTAATAGTAACGGGTAAGTGTCGATATTTCAGTATCGACGATTAATCCACCGAAAATGTAAGCAGTGAAAAAACTTTTTTTTCTCGGCGTGCAATGAAAAACCACGAGTGGTCAAAATAGTGTTCGATTAGTGTTTTTAGTTCTTATGTAATTAAAGTTGTACCTTTCATACAATAATTTGATGTCGACTAAAATCGATAAAGATAACTTGTATGGAATGTAAACAAAATACAGTCGCATATTATTAAGGAAATAAAAGTATTTCATAGTTTTATTATTTTAAGTCACCCATACATATTTAAAAAAATTCATAATATCGATAAGAAGAGCAATGCCTTTGTGCTGGCAACATTTTTGCATTTGAGTTGTCAAAGTGGTCCGTCGCATTATGCAAAGACATCTTTATGTGCTTGTAGTCTCACTGTGTGTGATGGTGTTATGTGTGTGTGTGCGTGCAGGTCGCTGTTCGAGAGCGAGATGCTGCCGTGGATGGTGCAGAAGATGTTGGCGCTGCGGGCGCTGGGGCGGCAGCGCGCGGACCGCGGCAAGCTGCAGGAGGCGCTCGCCTTGTGTGCGTTCACACGTTGTTCTCAATCATAACTGTAGGCTGGTGCAATAGGCATGATGACAGATTTTGAAATACTGTTCTATATTGTTGGGAAATATATTATAATTACAACGTATATATCATGTTTCCGCAAAAAAACAAGGTTTAGTATAAAATAAATACATTTTATAATTCGCACCACAACGCTTCAATGTGTCATGGCGTCGCTTGTGACGTCACTCTTCAGGAAAATAATAGACAAGACGTCATTATCAGTATGGTGATATTCATTTTAATTCGCGCTGATTGAGACTGATTGGCGTTCAAGCTAACATGGCGGCTTGCCGTATTTTGTAGTTTTATTTTATCAAAAATATTGTTCATCTCGCTCATAATAATACGATAAATGCGTGTTTTGTAATCCATTAATCGGGTTTCATTAAATAAATACATACTTTTAGTGATTTATTATTTAGAAACAAAAGTGGAAAAATAATTCCCTGAATAGTCAACCGCCTATCCTTTACATTTGTCACATTTGAATAGAGCCTTATTAAAATTAAGGAACATGTGCATGTAGTATACACATGTACGAAGACCACGCAATACCCGTTACCTTCTTCGTTCCTTGTTCCGAACATCGATATATAATTTTCTGTTCAACAACAGACGAGCAGACGAAGCAGTTCCGTGGTGCGGCGGCGGCGGCGGAGCACGCGCTGGCCGCGGACCGCTGCCGGCTGCTGCTGCTGCGAGACATGGACCGTCAGTATCCACCATGCGATACCGAACGTCGCGCTGGGAGAACTAGCTGCACCCAGTTGTGGGACAGCTCCCACTGGCTATTTATATTATTATTGACATTGACACCTACAACGCGGGGATGTCCACGGGGACTGAGAGGAAGGGGGGGCCAACTGGACGAGGAGCGGCTTTCCGTCTACTACAACGCGGTCACTCTCTAGTCACACACTTCCGCGCCGATACTCGCGACATCATATTAAAAAAAAAAATCTTTGTTTTTTGGTTAAACGCACAGTGTGCTTTTTGACAAATTATAGTCTTATAGTCAGACATTCTATTCTTTCATTTCTTTTATTCCCGTACTGGACTGACATTTGTATAATTATTTGACATTTGTTTTAAAAAACTGCCTTCTTCAAGTAGCTTAATAAAATTTACAACTATCTTACGAATCTTGAACTGCGTTACATGTAGAGGTTTCGAGCGCTGCTACTTACAACGATTATCTTTTTCAGGTCTGACGCCGGACAGGATATCCTCGGTGGTGGAAAGTCTGCAGAGCCGCGCGACGTTTGCAGGCCTGGTGCTAACGGACGAGCTGCGGGCGACCCTCGACTCCATGTTCGAGATCGCCATGGGCTGCCTTTACGGTGAGCGATTGCGTTATACGTATATTTTAGTGACTCGAAAATCCCGACTTGGTCCTTCGAGTCGCAACAAGTACGACAAATTGAACTGCTCGTTAACTTTCACAGAAAACTTTGAAGGTGACACATTGCTGGTGACGGCGATGTGTGGCCTGTTGGAGGTGTACGTGGGGCTGCGGGGGGCGGGGAGCGGCGCGCGGGCGGCGGGGCTCGCGGACATGGTGCTGCAGTGCGTGGCGCGGGGCGGGCCCCTGCCGCCGGCTGCGGCGCGCTCTCTGCTCGACGCGGTAACACTCTTGCTCTCTTGTACACACAGGGCGTTAACTGGTCCTTCTGTGATTACTTTTTATTTTAATTTAACTATATTCTTTTATTTGTTTCGTTGTCGTGTTCGAGTCTTGTTATTGTTCGTTCTTGTTATTAACAGCCAAATGCTATTATACAATAGATGAATATTTAATTGACTTACTTGATGAAACAATTTATTCTTCGGCTATTAAATTTAATAAAATTATATTTATAATAGCTAATTTTGATTGTAATTTATAATAATGTTGACAATGTTATTTAACATTAACTTAATTTTATTGACATCATCAGATATTTAAATGTCCGATAAAAAATTACTTTTTTATGAATATTGAGTAATATATATAATTTTGATTTTCCTAATTATGACAATAAAAATTTTGCAACGCCCTTAAGTGGCACATGTAAGTTCAGTTAGCATTGTATGTGTACCACCTTTATCTACTACATGATTGCAATAAATAACTTGAATTTGTACAAAGAGATATTGTGCTCTTTATACAGACACAAATCCAACAAGTACACTTATATATAAGCGACGTCTTATGCCTAATTTGATGGTGAAGTTATTTACGACGTTGACGGTATTTTCGCAAACGGTATTGAAAAACGATTTCGTTTTGATTTAGGTTACTTCTGAACTGCAAATAACTTGCAACCTTCGGTCGCGAGGAGAGACCAACAGAACGACCTGTTTCCTTCCAGCTGGACGGCATGCAGGAGCACCTGGACGAGTTCGCGCTAGAGCTGGTCCGGGAGAACCGGAGCAAGTTCCCGGCGGCCGAGCGCGGGCACCGGCTGTTCGCGGTGGACGGGTCGCTGGTGGAGGCGCGGGCCATGCTGGCGCTGGTGGCCGACCCTGGCCATTGCTTCCTGCAGTACTGCGAGCGGCTGCTGCGAGCCGCCATCGACAACGGTCGGTACTTACGTCAAGTTTTGCTTTCACCGTAATTGAAATGTCACTGCACATCTGTACAATAAGCTGGTTTGGCCAACAGTTAGCGCGCTAAAAGGGGCGTGGGCTTGTTAGTGCCATTACGCGTTAAGATCAATTTAGGTGGCGGTATTTCAACACGTCAAAGGATCATAATAATCATAGTTAAACATGTAATACTGAACGCAACATGTTCAGTGAAGTACACTATACGGTGTGTGTCGCAGACGCGTGCGTGTGGACGCGCACGTTCGCCAACATGCGGGCGAAGATGTTCGAGAACGCGTTCGCCGGCCCCGCCTACCTCGTGCTGGCCAAGTACAAGCAGCAGCTCTACGACCTACAGCCGTCAGGTATCATGTCAATGTATACATAACCTTACACCACAAAAATACAACATAAACTTAACATGATGTACTCTAGCAACGCACACATAGATACAGTTCACGGAAACGAACAATAAGAATAATCTACTTATTACTGCTCCTGTACGTCCGTGCATTGCTAGAACTGTATACTTAGTTATGGCTTCAACCCAATAATGGCCCACTACTGGGCACGGGTCTCTCCTCTTGAGGAGGCCTAGAGCATACTCCACCACGCTGCTCCAGTGCGGA
Organism: Thymelicus acteon; assembly: GCA_951805285.1. NCBI lineage: Eukaryota > Metazoa > Arthropoda > Insecta > Lepidoptera > Hesperiidae > Thymelicus > Thymelicus acteon. The sequence continues at coordinate 22,554,787 of OX638214.1, read as the reverse complement.
TTGGTGCGGACTTAGTTATACCTCTGTCGTATCCCTATTTTGATAACACAAATAAGATATGACATACTCTGTTACAAACACCTGCCACCGGAGTCGATATCAATTATCGTAATATATTTGTTGAATGGTTATCCGGCTCGAAGGACCAAAATGAATGTACAGCTTAACTGTGACCGAGCTGCCTGTAGATGTTTATTGCACTAATTTGAGTTGCTAGTTGACATGGGTTTTATTGGTGTCAGACGCGAGCTAAGTCACGTCATGTACGTGTTTACGGACTCGCGCGCCCAGCTATGCAACTACGTGCTTGGCACAAGGACGCTGCGCCTAGGACAACGTACGAGTACTCTTACATTTGTAATAGCATCAGTACGTGGATTCAGCTCTTTGTTAACGAAAATATTCCGGTGAAAATGAGCCTAGCAAAAATATATTTCACATATACTGTGTCCAGGTGTAGAGTGGAGTGCCCGGCAGCAGGCGCTGGGGCGGCTGGTGCAGGAGCTGCGGGGCGGAGGCGGGGGGGCGGAGCGCGGCGAGCTCAGCCTGCCGCAGCTGTGCCCCGCGCTGTGCCAACCCCCCGCGCACACCGCTCCCGCCCTCCTGAAGCTGTTGCGGCTGCCGGCGGGCGCCAGCGTGCACTTTGAAGAGACGGTGAGATCTGTTGTCCCTGTTTGTCTTTTGGCAGGAATGTTGAGATAGCACTTGGACAATATTTTTGAATACAAATAAATGTTTTCATTGCTACGGAAAAGAAGGAACTGCTAACGTGCGATATGTACGTACACATGAACCTTCAACGTACTAATGAATACAACTATCAATGATATACCATCAGGTGCACGTATACACGAAGTCGATCCGTCGCGCGGCGCGGCTGACGGTGCGCGCGGGGGGTGCGGGGGGCGCGGGGGGCGGCGTGCGGCGCTACATCGTGAAGAGCGGCGAGTCGCTGCGCGCGGACGCGGCGGCGCTGCGGGTGCGCGCCGCGCTGCCGCGTGCGCTGCGGCACGGCGGATACTGGGTGAAATGTTAAACTATAAGGACATTAGACACTAGACGCAGCTGTAATGTGTAATAGGGATGATGATATTGTTTTTAAATATTATTTTTAAATTAATTAAATGAAAAAAAGGTGTGTGTCAGCTCCGACGCACGACTGGAGTTTAACGCCATGGTGATAATAAAAATTGACAAAAATTCCAAAAAAAAAATAGAAATAAATCGAAAAAAAATTGGAAAAAAAGAAAAAAATAATTCATAAAAAAAATCACATCAGAATAGGATGTACAAAGATTATTATTATCATTACATGGCGTTGTTACTGATCAACCATCCAACGCCATCTAGATTCTGTGTTGTGAATTACAAACAACGCATAAGTTAACATAACGTAACGGAAAAAATGACTTTACTCCCAAAAAATCTCACACCACGGGCTTAAATATGAAATCGATAGATAAAGAGTTAAACTCCAAAAATAAAAAGAATGTTTTACTCACGAGACGTGGTAATGTGTCCCAGGTGACCCCGCTGAGCGACGACTGCGGGCTGATCCAGTTCCTGGAGGGGCGCGACCCGGTGCGCGCGCTGCTGCTGCAGGAGCTGCCCGGTGAGCGCGGCGTGACCCGCGTCACGGTCCACTGTAACATTTTAACGTCACGACTGCACACTAAGCAAAAGTCACGTGCTTATTTTCCGCGTTTCATATTATCATTCCGTGGTGTGAGCGTTTACAGAAAAAAGTTTTGTCTAGAGGGGCTGTCGTCTATGTTCTAGTATTTTTACAATAATGTTTTTGTTTGATACAGAGCTGCCAGCGCCCGCCGCCGGCTCAGTACAGTACCGGGATGCGGCCGAGGGCCTCTTCCGCGAGGCCTGCTCACGGGTCCCCCCTACCCTGCTGAGGTCAGTATTGAGACCCATCATAGAGGCCTCCTTCAACATCTGTAGTACATTTATCTGTAGTAGCACGATTTTAATGTGAATGCACTCCGTTTACGCAACACTCGATTGAAGTGACATGATACGCGAGATCAATATATATTAGATTTCTAATTGATATGAAATCTAGTCGTGTGTCACGCACACCGCGACACTCGCTACACTCGTTCACACAGAACGTGATTGTTCCAGGCGCGCCATGGAGCGCCACTGCGTGTCGACGGAGGACTACATTCGCAAGAAGGCGGCCTTCACGCGGTCCCTGGCCGCCGCCGCCGCCACCACCTGGCTGCTGGGTCAGTTGTCTCGCCAGCGATACACGCAACACGCAGTGCTTCAACACATCCACAATGCAATTTAAAACCATGGCACGGCGCCTGGCCTTATATCTTCTGGCCGGCTCGATTTGTTTTCAGTATTTACATTGGTGAAGCGCTCATAGCCCCGCGGCTTACGTCGATCCTATGTGATCGTCAAAGTTAAGCAACAGCGGGCGCGGTCGGTAGTTGGATGGGTGACCGCTAGTGGCAAAAATATCTTGAGCGTTTCCATGCTTCGGAAGGCACGTAAAGCCGTCGGTCCCGGTTGTTATCATAAGATAACAGTCGTTAAGCCAGGGCCTCCGAGGCCCTCGGGCGGTTTTAAAACTTCCGACACTCGGGTTGGACACTAATCTGCAATGGAGAAGCGTGGTGGAGTATGCACTAGGCCTCCTGAAGAGAAGAGATCCGTGCCCAGTAGTGGGCCATTAATGGGTCGAAGCCATTTACATTGGTCACGAGCGAATGCTGCTAAATAATTGAAATATTAATTCATCATATTTAAAAAAAAACCTGTGTGTGTACTTTATGAACGCACGTAAGAAGTTATACTTACGTCTTACTAATAAGTACTTCTCGCTCGCACCCACGACCCGGCGACCGGCGTGCGTTAGCAATCCAAGACAACTCCTAGCGAGTGATGTGCGCCTAGTACGCACGCACCTTCATCATATCGCTTTTTGGCTGTCGCATCGTAAAAAATATTTACTCATAATTTTTTCCAAACGCCCTTATAAGAAGTACTTTAACTAATTTTTATTTTTAAATTCGTTTCAATTCGTGTTTCCGTTTTTTAAAGTGTTTACTAAATATGATTCACCTTAAAAAAACGGACATAATGACACGTCTATGTAGCGTAGATGGATTCACGTATTACGTGTCTGACTCGCACCACACACGAACCCGAGTCCGTTGTACGATGTGCAGGCGTGGGCGACCGTCACCTGGAGAACGTCCTGTACGACTACTCCCGCGGCGCGCTGAGCCTCGTGGACTGGGGCGCCGTGGGCCAGTACGGGCGCGGCGAGCTGCCGTGCGCGCGCCTCACGCGCAACCTGCTGGCCGCCGCGGACACGCACGGTGACGACACTTACACCACTTATTATTGACTTTTAAAAAAAAGGAGACGTGCTTCGGATTCAGTTGTTTTTGAAGTGAAAACTTCTTTAGCGTTGTTGTCATTTGAAAGTCGATGAAACGAAAAAGAGACAGTTAAAAGAGACAGACACATAAATTCATAAGATTTAAGGTGGGAGAAAATGAGATAGGAAGCATTATAGTATTTCTTATGTTCGTGGTATTTTAAAACGTGCTAAGTTGTATTCATAGATGGCGCGAGGAACAAGATAGAGGATTCGTTTTATTGCTGGACAGATGGCGCTAGCTCCTCATTTTACTCTTCATATTATGTTAAGAGATGGCATTAGTTACCACTGTTTTATTTTTATTTAGTACAAAATAGTTTTTGAAAGGTAATATTAATACCTTTATTTTTGAAGGTTTCACTTCTACCACGTGTGAATTACACACATTACGCGAGCATTTTGTGTTTGTGTGTGTGCAGTGTTAGAGCGGGAGCTGCAGAGCGCGGTGCGAGCGGTGCGTGACTCCTGGCCGCTGCTGGACGCCGTGGCCGAGGTCTCCTTCCGTCGCGCGGAGGACTGCCCCGACCAGGTGGGGCTCACACAGTGCGAGGTCGACAAAGAGCATATTTCATCGAACTCAAATACAATTTTTAATGTTTAACGCCCCAACTCAGAGTCACTAACGGTTACTTAAATCGCTCCTTAGTACAGAATTTGTATGGAGATTCTGTACTAAGGGGCGATTTAAGTAACCGTTAGTGACTCTGAGTTGGGGCGTTAGTCCTATAATAAAAGCATAGTCTCCAGTGGGAAATTTCTTAAATCGCCTAGCTTTTATGCAATCAATAGCTGAATTATTCTTCGAGTTTCGTTCTCGATATTAGCATAGCAATACTTGTAGTAGCCACGTACCGCCCGCCATTTCGCACTGAATTTTAGAGGTAGATAAAAAATAAAACATGAAATTATCAATTTTTGTAGGGTAGATTTGTAAAACCTCACTTAGCTGGGGCGCTCTCCTCCTCGGTTCGTCATTCACGTTTCAGTGCTTCGCTGTTTCGCACGGGCGCAAAATTGAAGTTAAAAGTGAAATGCTTAAAATATAGTTTAATAGTCAGGAAGAAATCAATTACTTGTGTAAAAGAATAAAAAGTTTAGAACGAAAAATTTACCTAAGTAAAAGTGATCTGCAGTGTGTATCGTTGGATCCGTACAGGAAATTCATCAACGCTTGTAATCAGCAGGTAGGTGGATTCCAGTATTTAAAGAATACAGCAAGTAACTTAAAATCATAAATAACCCTACTTTAGTAGTCGGTTAAAAATTGCTTGCAAATGTAATTCGCAAGGAATTTATACGCAATTACGAAGCAGAAACAGAATATCTGTTATATATCAGTGAATATATGGTTTTTATATGGATACCTTCAAGGATTCCTCTTTTTTTCTCCATTACTAGCACGTGTTTTTTCGTATGAAAAATATATTACAATATTATTTAAATACCATATATAACTGGATTGTCCTTGGGAGGCTTCCAAATAAATACCTGCTAACCGGAATTACCTGTGGGGTTCTTCCGTCGCTAGTAAATGTATTCCGTAAGGAAGTTATCAATTTATATTGCAACATTATATAAATACAAACAATCAGGTTATCCTTTGAAGGATTCCAAATAAAAAAGTACCTGTTAATAGCTAGTATATGTATTCCATAAGGGATTTATATTGCAGTAGTGTACAAATACAAAACCTAATCGGGTTTTCTTTTGAAGCCCTTCTTATTTAGAAGGAAAGAAAAATAAAAAAGTACCTTCTAACAATAATTACCTATAGGGTTCTTCCATCGCTAGTATGTACTAGTACTAGTATTCCGTAATGAATTTATATCGAAATAGTATATAAATACAAAACATAATCGGATTGTCCTTTGGGGACTCCTGTGGGTTCACTACTCGCATTACATTCGAATTAGTGTTACGCAGACAACTGCAACAAGAAGTACTCGCAATTCGGATCTACTTGTGGGGTATTTCCTCTGCATTGTACATGTATACCATGAAGAATTCTCACAGTGTTACGCAGACAACTGCAACAAGAAGTACTCGCAATTCGGATCTACTTGTGGGGTATTTCCTCTGCTTTGTACATGTATTCCATGAAGAATCCTCACAGTGTTACGCAGACAACTGCAACAAGAAGTACTCGCAATTCGGATCTACTTGTGGGGTATTTCCTCTGCTTTGTACATGTATTCCATGAAGAATCCTCACCGTGTTACGCAGACAACTGCAACAAGAAGTACTCGCAATTCGGATCTACTTGTGGGGTATTTCCTCTGCATTGTACATGTATTCCATGAAGAATCCTCACAGTGTTACGCAGACAACTGCAACAAGAAGTACTCGCAATTCGGATCTACTTGTGGGGTATTTCCTCTGCTTTGTACATGTATTCCATGAAGAATCCTCACAGTGTTACGCAGACAACTGCAACAAGAAGTACTCGCAATTCGGATCTACTTGTGGGGTATTTCCTCTGCTTTGTACATGTATTCCATGAAGAATCCTCACCGTGTTACGCAGACAACTGCAACAAGAAGTACTCGCAATTTGGATCAACTTGTGGGGTATTTCCTCTGCATTGTACATGTATTCCATGAAGAATCCTCACAGTGTCACGCAGACAACTGCAACAAGAAGTACTCGCAACTCGGATCTACTTGTGGGGTATTTCCTCTGCATTGTACATGTATTCCATGAAGAATCCTCACCGTGTTACGCAGATAACTTTAACAAGAAGTACTCGCAATTCGGATCTACTTGTGGGGTATTTCCTCTGCACTGTACATGTATTCCATGAAGAATCCTCACCGTGTGACGCAGACAACTGCAACAAGAAGTACTCGCAATTCGGATCTATTTGTGGGGTATTTCCACGACATTGCACATGTGTTCCAGAAAAAATCTTCACCGCATTATGCAGCTGATTAGCGTATATTCCATACGGAACTAATACTGTACGCTATTCGTTGAACAAAGTACTTGATAACTGGATCTACCTTTGGGGTAACTGTTTACTCAAACAAAAAAAAAAATATACTTACATATATATTTCTGAAGGAACTCACGTCACGCTGGAAAACATACGGTGAACTGAAACAAGTACTTAATTATTCGCATGAAACTGCGAAGGATTTCTGTTCAACGAGCAATAGCTGTATATTATTTATTTACTTATTTATTTCACAATAAATGTAAACGTAACAGGTTCATTTAAACCCAACACCATTTACAATTTACACGAACCAAGGGGATTCTCTCGCCAACTGCAAATTGCATCTTAGTACTGCCAAAAACCTTCGTCGACGCGCTTATCGGGGTGACAATTGCACTACTTTCATCGATCTAGAACTTTGAAGTTCACCGGAGTGTTATCGCCGACGGCGAAGTAGTGTGAAGTTGTTATAACAATTATTATAATATCAACTTTTAAAAGTTTTTTGCTAACCGCACCACTGTTACGGTGGTACTGAATACCGACGGTGATACCTTAACAACAGTAGCTGTCTATTCTGTTGACAACGCGTTGGTGACGCCGTTTTTTTTTCGTGGCTTGTGAATTAAATTCCTCTTTGATCATAAAGTCTGCGATTCAATAACCAGCTAAGCCTGTCATCAGGCCCTTAAGCAACAGTAACTTTTCAGTAATGTTTCCGACAACCGCAGTAAGGGGCGTAAAAATTGTTCGACCTGCTGGTCTAATGATGCATGTGACTCTCACACAAAGCCAGCCTAAAAACCGCCTAAAACTGTCAGCCGTAGACGTAAGTTCTAAATGGATATATAATAATAATAAAACTAAGAGATTTTATCTATCAAATCTATTGTTGATTCACGAAAGATTCTCTTATTGATAAATTCGGGAACATACCATTCTTATGTCATCGTGGAGCAATTGACATAAATGTACCTAATTATAAGTACAATAACATCGCACATGTTTCAATAAAAAAGACAATAACGATTCAGACATTGAAATATAATGTAGTATGGATTTAATTAGACTGAAAGTAAACTAATAAATGTATGTGTACAAATTGATACCTATATGGGCATATGAAATTATGAGTACTAATTCCGAATTTCAAATTATATTTGAATATCTGAGGACAACTTAATTCAAGTTTTTATAAACTCTTATAAATTGATGTGATCAGTTGTTCAGTTTCAGCCGAATTGAAGAGAATACTAAGCTACATCCTGTTTGTACACCGTTGGTACATACCGTTTGGCTTAGTACCTATAGCTAATATTTTCAACGGGTTTTTAACTTACTGAGGCGTACGGAACAGTTGTCTTTTTTCTACTTAATAATAATAAACAAACTTGAGTGAATTATTTTCTGGTTGGCCTGCCGGTCAATGATAATGCAATTACAAATAGTAGGTATACTACTGTATACCCCCTGTATATGTACGATTAATTGTATTAACCATTGCTTAATGTATTAGTTAATTTATTTGTTGCTTCATTAAAAGTAAAAATTTTGATTATTGCGTATTTTTGAATATTTCCGTGCTAGCGGACGATTGATTCATTTTTGCATACTAGGCTAGAGATACAAACATTTTCTATACATGCAAAACATACATGTATACCGTAGATTGTATAATTATACAATGTTATGCTCCTTATGTGCATGCCTCAACAACGGGGTTCCGCCTCCAAAGTAACCAGACATTATCACTATGACAACATTATACTCAACAAATGAGCGGTAAACTTTGCCATCAAATGATGTTGTAAAATAAGACAAAAAATAATGTATTTATTATTTATTTATTTCAACAAACAAGTACAATTGCATGCTTTACACGTCTGTCAAACTGCGAAGCAGTTTGTCGCCAGTAGTTCTCGTGGATTACAATATACGAGTACGTACTCTCAACGTACTTATTTTTTACTTACTTGTTTTTAATGTTGCAGGTGTCAGTTCTAGGACGGAGGTACACTTAGGGTATTGTGGTTTGATTTTATTATATTCAAGTCTTACGACTGCGGTCCGCCTATATGTATATCGGTCATCCTATAAACTTAACAATGAGATTGTTTCTTAATGGCCTCCACCCATATTTTTTTAACATTGAGTAATTTTATTTTTGGGTATTATATACTTAACTAATCACACTATCGTTACCGGATTGAAGTCCGGATTGTTTCACTTATAAAAACATCCCAACTGCTTACGCATATTACTGCATATGTGATGGAAAACAGCAGTTTGCGTATCGTCAATTCGCCACGAAAACAATTTTATCCTTACAATACTTTGTAATCGAATTTCCCTTATTGTTTCACACAAGTTTTAATTCTACAGATCATAAGGTTACCGCAGTTCACCCAGGTCCTTGCTAATTGGTCAAATCAGTCTAGACAAATAAGGATTATATTTTATATATTTTTCTATAGAAAATATTTTCATTGCGGCCTTCTACTTAAATACTAATTAATTTAGAACATAATAATATCCAATTTTATTCAATTTAGTATTTTTTACAGCACATATATTTCATGTGATTTTCGGCCGAACTCTAAAAGAAGTCAATACATTGATTTCGTTTTTTATAAGGACTGGTGGATGCTCTGTGTGTTCCACTACACTTACAAAATCTCTGATAACAATTATACATCAGTGTTTTTTGTGTTAACAATCTGTTCAAATTGTTGTATGGGAAAAATGGAAAATCTACTTTATCAATGGATGGATTTTAGTGGCCTCAAACCACTTTCGGATTATTGCCTTTCAAATGAAACCATTTTAAGGCATATCGGTTGGATGGTTTCACAGTCTATAGAAAACATCCGTACAAACGTTTTATGTTTTATATACATATATAGATAGATAATGTTTTAATTAAAACAGTGTTTTTATAGATAATTTTTATTCCTACTTACAGGTTTGGAATTACTTATGGTTGGCGACATAGTTGCTGCTTTCGTTGCTACACTCGCTGTAGTAGTGTGACCAAAAGCTACAAATAAAATGGATCTTTCGGGAAAGAACAAATTTCAGTCAACACAATTTTATTATCATCAAATTACTTACTCTCTTAGTACTGGCAAGGGTTACATAGAAAGGATACCATATATATTATCGATAATATTGCCAAATCTATATTTACCTCATTTAAGTAATTTACTTATTATCCTTAAATATTTTAATGAATATTTTACATAAAAATTGCAGAATTCAGTGGATATTCCACTTTATTCGGTTAACATTACACTCGTCATGTTCATAGCAAATACAGTTAACTACTTATCAGTAGCATAATTACCGAGTGTGTTATATATACGGTATTACATAAGTATATACTGTTGTCACCAATATATTGTTCAATAGATTGAAATTAAAGAGTAAAATATTGCTATCATTATTACAATTAAAAATAATGATAAGCTAATAACATCATTAGTTTCACGACTACCTTCTCTAAACGTCTACAAGTATTGCTATGCTAATATCGAGAACGAAACTCGAAGAATAATTGATGATTAAACGAACTTACCTGTAAGTGAAGTTCAATCCCAATTATTCGAGAGCTTCGTTCGAAGATATTAGCATCCCTCCCTCCCTAGTGTACATGTCATATACACTACACCCCTAGTCGTGAAACATGAAACAACTCAGCAAATCTCTGAACTGAATGACGAACCGAGGAGGAGAGCGCCCCAGCTAAGTGAGGTTTTACAAATCTACCCTACAAAAATTGATAATTTCATGTTTTATTTTTTATCTACCTCTAAAATTCAGTGCGAAATGGCGGGCGGTACGTGGCTACTACAAGTATTGCTATGCTAATATCGAGAACGAAGCTCTCGAATAATTGGGATTGAACTTCACTTACAGGTAAGTTCGTTTAATCATCAATTATTCATGATTCCACTTATGCTGGATTAAATTATTAGCGCGAATAAGAGCAGCACTGAGCAGAGCCCTTTTTTTGGTATCAGTGAAGGGTGTATAGTTGTATACGTCTGCGTTACTCGAGCACAGTGTGTGGAGTTTTCCTTTTGGGTGTATCTATTTTGTAACGTTAAGATCGTTCCAGGTGGGCGTGGCGCAGGCCGCGCGCGCGTTGGGGCGGGGCACGGCGCTCGCGCACCACGTGACTGCAGACGCACTACGCGCGGGGGGCGGCCGGCTCTGCGATCAATACCTCCAACTCCTGGATGAAGTGTTCCAGGATTTCCCAAAGAAACCTCTGTACACCGCGGAGGAGCAGGTTGGTACATGTACAGGTTTATATTAATAAGAAGGTGTTACCCGCGACTTTGTCCGCATGGTATTTAATATTATTGAATTTTTCATTGATCCTATTTTTTTCTAAAATAAAAGTAGCCTAAGTTACTCCTTGTTACATCAGCTATCTGCCAGTGAAAGTCACGTCAAAATCGGTTCAGCCATTTCAGAGATTAGCAGGAATAAACAGACAGATAGACAAAAATTGTAAAAAATGTTGTTTTGGTATATGTACCGTGTATACATCCAAATGCACTTAGTAAAAAGCGGTCATTTTAATAGTATAAACAGACACTCGAATTTTATTAATTTGTATAGATTTGGCGGCTAACGACCAATAACTATAGTTCCAATACTACTTCTCATATAGCCGTTGTGATATGAGGCGAGTGTCGCAATGTGTGTGTGTGTGTGTGTGTGTGTGCAGACGGCGGCGCTGCTGCGGCAGAGCACCGACCCGCGGGTGCTGTGCGTGACGCGCGCCGGCTGGGAGCCCTGGCTGTGACGTCACTCGCACACACGTCGTGCGTGGAGAGCTGACGTCGTTCGCTGCTGGCGCAGGGGGCGCAGGGGGCGCAGGGGGCGCTCCGAGCGACGACTGACGTACTTGCTCAAACTTGTAATGTGTAAAAAACACGTGTTTTTATACTTCATATTTTTGTTATAAGCGGTAAGCGGTCCAAAGATGTTATAGGCGGCCGGGCAGCAGGCCCAATTCTGTTGTCAATGTGCATAGTAATTAACCGTTAAAAATTGTAACTACTTAACTATATTAATGTTATTTTTTTACCTACAACCACAATAAAAATGTTTCAAACGATTTTTTTGTAGTTTATCTCCTTATTAATCGATTTTTATATGTTAAACCCCGCGGTATGAAATTTAATGAGTAAAATCAAGATGTCTCCATTACGTTATGCGTTATCTTTGTAGTTCGTAACAGAGAATCTAGATGGCGTTAAATTCGTCGTACCTTCCGACACACAATTCTTTTTGTAAATAAATTTAAGTTACTTTATTCAAACAAATGGTATATAGTTAATGCACCCAGGTGAGTTGTTTAAACTCCACCAACTAAAAAAGTCGAAACATTGCGATGCCTACAAAGTACAAATTATTATTATTTCATCACCTGTCTAGATGGACACTGCTCTTTCATGTAAAGTATGAATGAGTTAAAGTTTCTTTTATGTTAACAGCCTACAAACTATTATATTAAACACATGAGGGTATATATTTGATAAGCCAGATTTTAGATCATATTGAAATAGTTGATTTCAACATAATGACATTTTGTTTTCATTTCAAAACATTCTATTAATTGTACCTACATGAAGAGGACAGCACGGGAAATAAAACACATATGTATTTATAAGTTAAGTTTATTTACCCTTATCATACATTATGTTATAGGTGAGAATAAATACAGTGCGGCCGACGTATCTTGGCGCATCTGAACTTCGCGCAGAAGGCTGCACAGGAACACAATTCGGCAATGCTCGGTACGCAGCGTATTATGTCTCAGTCACACGTTAGCATGTTCGTGTCGCTATCTCTGTCTTACATGCGTTAAAGTTCGCAGAGCCTATGTTCAGACGCGCCAAGATACGTCGGCCGTACTGTACAAGTGGTTGTTAATCGCATCCCAGCGGACCGAGGGGCGAGGCAGTCCACCACGCTTGCTCTGCACAAGGCTTTAAGAACAACGTTGAATATCTCTAGAATTTCCAAAGGGAAAAATGTACTAATACGAATGTGCGCTAACGAATATTGTACGCCAACCGCGGCTTGGTGCAGCGCGGTGGAGGCCCCGGGCCGCGCCTCGCAGTCAACAAATTGACCATCCAGTCTGATTGTCCGTGGTCACTGTGGCAACTACCCTATAGTAGGGTCGATTTGAGGCCGATACAAATGTAACCAAACCATTAAAATTGTTTTCTAGGGTTCACCAACTGACATGAATTTGTACACAAATGCGTTTTATTTAGACAAACTACTCATTAAGGTAAAATAGTACATTATGTTAAACGTTTCAAATCGCTTCTTGGAAATAAGATTGTCATTGCAAAGTGTTAGAATGATGACGGTGTTATTTAATTTTGTTTATTTCCACATTTACTCGGAGTTTATAATTGTTATCGATCAATATGTATTTATTTAAGGATTCACAAATACTTTAATGAGTAGTTTGTTTAAATAAAACTCATTTGGTGTACAAATTCATGTTAGTTGGTGAAAACCCTGAAAAACGATTTTAATGGTTTATTTACATTTGTTTCGGCTGCAAATCGACCCTTCTAAGTTGATAAAATCAAAACCAGTATTTACTTTCATTTGACACATTTGACGGCGTTCGTGGTCAAGATAAGCGTACTTGAAGACCGACGTGCACTAGTTGATATTTAAAAGTGAGCTAACATTATAAAATATAATACTATCACGGACCTAAAAAAAAGACGGACGTAATCCCAACAACAAATTCAGTGAAGCACCCATAGTAATACCAACTCTATTCGTACAAGTACACACACCCACACATACTGCGACACCATATTGCTTCAATCGCGAATCAAAAATTACACACACATGGTAAGCGGGCGGCCATTGCTATGCTTCACTCTCGATTAGACGAGGTTACGTCCGTCTTTTTTTCAGGTCCGTGAATACTATGTACAATACCTACAGACTCGACATCACATTGGATACGGATTCTCAATCGAATCATTCAGTTTGATTGTGATAACACTAACTTGCGGTCTATTATGAACTTGTGACTCCAGCCATGTTCCAGTGTAACAAGGGAGTGTAAACTTCAAATTCGCATTACCAAAGCGGTCACGTGACACTTTAAGCCAATCTTACGTCATTCAAAGCTTGATAAATGAATTGCCTGGAACATGAATGGTTTTTAGGGTTCCGAACGAAAAACGGAACCCTTGAAAACGATAGGATATAATATATATTCTTTTTTGACTCGCGCTATCGAAGGCTTTTAAAAGTTCCAAACTTGGAACAACATCAATTATTAATTTAATATCTACTTTCGGCTTTGAACGTCATTCCATTAGTGTTTCTGGACTTTGCAGAGCACGCTAACTTATTTGGTTGTTATTTAAGAGATTTTAAAGAAAGATCTAGGCAACAACTTAATTAGTTAACTAATCCAAATAAAATCTTCACTTAAAAAAAATAAAAACTCGCCTTGTAATTTAAGATGTTCATAAAATGTATACATAAGTGTACCTTAGTTACATGCTTGCACTGTCTTGGGAATTATAAATATTCCACAATTTAAAATCCTGAATTGTTATAAATTTATTGGGAATTATATTTATATTAATTTAGTCTACGGAATAACATAACTGCATACAAAAAAAAAATTGTGACTTTTCAAATCGGCAAACAAGAAGGATGCATAAATTGGCTACCTCTTCGTACCGTTTTTGTAAAGTGCAGCGTTCTTTTATGGCGCTCGGTGTACAATTTTATAATGAAGTCCCAAAGCAAATACGTGACTTGCCGGCGGAATCTTTCAAGAAACGTGTAAAAACTCATCTCGTAGGCACCGGTTATTATAACAGATGAATATTTAAATGATAAGGATGCATGGAAATGACCAGCTAGGCAACCAGGTCTGCTCAGGTTAGAGAATACCTATCTTTGTAATAAATATAAGTTTTATTTTAAAAGATGTGCCGAGGAGTTTCTTTGCGGCTTTTCTTCTCCTCCATGACAAAGCACCTTTGCGAAAAGCTGGTAGATTAAAAGAATGACGTGTATCAGTGATACCTACATGAATAAAAGATTATTTCATTTCATTAACAATTAACTACAGGAAATACTGACTTTTTTTTATTGGCGGTTATTTGTTAGCAAAGTATTGTGTTGCGGAGCTTCAGACGAGCGGCGCTGTCACATTGAACATGTGACAAGTGGTTGGCGGCAAGATACCAAAACGTGTAAATACACTATTTTTACACGAAATAGTTTAAAACACTTGTAGAACTAAAGTGCGAAACTGTAGGTAACTTTATCATTGGTACAATTGTAGTATCATTAGAATTATCGATAACATTTTAAAATTAGTTTTAGAAATGTTTTTAATTTTTTTTTAAAGCGAAGTCGTCTAAAGTTGCTCGTACAACCAACTTACAATAATGTTGTCGTCAACTTTCAGTAGCGCGATAGAAGCGATACACTCAAACCGATGGCGATACTGTCGCGCGAGCCGTGCCCGCTGGCAACACGTCCCGCGGGGGAGACCGCCGCTCACATCTTTCACCGGTTGACGTCTTTCCTACTAATATTATAAATGTGAAACTTGTATGGATGTTTGTATTCTTTCACACAAAAACGGATTGTCACGTCTGATAACGTTACTATCCTATCCATATTCATACATATGAAAGTTGTATGGAAGTCTGTTACTGTTGCACACAAAAACTATTAAATACTAACGTATTTTCATGAAATTTAGCACACAAGTAGACCATGATGTAGGACATAGGGTACTTATTATCAAGATGAACGCGGGCGGAGCTCTATATCCGTGGATCTCCAGTGGTCGTGGATATCCGTGTATAAAGTATGGGTGAGCGCTCTCCAGTGGTCGTGTGGGGGCGCGGCAGTGTTCACAGCTTGCAGTGCGCCCCCTTGCGCGGCACGTTGGTGTAGGGCGCGGGCAGCGCGTGCAGCCTCCGCCGCGACTTGAACTCCACCAGGTCCGCGATGCGCACCGGCCTCGCCTGCGACACACACACACACACACCGCGTCACTTTTGCGTAACTACGTATAGTCCATTTTTTTAGATGAGTCTTTTTTGGTGAACAAGCTAGGCACATTTTTTTATTGAAACATTAAAAAAACAAAACTAGTTTCGGCATTAATATTAATTTGTCTTAAATTCTTTTCATTTTGTATGAGCCTTATTTTTAAATTACAAATTACGATAAAAATACTGTAACATTGTTTAACGAATAGAAATCATCTAAAAATGGACTATTTATAACTTGTGACATGAGTTATCACTTGTTTAGTTGAGGGGAAAAATAGAAAGGAAACAGTAGCTCGAGCACGAATATTTGCGAGAAAGTATTCGTATGGTTAACGTAAGCAATTTGTCAAATTTGTATGGCATTTTAGTACCATTTACGTACGATAGGGGCGCTTTTGAAAAAATGCCATACAAATTGCTTACGTTAACCATACGAATACTTTCTCGCAAATATTCGTGCTCGAGCTACAGGTATTCCAAATAATGTTCTCCAAGGTGTGTATAGTGGTGAACATTGGCACCTCACCAGAACCACCCCCGCGGACAGCAGGGGGACCATAGAGGTTGGGAGATTAGTGTTTTCGTTTGTTTTTTGACGACACAACCAATTTCTCACTGAACTATCCTTTATTAACTGAATGTTCGGATCCTCACCTCCCCAGCGGCGGCTTGCTCGTCTTCCTTGTCCGCGGCGCTGTCGGGCTGCTCCCCCTCCCCCTCCCCCGCGGCCCGCCCCGCGCCCCCCTCCGCCGTGGACACCACGTGCACGGACAGCTTGCGCCGCTCGCCCGACTCCGCGCTGATGTGCTTCTGTTCACCAGAGTAACCAGTGTCATTTACAATACAAATTGTCTATATTTGACATTTATCTAAACTACCCGCGTTTTATTAGTAATAGGCTCTGCGAACTTTAGCGCATGTAAGACGGAGATAGCGACACAAGCATGCTAACGTGTGACTGAGACACAATACGCCGCGTACCGAGCATTGCCGAATTGTGTAACTGCGCAGCCTTCTGCGCGAAGTTCAGACGCGCCAAGATACGTCGGCCGTACTGTACGCATGTGCGTTCACACGCACGCACACGCATTTTATTATGATATAATTTTAAAGGTTTAAGCGTACCACACGTATTCAGGTCGAAATTAATCGGTATAGCAGGGTGGTAAAATCCAATAGGGGATATATGTTAGGGTTAAGGCCGCTCTGCTTGACCGAACGACACCAAAGTGAACGCACCTTGTAGAACTGTATGAGCTCCTCCTGGGTGACCGTGTTGAGCTGCTCCACCTCCACGCGCGGCCGGTCGAAGTTGTACACCTGCGGCCAATGACCAATATCACTCACACACTCCCACACAGACAATTGAGTTTATCTACACCACAAACATATCGAAGCCATAATAAATAGCACAAAACGGTTACTTAAATCGCACCTTAGTACAGAATTTGTATGGTGATTATTTACTAAGGAGCGAGTAAAGTAAGCGTTAGTGACACTAAGTTGGGGCGTAAAGCATTTACACAACCCGTCAACGTTTAATAAGTGACAATTTGTAGTTTTGTACCAAAGTTATTTCACCGCACGTCGTTGTTGCCGCGGAACGCAGGTGTAGTTCAGAACGACTGTTTAGCAATGGGAGATCCCCCGTCAGATTACAGTGAAACCAACTTATGTGTGAATTCAAGGAGGGCGCTGTCGGACGCATTGGACCAATCATTGGACGCAATTCTAGAAGTAGTAACTGACAGATGAGTGACAACAAAGTACTTATGAATGACTTTTTAACATGGCGGCATTAGTTCCAATTTTCGCCACTTCACAGATAACTTGGTGGCACTGTAGAGATCTTCAACACCTATCGTTTAGCTGGCAAGGGGGAAGACACTAGGATCTAATAAAAAAATAGCACTTTAAAGTCGAATATTACATAAACAGACCCATAATCGTTTTGAAAGACTTTTTCAACGATACTTCACATCATGAGGTAGACGAGAAAGAAGTTACATATATGCTAGTATGTGTACGTCATGATGTATGTCATGTATGTCATGTATGTAGTATGTAGGAGACGTCACCTGCGCGGTGATCTCGCTCCAGAGCTGCGAGGCGCGCGCGCTCATCCGCTTGGGCCGCTCCAGCCGCTGCGCCGCCAGCGCCGCGCGGTGCTTCGCGAACTCCTCCGCCGGCATGCTCTCCAGGTACTCCTGCACACACACACACACGCACACACATACACTTTTCATATACACTTCATTATCTCAACATAAATATACTTAAGTTTAACTACATAAAAACGTGTGCGAGCAACGTCCACATAGATTTGTTCACACATTAACGCCCCAACTCAAGAGTCACTAACGGTTACTTAAATCGCTCCTTAAATGCAGAATTTGTATGTTGATTCTTTACTAAGGAGCGATTAAAGTAACCGTTAATGACTCTGAGTTGGGGCGTAAGAGTGATTTGTTTAGTCTTGTACGAGCTATTACATCGTACAAGGATCAAAGACAATGCCCGCGGCAAAAAATGCAATTAGGCAATATGCACATACTCAGCGCACCTCATAACAATAACGTTTTTAATAAATTAGTGTTCAAACTGCACTCGTTGGGTTTGGTTATTTCGCCCTGTCTTACCCTTCTCCTAAAATTGTAGTACACGCTACATTTTTTGGTCCTTCGAGCATTTTTTGGACCTCCGGCCTATAGACCATATTCGCGTTTGGTCTCATGAACCTTAACACCCAAAAATAACGGTTTTTGGTGGTTCAATAAAACACTCGTCACCGAGTGCTTTCCGGCTATCGAGGCGTATCTCATTACTGTGAGAACTTGTGACAAACGGTCGCGAACAATAGACATACGGTCAAATCAATAATAGTGCGCGTGTGACTACGTCTACGTGGCTGTTCCCTGCACCGTGAGCTATTACTTAGCTCCGGTGTCATCTGCTCTCCGGCGGCAAGGTGCGAACTCGTCGCAACGGCAACGCGTCGGCGAGCATCTGCAACAGCAGAGGACTAAGTATCCAGCTATCAAGTAAGGTCTTGTTTTATTTATCTACTATTTACTGCATTATGGAGAATCATATGCAAACCCAATCAGACCTTATAGAATCGATAAAACTGATCGAACGGAATTTCAATAAAGATTCGGCAAGTCGTAAAACGCGTGAGTACTTAGACGACAGACTTCGTAGGCTAGACGCTGTTTGGGCTCAATTTAAAATAACGAATGATAAAATATTAGCAATCTATCAGGACTCTGACGATCCATACTTTGCGGGCAACCAGTTTGAGAAGGCACAAAAGTACTACGAAACCGTACGTAGTAAAATATCTTCCTATACTGCACCTACATTAACATCTAAGCTAGAAGAAAGCTTAAGTACTGTAGATGAAAATTCACCTGGTCCTTCTAATACTGCACCAACGGCTTCTCCTACCACACTTACCATGCCAGGACCTATGAAACAACTAGGAAAAGTTGAGGAATTACTTTCCTTACAATGTACAAATTTTCGAGCCTTCCGACGACTCAGGCATAGTATTAAGGTGGAAGAAATAAGTGATAAGTGGGAACTGGAGGACGAGATTAGAAACGTAGAGAATAGGTGGAAGGCCATAGATTCCTTACATCTTCAAATTGACAATTTGTTGCAAGGATCGAATAGTAACTATGATGAGGAATTTTACTATTACGAAAACTCATATAAGTCTATTAAAAGGGCACTCAATCAAAGGTTGGCGTCTAAAGCTCATTTACAACAGTCCACACCGCAGTTGGACATCCCTGTTTTCACCGGTAGGTATACGCACTGGCCTACTTTCTTTGATTTATTCAGTGAAAGCATTCACAACAACAACCTTCTCACTAAAAGCCAGAAGATGCAGCATTTGAAAGGGAAACTCAAGGGCGAAGCCGA
This sequence comes from Thymelicus acteon, assembly GCA_951805285.1. Taxonomy (NCBI): domain Eukaryota; kingdom Metazoa; phylum Arthropoda; class Insecta; order Lepidoptera; family Hesperiidae; genus Thymelicus; species Thymelicus acteon. The sequence goes on along the minus strand of OX638214.1, from coordinate 22,535,433 downwards.
ACGGCTCGTGCAGCACCTGCACATTTCAGCGGAGAATTACGACACCGCCTGGGAACTCCTGGTGCACCGCTACAACAACCCACAGGTACTGTTCACAAAGCATATTGAGATATTTTTAGCTCAGCCTATCATGCATAAGCAAACTGCTAGTGACATACGACGCCTGTACGATACTTCGATGGAGAGCATACACGCGATACAAAACCTGGGAGTCGATACTTCGACTTGGGACCCCTTGCTGGTCCATCTCATATCTAAGAAACTCGACCAGGCTACATACTCCGATTACAAGGAGTCGCGTAAGTCTCCACGTGAATTACCTAAACTTTCTGAGTTCCTGAATTTCTTAGAATCTAAATTTAACGCTCTAGAGCCCACATTGTATAAGAGAGATAGGGATCCGTCATCGGTTAAGCCAAACTACTTTCAGCCTAGAATGTCTAATATTAAGCCTATTAACGTTAACTATCCGAAATCTAAATCTTATGCTAATAATTCTAAACGAGAATTTCAAAGTGTAGTTACTACTAACGCTTGGTCATGTCCATATTGCAATCAACGTCACGTTTTATATAAATGTAATAAATTTAATAACTTAAAAGCGGACGCGAAACTCAAAACGGTTGCAAAGTTGCGCATTTGTCAATGCTGCTTGTATCGACATTATGAAAATCAATGTACTTCCACGAAACGGTGTAAGTATTGTCAGGGCGAACATCATACGATATTGCACAACGCGTTTAACCTTAACGAGGCGGTCTCAGTCCCAACGGGACTACGTAATACAAGCAAAACTGCTGGACCGAAAACGATGCAACTTTCGCCTACTTTGTCAACTAACGAAGGTGCGACAACTTCGTCGCCCTGCATTGCTACTAGCGAGCATATAGTAAACCACGTGGCCGCTGATGAAGAGGAAATTTTGTTAACAACTATTTCTCTTAAGGTTAAGGCTGCAGATGGTACTTTTATTATTTTACGTGGACTTCTCGATCAAGGTTCACAAATATCCTTGATCTCAGAGAGAGCGGTACAAATGTTAGGTCTTCCTAGACAACGTTATCATGGGTCTGTATCGGGTATAGGACACGGAGCTAGGCAAAGTAAGGGGATAGTCTCTCTCAATTGCCAGTCCATACATGATAACTTCGAGATTACTACTCAAGCTTTAGTTATAACGCATGTAATTAATAATTTACCTAACATGTCATTTACAAAGCGGTCGTGGCCACATCTACAACACATTAAGCTGGCTGATCCGCAATATAATGTTTCTCGACCCATTGATTTACTATTAGATGCTAGCGTATACTCTGATATAATTATGAGTGGTCTTATCAAGGGCCCAAATATGGCCCCCATAGCTCAGCAAACCAAGCTGGGCTGGATTCTCTCGGGAAATGTAAAAACATTTAACTGTCACGTTGTTTTAAATAATTTATCTGATTTGTCTCATTACTGGGAATTGGAAGAAGTAAACGACACCGTGCCTGGTACCTCGTCAGGTGACCAATACTGCGAACGACTGTATACGTCTACTACTAGGCGTTCACCAGATGGTAGATATCAGGTTGCTCTTCCCATGAAGCCAGGTTTCGAACAGAACCTAGGCTTATCTAAATCGAAAGCTGTAGCTCAGTTTCGTAATATTGAAAATAAGATGTTAAAAAATAAAGAATTTAGTGATAGTTACATTCAATTTATGTCTGACTATGAGAAAATGGGTCATATGAAGCGCGTAGTAAACTTTAACTTAACTTCTTGCTATCTCCCTCATCACGGTGTTACGAAATCTGACTCGTCAACTACCAAGTTGCGTACAGTTTTCAACGCGTCTTCAAGAACGTCCTCAGGCAACAGCCTTAACGATTTGATGGAGCGGGGTCCTAATTTACAGAAGGACCTGCCGAGCCTCATCATCAAGTGGCGCCAACACAAGTACGTCATCACTGCGGACATTGAGAAAATGTTCCGACAGATTCTCGTTAGAGAGGATGATCAGCACTTACAACGTATAATATGGAGAGCCTCTCCTGAGGATCCTTTAATTGATTACCAGCTCACTACGGTCACTTACGGGACCAAAGCCGCTCCGTACCTTGCCATGCGAACGCTACAACAGTTAGCTAACGATGACGCTAGCATGTTCCCTCGGGCATCGGAGGCATTGAAGGATTCCTTTTACATGGATGATCTTCTAGAAGGCGGTGAGACTATTGGTGAAACTAAGAGCTTACAGCTACAAATAATAGATATGCTGAAGGGCGCCGGCATGAACATCAGGAAGTGGTCAAGTAACGCTCCTGAACTTATCGAGGGTCTCTCAGCTGATCAGGTTGACACGCCACTTGAATTTAAATCCTCCGAGTCGCGAAAAACCCTAGGCATTCGTTGGAATCCTAAATCAGACACTTTCACGTTTCAAAATAAATTTGAAAATCTGTACGACGACGAACAGTTGACTAAACGGCAGTTACTATCGTATATTTCTAAGATATTTGATCCATTAGGTTGGTTATCGCCTATTACTGTTAAAGCTAAATTGTTATTTCAAACAACATGGTCGGATCAAAATATTTCGTGGGATCGTAAACTTTCAGACACTATTATCGAGGAATGGAGACAACTAACATTAGATTTTCAAAATTTAAATATTATAGCGATTCCGCGTTACTTAGGTGACAATAACAAATTCTACGAATTTCACGGCTTTTGTGACGCTTCGGAGCGAGCGTATGCATGTTGCATATACGTTGTCACTAGGGATAATAAGGGCGGTTACACATCTACGTTGCTAACGGCAAAAACTAAATTAGCCCCCTTAAAAAATAAACAAACACTGCCGCGACTTGAACTGTGCGGTGCTCTCCTTTTATCACGACTATTAAAAAAGGTCTTAGAAATTTATCCTATTAACGATAGGAACGTCTATGCGTGGACGGATTCCATGGTGGTCCTTGGATGGATACATGGAAACGCTAACAAATGGAAACAGTTCGTTTCTAATAGGGTTCAACAAATAATTAATGTTATTCCTTCCTCCCGCTGGCATCACGTTAGGTCAGACAACAACGCGGCTGACTGTGCTACTAGGGGCTTGACCATTAAACAATTGGCAGGTCACTCTATGTGGTGGGAAGGACCAGATTGGTTGTTACAGTTTGACTCAAAATTGAATACCAATCAAACATATGATATACCTACGGTCGATGCTAAAAAGGCTAGTGTGAATGTAGCCTTACATCATAACAATACCGATTCATTCATAATTAAATTACTAAACGAATGCAGTTCGTTGAGGCGCGTGGCAACAGCGGTAGCTTGGATCTCGCGTTTCATAAAGTGGCTTCGCAATAAGCAAAGTACGTCACGCCGCAGTTATTTGTCGCTAAGCGAAATGAATGATTCTTATAACTTGATTGTTAAAACTGTACAGCGTATCGAATTTCCAGAAGACATCAGTAGGTTGAACAATGGTAATACTTTAAAGAAAAGTAGTAAATTATTATGTTTGAACCCATACGTTGATGATGAAGACGGACTTTTGAAGGTCGGTGGCCGACTTAATAATTCGGGCTTACAGCCATCGGCTAAACATCCTATCATAATTCCCAGTCATAGTCGTTTGACCGAACTCGTTATTCATCAGGCTCATTCGATCATGCTACACGGAGGGCCTAGTTTAACTTTATCTTATATACGGGAGAGATATTGGATAATAAGCGGCCTCCGCTCTGTTAAAAGAGAGCTACGTAAATGTGTCACGTGCCGACGTCTCAGTACTGAGAAGAGCTCACAGCTCATGGCAGACTTACCTGAGCCAAGGGTAACTCCATCACGAGCATTTACGCACACCGGTGTCGATTTTACTGGTCACTTCGACATCAAGGCCAATAAGGGGCGCGGAATAAAGACAGTTAAAGGTTATATTGCTGTCTTCGTGTGCTTGTCAACTAAAGCCGTTCACCTGGAACTAGTTTCGGATCTCTCTACACCAGGTTTTTTGGCGGCATTTCGACGGTTTTGCGCTCGACGTGGAACACCAAGTCACATGTACAGTGACAATGGTACAAATTTTGTCGGAGCAAACCGGCTCTTAAAGAAAGAGTATCAGAGTATACTAAAGACCATTAACGAGGCCTTTCTCAACGAGAGCCCAAAGTATAACGTACAATGGGTCTTTAACGCTCCAGCACACCCTTCAGCAGGCGGGATCTGGGAATCCTGTGTGAGACGTTTGAAATACCATCTGCGTAGAGTAGTGGGCGAACAAAAGCTTACTTACGAAGAGTTCATCACACTACTCAACCAGATCGAAGCTTGCCTCAACTCACGGCCGCTGATCGCATTAACTGAAAGCCCAGAAGATCCATACCTCACGCCAGGTCATTTCTTAGTCGGGGGATCATTGGTATCACGACCGCAATCCGATCCCTTTCATGTTAACTTGACGACTAGATGGCGCATGATACAGGCCATGAACAAACAGGTATGGAAGTGTTGGTCATCCGATTACTTACAACAGTTGCAAAGAAGATCGAAATGGTGCACACCTCACAAAAATGTAGAGGTTGATGACATTGTGGTTGTTAAGGAGGATAACTCGCCTCCTGGTAAGTGGTTGCTTGGTAGAGTGACCACAGTGCACCCAGGCAAGGACGGACGTGTCCGCGTAGTTACCGTAAAAACGAAAAACGGTGAAATTAAGAGGCCTATTCTTAAACTGACCGTCTTACCTGTCAAGGAAGGCATTCAGGTACCGGTAACTGAAATAGATCAGGTTACACCTGAGGAGGACGATACTGGAGGTATTACGAGGGATATACACACTCCCAAACGCTCCAGACGCCCCACACGTTTTACAAAACCTTGTCATTTTATAACTTATGCATTCTTACTATTTTTGTTTACTATATCTCCGACACAGTCTAGTTTTAACGTATCGTACTTTAACACTAGTCAAAGCATCTACTTCGACAAGCTAGGCGACTTAAGTCTTATACGAGATGAATGGAAGGTGGTCGTCTATTATAATATGACTAGTTACTGGCTAGGCTTAAATAACGTGCATAATTACGTTATGCGGTTAAACGAACATATGCATGAATCAAAATTACAGTCTCAATATAAAATTATTTTGTTTCAGTTACAACATGACTTAACGGAAATTGAACATTATAACACTTTACTTAAGAATCAAATTGGACATAGAAAGAAAAGAGGCTTGATAAATGGTATAGGATATGTGGCTAACACGTTGTTTGGCGTACTCGATGAACGGTTTGCTAGACAGTATGAAAAGGATATTGAAAGGATATCGATGAATGAAAATCATTTGCAACTATTGTTAAAAAATCAGACCTCAGTCATTGAGGGTCAGTATAACATACTGCGTCGGAATGAGGTTATCATGAACAAACAGTTCAGTATTTTAGACAAACATCTTCGTAACATTTCATCTTCTATAACTTTTGTCCAGTCTCAGTATAGGGATGAGCTCGATCTTTTATCTTCATCGCTTAGTGCAAATATTGTCATTTCTAGTTTGCGCCGCATACAAGATAATATTATTAATACAGTAACTGACATTTTACACGGGCAAATTAATGCACATTTATTTCCCCCCGAGCAACTTAGGGATCAATTGAACGTCATTTCTAGTCACTTACAAGGTGATGTGACTCTTCCCGTAGATAAACAGAGCGTCAGAGAGCTTTACAAGCTTATGAGAGTTAAAGCTAAGGTGGGCTATCAATATCTCATTATGGAGATTAAGATACCTCTTGTGAACAAGGAGTCCCTACAGCTGGACAGACTGTTGAGTTTACCACATCAACATTATTATATCGAAGCCATGGCTCCATACATTGCATTTAATCTTCAGAAAAATTTACTTCTTTTACTAAGTGAAACTGACATACAAACATGTATGCATGTACACATTAGCAAACTGCTATGTACGATTGATAAGCCTGTATATGAATTACAAATTACTAAATCTATCTGCTCGATGAGTATTAATAATAAAACAATGTGCACCACGAAGGTGTCGGCATGCGAAGAAAGGTGGATCAGGTTGCACAGTAACAACAACAGATGGTTATTCTCGTGTTGTGAGAATTGCTTAGTGCGCTTATTTTGTCCTGACGGGATACAACAAGGTTCATTGGCTGGGAATGGTTTACTGGACATCGGTCCAGGTTGCACTCTGAAAAGCAACGGTATATCGATCTATGGTCATAATAACAACTTACTCAGCCAGGTTAACTTACAAAATGATATTCAAGGTGCCTCAGAGATTTCTGTTTTGAATAAAATTATTAACTCTACATTTGATACGCATTATGTGCCTGAAGATCACTCGCAACAGTGGAATCGACTGAAAACCCAATTAGATAGTCTACAAAACGAGTCTAGTACTTCACTGAGCGTTCACGACGTTCATCAATACTCGGTACTTTATACGACAGTATTCATCATTGCAACAGCGGGAGTAGCCTGTGCAATAGCGCGATGGCGAAGGGCCAGGCGACGAGCTCACTGTGTAGCGGCGGAAGGTTCCGTGGCGTACCGCGCCGCGCAGGAGGTGGACGAGCCAAGTTCGGGGCCGGCGCGGCCGGTTACATCGAGTGATAGTGAAGTGCCTAAAGTGTTAAGTGCATCCCGTGTGAGTGTAGACAAAGCTTCTGAGACCATACCGCGAGTGATCAGGCTTAGCATTCCAAGTGATACCGAAAATAGTGAGTGATTATTATGCGAGTGAACGTCTATGGACAGGACATTTTATTTTATCTTAACTTTAACATTGTTTTCACCTTGTTAACTCGCGTAAAATATTTTATAACATTTAATTTAGCTCATTATTTTATTGTATTCAGTCACAACTGTGCATACTGCCTATACTCTTAACTTTATAAATCGTCTTGTATCCTTACTTCGATTTCCTTTCTCCTTTTTGAGTCGGCAGGATGTACGAGCTATTACATCGTACAAGGATCAAAGACAATGCCCGCGGCAAAAAATGCAATTAGGCAATATGCACATACTCAGCGCACCTCATAACAATAACGTTTTTAATAAATTAGTGTTCAAACTGCACTCGTTGGGTTTGGTCATTTCGCCCTGCCTTACCCTTCTCCTAAAATTGTAGTACACGCTACAGTCTATCTTAATTTATCCTATTTTTGAGGTACTTTGGGGTTAACGTTCGATAATTTTTAAATATTGTTCAAGAGTAAAAAAAAATCAGCAGTTTTTAATTTTTTTTAAAGTTTTTATAAGTTTTTTTTTTATCATACCTAATAATATTTTACCTACTCAAATAAGTTACAAGAAAAATGTGGTCCGAGAAAACTGATCTGGCGTGTCTGTTTGTCTGTTTGTCAGTGTGTTAGTGTGTGTATCCGACCTGCACGCCTGCGAGGAAGGCCTCGATCCGCCGCTCCACGTACTGCGGGTGGCGGTCGCTCTGCACGAGCACGCGCAGCCCCTGCACGCCGCTGGAGCGCCGCACGCCCGAGAACACGATGTAGCCCAGCTGCTCCTGTAGCACACGACGCACACGTCACGTGTAACGTTTCACCGTCACGAACTCACGACCACATTACTATATCACAACTAGCTGCCCGGACAGACTTCGTTCTGTCAAGATTTTTTTTTTGAGATATAAGCTATTCTGTCTTTCAAGTTGGATCAAACTGCACACGGTGTGCAAATTTGATTAAAATCGGTTAAGTAGTTTAGGAGTCCATCGCGGACAAAAAACGTGACACGTAATTTATATATATATATATATATATATATATATATATTAAGATAGTAATGACAGTAGTAGATATGCTAGAATACCAATAAAATCGACACACAGCGGCATTATCAAGAGTGGAGTCAAAGTCAAAATTGTCAATAAATGTATTAGCTTAAATTAAACAGGAAATAAGAAATGACATGGCGTAAGTTTCACTTCGCTTTTGTGTACACTAATACGCACACTTTTAATTTTTTAGCTCCAAGGGCTGCTGAAAAAAGCAAACGGGCTCCCTTATTTATTTATTATTATTATTATTTAACACTTTATTGTTTGTACACCAAAACATAATATACATAAAGAGCACAAGGAAGGAACATAAAACAACGGGCGAACTTCTCGCTTTAAAGCGATTTCTTCCAGGCAACCCAGCAGTAGATTGAAATTAGCAAGAACAGAAAATGGGTAACAGGCGTACTACATTAAGTAAAACAATTATATTAAGAATTTATAGCTAAGAAAAAAGATAAAGAGAAAAGAAAGTATATTTAAATGACAAATTAACACACCAATAAAAGAGCAATCACATAGAAAATGTAGTCCCTTAGTAGCCAACATTGTTTAAGGACATGCAATACAAAAGGAATCGCCAATGCAACGGCAACCCTGAATTATTTTTACATGTTCAACACCCCACGTTAGAGCTCTGCAGCACTACCAACACCCCATACCTTGGTCCTGAGCACGTTGAAGCACGGCTCGCCCAGCACCTGCGCCAGCAGCTCGAGCGTGACGTTGGCGCGCGCGCCCCGCGGCCCGCACGCGTAGTACAGCGACGCGCACGACGACCGGTGCACGCCGTTCTCGCACGACCGCAGGTACCACGTGCCTGCAATATGGTACTCGTATGTTGGCAATAGTACAGTGCCACCAAGTTATCTGTGAAATGGCGGAAATTGGAACTAATGCCGCGCCATTCATAAGTTCTTTGTGCTCATTCATTTGTCATTTACTACCTCTCGAATTGCGTCCAATGATTGGTCCAATGCGTCCGACAGCGCCCTCCTTCAATTCACAGATAAGTTGGTGGCACTGTACAATTTATCCGATTCCACTTTACACCTTCGCATGTTCCCGACTAAACTGTAGGTATGCCGTATTGGGGCGGCTTAGAATACTAATCCCAATATCACGTCGGATGGGTGTCGTAAGAGGCGACAAAAACCGGCCCGCGTTGGCAGGGCCCCTCGAGGGATTATATTGGTAATATTGATTTTAATTGTTAATTAATACCATTATTATTGTTGTTATTTCTCAATGGGGTTCGCCTGGATAGCTACCACCCTTGAGCATGAGTCAGCCGCCAAAAGACTCGTCGTGTTCCGGCTGGGGGCTTGAGAGCCAGTTCTTTCTTTCTTTCTTTTTCTGCTCTTTCTCTTGGCCGGCAACGTATTAGTGATGCCTTTGGTGTTGCTGAGGTCCATGGGCGACGCAACGATAACTACTTACCATCAGGTGGATCGTCAGCTCGTTTACCGGCGACTTCCATAAAGAAAAAAAAAGGTATGTCTCACCTTTCTCAAGCTCCACCTCCCGGTACAGCAGCAGTTGCTGCGCGAGCAGCGGCGTGGCGTCTTTAGGCAACCTGCCAAACATACGTTTCACCATCATCATATAAACATCCAAATGACTCGAGAGGAACATACAATAGGGATAGTAAAATAAAATAAATTAACGCTTTCACACTCGTACAACACATAACACTTCACTATAACACTCACGAGCCAACAGACACGTAAATTATTTGCTCCGGCCGGAATCCAATTCGGTAAACACGAACATCCAAACGTCTACACTACTAGTGTCAAATCCACATTATAATCGAACGTGAATTTTCCTCGTTCCTACGCGGTACGCATAATAAACGCCGAAGCAATGCGCGTCATCAATAAAACCGTCCCACTGACTTGTCCTCGACGTGGTCGGCGACGCGCAGCGCGCGCTCGCGGGTGAGGTTGCCGAACATGAGCGCCTCCACGTGCACGCGCCGCATCATGCGCGCCGCCAGCTCCTCCAACTGCTCCGGGGTGATGTCTGTGTACACAACACGCGGGGAGACCGGGGTTATGTTCATAGTAGGATCACGTTAATAGTCTAATAAATAATTGGGCATGATATTGAAGGAAAAAATATGTTCAAGGATGGAGGATGAAATTTGCTTATGTATAGAATAGGGGCCATCCATAAATTACGTCACACTAATTTCATTACTTTTTGACCGCTCCCTCCTCCTTGTCACATTTGTGAGACCTCCCCCCCTTAGTGTGATGTCACATATTATGAAATTTTTGCACCTAGAAATTATTAAATTAAAACCGCACTTCCGAAATACGTACCAATATTGGATTTTGAAATGTGCCGTCACAAAATTTAGGACCCTCCCCCCTTTCACACTGTTCGGAGTTGCACCGAACAGCTCAGCGATTATGCATTATTGCATCGCAGCACATTTTGTCGCGCGATGCCTTTCCTAATTAATTGAATTTAACATTATAGTTAGTACGTAACCAACAGCCAAGCGGGCTCCGCGTATTCACTAACCATTTTACCATTTACCATTATTATCTAAGTCTACCATTTATAACCAGTTTATGCTAACCATAGTAAAGTAGTGTAAAGTGTTAATTAAACCATTTTAATTGACCATAAATAAACCAATCATTTATCTCCGTACTCGCCGTTAAATAACAACTATAAACTTTGGTAACGGGTAACGTGGGTAACACCATACCATACCAACACACCCACGCGACCCTTACACACACAATATCACACTTCATCGAAACCCTAACGTGTGACGTAATTGGATGGCTCCTAATGATCGTCATCTCAGCGATGTAATATATCTCGTGGACTCACCCTCGGCGGCCTGCAGCAGCTGGCCGCGCGTCCACATCACGTCCGACAGGCACAGCGCCTGCTGGAAGATCGCGTGCTGCAACACACACACACACTAACTTATCGTACACCATTCATAATAAGATCATAAATAAAGTTAATTTGAAACTATTTCCATTAAAACAAAAATAGATACATAATAGCCTTTCAGTTGAGATTCGACCAAATATCATGTTCTATTATGTAATATTGTGTCTTCTGAAATGAAATGAAAGAAATATCAACAGCGTGATGCAGAAATCAGTAAAGCGCCATCTATTGATTGTTTTCTGAAGCAGAATGGCTCACCTGGTAGGGCTGCTCCGCCTCGAAGTTCTTGACGGCGCGGATGTGGCTCTCCTTCATGATGGCGAAGCGCTGCGGGTCCGGCTTGAAGTTGACCACGTGGTCGATGATCTTGTCCAGTAGCACGTGCTGCTTGTCGTCGTAGCCCTCGATCGTTATCTGTGGACGACACACGCGCCTTTTTAAAAGAAATTATGAATTAGAACTTTACTAACATTGATATTGTTGTTTTTTATGCTTGTTAGGTAACTGAGTTGAGGATAATGGATGGACAGAATATTGAGGACTAAGGGACTTGATATAGTTACGCGATGTCCTACGCGGGCGAATCAACGCGAACGCAAAGCGACGCGGCGCAACGCGAAAACAACAAATAGTCGAGATGTATTAGAGTGTCCTACGTGATTAAAAGCACGTAGAGGGCGTTGCAGTGCGGCGCGATTTGAAGCGAACGCGATCAGTTGGTTTGATATTTTCGCGCGAACTTCAGCGGCGCGGCATATGTCAGTGGCGGTGAAGTGACAACTCGCGCGCACGTAGGACAGAGTCGTCGCATTGCACTGAATTCGCATCGGATCGCGTTCGCGGTGAGTCGCCCACGTAGGACACGGTGTTAGCATTTGAAGCGCGCGTTCGGGCGTGCGTCGGGCGCGCGCATTCTCTGCGCCCGAGATGCTTGTATATTATTTTGTACGTGGCCGAGTGAGACGGAATATACTTAACGCACCGGACGCGCGCCGTGCGCTTGTTGTATTTTGTTCTATAGAGAGCCATACATTTTTATCTCAGTGCGCCTTGGATGCGCGCCCTGTGCGCGTGCTGTATCAAGTATATCAAGTGGCGAGAGTTGACTCAACTTATACGTCACACCTTGCGGCACTCTAATAACTTTTACGATATGCTCTTCAACTAAATCTGCACTTGGGCATAATGTTGGTAGCATTGAAATAAGTATCTTTTATATCTAAACCTGCGAACCTCGCACCACGAAGCTCTGCGTACAGCGACAAACGACGCTCGCCATACAGATAGCATTAGATAAGTGACGTTTGCATAATATTAATCATCTTTAATCTTTACATGAAACTCGCTCGGCCGCTAACGACTCAAGAAGTCAGCCACCAAATTCAGCGAAACAGTTGTATCCTATTTTCTTCTGTAGTCTTTCTTGGCTGACAACACATCGGTGATACCTAAGGGCCTGCATTGACTAGCGACATGGCATTCTTTGCCAGTTTTAGCTGACGAAAAGAAATATAGAAATATATACCTTATTGTATGATGACAAGGTTGAATTTAATGAAGCTCGTTGTAGTTACAAAAACGCAGGTGCCAAGGCATTTTTTGGCTTCAATCCATCGATGACTGAGCACGGGTCTCTTCTCTTGAGCAGGTCTCTCCCCTAGCCATGCATTTTAAACTTAATTTCAGCGCAGGCTCCAAGGTGTTGGGTAAGACTGACGGTGGCGTCGGTATCAAATAAGGACTACGGACTGTGGACTCACACTGAGGCCGTACTTGGCGTTCCCGAGGCTCCAGCGCAGGCCGGCCAGCTCCGCGGCGTACGCGAACTGCTGCAGCGAGTCGCGCAGCAGCAGCACCCACACCGACGTCAGGTTGCAGCTCACCGGGTCCGCGTACGCCAGGGGACTGCAACACGCAACAGGGGACTGCAGCAACACCATTTGTACGCAAACACGCGCAAATAACACGCACTGATGTGCGTTCTCGTACAAGAAACAAAAATGTTTTATGCGTGACGTGCTAAAGACGTAGAAACGCGCGTTGTTTGGTTCGTTACGTACGTTTATCGATAACAATAGGTTTTACCACCGCAACTGGAGGGTAACCTGCACGGTGGGAAATTCGATTCAGGTTGGAATTGTGCACGCAACTGATTTTTTTTAGTGTTAGATATTAATTGTAACTTGCTTCTTTAAATTCAAATTTATAGAATTTCAGTTCAGACGAATGATAACTAGATGGCTATCATGTCCAGTATTTAGTCATAGTACTGTAATGCCCCAACTCAGAGTCACTAACGGTTACTTAAATCGCCCCTTAGTACAGAATTTATGTGGTGATTCTTTACTAAGGAGCGATTAAAGTAACCGTTATTGACTCTGAGTTGGGTCGTAAGTATCGCTTTGACGTGGCAAATACAAATCTGACTTACTAAAGTTTACATTGCAAAGGTACCAAAACAACGCTTACCTCACCAGATCCAAGGTGACAAACGCCTTCGGCAGCATATATTCGCTGTCTCGCTTGTACCACAGCCGCATCATAGGCGTGTCCTGCAATATATATCATCACGATTATTGCTAACAATCAACAGTCCCAAGGCTGGGCGTGAACGCGGACGCAGGTAGGTGCGCATAACGAACGACGAGTCAAACCGCGTCGTGCGTGGTGGGACTTGTTGTAATACTGGTTTGTTATAGGTATTTCGTTCTATATTTAATCAAAACTTGTCTACTTTATTTTTATGTTTTTTACACTTCAAAAATAAACTTCAAATCATCAACAACGTTTTTCTCTTCTCTTTACTATTTTTAATACAAAAATACAACAAAATCGTTATCAGCACGAAAATAATAGCTAAAGTGAACGTGGATTAATGTATTGATGTGATTTTTTGAAAAACATTTTATCGGGAAGTGAAAATATCATTAGTTTCCGTGTACGTCAGATTTTGGTATGGCACTTCAAAGGGGAGATACTGCTACGGTAAGAGGCTATAGTTCCTCCCTGCCCTCATTTAGTCTTAGCAGTCGAGATGGTTACAGTATATGGAAATTTAAAATGCGTAATTATCTGATGCATGAAGACTTATGGGAAGCTGTTTACCCCCAAGGCCACACTATATCTAGTGCAACCCTGATAAAAAATGATAAAAAGGCATTGACCAAGATATGTCTCACATTAGAAGGTTCTGCTATTACGCATGTAAGAAATGCTAAAACAGCGTCAGAGGCTTGGATAGCATTACGGAATGCATATGAGGACAGAGGCATGGGTCGTCGTCTTAATTTAGAGAGGAAGTTGTATAGGCTGAACCTCAGTGACTTTGACAATATAGAAGCCTACATTAATGCCGTGATGTCTACAGTACAAGATTTGGCGGATATTGGTAAAAATGTGGAAGATGCCTCTATAGCTGCTATTTTACTCGGAGGTCTCACTTCAAGGTATGATGCTTTGATTATGGCACTTGAAAATAGGAATATTGAAGTGACAACGGAGTTGGCGAAGTCTAAACTTCTTAATGAAATGTCGAAATTAAAAGAAACGACAAATAATGATTCTGCTTTACGGTCCAAAGTAGTTAAAAATAAAACTAAGAAGAAGAAACCCATAATTTGCTATGATTGTAATGAGCCAGGACATAAACGGCCTGATTGCCCTTTGAAAAAGAGAAAAAAGAAGACTGAGGAGTCACTAGTTGCACTCGGTACTAAAGTTGATTCCAGCGATGATTGTTGGATCATTGATTCGGGAGCCACTAAACATATGTCTTCGAAGTTGGAATGGTGTCAGAAGTGGGATGGTTTCAGAACATTAGACCGTATGAATCTAATAAAAAGATTACAGTTGCGAATGGAAATGAAGTTGACTGTGGCGGAATAGGAGATGTTTCTATAAACACTGCGTCCACTGTAAATAGTATTAATAACGTAATGTATGTTCCTTCTTTAAATTGTAATTTAATTTCTGTTTATAATGCTGTTCAGAAAGGTTTAACTGTACTTTTTGATAAAAACGGTTGTAATTTCTTTCATTCTAATACTTTTTCTTTTGTAGGTGACTCTATTCTTCACGGTTCGCCCCATAGAGGACTGTACAAATGTTCGATGTTCTGCCTGAAAGTTCAGATTCACCTGTAATGGATGAACAGATAATGGAAGATCGAAGATATCCTATGAGAGAGCGGAAACCTCCTGATTATTTCTCTTATCATACTTTGACTGAAGAAAATGAGCCTAAAACGTATGCGGAAGCATGTCGAGCTGATGATGCTGATAAATGGAAGTTGGCTATGCAAGACGAGTACGATTCGCTGACGAGTTGATAAACCTAATAAGAAGATTATTCCATGCAAATGGGTTTACAAACTGAAGACGGACGCACATGGCAACGTTACAAAATACAAGGCTAGACTTGTTATAAAAGGTTTTAACCAAGTAGCTGGTGTAGATTACCATGAAACCTTTTCTCCGGTGGTCAGGCATTCGTCTCTACGTACTTTGTTTGCCATTGCTGCGGAAATGAATTTAAAAATGCGTCATTTGGATGTAAACACCGCATTCCTATATGGTGATATTCACGAGGAGGTCTACATGTACCAGCCTCAAGGGTTTATGAAGAAAGGCCATGAAGATAAGGTGTGTTTACTGCAAAGATCACTTTATGGACTCAAACAAGCTCCTCGGGCATGGAATATAAAATTAAATGAAACTTTATGTAAAATAGGTTTCAATAGATTGCCTACAGAACCATGTGTTTATAAAAAACTTTTTGGTTCCGAGTTGGTTATAATGACTGTATATGTTGACGATATTATAATATTTTTCTCAAATGATATGACATTTGACAGTGTCAAATCAGATTTGGAAAAGCATTTTTCTTTGAAAGATTTAGGAATGTTAAATTATTATTTAGGTTTAAATATTACTCGCAGTGAAGGAGAAATTCGTATAAACCAACGTTCCTATATCGAATATTTATTGAAAAAGTTCAACATGGAAAATGCAAAAAGGTACAATACGCCTCTCGCACACAGTAAAATGAACGCTACAAATTCTACAGGTAATAAATCGATGGAATATCCTTACCAGAATCTCATAGGATGTTTAATGTATCTTGCTATAAATACTCGACCGGATATTTCGTTTGCTGTAAGCTATCTAAGTCAATTTAATAGTAAATTTGACCATTGTCATTGGGTGGCAGCTAAGCGAGTATTGCAATATCTTAAGGGCACTATTGATTATTCCGTTACTTATAGGAAGACCGGAAAACCCCTTGTCGGGTATACTGATGCGGATTGGGCGAATTGCACTGAAGATAGACGATCGTATACGGGATATTGTTTCAAGTTTGCTGATGGTCCATTGTCGTGGGCATCTAGGAAACAACCCACAGTTGCACTATCTTCGACGGAAGCTGAGTACATGGCTTTAACTGATGCTGCGAAAGAAGCAATTTATTTGTGACGGTTTATCTTTAAGGTATGCAACAACCAGTTAACTAGCGTTACAATACATAGCGATAGTCAGAGTGCACAAAACTTGGCCTATAATCCCATACATCATGGGAGAACTAAGCACATTGATACGAAATATCATTTTATTCGAGAAAAAGTATCTGATAATGTGATAAACCTTAAGTATACTAAGTCCAGTAATATGTTAGCTGATGTTTTAACCAAGTGCCTAGGTAAGACCGCACATTTGAAATGTATCAGCGATATAGGCTTAGTGTAAACTTAGATTTTTTATTTTTTGAATAAGATTTAAGTAGAGTTTTGATTAAGGGTGGATGTTGTAATACTGGTTTGTTATAGGTATTTCGTTCTATATTTAATCAAAACTTGTCTACTTTATTTTTATGTTTTTTACACTTCAAAAATAAACTTCAAATCATCAACAACGTTTTTCTCTTCTCTTTACTATTTTTAATACAAAAATACAACAGGACTGACCTTGATGATGACGGGCGCGATGGTGTCGGCGGTGGGGTCGCCGGGCGGCTCCAGCTCGAGCCGCGCCGGGATGAACTCGTTGGGCGGCGGCAGGTGCAGCTCCGCGCCGGGCTCCACCGCCTTCCACGCCTGCACACACCGCACACACCTCACTCGACACCTCATGTGCGACAGAGACAGACAGCAGTGATTGTCGCACCATACACATTATCTCGAATACGACTCGAACCTATCGAACCTAATTTATTATTCTCGGAATGTCAAATTCGAGAAAATGTCTACGCTAATCATAGACAATAGACATTTAATCGACATGTTTCGTAGATTTAAGATTAGATGCCTAAAATCGACGTTATATTTACAACGCAAGAACTGGGCTTCAGCAGTGTAACTCCATCCCAGGCATGACCACGTAGCCGAGAGGGATTTATAATAATCTTAATTTTACTAACAAAAAATAACCGACTTCAAAGTTACTCTAAAACTACTTGTCAGATCTCGTTCAAATTTATGTGGGATTACGTGACAAGCACCTGCTTTCGATTAAAAAAAGAATCATCGAAATCGGTTGGCATGATATTGAGTTATTCGTCCATTTGTCGCGCTTACTTAATACATATTCAAGACTTATATGGTTTTATCATGTATGCCATTGTCAGATCTCAATAAAATTTATATGGGACCACATGACGGCCACCAGCTTTCGATTAAAAAAATAATCATCAAAATCGGTTCGCCCAGTCCAAAGTTCTGAAGTAACGAACATAAAAAAAATACAGTCGAATTGAGAACCTCCTCCTTTTTTTGAAGTCGGTTAAAAAATGCAAAACAAAAAAACAGAAGCATAGATTAAAAATCTCCACCAATCTCCACCAATCCGCACTGGAGCAGCGTGGTGGAGTTTGCTCTAGGCCTCCTCAAGAGGAGAGACCCGTGCCCAGTAGTGGGCCATTAATGGGTTGAAGCCAATAGATTAAAGGTCGATGCATACGTAACGTGTTTTTAACCGGACGGGACGGGATGTGAAGTTTTGGAAACATCGTTTCATATAAAATGTAAACGATAACGCATACGGCACGGAGGCACGGACGGGACGGGAACGGGGCACGCACGTATATTTAAGGCCCGTCCCCGTCCCGTCCACGTTATGTATGCAGCGACCTTAACTCAGCCTAAAATAACATTGCTATAGAAAAATTTATTCATAATTTTGTTCATCCAATAGGGATGTTGACACTATCAGTAAATTAAAATAAATTTATGTATAAAGTATCAAGGAAAACATTTAAACACCTAAAATATTATTCTCTTGTCGAAATCAATCACAATAAATTAAATATAATTATTTTAAAATGTTAAAAATAGTACTCACTGTCACGTGACCTCAAACGCCATTTTGAGGTTATGACGTCATTGTTCGTATTTTATATGCAAGTGCAACTAACTTCAGTCGACAGATAGTATTGAATATCGGCTAGTGACGTCACGTGACGTTTTTGGTGGGAAATTTGAAAATGATTTTTATTTATCAATTTTTGTTTTTAAACTGAAGATTATTATTTTAAATAAAATTAGTCAACATCCCTATTATGCTTAATTGTAACAAGGAAGTAAGTTCCGTGGACCTTACGTTAATTTGGGCCGGGTCGATGTCCTCCTGCAGATACTTGGTGCCGTACCAGGGCTCCGTCTGCGTGCACTTGTCGCCGAAACATCTGAACAATAACAACCATGTTCAACTAATATAAAAGTAGAACTTATATACTCGTATAAAAAAGAAAAATAAATTTTATAAAAACATGTCATTCGCACACCATTAACAGGGGCGTAACTACCGCCGTATCAATTATAAGGGGCCCCCACTATAACTCCCAAAAAAAGCTCGCCAGCGGCCGCTACAGTTGGCACTCCTTATACATATTTGACAGCTAACGTTGAGGGGGCCCCACAACGTTAGGGCTAGCTACGCCACTGACCATCAAACGTATCCATGAACAGCGGACACGAGCGTGGCCCCGCCCACGATTCAAAATACTGGCTCTGCTCCATGAAATCCTTTCAGATATTGTTGTGTTTTCAGTGATGTTTTAAAATATTTTGTAAATGCAGTTGCAGCACTACTTAAAAACCATTTTAAGCTTCACACTTTCCTTTCATGTCCGTGAACGTTGTCTACGAGTGCGTGGTTTACGCGCGCTGTTTGTGTGTGTGTGTGTGTGTGTGTGTGTGTGTGTGCACGCACTTGGCGACGACGCCGACGCGCACGTTGTCGGGCACGAGCAGCGCCAGCAGCTGCTCGATGAGCTCGGGCCGCCACTCCGTCACCAGGTAGTACGCGCTCAGCACGTCCTCCATCGGGAACTCCTGCACACATTACATATGTATGTGACAGTCTACAAAAATATAAATAACTTTAAATTTAAGTCATACAAATCAGAAATTCCAAAAATTACAAAAAAGTTCAAAGAAAAAAAATAAGGCAAAAAATATCCAAACGAAAAAAGTCTAATGACTCAACTCAGAGTCACTAATGGTTACTTTAATCGCTCCTTAGTAAAGAATCACCATACAAATTCTGTACTAAGTAACCGTTAGTGACTTAGCCGTAATTGGGGCGTTAATCAGTTTTAATTAAATACGAAATAAAATGGCATCTAATAGAAACAAGTTTCACTATTTACGCGGGTATAATACGCACAAAATTTTATTTTTGTTAGGTTGTTACTTAAGTTTTTATGTGCAACCCAACCCTATTTCACTCGTTTGCTGGCGTCACCATGGCAACGCGAGTGTCGCGAGTGATGGCGCTAGTGTTGCGTGGGGTGTGGGTACCTGCAAGAGATGCACGTGCCCGGTGACGACGCTGCGCGGCTCCTGCGTGTCCTTGAAGCGGAACTCCATGGCCATCAGGTCGCGCTGCTCCTCCCACACCCAGCGCTGGCAGCCCGCGCGCCGCACCATCTCGATGTACTGCGGGGGCATTAGCAATTGGCATTAGGCTGCAGATGTGGCCAACAAAAAATATATAAATAAAAAAAGCCTTTTATTTCTTGCGTCGTCATACATAGAGTTATTGGACTAAAATTGTTTCAATTCCTGCAACAATATGAATTATAATATTTAAAAATTAACATTATCAAAAATATTAGACACGAGTAACCGCCCTCGCTTTGCTTCGGTTTTCTTATTTTTTTTACACTTTGGGTTACATTATTGGAGTTTTATTAAGGATCCTTAATTTTTTTGAAAATATAATATAGCCTATGTTACTCAGGGATAGTGTAGCTTTCCAACAGTGAAAGAATTTTTCAAATCGGTTCAGTAGTTTCGGAGCCTATTCAATGCAAACAAAAAATCAAATCTTTCCTCTTTATATATTAGTTAGAGACCGACCGAAGTTTCGGTTTCGGTTTCGGTTTCGGCTAGTTTCGGCCAAAAAATCTAGTTTCGGTTTCGGTTTCGGTTTTGGCAAAATTTGGCCGAAACCGAAACCGAAACTCTGTGTTCGTGAATTGTCGTGCGTAATTTCGCCGTCGTGCTAAATTCGCGGCTAAATCGTGGACGCTGACTTTTTAAGTGAAGCCATTAATTTAAGATGTTTATTTTATTTGTTCACTAATTAATTGACAGGGTGCTTTGGCGCTCATTTGCATAAGCCTATGTTGAGCATAGGACTTTAATTAGTGTTTTTTTTTCATTTTATCTAACACCATTTAACTGTCTGTAGGTATATACCATCATCGTCATAGCCATATAATGATACTGTACTAATATTTGAGTAAAACTTGTAATAGGGGTATGTATTAGCCATAATAGATTAAATAAAAATTAATTTTTGTTTATTTGTCTGTGCGTTTGTTCCGGCTAATCTCAGGAACGGCTTAACAGATTTAGCTGCGGTTTTCACTGACTTATACGTATTTTAGTGAGCTTGGGTTAACATTTAGTGTTTGTTTTATTTCAAACGGTTCACAAATAAATTACGTTATGTAAATTCCGCCTATACTACATTTATTGAGTGAGGCCCGACAGTTTGATATACACTAAGGGCTTGTTTTACAATCTTCAAGTAAGTCCGAAGTAAGCTATTTGTTGGTTAAGTTGACATTTCGTGTACGTAAAATGACACTTTAACGTCACTTTAACCGGCGAATAGCTTATTTAGGACTCTACTTGAAGATGGTGAAACAAGCCCTTAACATAGCTAAGAACACTTTCGATTTAGTCACCTTCATTTCTCCGTTTGGGAGCGACGATGCACAGATATACATCAGATACACAGACACGTCAAACTTATATAACACCCCTCTTTTTCGTCGGGGGTTAAAACAGCGCCCATTCATAAGTACATTTTTTTTCCAATTTTATATAAGTTTATCGAACTCAAGGCACGTACTACTATACAAATGTGTAAAACCTACCTATGTGTAGTACCTATAGGTACTGAAATATAGCGTGTTTTTACCTATAGGTACTGAAATATAGAGTAACTATAGGTATTTGTTACTTCAGTGTATAGGTACCTATATATATGGTATCCCGTAAGTAGTGGATCTACGTTAGCGGACAGATAGCTTGAGGCTTGACCTGCCAACAGCCAAATGTCAAAAAATGCCCTTTGTAAAATTTCAACAATTCGGTTCCTTTACCCTACTTTTTTTTTGTTGAGTCCACAAATGAGCAGCTCAAAAAAATACCTAAATGCGTTGCGTAAAATAGCGTAAATCGTAAAATTGCGTATAATATAAATTCCAAACAATTCAGTTTGAACTTTTTTATGAAACCAGCAGCTCATTTCACATGACTCACAGCTCCAAAAATATGTTCGTTTGGCCTAACCCTAAGTTTCGGTTTCGGTTTCGGCCGAAACTGGAACTAAGGCCGAAAGTTCAGTTTCGGTTTCGGTTTCGGCTAAAAAACCAGTTTCGGTCGGACTCTAATATTAGTATAAATTAATTATAAAATTACAGGATTATATTTAATTATTAAATTCAAATTTCAAAACCACATTGCTTAATAACATCACTAACATCACATTGCTTAACAAAAAATAGCTGAATTTTAATTAAAAAACAAATAACCCCATGTACCATGTACTACCCATACACAGTAACCATTGCGCCACACGGGTCGTCAAGTTATCGCTTAACGTGTAGTGACACTAACGAGGCCCCGCCCCCTTTTAGCGCGCTACCAGTTGGCCACACGTGCACGTGACCTGAATGTGAACGGTACCTGGAAGACGAGCTCGACGATCTCGTCGATGTGCTCGGTGCCGCGCTCCGTGAGGTCCATCTGCACGCCGAAGAAGCCGAAGCCCCGGGCGCCGATGCGGGTCCCGCCGATCAGACTGAAACACACCCTTCGTACAACTAGCTGTGTCAAGACCGGCCCTGTCTAGTATAATAAGTATAAATAAAATAAATAAACGCTAATACACTCATACCCCCGCAGTAGGTTATTACCTGTGTTGCGGGTGGCATGGACTACACATTGGTGGCATCACAATCATACCCATGACCCGAGTACTAATATTTATCTGTCACATAAATATCTGCCCCGGCCGGGAATCGAACCCGGGACCCTTCGCTTCGCTGTAATTTTGTAATTGTATGTTGTAATTACTGTAATTTTGTTTTGTTTTTAAACTGCCAACAAGTATGTTTTTTTTGAGCTGAAGATCCACCCGATGGCACGTGCCTTGGCCGTGCCTTGAAAGCATCACCGATGCTTTCACGGACAAGAAAAAGGGCAGAAAACGTAAGAAATACCTAGCTCTCAAGTCTCCATCTTACATCTTGCTGAATAATGGTCAAGGCTATGGAGCCAGGCTGAATGTTGCAGGTTGGTACTTAGATGTATGTTCTTGGAGTTGGTTTGTTGGATTTCAAGTTACCTGTTACACCATCCCCTGGCCTTGAGGGCAGACAGGAGGCTCCCCGGACCCTCGTGGCCCAGCAGGTGCGACAGGTAGTGGCCAGGCTGAGAACGGGAACAAAAATAAATAATTGGTTTCTTTCTTATTCTTATTTCAGAAATGAAAAAAACAGTATTTTTTCACTTACGAGAAAAAACTGCAGATACTTAATGGATTCGAAATAGGAAATATGTGAAAGGAGCAAGCAAGCCACCTAATGGTTTATTATCACCGTCGCTCACGGTCATTAGTTATATCAAAGCCCAAAGGCATCACTGATGCGTTACCAGCCAGGAAAGAGAGAAAAAAAGAAAGAAAGAACTGGGCCCCAACTGCAACACGACGAGTGATTCTTTAGAATTAGGTAGGGTACCCAGTAAGCTATTTAAAAGGTTGGGAATATCTAACTAATATGAAAATGAAAGCTTTAATTTTTTTTGGTTTGTTTGTAACGGATAAACTTAAAAACTACTGGACTAATTCCAAAAATTCTTTCACCAATATAAAGCTACATTATCAGCCAGTTCTCAACCATCGAGAATTCCACACAAAGTCGCGGGTAACAGCTAGTAAAACATGCCATGGTGTATCGGCGAGTACCAGGCACACATGAACTGACCCAGCTCTTGTAGAACGGGTTTCCTACTTTAAAACATAGGACGATCTATCCGCCAGTAGCAGCAAGTAAGCAGCAAGTACCAGGAACACATAAATATACGACGGTGGATATCGGCAACATGAACTGACCCCGCTCTTGTAGTGCTTCCTGGTGTCGGGGATGGGGAAGTCGATGGACAGCGAGCGCAGGTCCTTGACGGGCAGGCAGTAGGCGCGCTTGCGGCGGCGCCCCTCGGGGAACGGGTGCTCCGGCCACGTCGGCGCGCGCGTGCCCCGGTCCTCCACTTGCGAGAACAGGGGGACCACTAGCTCCTCTAGCTCCTCCAGAGATTCTGGGGACAAGTTATGATGGAGTTTAAAACGAGCTATCGATTGAATGCGTCTATGTTTTCAACATGTCTGCAACGTAGTATGAGGTCATCATTGTTACAAAAATGCACTGTCATCGGAAATAAAGCAATATGCAAAGTTTCAACTCCATATGATATGAAGTAGTTCTAGTAGCGCTCACAGCCCGGCGGCTTGCGTCGATCCTAAGCGATCGACCAAGTTAAGCAACAGCGGGCGCGGTCGGTAGTTGGATGGATGACCGCTAGTGGCAAAAATTCTTGAGCGCTCCCGTGCTTCGGAGGGCACGTAAAGCCGTCGGTCCCGGTTGTTACCGTAAGATAACAGTCGTTAAGCCATGTCTGAGGCCCTCGGGCGGCATGAAAACTTCCGACAATTGGGTTGGCCACTAACCCCTCCACCAATCCGCACTGGAGCAGCGTGGTGGAGTATGCTCCAGGTCTCCTCGAGAGGAGAGACCCGTGCTCAGTAGTGGGCCATTAAAGGGTTGAAGCCAGCCAGTTCTAGTCCAGGTTGCAAGATCTGGCAACTCACCCTTGCCCAGCACGACGAGCGTCATGATGTTGGCGGAGTACCAGGCCTCGTGGAACTTCAGCAGCTCCTTGCGCACGTCGATGCCCTTCGTCTTCGGGATCGTCTCCAGCGTCTCTCTGTTCCCTGCGCAAGGAAACACACAATCACTCTTTTTATATACATTTACATTTAAATAGAATCTTTCGTCATGCTTGTTTGACTATAATATATGTATCTGGGTATAGTGATCGCCAAATCTCCAATCTTTGCGATCTTTCCAGTCTCTCGTCGTATGTGTGATATCTACGTTTACGCGTGTGCGTGCGAGGATGTATGTGTTCGTACGTCCGTGCGGATGAGTGTAAGTTTATATGTGCGAGTCCTATTTCTCTGTATGGTCTAAGATCCGAACTAGGCGCGACCTTCACAAATCTGTTTAATGGACGAAAAGTGTTTTATATCCATTTCAGTATTAGTATACTGAAAAATGTAATAAGAGTGGTTTGGCTGAAAAATTCCTTGTATAAACAGAAAAGATCCGTTTGGATCTTAGGTAGGGATTGCAATCCGGAAAACCGGATCCGGTAATCCGGCCGGATCCGGCGTTTTTTACGCATACCGGATCCGGTCACGCAAATTCTTGACAAAATAACTATCCTGTTGCTAGTGTAGATGCTTTAAATGCCTGGTATAGATATTGTAATTAATCTAGTGTTGCATTCCGGTATTCCTAACGTTCAATAAAGATGTTATGTACAGCACAAATTACTGAATGGATAAAGTGTAAGTTACAAAAGTGTGAAATTATGTTCTCGTTAAAATTATTTCTTGTTTATAATTTGTAATATTTGCCCTAAACGGATATAGCTGTAAGCTGTAGGTGTATTTCAATTGATGCGCGATAACACTACAATAGAAAAACCCCCTTAAACATATTATTATAAAGAAGTGTAGTAGTATACATCTACACTTGTTATTGGCTCCCTTCTTAAAGAAAATAAAGAGAAACAAATACAGCAATTAATACATACGTATTTTTTAGAAGATAAGTTGTGTTGAAAATCTGTTTTACTTTTAACTAAAATTACAGTTTTCGGACTGTTTACATCCAGATGCAGGTATAATATAGGGTGGCGCATCACTCTATCGGAAGATGCTATATTTTTTTTCAATGGTGGTAAATATCAGTTTTGCTGTGACATTTGTGTAGAAAACAAATACAAAACACACTTCAATAAGACATGAATCGCTACACTCCTCAAAAACGCGGAGTAATACTAATTATCTCTCGTTTTTCGCCATCTGCACTAGCCGGCAACATTGTCCGTTTTAACCGCTTTAGACTTATTTTGGGTTCTTGGTGGGGTTTTTTGAAGTCACAAGTTTATGTCAACACGCCTCAGATTCTTGAAGCCCTCAAAGAGAATATCCGTCATAAATGCGGAAACCTTTCGCTTAAAGTTCTGGCAGGAGTGATGGCGAATGCCATAAATCGGGACCATACAGGCCCGATTCTGGCGGCAGTCACTTGGCTGATATCATTTTTCTACTTAATGAAAACAAATATTTAGACATCAAATAAATACAATCCAATAGCAAAACTAAAGTTTTTCATTTATTACAAAAATTCAGTCAAAGAACATCGGGTGGCAACTTTTGCGCTAAGGAATAATGTATCTTTTTACTAACTTTTTGTAAAACTTTTTGAAATTGCTCCAATAGTTTTTGAGTATATCCATTAAAGGAAATAAATAAAATATCAAAATTTTCCTCTTAATAATATTAAGATCATTAGGTGCTACGGCTTTATTATGGCTCGCATTTGCGTTTCTTTACAATCCAAAAAAAGAAATACCTCAAAAACAGTCTTTATTGGAACGAGAAGGTAAAATTCTGATGACGTGATTGGTGAAAATTCGGTAAAATCCGGCCGGATTGAAAATGACACCGGATTGCAATCCCTAATCTTAGGGGATAATAAAATGTCTTTATTTTTATTATAGGGGAGTGTCAGCGTGTTAAATATAAATATTGTTACAAAAGAGCTCGAGCAACACACACATACACACCGTTCACGGACACGAACAATAAGAGCGGCCTGCTCAATACTGTGCCTATTCACACTATGGAACGTTTTTGAAGTTATGAAGTATAACTTTAGGCGCGTTATGAAATAAATGAAAAAAATGATTTGAGTGAAATTTTAAGATTTGTGACACGGTGACGGTGACATAAAAGGTGACAAAAAACGTCACAGGTAATTTTTTTAAAATAATTATTATTATATTGTTTTTTTTTATATTATTTGAATATAGTTTTTTAAAAACTGTTTTTTTATTTATTTTTTTGAATTTTTTTAATGGCTTTTTTTGAAATTGTTTTTTTTTAAATACACGTTTATGTTTTTTATGTGTGCGTTGCTCCAGCGCGCTGCATGGAATAAAGTGGTGTTCTCTCTGGTTTGTGACCGTACCTGTGCCGAACTTGTGGTAGGGGTGTGCGGGGTCCGCCGTGCTCTTGTTGAGCTGGTCGAGCCGCCAGGTGTCGCTCGCGGCGTTCTTCTCGTGCTCCGAGTTGACGGCCGACAGCTCGCGCCCCGTCGCCGCCTCCGTGAACAGCGGCGATATGAAGAACTGCGCGAATCTAGGGGGAGGTCACACAACACTGGCTTCAGTACCTCTAAACTTGGTGCACTTTTTGAAGTGATACTCCTATACTGATGTTGTGAAGCAGTATAACAAAATATGTAACGTTTTAACGTCACGGATGTATGAATACGCCAAAATGACAAAGTAAAAGATTAAATTAATAATCTGAATTTTACCAAGAAAAAAATAACCCACTTCAAAATAACTCAAGATCTACTCGTCAGATCTAGCTCAAATTTAAGTGGGAGTACATGACAAGCATCAGCTTTCGATTAAAAAAGAATCATCAAAACCGGTTCACCCAGTCCAAAGTTCTGAGGTAACAAACATAAAACCTCCATAAAAGAGAACCTCCTCCTTGTTTTGAAGTCGGTTAAAAAAGAGAATAAAATATTACAGATTTCACTTAATACGAAATTAATCGATAACTATGCGAAAGATTCAATTGTAACATGTGTAGGTTAGGTACACCAAGGTCACTCACATGTCGAGCGCCTTCCCGAGGTGCGGCGGCAGCACGTCGAAGTAGTACGTGGTGTGGTCGGAGGACGTGGACGCGTTGGACGAGCCGCCGTGCTCCGACAGGAACTTGTTGTACTCGTTCTCCTGACCACCACCACAACAACAACACCGATCACAGTTGTAGTCTTCATAACGTAACAGATATGGATGGTACAGCCACCTGCAGAGAAAAGTATCAACTGTTTACAACGCAACAGGCAACGGAAATGTTGCTGTTCGTATATTTATAAACAGATGGATTACTTTTCTCTGCAGGTGACTGTACTTACAAAGGGTATTTATTGTCCTACTAATATTATAAATCTGAAAGATTGCAAGATATGTGTTAGAGATGATATCAAAAAAATAGTTTAACACATTAATAAACACACACACACACTATATAGTCGTTTGTTGACAGCCGACCGTGTTTTTATTAGAAGAGGGATGAATGTTTGCACGAAAACATACCTAATGGATTTTGATGAAATTTAACATACAGATGATTATAATCTGGAATATAATTATAGGGTATGTTATATTTTATGATTAATTTGTGACTAAAATTGTAAACTTACCTCTGGATACTTCTCAGTGCCTAGAAACAGCATGTGCTCACAGAAATGGGCCAACCCCGGCAGCTCGTCTGGATCACTGAGGTACCCTAGACCACAGAGTTGAATACAATGTACAGTTAGAAAGTTATGAAGATTTATCCGATCCGATTCAGGGATGTAAGGAATACAATCCATCAGGATTCGAAGCCAGTCTCACTGTTCATGGTGCATTCAAACACCAGCTGAGACTATGTTAAGGTTCCAGCTCCCAGGTCCCAGATGTTGTAGGTTACTAGGCTTAGACCACCCAATCTTATCTCAACAGTACTCTTGCGAGGTATTGTACCCATCTTGCTAGCTACTACCCTCATAAAATCGATCTTAAAGTGTTTCAGTCGCATTGTCGGAGAGCCAGTAATAATGCAGTTCAGTCTGTTTTGTTATATCTTATAAATATTTACTTTGCTACTTATAAACTCAGATCAATAAATAGGTAGATCATGCACTCCGAACAAAAAAGTGAGGAAAGTTTTCGCGTAACCATGTGTGCGTAAATGATCATGTGTGCGTAAATAAAATGTTGCCATATTTGCCAAGTCAGTTAAATCTCCCTAGATGAATTCGCATTTTTGTTTTAGTTTGTTGGTTTTTTAAAAAGTATATGGAAATGCGTGCAAAACCTTGAATTTTTTCCTAAACGGATGTCCTGTTTCGCTTACTTCGTTTGTGTTTCAATCTTGGGGTTAAAAACTTCTTTAGAATATGGAGAATATGGATATATTAAACAAATATACCATAAAATATGCACTGCAAAAATATTTACTGCAATAAAAGATGAACTCGGTTTTGGGTTGCAGAAATAATCGATCATTTCACTAGGTGAAGCTTGTAACTATGTCCTGTAATAATTCTTTATTAATTTTAAAAAATCTGAACATGTGATATAAAACCAAGTATATGTAATTATTACTATCTTGAGCTTACTAGAGCTTATAATATGGAAGAAATAGTCGGTATTGCAACGGGGTTGCTGTCTATAGCCTCATTTGGCTGAACTGGTACATCCTACAATACAATATCATTTTGTGGTAAAAATACTAATAAAATGTAAATGTAATCCAGCACTCTCTAGTACTTACACGGACTACGGCAGATATACTGGGCAATTCGGCGCTGCTTATTGACAATGATAAGTTCTACAACAATTTAGGCTATACTAGTTATGAATAAATTACATAGTTCAGTCATTTGTTAGTTTTACCTGGAAAGGTTTTCCGGGAGTGTTGAAAGTTAGTATCTTTACAGATTTTAATATTATGCTCTTTCCAAGATAACAATTTTAATTTTTTACCGACGTTTGGCTTTCGTGATTTAGACGGTTTAGTGGTATGTGATATATCAAAAATAGAATTTCAAAATTCAATAAAAACGAAACTACGCGTCTCCGGCACGAAAAAATTTGTGAGGAGGGTTCCCTGCATCCCCCCGCACCCCTCCATCACACCCCCCACTCCAAATTCAGGTAGCTAACTGTTAAAGTTTATCCGAGAAGTGACTTTTACAGAGTGCTACCTGAATTTTTCTTGATGTTGTGTGTTGGGCTTACCCAGGTGTTTGTTTATGGTATCCTGATGTAATTTTTGCGCGCGGAGACACGCCGAAATATATTAAATCCCTTTTTTAAAATCACATAAAACATTATGCAATAATCTAAATTTTACTAACAAAAAATAACCGACTTTAAAGTTACTCAAAAACTACTTCTCAGATCTCTGAGATTCAGTATTGTGTTACCGCAGGCTCCCCATAAAGGCGAGATTAACAATATTTTTGATAAAATAAAACTACGAAATACGGCAAACCGCCATGTTATCTTGAACGCCAATCAGGCTCAATCAGCGCGAATTACGCCACGCTTCTATAAACAAACGAATATGACCATACTGATAATGACGTCTTGTCTATTATTTTCCTGAGACGTGACTGCACAAGTGACGCCATGACACTTTGAAGCGTTTTGGTGCGAATTATCAACTTATAAATTGAAATGTATTTATTTTATACTAAACCTTTTTTTTTGCGGAAATATAATATATGTACAGTCACGAGCATAAATATATTACTATGGACACGTCAGCAATAATATCTACCCCAAGATGCATTCAATAATATCTGTCTGCACGGACGCAGCAAAAATATCTAATATTCATAGACAGCATATTAAAGTGACGACAAAATTATCTGACGAAAAAAGTACATCAAATAATTGTGACAACCCCCAAAGCAAAAATATGTGACGACATTAGGTACAAAATAATGTGATCACTCTTTTAGTGCAAATATATGTTTGCCGTTTACTAATTCTACGTTTCTGTAAGCATTTACATTGATTCATGTGCATTAATATTATGACGTTCAATAGTTGGCAAAAATATCTGACGTAAATCTTTTATTATTTTTATAAATTTTGCCCAACTGCGCGACGCAAAGGAGGGTAATGTGTTTATTAGTCTATGTATGTATGTATGTTCCTATGTGGCGTTATAGAGATCAAACGGGTTGACCGATTGTGATGATTCTTTTATCAATCGATACGCCTTAACCTTGCGATTGTTATTAAAGACATGACAATAATCAAAAACCACAGGGACAACCAGACACCATATTGTCTAAATGAAAAAAAAATTCGACGAACTACGTCAAGTGGGGTATCGCTTAATAGGTATTCAAAAAATTTTTTTACGTTCGTTTCATCATTTTTAATTTTAAGTGACAGCTTAGGATATGTAACGATTTAAAATTGGTTAAACAACCATTCTCGTTAATTTACTAACTCCTAATATAGAAGACAATGATTTCTAACTAAAAAGTGTAAAAAAAATAGTTAAAAAAAAACAAAAAACCCGACAGCGTAAAAAAACTAACTGTCCCGACTGCCTTTGTATGATCCTTCTAAACCCATCAAAAAATTTCATATTTATTAAGTTTTACTTATTTTAAATAAAAACACGCTCTTCTCAGTGAACCATCTTTCTTTTATTGCATATCCTCTACTAGTACACTACTCTATGTTCTTGTTACATTTTCATAATATAATACTTTTATTTGCGGTCAGACTCGACGACGGTTTGGCAACGTCGCCAATTTGGAAGCGTGGCGAGCGATTAACGATATCATCAATATGAGATGTAAACTTGAGATGAGAGTGTAATATTACGCCTAAATCTCGAAGTTCAGTCACTTCGCTCAAATTTTCGCCATTTAAAACGTATGAAGATTTAATTGGTTCCCGTTTTCTAGTGTATTGAATATGGAAGCATTTTTTTGAGTTCATATTCATACAATTATCGTTACACCATTGATTAATCCTACTGAGATCGTCTTGGATTAGCTGAATGTCTGCTGCAGTTTATTGTAGAAATACAAAATCGTCCACGTTTATGGGATACCGCAAGAACTGATTATTCCGACCGCAATTTAAAAATAAGATGTTGGGACGAAATAGTTAATTTATTTAAAGAATTTAAAAAAGATATGAGATCTGAGAAACTGACAGAGGGTAGCCACTGGCTACTCTTTTGGCTACCTTCGAACCCCAAAGGTAGCCATTGCAACTACGCCGGCGACGTCGCCATGGCGTCCCGGTGAGGTAGGGCTCTGCTACTTCTCTTCAGTCAGTTCAATTATGATGTCAGGAGTGGACGTAGAAGAGATCGCGCTTATTTGTTACGTACGTCGTTGACAAATACTACAAGGAAAAAAGGAAACTGTGGATTCATCATTTTTTATCAGATCGAAACCGATGTGGTGTTCTTTTAGAAAATATCCTATGCACTATGAAGATTTTAGAAAATATCCTATGCACGCAAGCACGGACGATTTTGAATTATCACAATATTTTTTCTGTATCGAAACTAATTTTTTCATACACATGTTGAGCGAGCGTCCGAAATGGCGGCCGGTTGGCTACTCAGTGAAGGAGGTGCAACTTACACGAGTAAATTTTAATGGTCACGTTGCCAGCTCGCCAGAGTATCCAGTTTCCACTCAGGGAGCCGTTATGTGGTTACGCTTCCAAATTGCCTACATTGCCACACCGTCGCCAAATGAGGTAGCCGCCATGCATTTCAATATAAATTGTTTGGATATGTTGCCGGCGACATCGCCATGGCTTCCCGGTGAGGCATAGCACTTATTCTCACAATATGTAACACCGCGGTGAGTTTTCCCAACTATTGAACGTCATAATATATTTATCTATATGATTGAGGTATCAATGTAAATGTTTACAGAATTAGTAAACGGCAAACATATAATTGCACTAAAAGAGTGATCACATTATTTTGTACCTAATGTCGTCACATATTTTTGCTTTGGGGTTTGTCACAATTATTTGATGTACTTTTTTCGTCAGATAATTTTGTCGTCACTTTAATATGCTGTCTATAAATATTAGATATTTTTGCTGCGTCCGTGCAGACAGATATTATTGAACGCTTCTTGGGGTAGATATTATTGCTGACGAGTCCATAGTAATATATTTATGCTCGTGACTGTACGTTGTAATTATAATATATTTCTTAATAAAATAGAACAGTATTTCAAAATCTGTCATCATGCGCATTGTTTTTCAAATTTTTTGAAATTACGTACGTCGCGGAGGATTGAGTGTGGTATCATAGCATTCAGGGTCGAATTCCTAACAAATTCCTTCCTTTTCTTACATTACCGACGTTTACCTTTCGTGATTTAGACGGTTGAGTGGTATCAAAAATAGAATTTCAAAATGCAATATAAACGAAACTACGCGTCTCCGGCACGAAAAAATTTGTGGGGGGGTTTCCTACATCCTCCCGTACCCCTCCATCACATCCCCCATTCCAAATCAAGGTAGCTAACTGTTAAAAATTACCTAATCAGATTTGTACACTTATTCACGGCGGGTCAGGTTATGTTCGCTTCGATCAACCGTTGCGATTTTTGGTGTTTTTACTTTTTTAGTTCATTCTAACTTGTTTCTACTCACACAAAAATGGATTTTAATAGAAGAGTTTGTTAAGGTTTGTAGTCGGTGACTGCTTGTCGTGGTTCGGCAAGTGCCATATACAAAGTTACTCTATCGCAAGTATGCCTAATAGAAAAAATAACGGAGGGGGGGGGGGGGTTTTTCCTAAATATCGTGACGTCACATTTCAAAACCGAATAATTGGTATGTATATGTAAATATTAAAAAAAAAAACAATTATTGGAAATAAAACTTATTTCGGAACTGATGTTTTGATTTTATAATTTCTAGGTGTAAAATTTCATAATACATAATATGTGGCGTCACTCTTCTCATAACAAGTCATTTTTCGGAAACCTACATATAATAACGACAAAAAACAAATATTATATTAATATTATTTATTCAAAAAAATATTTATTGTAACATGTTTATTTAAAATTTCATATAAAACAAAACAAATTTTACTTAATAATACTTGACATATTTGCCCCACTTATACTTGCAATTATTTCCCTACATTTCAGGCAGTTCGAAATAGGAATATACTGGCAACACTGATCTGTTACGTCAACTGACACTTTTGTCAATTATAACCTTTTAATGTGTTCGATAAGTGTTTAAAAATATAGTTAAAAGTGCATTTACAAGTGAAATGTTATTCCTCCGGACTTTTTATTTGATGTTGAATTGTTTTTGCATAACTTCACTACACAGGATGGCATTTTTTCGTGTAAGTTATAGCACGACGTTCCAGAACTTACTGGCAGAAATCGGCATGGTTTTTGACGTATGGATGGGCGTGGTTCCTTGTAAATACAGGGATGACGTCAATCGGCATGGTATTTTTCTTCCTCACTCAAATGTAAGGCGGTGAGTTATCTACCTATTTTTATTGATCTGAGCTTATAAATAAATATCAGTAAACATACCAACATTGACATCCAGAGCTGCAGCAGACTTGTCAGTGTCGGGGTCACTCACTAACAATACCTTGAGGCCATTGGACAGCTGGAGACCTCTGCAATAAACCACATTGATTTTTCGAAGTGAAACTTCTATATAGAGGGGGTCTTAGGCGATTTCTGTCACGAAAAAGCGTTACCGCGAAGTGACCTACAAAATTTTAATTTGAAGTTTTACAGGCAGGTTTTCAAATTAGACAATGTACATTAACAATCTGCCTGTAAAACTTTAAAATAAAATTTTGCTGCAACTCGTTTTGCCACTTGTCCGTTGTTATTCGTTTTTCCACTTCTCTGTTGCCATTTGTTTTTCCACTTATCCGATGCAATTTGTTTTTCCACTTATCTGTTGCGATTCGTTTTTCCACTTATCCGTTGCCATTCGTTTTTCCACTTGTCGGTTGCGATTCGTTTTTCCACTTGTCCATTGAAGTTTCACTTCTTCAATGTGTCCCAGCATACATTTTAATTTTTACTTACAGTAAGTTAATGCTTGACCACAACCATTACTGATTCACAAATCTGTGTCTGGTATGCTTGCCATGGTCTGCTTGAGCCAGGATGACAAGTAATAATGTATCTGACAACTAATGTAACTATAAAACAGGCAAGAAAACATAAGAAAATACCAGAAAATTACAAATAGGTGTCGGGTAAATTATTTGAAACCATAACCTAAAACTAAAATAATTTTAAAAAGGAAATAAACGCCCCAACTCAAGAGTCACTAACGGTTACTTAAAACGCTCCTCAGTATATAATTTGTATGGTGATTCATTGCTAAAGAGCGATTAAAGTAACCGTCAGGGACTCTTAGTTAGGGCGAAAGGCTGTTAATATAATTTTATATGCTATCCCTTACCTGTAGTCTCTTTTGTCCACCTGGGACTTGATAATATTATCGTAGCGCTTGAGAACAGCTGGAACAGGGCTGTCACTGCCAGGGCCATGCGTGTCAGTAGGGCTCCGCCCCGCCCGCCCAGGGGGCTGCCGCGCGCACTGCGTCACTGTCATCCCGGATTGATTTCTTCTTTGGCTATATACAAGGCTGGAAATAGTAAAACAGCATTTAAGGACAGATCATTTGGAAACTGTTTATGGTTAGTTTGGTAAGATACCAGTGGCTTTAGCTCACTCGCCTGAATAAGGATTTCTGAGAGAAATTAACATTTTTAGGATCACACTTATGCTAGGCTTCAATCAAAGAGGTATTATTGCACAAATCAGTAATTTAAACTTAAATGTTAAACTATATTAATTGTATACATTCACACTCATGTTGAGAATGTCTCTCTCTTGTTAGTAAAGCTTGTTGCAGAAGCCAGAGGTAACACTAGAACTGCTTATCAAACAATACTCCTGTTTTAATGTCTCTCTGAAGTGTTTGGAAACCTGATAACTGATGGCACATACAAGAACTGTGCAATCATATTTGGACACTTAGTTACTGTCACAACTAGAACAGAGTACCATAAAGCAGCCACAATATTCTGACAGGCTGTAGTTTCTACCAAAACATGCCCCATAAGTACAATCCTAATACGAAAACAAAGGATTATTATATATGAATCGTCCTGAATTTTTTTGCCTCATATATTTAGGTACTCTACCAAAATCAACATATACATTTTAAGAGTTTTAAATCTCACCTTTGAAGTAAACCTAATAATTATCTGCGATTCTGCAAGCTACCGACCACTAACACTAGGGCTATCGACAACACACTACACATACAGGAAATCACACACATGGAAAGTTCATAAGAAATATTTAAAGTCAAATCCTAACCTATTGTAACTGGCCCGATACGATACAGTTGGCGAAAAGCTGTGAAAGCCCACCAGAAGCAGTCTTCTGGATGCCAGCTTGGATGAGTTTATCTAATGGTGTACAAAATTCAAGATATTACAGCGTATTGTTTCTATAAACTGCCAATGAAGTAATCTTGTTGTGCAATCCATACATGACTTAAAACTATTTGGTAATTATACGTAATAACAGTTTAGGTATTACGTTGAATCTTAGGTTCAGTTTTCAAGTCTTCCTTCACTTTGATTTGAAGACTTTGATTTGATTGACATTGACAATGCTAATATCAGGTGACATTGACTTTAATTTGGCATTTCATGACATCTGTCACATTTTTTTTTCGGACTTGGATTCTATGATTTTGTGACTTGTAAATCCATTGACATTGCCATTTTTTGTGATAATGTGAAAGGCTGAAAGCGAGTCCATAAGTATGGAAAAAGGGGAAAAAGATATGTAAAGAAACGTATAGGTTGGCGACTTGGCGCACACGTATTATTAAGGAAATGGAACGGTATTGACGCCACTGCATCGAAGGCTCGAATCACTTACTCTGTACTCAAGAGACTCGAGAGTCAAGAGCATGGTGAAGTCGAACCGACGCCGACGTCGCGTAGCTGCTCGTGCTTTATCATAAATGACACCAAGCCCATTGAGATTAATATTATAATACTGCATAAGGACATTATGGACTTGGTCCTGCCAAGCCAACTCAAATTCGCCGCAGTGAACCGCTCATAGCCTGGTATAATTTTTTAAGTACATTGCTGGCGGCGCCGCGGGAGCGGCTTGTGGTGATGCTATTTCTTAATGAGACATGGTAGGATTTCGGAACTTGGTTGGGTGATCGCTAGAGCCAAAAATTTCTTGAGCATTTCCTTGTTTCGGAGGGCAAATAAAGCCGTCGGTCCCAGTTGTTCGGTTAACTTCGGTTTGGTCATTAAGCTATGTCGGATACCACTGGGCGGCATCAAATCGGTATTTCTTCAGTATCCTGCGGCACTGGGAGGGGGGTGGAGTAAGGACCCCCCTTAAAGGGACTAACAATAAGTAAAGAAACACAGAGTTTTTGAGTTTTTTTTTTATTTCTATTTTGAGGTTAAATCTGTGAAAACTGCTCAATATTTGTCATAAACTAGTCTAAATTAATGTTAGGTTGTGGAGGAAGAAATTTTCGATCTCCGTATGGGAAGACACTATCTCACGTAGTTTGTAATTGATCTCTCGATAGATAGATGGCGCTACTTGAATGTTAAAGATTTGGATGAAACGTTCGGACGGGCCTACCCTCCATACGACGGGCCTATCCTTTCTTTTGAAATCATTGGCCAACCCCTACCGTGAAGTCGAAGATCATACTATATTATACTGAGACGTGAAGTGTAGAGCCGGTCAGAGTCATGCTAAACGCTTTGCTATGTCATTGCTATTGATTTAAAAAAATGTGGAAGTAAAATAAATAATGATGAATTTGTTAATGTATTCACCGACTACTCATTAATACCACGATTACACAGTACTCAGCCAGTAAAAACGAATACGCGCTTTAGCAAAGGAAGCCCCTTCGACAATAGCTGGGCTCGGCTATCTCTGAGATCTCTATGGGTTTTGAGCAATGATCTTATATTAAAAGAGTAGATACATAGGTTATACGCGCACCAAAAGTGGCACGCCAAAACTGGGCTAATTAGCACAGTTGAGTTCAGTCGTACGTACGTCAGATGTTGATTGGTGTTGGGAAACAAATGATAAACGTGTGTATGTTTCGGAACAAATTTTTCGCTTGATTTGTAAGGGCATAACGTATCTACTTCTTGAAATATAACATCATAATATAACATCATTGCTTTTGAGAACAATAAGGAGAACTTTTTATGTGCAAGTTTCTTTCATCGAAATTCATGATAATATTCACATACCTACACATAAAGCTTTAGAAATGGTATATTGTGCACAATTTGAAACTTGTCCCCTTTGCGACGTCTTTGAAGACCATCGTTCAAACTATAAATATTAGTGGTTATGCAAATTATTTTCGTAGGGATGTGTGAGGCTCTACCTGCATCCATCTTGAGCCCAAGGCAACCGTAGTGCAACCTGCTGAACTGAGGTCTTGAGGTCTCGGACCAGGGAGAACGGTTACTCCTATTGGTCGCTGCATCGCTGTAACAACATAATCCCGACGGAACTTGCATGGTGGTAGGTTCAGGGTCGGAGCCGGGGAATTAGTCGGTGATGCCTTTGGTATTAGTAAGTGAAAAAACCAGTGGAATGCTTGTTTTAAATCCTAACTCTACTTAAATTTAACTATTGCTATTTTTAATTTTCAGTTTCGTATTTTGTATCACAAATAAACTTTGTGCCCTCTGTTTTTTAGGCGATTCTTATTTGCTATATATTTATTAAGTACGAGTAACCGCTTTGCTTCGATTTTCTTATTTTTTTACAACTTATTGGAGTTTTATTAAGGATCCCTAATTTTTTTTGAAAATATAATATAGCCTATGTTACTCGGGGATAGTGTAGCTTTCCAACAGTGAAAGAATTTTTCAAATCGGTTCAGTAGTTTCGGAGCCTATTCAATGCAAACAAAAAATCAAATCTTTCCTCTTTACTCGTTTAAAATAGTATAGATAAGTATAAACAAAAAAAAAAACGTATATTCAGAAATATGTTACTTTATCACATTATGAGGCTAATTTGCTAACGGTTTAGGGTAGGCGATTAGCTGTTTTTAAATAGTATCTATGTAGTTATTTTCATTGAGGATGGGTCAATTCCAACAAATACGAATTTTGCCTAATTACAGTGGCGAATTTAAATTTGCTGTTTCTGCTAATTAAATAGTAGTACTAATTATTCATGTACTAGAGATCGAAAAAAATATTAGTTCATGAGATATTTCCATTTAAAATTGAGAAATGCCACCGAAATTATTAAAGGACCACCGGAATTAAAATCCGAGCCACCGGAATTGATTAAATTTCAACTTGCTGCCTCTAATACATTTTATTTGGCATAAATAATATGTAAATAGTAGTAATATAATTAGTCATATAGTAGAGACCGAAAAAAAATTATTTGTTCCGGAGATATTTTCAAATGCCATCAAAAACAACACTTGTAAAAAAACCAAGTCTCGCAATTTATGCATATTAATAATACATAATATGCATAAATTCGTTTTAAATAAATAGATCGACTTGACCATCGCATGAAAACACAATGTATCTCACAAGTAATACCTACATATTATATTAAATTTGATTGTTTAGTGCGATTGCCAAGTCGATCTATTTATTTAAAACATAAAAGATTTTTTATATTGATAATATGGTCACTTTAAGATGTTGTTACTTGTTAGGTTAGCTAATTACGTAATAACTTAAGACAGAAGGGCTCTTAAGTAGGAACTGAATAAATTAACCGACTTGGTATTACATGGATCTCCCATCTTTTTACGGTAGAAGAACTGAGTTGCGAGACTTGGTTTTTTTTACAAGTTTTGTTTTTGATGGCATCTCATTTCTTTTTGTAGATAGTTCTACTTTTTTTCCTTTTACAAGTTACCTTTGAACATAATTATATCTAGGTGCCTATCTACACCTATTATTCCATTATATTATAAACAGGTACACTGATTCATTCACTGCAAATGTAACTTTGTAATCCTATATATTTATATGGGATTACAAAGTTATTTATGTAGTTGATGTATCTAGAAAACTGGACCATAATTGCAAAATATTTTAGTTTTTCCTTGATCTATACACTAAACACTAATTGCGTTCCAAATTTGAAGCTTCTATGTCTGCTAGAAGTGCCTTAGAGTTTTGATGATCGGTCAGTCAAATTTTGACTAGTTATAATTCTTAAACTACTGGTTCAAATTGAATAAAATTTGATATATACCGTGTTTATACAATGCCTGCTTGGTTACTAAAAATTCAGACTTATAGCTTTATCCAAAACGAAGTTATAGGGGGTCGAAAATGGCCTGAATTGCTTCGAGAAAAGGATGGTACGGCCGTGCCGCTTTTTTGCTCGACTTGGCGGGGGCACTGCGGTGCCCCTAGATTACATTATCAAGTGCCACCGAAATTAGGACCACTGGAATTAGAATCTGATCCACCGAAATTGATTTATGCCAATGAGAAATAATAAAGGAAATATCACTTAATACTTTAACGATACATTTTGAAGAGTAGGAGTCTAGATGAACAAACTCCTTTTGGCGGTGATTAGACACGCTTGTATTTTTGTGGCCTATACGTCCCTAATCCCTATACGCTTTGATTCGTCACCGGAGCCACCGAGATTGCGCCACCGGACTTAGAATCATAATCAAAACTTGAATTTTAAAGAACACCGTTATTCACAGGTTAACTTTTATTTCACAATTATGGCTGAAAACCTTCAATGGAAGCCTCCTTAAAATTTCTTGATAATCTGCTTTGTACTTTTACTAATATACATGACATCGGAATTAGATGATTTTGTATTTCTGCGCTACCGCAGTTAGTATTTTTACGTGTTTGGCAGGAAAATTACGCAGCCAGTCGGTCATCCTAACACGCAGTTTGCAAGAGCACAACTGAAGCTTTTACTATCTTAAATTACTCCCTAAATATATATTAGTGGTGTTATGTAATGTATTTCTAAAAAACATTCCTTTTCAATGAAATTTATTTACCAAAAAAAAATTAATAAAATGTGTAAATAAATGGAGTTCGGACAATACAACGGAATTAGATTTTAGATATTTTTTTATTTAGAATCTATGTATTAAATACGTCTGAATACTTTACTATCATGTAGGTCACTATTTAAACTACCTATATAAAATTATGCATAATTATAGTTTACCTCCACACATTCATTTTCAACCGCGCCGTCTCAAAAATGCACTTGGGAAATTCCCCCGGATATACCGGACCATTTTTAGGGTTCCGTAGCCGAATGGCAAAAAA
Source organism: Thymelicus acteon (assembly GCA_951805285.1). Taxonomy (NCBI): domain Eukaryota; kingdom Metazoa; phylum Arthropoda; class Insecta; order Lepidoptera; family Hesperiidae; genus Thymelicus; species Thymelicus acteon. The sequence continues at coordinate 22,494,888 of OX638214.1, read as the reverse complement.
CGGAACCCTTATAGATTCGTCATGTCTGTCTGTCTGTCTGTCTGTCTGTCTGTCTGTCTGTCTGTCTGTCTGTCTGTCTGTCTGTCCGTCCGTATGTCACAGCCACTTTTTTCCGAAACTATAAGAGCTATACTGTTGAAACTTGGTAAGTAGATGTATTCTGTGAACCGCATTAAGATTTTCACACAAAAATAGGAAAAAAACAATTAATTTTGGGGGTTCCCCATACTTAGAACTGAAACTTAAAAATGTTTTTTTCATCAAACCCATACGTGTGGGGTATCTATGGATAGGTCTTCAAAAATGATATTGAGGTTTCTAATATCATTTTTTTCTAAACTGAATAGTTTGCGCGAGAGACACTTCCAAAGTGGTAAAATGTGTGTCCCCCCCCCTGTAACTTCTAAAATAAGAGAATGATAAAACTAAAAAAAATATATGATGTACATTACCATGCAATCTTCCAACGAAAATTGGTTTGAACGAGATCTAGTAAGTAGTTTTTTTTTAATACGTCATAAATCGTAAACCACAAAAAACATTGATCAAAGTTACAACAAACTACAAGAACTTTTATATTATGTTACTTGCTGCTACGGAACCCTTCATGGGCGAGTCCGACTCGCACTTGGCCGCTTTTTTCCTGTTTTAATCATGCGAGACTAATAAAATGTTTACAGTCAATTTTATAATACATATTGTTATTAGACCTGTGATACTACTATCATTCGCGTGTGGGAAGTTGGGAACTAACAAAATAAATATTAATAATAAGTAAACAAATATGGTAGATGTATGTGTTTCTTTCTTTATTTTTTTTTTTCTCTTTCTTGGCAGGCAACGCGTCAGTGATGCCTTTGGTGTTGCTGATGTCCATGGGCGACGGTAGGCACTTACCATCAGGTGGATCGTCAGCTCGTTTGCCGGCTATTTCCGTAAAAATAAAAACATAAACGTGTAATTATGTACGCGCATGAGAAGTTAAACTTATTTGGCATTAAAAAAATCAATTTCAAAAAAACCATTTCAAAAAAAAAAATAAAAAAAAAACAATATTAAAAAAAAACAATATAATAATAATCATTTTTTTATAACGCGCGTTTTCAAAAACGCGCATGACGTTTTTCGTCACCTTTTGTGTCACCGTCACCGTGTCACAAATCTTAAAACACTCTCATAATTTTTTCTATTTATTTCATGACGCGCCTAAAGAAGTATAACTTCAAAAAATGTATTTATTTACAGACTTCTTATCCCCAATTCCTATTCCTCTAATCACTTTACACTCTGCAGATTAATAGCTGCCAGGTTTTCGGTACTTAATATGACTTTGACGACCCGTGTGGCGCAATGACTACCATGCCGGACATTGCCGGATCGTCACGCCCAGGTTCTGATTTCGATTCCCAGCGAGGCGGTTTGAATGATGAGTTTGAATTTCTGTTCTCGGTCTGAGTGTGAATGTCCTTGTCTAGTGTGTTGTTCATGGCGCCCACGACACAGGGAATCCTAGTGTGGGGCTATGAGTGTGAAGCGTTATTTATTAAAAAAAAAACCAGGCAAGTGCGTGTCAGGCCACGCGCAAAGTAGAGTCCCAAAGTAGTAAGTTTATCGTCTATTACTCATTTACTAATTAAGCTAACATGGTTGTGATAGTTTTCCTTGTAAATTCATCATATAACCTATTTTCGAGATTTTTTTCACTAGTCTAACTCCAACCGGTTAGCTGTGGGGGGGGGGGACACTTGACTAACCAAAATTAGCATTTTATCTGTAAAGCCAAATATTTCGCAAACAGACCCCTAATTCCAAAAATGGTCTTAAAAGAAAAAAGACCCATAATATTTTTGATAGACCTTTTCAACGATACCCCACACTATAGGGTACGCGTCATCGTCATGTTACCTGCAGGGGAGGTGGTTCTCTGAAAAAAAAAAATCTATGATTCTGGACTTTAAATAAATAATTATATCTATGAAAAATTACAGCTTTCTAACGGACTTTCTTTCTTTAGCTTTCGGACGGACGGACGGACGGACATGACAAAACTATAATGGTTCCGATTTTTCTTCGGAATCTTTATGCATATCGTTGATATTACTGTTATTGTATTAGATTTCCTTTGTGTACAAATAAAAAAAAAGGAAAAGCAGAGCAAAAGAGAAGCAGAAGCCTTAAGAGCCCATGTACTAGAAATTAGTTAATTATTTTTCAACTCCGGAGGTCACAAACTTTCACTATGATTTAGTTCAATTTTATAATAAAGATATTATGCAGTTAACCACGGGACAGCGCGAGTTCGGAAGGTTATCAATGGAAGTGATGTCACAAACAACAACATTATATGAAACGGAAAGCATACGGTTAGTAAATTAGCCGACTTTAATCAGAGAACACCACCCTAGCGTCCGTTTTAATTGTCCGTGGGAAATAACGTTCCACTTCCGAAGCTTGCGGAGGAACTGAAGTACTCGGGATTACTTGATCATGTAAAATAAGTGCTCATTTTTCGACTAGGATTCGATGAAGGCAAAAACGTTGAAGCGAACCGGTAGCTGACGCATTGTGTCGCAGACTAACAATTTACATGATAAATATTCTAAAACAATCACTCAGGACGCGTGCTGCTAAGAAAACGTCTCGGCTCGGAGTGTTTAGCCGTGTTCTAAGAACTTAATGCGCTTGTATATGTACGTAACTTCGTGACCATGTACCGTGTGGCAGTTTTTATGTGTATATATCTTGTTACGAGGTGTCACACGCAGGACGAGCTGTTTGAAGGTAAGTGTGTTTTCGTGTCGTTTAAAACGAGTTCGCGCACTAGTTGTACCCGGCGACTGCGTTCGAATTGACGAATGAGGACAGAGTATACCGTAGCGCCTTCAAAATGATGTAAATAGATCTTGATAGTGAGTGAGTGAACTGAAGAGCCTAATGTAAACAGATTAGTCGTGTTGTTTTTCTCTTTTTTCTTATAAAACACAAAGGATTTCCTTTTAGGATTCCTCCGTGGCAGATTTATACGTTCATGCGGAAGTATGTAAAGTTATCCAGCATCTGATGTTATTGTTGAAAGTTGAAACACAACTAACTTAAAGCTACATTATGGGTTGGGCGGGTAGAGATTAGGGAATGCCTCGATTATGCCCAGTCGTTATTTGTCCGCATAGTTTTAAGGCAATTGTTACAAATAGTATAAAAAATAATAGTGGTTGTGTTGTCGGAGATCGCGAGACTGATTCTCAAAATCAACATTTATCAACGTCATTGGTAAAATCTAAGATTTACCGAGTATGTATGGTGGTAAAAGTTCGAAATGAACAATAATCACAGACCACTTCGGAGTTTTACCACTAACAGTTGGTAAATCCTAAGATTTACCAGTAAAACCTAAGATTTACCAGTATACAGGCTTTTACAGTAACACATGTACACGGTTTACGCAAACCGCCGGCGGCCGGCGCCGGGGCGGCGCGGCGGCGCGGCTGCAACGACGGTATTATCATGGGCTGAAGACGTTATTTTTTATTAATAAATGGAACAAAAAGTTTTTTTGGATAGTTTTCGGATGTCAAAATGTCCGTGCCGTGACCGTGTGCATGTGAAAAGATGCTTAGAGTTATCATTATACAGGTTGTCATAAATATGCCACTTTACCCTAGAGCTTATGATCGCTTAACCTAGTGTTAGCATAATTTTTTGTTAGGGAAGGAAGCGTACGACCTCGGCTATCTTCTGAGCATACAGCTCGCTATGAATGAATATAGGTATACAGGATGAAAAAAAGACCGTGGTTGGAGGAAAAGTACCCTGAATATGGATGATGGCAAATTTTATTGATTAATGAAACATTCTTTAATTTTCAAAAATAAGTAAAACTGCATTCAAAGATTTTCGAAAAATCACCTGCTTGAGCCGCCAGTGAAATGTGAAAAAACTTAAAATATGTGCAATTCACACGTGGTAGAAGTGAAACCTTCAAAAATAAAGGTATTATCTGACATAAATTATTTGGTACTAAATAAAAATAAAACAGTGGTAACTAACGCCATCTCTTAACATAATAGCGCCATCTATTCAGCATTAAAACAAATCTTCTGTCTTGTTCCTCACGCCATCTATGAATACAACTAAGCACATTTTAAAATAACACTTAGAGAACCACGAACATTGTATAATGCTTCCTATCTCATTTTCTCCCACGTTAAATCTTATGAATTTATGTGTCTGTCTCCTTTTACTGTCCCTTTTTCATTTCATCCACTTTCAAATGACAACGATGCTGAAGAAGTTTTCACTTCAAAAACATATTTAAATTCAAAATTCAAAAAACATATATTCTACGAGTTTTTCGGAAAGGTGCTCTGTCATGGAGGAGAAGAAAAGCCGTAGAAAAACTCCTCAGCACATCTTTTAAAATAAAACTTATCTTTATTACAAAAATAGGTATTCCCTAACCTGAGCAGACCAGCTGCTATGCAGCTGGTCATTTCCATGCATCCTTATCATTTAGGTAAATATTCATCTTTGCTATAATAACCCTTGCCTACGAGTTGAGTTTTTACACGTTTCTTGAAAGATTCCGCCGGCAAGTCACGTATTTGCTTTGGGACTTCATTATAAAATTGTACACCGAGCCCCATAAAAGAACGCTGCACTATACAAAAACGGTACGAAGAGGTAACCAGTTGATGCATCCTTCTTGTTTGCCGATTTGAAATGCCACAATAATGTTTATACGCGCAAGTTATTTTATTCCATATAAAAACTATATTATTTTAGATATATTAGGAAGCTACTGTAAGTATACCTATTTCTTTAAATTTGACACACAAAGGTACCCTTGACTTTAGTTCATAAATAGCTCTAATGGCTTTTTTCTGTAGTACAAAAATTTGTTCTATATCGGCTGCTTTGCCCCACGATAAAATGCTTTTAGGAGATAACGCTGTGGAAATAATTATGCAAAATAAACAAGCCTAGCAGTGTTGACGTCAGTGAGCTGTCTTATTTTTCTAACAACATAAGCAGCCCTAGCGAGTTTATTTGTGAGAGATGCTACGTGCGGGCCCCATTAGTTCATTATCCAAGGTCACCCCTAAAAAGATCTCGATTCCTCTATATTTAATGTTTTATTATTTAATTTAAGAGTTTTATTGACTTTTTTACATTTGGTAACACAAATACTAAACATTTGGTTTTCTTTGCATTTAAAAGTAAATTATTAATAGTGAACCAATGTGAGTACTGCAACAGAGCACTATTTACATAGTTAAAATTATTTTTATTTCTCTCTGTCTTAAATATTAATGACGTATCATCTGCAAACAGCACAATGTTCGCATGGTTTTTTACGTTATGTGGTAAATCAATAATATACACCAGGAAAAGAAAAGGGCCCAAAATGGACCCTAGCGGTACACCCATAATAGCTGGTGACCCTGATGACTTTTCATCTTTATATTAATTTTTTGTAACTAACCTTTCGTAATATTTATACATACAATATTATTTTAGTTCTGATGACAGTTTATTTATGTGATAAGCATCTCTACACTCAGGTTTGGCTCCGGCCGAGGAAACTCCTTTTTTGCTTTGATTTGATGATATAAAAAATATTATATGTAATCATTGAAGTATAATGTCATAGAACAGATATCGCGAACAAGATGTGTGTCCCGCCGGGAGGTTCTATTTTCAAAATTGAGCCCCCGTTCTCCTTTCAAAATCGAACGAATCCATTAGACATTGAAGCTGATCGGCGCCAATTCATTGGGACACACATTGTGTTCGCGGTGTCGGTTCTTTATGCTATAATAATACTTCAATGTATGTAATGCTATAACCTCTACACTAATTAATTCATACACCAATTAATTCACTTGGAACATCTCTTGGCTTAGTTAGAACTTCTTGGGGGGATTTTAGGAATGAATCGTTAATATTCGCCACGGCAACCACGGCATTTACATAAAAAGTTGCCTCTTAATCACCGAGTTGTAGGCCTTGAGGATTCCCCTGGCCTTATTAGGAGTCGGATGTACAAGTTAGTTTAGTCTTCTCTCTCGTTTTGTTTAAACTGTAAAAATTGCGATAATATCAGTGCACTCCAGTGTAAATGTAAACAATATCTTTAATCCATGGGTTTTCCCTCTGTACCGCCATTATTATCAGGCCATGGACAACTTAATTTAGAATGGCGCTACGTCCGCGTCACTGTAATAAAAAGCTGATGGACAAGTTTTTAATTCGTTACTAGTTCATTGGGTGAATAAACTTCTGTATTTGCCTTTAGTATCTATCTTGTGTGACTGTAAACCAGTGATTCCCAAAGTGGTCTATATCGACCCCTAGGGGTCTATGACAATCTGCAAGGGGTCTACGTCAGCGAAAAAAAATTTGGGGGTCCATGAAATGAAAATGGGGGTCCACGATAGTGGATCTCAACACATACACTGATAGTACCTATTTACTTACATCATACTATCTTATAATATCAAAACATATACATTATTTATAAAAGTACCTATGAAGTAAAAAAAAAAATTATATATGTTTATAAAATTGTGTAAGTTGTAGGATGTTGGTATTCGCTTTGTGGTCGCAATACATTTTGAACTTGTAAAAATGTTTATTTAATGCTACGTATATTTTACATAACAGATACAAAATTTTATTTTGAGTAGTTTTAATTTAAATTCAATTAATAAAAGTATAAATTAACATGTGTTTTTACTTTAAGTTTTTAACACTAAACTTCACTACAGTTAGAAATTTACAGGAAATCAATATCAGGTAAGTAGGGGGTCTACCCAACACGGAAAAACATGGCAAGGGGTCTACGACACAAAAAAGTTTGGGGAACTCTGCTGTAAACTATAAAAAAGTTGAAAAAAAAAAACAAACAATTCTCGACATTCTTTAATTTATCCTTGGCAAGCTATATATACATTGTAGTATAGATACATTGTGTATTTATCCAAGTAATAGGAAAATTATTTTAAATTTATTTAATAAAATGGACCTAACGTTTAATAAAATTTTAAAATGGTTTTTGAAAATTGTGAATAGGTACATTGTATATCATTACGTATTGCCTATGTTAATAACATAAATAGAACTCTAACATCCACAACCGGAAAACAAAATACTTACTTATTATTTCATAAACAGTAATTTGGTTGCGTCCTTAATAGAATCATCATCATTGGATCTCTCGCTACACGGGCACGGTCATTACTCCAACTAGGTATGGCTATGGGGTTGTAATAATTAAAGTTTTGTTGTTTCAGGAGGTGATTGCACAGTAAACGGGAAGGTGGGAGTTTGTACACTCATCATAAATTGCAAGTCTGCCCTCGAGGACCTGAGGGAAGACAAGCGACCAGAGGTAGGTCAGGTAGGTCAGATTGAGTATCTGATGATAGGTCGCGGAGCCGAGACATAATTTGACGAGGCATTATATCCGGCCTTTGCAGCTTCATTCGGACAGGTCACCTGTCACAGGTGAGATCGTATGGTCAGCTCTCTACAGAGTCCGTCTAATACCGAATAAGCTGTCCGTTCGCAACATTAATCGTAGCAATAGAAAAACAAATAATAATTAATTAGTTAAAACCACGGACATAAAAAACGAACGGACGTAACCTTGTCTAATCGAGAGTGAATCTGACAGCTGACAGCTCGCTTACCATGTATGCGTAATTTTGTAATTTTTGATTCGCGATGGTGTCAATGTCGTAGCCGTATGGTGTCAATGTGTGGGTGTGTGAACTTGTACGAATACAGAGTTGGTATTCCTATGGGCGCTTCACTGAATTTGTTCTTGGAATTACGTCCGTCTTTTTTTTACGTCTGTGGTAAAAACATAACAGATATAATATTATTTCCTTACAGATCTGTACGTTCCAAGGGCGGGATCCCATAGTGTGTTGTTTCGACAAAGAGGCTGCAACAGAGGAGGAATCCAATACGAGGCCACAATGGACCACGGCAACCACGACCAATACGCCCCCCGCGCCAGCCACAACCACGACGACCCCCGCGCCAACCACGACCACGACGACCCCCGCGCCAACCACAACCGCTAGGCCCCCTCCGCCGACCACGACCACTACGATACCCATGCCAAACACGGCCACTACCTCCCCAGCGCCAACCACGGCTACAGTCTCAACTACTACTGGGTATGTATATCGAGATACTTAACTTATTACTAAAGAGAAGTGTCAACTAACAACAACAGCTATTAAATAAAACGACACGTTTTTGAAAAACGATTTATATGTAACTAGCTGCCCGGACAGACTTCGTTGTGTCAAAAGTTTTTTTTTTTTATTAAAACCTTCCGTCTAGGATAGGATAGGATCTTTCAAGTTGGATCAAACTATACACGGTGTGCAAAGATTAAAATCGGTTAAATACTTTAGGAGTCCATCGCGGACAAACAACGTGACATGTAATTTATATATATCGCTCACCTAGTAATATAATGGCACATCTGCGAAAAATGCGAAATTGAGTTCATATGGTTTACGTGTTTAAAAGTGCATAATCTACATAGTGGTAAATATGTATTAATGTCTATACTAGTAACCAAACCCATACAATCTGTAAAAAACGTAAAAAGATACCATAAATTAATTTTAAACATTTTTATATAATTTTTGAAATTCGCTTCTGTAAAATATGACAAATGTAGATGTGCCGTTGTTTTACTAGATATATATATAAAGAGGAAAGATTTGATTTTTTGTTTGCATTGAATAGGCTCCGGAACTACTGAACCGATTTCAAAAAATCTTTCACTGTTGGGAAGCTACGCTATCCCCGAGTAACATAGGCTATATTATATTTAAAAAAAATTAGGGATCCTTAATAAAACTCCAATAATGTGACCCAATGTGTAAAAAAATAAGAAAACCGAAGCAAAGCGAGGGTGGTTACTCGTACTAGATAAAACAATAAGCTTTATTTATTTACTTAAAATAAGATAAAGATTTTATTATAATTAATTAAAATTTACAACTACAATTAAAAATAATAAAACGTGTTTTTCAACTTGAAACGTCATACCGAACAATGTGTACTATATTTATCTCATTTTAGATTCGCCTATCTTCTAATATATAAAATTCTCGTGTCACGGTGTTAGAAGTTGAACTCCTCCGAAACGGCTCGACCGATTTTCTTGAATCTTAGCGTGCATATCGGCTAGGGTGGAGAATCGGACAGCATCTATTTTTCATCCCCCTAAATGTTAAGGGTGGTCCCCTAAATTTTATTTTTATTTTTACGCGTGCGAAGCTGCGGGCAACAGCTAGTAATTTTATAATATGAACTTTATTTCAGGACAGGAGTAAGATTTTCACAGTTGTGTCCCCCGGTCCCGCCGACGCAAACTGCTGCCAAAACTGGACAAAAGGCGTGGGACAGTATGTATTTCAAATTATATGTCATGTAGGTATTATTTATATTTTACGGAGTTTACCCAGGTACATATCGTCACTGGAATAATACTAAAGCGCCATTTTGGCGAAAATGACTTATACGAGTATAATAATAATAATAATAACAAATAACGCTACACACTCATAGCCCCACACTAGGATTCCCTGTGTCGTGGGTGCCATGGACAACACACCAGACAAGGACATTCAAGGTTGGATTGGAAAAAAAATACAATCCAACGATGTATATGTATACATTATACATTGTACACTTATAACTCATTTTCACCAAAATGGCGCTTAAGTATTATTGCCTTTTCAGTGACGAATTATGGTTTAATTAAAAATTATAAATAATTTCTCTCTGGTATGAAAACTCCCTGTATATTGAATATTACGTAAGCGTAAAATAAATTAAAATATTTGTAGCTGAAAAAAATATGAAAACTGCCAATAGTCGTTATATGCTTATGCTGTTAGGAAAATAAGGCAGTATACTGACGTAGAAACTGCTAGGATGGTTTATTTTGCTTATTTCCCCAGTGTTATGTCTTACGCCATCTTGCTGTGGGGCAAAGCAGCCAGTATAGAACAAATTTTCATACTCCAAAAAAGGCCTATTAGTGATATTTATAAACTTGGGAATCTTTGCGTGAAAAATTCAAGGAAATAGGCATACTTACAGTAGCTTACCATTATATCTTTAGTAATGTAGTTTTTATACGGAATAATATAAGCGCGTCTAAACAAAATTGTGATATTCATAATCGCCAAACAAACAAGAAGAATGGACTATTAGTTACGCCTTCGTTCCGCCTAAGTAAAGTGCAACGATCTTTCATAGGGCTTGGTGTACATTTCTATAATAAAATTCTAAAATCAATACGTGACTTGCCAATAAAATCTTTCAAAAAACGTGTAAAAACACAATTGTTAGCAAGGGATATTAAAGTGTAGACGAGAATTTAAATGACAAAATGCATAGAAATGTCCAGTTCTGCAACCAGTTTCGCTCAGATTAGTAAATATTTTTGGAATATTTTTTTAAAAAGATGTGCTGAGGAGTTCTTTACGGCTTTTCTTCTCCTCCATGACAAAGCACCATTCCGAAAAGCTGGTAGATTTAAAAATGATGACGTGCATAAGTGTATCAGTTATACCTATATGAATAAAATATTTTGACTTTGACTTTATGTATAAATATGACTGAGCGGTGACGTTCCAGAGTGTATCGAGTACCAGGAGAAGCTGGTGCTGCCGTGCGACCCCAACCGCGAGCGACGGCTCAACTACTGCCGCAGCGACCTCAATACCTGGATCCTGGATGGAGAAGACGCCTACTTGGGCGAGTTCCCGCACATGGTAAACACTGAACTCTTATCATTTTAATTTTATTACGAAATTTTACTTTTGAAAAGGCGAGATAAACTGACACGCAAATATTTGAATGTGAATAAAATCAATGGAATGATATGGATGACGGGTGTACCGCAGGGCTCAATTCTGAGCCTTGTCCCTTTACTTTGTGTTATTTTACGTATTGACTACTGATAGTCTATATTTTGTAAACGATTATTAATTTATGGTCCGCAGGCGCTGGTGGGCTTCGGCTCTGACCCGCAGGACCTGTCGTTCCTCTGCGGAGGCACCTTGATCAGCGACAGCTTCGTGATGACCGCTGGCCACTGCACCTCGGCGAGAGACTTGTGAGTATCTGGAATGGATACTGACGTCCATTGGCGGGGATCACTCTCTACTACGAATTCTTGAAACCGTAGCAAGCCATATTGTTCCATACTGAAGACGCTGATGTTAAATATTTTCTAGGTTAAGCTGACTATATCAATACTTCCATCCAGCCATCAACCTTTAAGAGTCCACTGATGGACATAAGGCTCTCCTAATTTGTGCCACTCTGATTGGTTATGCGCTTTCTGAATCCAGCGGATACCCGCTGTCTTCCTCAGCTCGTCAGTTCACCTGGTCGGGGGTGTCTTATGTTCCTTTTTCCAAATCATGGTCTAAGTTCCACTCGAGAACCTCCAATACTTTAACTTTCTATCGATAGTTAACCTTTACAAATTGGCTGTATTTCAGAGGTCCGATCAGCTACGTGCTGCTGGGCATCCTGAAGCGGTCGGAGTACAACCAGACGCACCTGCACCGGGTGCGCGCCGTGCACAAGCACCCGAAGTACGCGCCGCCCAAGAAGTACAACGACATCGCCTTGCTGCAGCTCGAGACGCCGTGAGTACCACATCTGACATCACCCGAGGTGACCTGACCACCCGTAACGCTCAAAGAAAATTTTGCCTCTTTGTTGTTGTTTTTTATGGAAATATCCGGCAAACGAGCTGACGATCCACCTGATGATCAACTAGCTATCGTCGCCCATCAACAACACCTGAAGCAGAACAACAACAAAAATGGAAAAAGAAATAAAGAAGAAGCTGTTCCTCGCTAGAAGCGACAGCGTTGGTCTTCGACTTTGTTTGGCCAAGAACATGGGATGGTGTAGCGAAATAGTCCATGCAGTGGCTGCAGTACATACAGAGCAGTTCTATATTTAAATAGTAATGTGTACCCTACTAACTAACTATCACCAATTTAGCAAGTTGCCAGCTGTCTTGTAGATTTCATGCTGAAAAAAGGTTTTAGAAGAATAAAATTTTATTCGGGCAGGTACTCTGCCCACGGTTTAGTCATTGGTTCAATGCTACCATAAAATTTTTCTTTGGATCGCAGGGTGACGCTATCGGATGTCCTGGTTCCAGCCTGCCTGGACGTCGGTGACAGGTCGCAGGAGGCAGTGGCCATCGCCACCGGCTGGGGTAACACGCAGTTGATGGGGAGCAACGCCGACATATTGCAAAAGGTATCATCCACTCAGTGTAATGTCTGTCTTGTCATGGTAACACGCGGTGCGTTGCCAATGTTGCCATATGAGTTTAAGAGGGCAAGACGTGCTTGAGGTGCAACCAGCTAAAGAATGAACGAGGTTGGGACAGTCATGGGATTAGCAACCATTCTCACCCAAATTAATCTCGACGATAGCCACGCTGGGTGTTATGGTTTTTACCTGCCTGCCTGGCTGGCACCCTGCTTTTAGTAATCCTGAACGGTTGTTCCATTCTTCTCTTCTCATTGGCATTATGGCATCGCATACAGCACATTCTACAACGACACTATGTCATGGATTTTGGATCTTCGTCTTGAAGACACTTTTATGCTGGTGATATGCTGTAGCCCAGAGTATCTTGCAGGTGGATCTGGAGAGGTTCTCGGACGCGGAGTGCACGGAGCGGTTCCCGGCCACGCGGCTCCTGGCTAACGGCATCGACGGTCGCTCGCAGATCTGCTACGGCCACAAGACCAAGTCCAGTGACACTTGTCAGGTGAGACAGACGGAAGGATGGAGTACTGTTTATACTAGGTTCTGTAATTAACCGATGTTGAGGTAGCTTTCTGACTGAGATATTCCGTCCAGTGGTGGAAATGGGTGTCAAAGGGAGCATTTTGCCTGCATTTTCATTTTGTACTAGCTGACCCGGCGAACTTCGTATCGCTTAACAAACTAATTTTTTTCTAAAATAAAAGTAGCCTAAGTTACTCCTTGTTACATCAGCTATCTGCCAGTGACAGTCACGTCAAAATCGGTCCAGCCATTTCAGAAATTAGCCGGAACAGACAGACAGACAAAAATTGTAAAAAATGTTGTTTTGGTATATGTACCGTGTACCTATACATCCAATCCAAATGCACTTAGTAAAAAGTGGTTATTTTAATATTACAAACAGACACTCCAATTTTATTTATTTGTATAGATAAGGGGGCTTTATAAAATTGTTGGATCTAATTGCTGGTGTCCATGGGCGATGGTGGCCACTAACTATCGGTTGGATAACTCGTTTGTCGTACGTTGTGGCCAGGGCGACAGCGGCGGGCCGCTGCAGGTGCGGCACGAGCAGGTGTACTGCATGTACACGGTGATCGGCGTGACGTCGTTCGGGCGGCTGTGCGGCGTGGCCGGCGAGCCCGCGCTCTACACGCGCGTCGCCGCCTACGTGCCCTGGATCGAGGCCGTCGTGTGGCCGGACAGCGCCACGCGCCAGTAGACGACCATAGATGACGTCACGGTTCAGGATGGATTACATTATCTTATTAGTTTGATATACAACACGTGTTTGTTATATGGAGGCCATACACGATCAAGTGTACTTGATGAAGCGTCAAGCGGACTTGACGCGGCATCCAGTGTACTTGATCGTGTAAGGCCACGGTATAGCTGTCCGCCATACATCTATCTCATGCACACTGGATGGCGCGTCAAGTCAAACTGCAAAGACAAGTCAAACTGCAGACTTGATCAAGTACACTTGACCGTGTATGGCCTCCCTTAGTCATGAGTATCATGACTCTGACGCCAGTAAACGTGCTGAGCACGAACGGAGCCATTTTACATCGTCATTCTATGTCAGTTAGAATAGATAAGTTATAATAAGAGTTGTCATACCTGTAAGATAATTATGCTGATAAACATAATAACATATAAGAAATATATAGATAGTTATAGCAACATTATAAGCTCAGTTTATAAATGTAAGGGCCTGCCTACTTCCCAGAATTCGACCCTTCTTAGCGACACTATCGAATGGTGTAATAATACAGGCTGTGTTTTTATTTTCAAAATCAACGGATTCGATTCCTGGCCAGGGTTATTAATTTTTCAAAAATCTAATGACGTAGTTTTAGTTTTCATCAAAATCGGCCCCGAGACTCCTTTGACTACTGTTCGTTGATCATATTTTGTATACATTTTATACTACACATATAAATACTATTATTTATTCTGTGCTAATACTATGTACTAGATGCAGGGGCGTATCTACCGCCGTATCTATTATACGGGGCCCCCAGTGTATAGGGGCCCCCACTAACACTCCAAAAAAAAAGCTCGCCAGCGGTCTACGACCGCTACAGTTGGCACTCCTTTTATATTTGACAGCTGACGTCGGGGGCCCTACAACAAATATTGATATGGGGCCTCCTTAGGGCTAGCTACGCCACTGACTAGCTGGTCTTAGAAGTGATTAAGTATACTTTTTTTCTACGCCTCTAAAAATTCTTGACCAGTATTTGAAAAGTGTGAATTCATCTTTGGTAAAACGTTAGAACAACAATAATTATTTTCTATTAAAAGTTATTTATTTTCCTGTTTTTGTATGTTATTCTGGGTAAAACCAGAAGTTCTGTACAAAATAACGACGACTCATTTGGTGACATTGAACGATGTAGTACCAACTTACTAAATTATAGCGATAATGTAGAGACCAAATTAGGTATTCAATAAGAGTCTGAAACTCAAAGTTACGGACAGTGAGTTCCGATCTGCGGTCAAAATTCGACCGTAATTCATTTTATCAAAGGGTTACCTACTTAACAGAAATGACATCTAGACATTTTTTTCTAGAAGCTTTTTACATTCACTATAGGGAACAATCGCGTTCAATTAAATACTGGATATTCTCCTTCGATTAACAAAAGGACAGAGGTCAATAAACAACATGCAAACATTAAGGTCATCACTTTTATTGTCACAAGCGAACTGTGTCTGTCACGGTGACAGGTGTCAGCTGTCAGCTGTCAGTGTCACGTCACGGCCACACGACGCTCTCGATCCAGGGCAGGTAGGTGCTGACGCGGGAGTAGAGGCCGGGCTCGCCCACCACGCCGCACTGCCGCCCGAAGGACGTGACCCCCACCACGACGTACATGCACTTGATACGTGCGTGGTTGATCTGGAGCGGCCCGCCGCTGTCGCCCTGCACACACACAGTCAACAATAACACTAACAATACAACATCTTCCTCCAGTTTGCAGACTATGATATTACTTCCCAGAATTGCTTGTTAGCGACACTATCAAATGATGTATCATAATACATACAAAAACATTTTGTTGCCGTATTGGGGCGGCTTAGAATATTAACCCCAATCCCACGCCGCCGCCGCGCCGCATGGGTGTCGACGACGAGGCGACTAAATCCGGCCCGCTGGTGGTAGGGCCCCTCGGAGGGATTACATTCGTAATATTGACTTTAATTACTAATTAATACCATTATTACTTTTATTATTTAATTTTCTCCATAGGGTTCGCCTGGATAGTTACCATCCTTGAGCATGAGTCAGCTGCCAAACGACTCGTCGACTCTCTTTTTTTTTGGCTTGGAAGGCATCAATGATCATATGTCTTTGGTATTGCTGATGTTCATGAGCGATGATGCACTTACCATCAAGTGGATCGTCAGCTCGTTTGCCGGCTATTTCCATAAAAAAGTCTTGGATTTTTCAAAAATCTAGTGATAAAACTAAATTCAATCAAAACCGGAGACTTCTTTGAGCACTTATCGCCGTTCCTCATATTTTCGCATTAAGGACACGTTTCCACCAGAAATGCGTAGCGAGGGATGTTTTTAATAACCAATGTAATCGCTTCATTTACCTAGCCTGTCAGTAAATGAAGTGATTCTATTGGTTCTCACAAACACATCTGTTGCCACGTATTCTCCCACATCTGTGGTGGAAACGCACCCTTAGCCATCCACATTCACTTATAAAATTCACCCTGTATACATGACCATACACGACGAGCCACGAACGAAGCTTGTCTGTTTTTAAGGCTTCCCGCCCACGTCAGTCTTTTTGTAGGACCGATAATCGGGCCGATTTTTCCTGCCATATTATTTCTGACCTACTTTTTGTAGGACGTGTGCATTGCGTTATTGCTATCAGTACGTTCTATTTTTCTCCTTCAAAAAATCGGCCACCGATTATCGGACGTGGGCGGGAAGCGTAAAACCACAGTATTGTCACAGTATAAATATATTACATCTCCTTTACTGTGGTATTGTAGAGATAGTGATTATGATTATGTATTCTGAGCTGTGACCGAGCCGTAAAATCGCGGATCGAATCTTACGTACGTCAATCACCCGCTTATCGCATCGGTAATGCTTATGCCCAATGGCATTAATTATATTACTGATACACTAATGGCATTAATATTACTGATACACACGGACGTCGGTGACCACTCTACCACCAGGCAACGCTTCCGCTCTTTAGTCGGCTATTGCCGAAGGAAATTTCCTGTATCCTAAATACTGTACTGCAGAGCAGGCGGGTACCTGGCAGGTGTCGTGGGACTGCTTCGAGTCTCCGAAGCAGATCTGCGTCTTCTCGTCGATCCCCCGCTTCAGCACGCGACTGACGCCCACCTTGCGGGCGCAATCCTCGTTGTTGAACTTGAATAGTTTCACCTGGAAACATTCAGAAAGAGATGGGACTGTAGTACACTCCTACACAAAGCGGAAGACGATAAACTCGGTTAATTTTATATCTGAATCCAGTAAGTGAACTATTTGATGCTTTGTTCTGACTTCCAGGGATCGACATGGTACTATAGGTTACGTATGACCTGAGAATATTATCAATAGGTACTCTAGCTCCGTGTGGGCTCCCTAATTGTAGGTGTTCAAGGCCAAGCCTTCGTGGCCAGGAGATTTGCCATGTTCCTACGTCTTGAATACTTTCAAAGGACTTACCATGGTATGTTAGGTGCTGCTTTACCAATCCCCTTCATTGGACCTGCGAGAGAGGCATTCCTCTACGATCGCTTACTCGTCAACCCTCGCAGAAAGACTACGTAGTTGACTCACTCAGTGAACGAATTATATTAGTTCATTGCACTCACTCAGCCAATCTGTCTGTTTGATTTTCATAAACGTCACACCATTTTAATCTCAACTCTATGTGAGTTGAGATTAAAATGGTGCGACGAGTTGAGATCTTTCTATTCAAAAACACTTCTCAATAATTTTCCCTTCAACAAGTAACCAAATAATAAATTAAGTATACAAGGTGTAAACAAATACGACTAGACATTAAATAGAAACTGTGAGTGTGTACACAAACTAGTGATTAGTGATCCTGCTTGCGGGGCAAGGGATTACTACCGACTCGATTCCCGGGCTACACATTTCTGTGACAGAACCTGCTCGAGCTCTCCACGACACGAAACGCCTTAGTGCGTGAATACAAGAGTATACAATAAAAAAAATCTTAGCGGTGATGGAAGTAGGAGCTGACCTTCTGCAGCACATTAGCCAGGCTGCCGTTGACCAGCGCGCCCCAGCCCGTGGCCACGGCCGTGTCCGCCGCCTGGTGGCCGGTGTCCAGGCACGCCGGCACCACGAACGAGTTCAGCTTTATCCTGGGTACAAAACACTGGAGGTGTAAGGGGAGCATTATCGAATCCAGAACACCTGGACATTTATTTGTGTTTCGGTTGCATCGTCGGATGATCATTAATAAGATTCCGCTATTATACTCTAAAGGTTCCTTCTTGGCCAGCAATGCGTCATCATCATCATGCCGAGATTATTACCAACATTAGTCGATGGTGCTGGCACTTCTACCAGTTCTACTCACCGTCTGTCAGTCTCTAGCAGCGCGATGTCGTTGTACCGGCTGGGCGGCGCGTACTCGATGTGCTTGTGTATCTTGGAGATGCCGTACAGCAGCTCCGGGTCGGGGCGCGCCGAGCGCCGCAGCGTGCCCACCAGCGCGAACGTCACTGGACCTCTGGGACATTGCAGGATAACATGATGATTAATCCCTTTCATTATGATGTTATGCCCTCTAGAGGGCGCCATATTTAATTAATCTTTACATAACTATAACTTCCTCTATTCTCCAACGAACGGAAGATCAAGATTCAAGACACTTCTAACGAAACCTCATTTTTCATTTTCGATTTTGTTGGTCCAATCGTATTGGGGCCAATGATATTATAAAAATAGAGGATTGGGGCGGCTTAGAATACTAACCCCAATCCCACGCCGGATGGGTGTCGTAAGAGGCGACTAAATCCGGCCCGCTGGTAGTAGGGCCTCTCGAGGGATTATATTCGTAATATGGATATTAATTGTTAATTAATACCATTATTACTATTATTATTTCTCCATGGGGTTCACCTGGATAGCTACCACCCTTGAGCATGAAACAGCCGCCAAACGACTCGTCGTGTTCCAGCTGGGGGCTTGAGAGCCAGCTCTTTCTTTCTTTCTTTTTTTTCTCTCTTTCTTGGCCGGCAACGCACCAGTGATGCTTTTGGTGTTGCTGATGTCCATGGGCGACGATAGCCATTTACCATCAGGTGGATCGTCAGCTCGTTTGCCGGCTATTTCCATAAAAAAAATACCTCGTGATCCCGTGATCGTGCAACTGCTCCTTGCTAAATTGACAGCTTAGTGTACTTATCGCAGCCCTTTAAAATTCTACGACATCTTTACTTCAGGGAATAATAGATACTCACAAGATTCTAGCGTATGTGCAGTGTCCAGCGGTTAAAATGAAGCTCTCACTGATTATGGTGCCGCCGCACTGGAAATCAATAGCCTTCTTTTCACCGAAACCCAACATCGCCTGTAGGAAAAAAGATCACGGAAGTAGTTTAATCATCGGTCCCTAACACCGGGATAACATAATAAAGGAGTAGGCATATATTTTATATACCTATGTGTACACCAAGTCCATCCATCTCTGTACATGAAAAGTGTCCGTAAAAACGCGTCCAATTACGGTTATCGAATATCTATTTTTCAGACACTAGCGCCATGCAACCTTCACTCCGTCTACAACAACTATGTGCATGGTTCATATCGCTATTTGTCACACACTAGCGCCATTCAGAAATGGCCATTATTGGAACCTCTATTTTCTGTAAACAGCTGGACATTTTTTCATCTTTCCCTTCATATGAGATGGCCCTCTTCAATACTCTTCGACCAAGTCGTTACTCACATGACGACTGACGACCACAGGCTGATCATAAAATGTGTAGTTGGCTTAACTAAAGAAATATGTAAAATTACAAGGTAGTATCCGCATGCAGTCTGTTTAAATTCAGCTTGCTTTTAATCCAAACATACTGGTTGTAAAGACAGACCATGTGCGGGAACTCGCCCTGCTTGGCGTCGATGCCGTTGATGATGAGCTCGTTGGCGTTGTGCTTGCAGTTGAAGACGCGGACCATGCCGCCGGACTGCGCCACGCTGCTCTTGCACGGGTACACGTACTTCTCCTGGTACTCCAAGCACTCTGCCAATGTATACAGACAGACATGTGTCAAGGAATTTCTTCCCTGTGAACAACGAACCAGGATACGGTATCTTTTGGGACACCTTGGGAGGTCGCTCGAGTAAACAACGAACTACGGTATCCTTTGGGACACTTTGGGAGGTCGTCCAAGTATCAACCCGACCCTGCTCAGTGAATACTTACTGCACACACCACGCATGGCCTGGACCAGTGGGTCCCCTACTTTATAATGCCTTTGGTATTATATGACGAGTGACACCTCCGATGGTCCGTTTGGAACAGTTTGCCGGATACAAGTAATAACAATAATATGAATGTAAAGGCCACGTACTGTCCCAGGCCTTCTGTCCGGTCTTCTCCGCGGTCAGGTTGGCCGGGATGGGCGCACATGTCGCCGCTTCTCCAACCGCCGTGTATTCTCCGTAGTCCGGCGTATACTCTGTAGTCGATGTTAGTCTGGAATTTTACATATTTTGTTTAGGATAGCTTAAAGTAGGATTTTATAAGTAGTTAGCTGTTGCGTCGTTATATTAGGATCAAACAAAGAAATTGATGGTAAGTGGTTAAACTTAACTAATACCAAAGGCATCATCGATGCGTGGACAACCAAGAAAGAAAAGATAAGAAATAAATAACTGATATAGAACTGGCCCTCAAGCCCCGAGCCGGAAGGCCGGAACACTTCATTGGTGGCTAACTGAAGAAAGAGGATGGCAGCTAGCCCCTGGCTAGAAGATACAACTGCCAGTATTACCAATAACTTATTAATACAGACGTGGTGCTCTACCACCAGCAAAATGATCCAAATGGCAACGTACGTGTTGGGGCGGCTGGTGGTCGCGACTGGCGCCCTCTGTGTGGTGGTGCTGGTGGTGGTCGACACGGGTACCGCTGCCGCCGGCTCCGCGCAGCAGACGACTGGATCCGAGTTCGAAAAGTAACATATCTGGAACAATAGATGAGCTCGTTGAGCGGGATTTGTATTTTACACGACTTCTCAACGCCTACGACATACTTATCTGGCGATTTAGGCGCTCCACCCACTGCACCGCGCACCGCGACGGGGCGCGGGATGGCAGATTTTACCATTGTATGCAAATATCTCAATTTATATAGAAATCATGCCTAGCACAACACACTGCCGACGCGGAGACGCGCGGGAAGGCGGCCCCGCGCGCAGTTTCTGCCGATCTGCGCGGGAGCGCGGGGCGTACCGCGGGATATGACAGATCGCGCGGTGAACATATAAGTTTATGCCGTCGTAATCTGCAGCACCGCGCGGGGGAGCAGATTACACCGCTAGGTAAGGCAGATCTGCGCCTCCGTCGCCGCGCGCGTTATCGGTCGCTCCGCGCACCGCGGCGGGACGCGTCTTCAGTGGGTGGAGCGCCTTAAACCGCTGGCTTTGTGAGACGCGTTCAAAGAACTAAGACGGGCTTTATAGTCACCATGAGTATAAATTTTTACTTATTTAGAAGTAAACGTTCTTCTCATTCAGAAAAAATCAAGCCAAATCTGTAAGGCAGTTATCGTAAACATAAAAATATGTATCTATCTACCTGTGGATGCACTCTATTTTTCAGATCAGCGAGTGCTGCAGGGCAATTATTTATATTCTTGCATACGCCATTTACGCCGCGGAGAACACAGGAATCTCCTGGAAAAATATACATAATAATCAGTCATTCATAAAGTCAGTTTTTTTAGTTGTTACTGAAACGTTTCACTGGGTTCCAAGGGGCACCGTTCATATTGTGGCCTCTGGAGTCCATCCCTGGTTAAACTACCTACGGAGAAAGCAAAGCGAACGGTAATTTTCACAAGCGGGGTCCAGGCATCCTATTTACATTAAAAAAAAATAAAAAAGAGACGATGATGTAATTTATATGTATTAAGAATAATAAGTTTTTTGCCTTGAGAATTACTTGTATTACAGTGTAAAATATGTAGAGAAAAAGAGAAACGCCGCGCCGACGCGAAACCTGATACGAGGAACGATGGGACGACGACCTTACGACCTTTCTCCACTTGAATGTTACGATAAACACTCGTTCCATACCTCGGCGCCAAATATTAGTTCAAACATGTGAACATTGCTTTGATTGCTTTTTGTAGCACGGGACTTTGAGTATTTGTTCAAAGATCTGCACTTTGCCAATCGGTGTCGGCACATCAAAGCGTTCAAAGTTGAATGTGTTCAAGGGTGAATTTTCAAAACTGCCATTTATGCATGTTATTCAATTTTCTGTCTTGGAATATAAATGTGATCACTCAAAATGTTTACTAAAACCTTAATTATGTATTTACTTAAAAGTCGTATTAAGTTAAATAATAAAATTCTGATGTTAGAATGTTAAAAAACTTAAAATAATGCTCGGAATGTCATTAACCTCCCTGTTATTTAACAGTATGTTTCATTAATGTCACAAGGAACTCAAAATACCGCATTAAAAATTGCTTTTTTATAATATATGAGTAACCACCCTCGCTTTGCTTCGGTTTTCTTATTTTTTTACACCTTGGATTATATTATTCGAGTTTTATACAGGATCCCAATTTTTTTTTTAAATATAATATAGCCTATGTTACTCGGGGATAGTGTAGCTTCTCAACAGTGAAAGAATTTTTCAAATCGGTTCAGTAGTTTCGGAGCCTATTCAATGCAAACAAAAAATCAAATCTTTCCTCTTTATATATTAGTATAGAAAAAGGTCATCGGCAGTGAATTTGATGTTTGAAAGTCGTAGAACACGGTAATTGCCCTAGCATTGGCAACACTGAACGATTGCAAAACCATGTCTGGCAGGTAGCGCAAACATGTGTTCAAAGGACTTTGCAAAGTCCCTCAAAGCAATGATCACATGTTTGAAGCTATGTCTGTCGCCGGCCTAATATGCTGATTTGAGGAAAGTTTTCTCATTATTGTGGGCTATTCGTGTATCATAATTTATCAAATAAAACAGACAAATGGGCCCAGTGATAGCAAAATAATTTTAAATCGCGCCGTTTTCGTATTTTTTACTCGACTGGTGACTGTAAGTCAATAGGGTTCTGATTTTAGCCTTTATCCATCTATTCTCACGCATGGTTAGTAATGTCTTCTAATAGGAAACCTCGTATCCTCCAAACGGCTGAAATTTCGTCTTAAAAACCTAAAATAGTACGTACGTATGTGTAGTAGTAGTACGTTAATAAAAATAAATCGATAGGTCTGATTAATTATAATTAATCAGACCTATCGAGGCTATCGAGTAGGGTATCAAAGTAAGGTTAAAAGGGGACTACAAATATATACATAACGTCGTTGATCGTTGATACTGCAATACCGCGTAAATAACTGTGGATAATACCGCGGAAGTACAAAAGTATCAAATTTGAGATTTGGCGGCTATGACCTAACGATGCCGATTGGCTACGGATCACATTTACAGTTCGGCGTATTGGTCATTCAATATGTAGCCAATCACAACTAGTTAAAACCGCGCGAGCGAACCTGACAAAATAATTTGACCAATACCGCGTATTCTCGCGATCATTACAAGAAGACGTATTGTTTTTATGTATCGCTCTGGAAAATAAAAGTTTTTTAATAGTAATACGAAGCTGATCGGCAAGTTTTTAATATTGTTTTAATGTTTGTTCCTCCTACAACTTGGTTACTTATTAGTATCTGTAAATTCACTTGTTTTACAACTAAAATTTGTGCTTATTATTGTGATAGTAGTTCCGCGGTTTTGAATTAGAACGTTTTACGGTATTTGTTCGTAAGTTACGCGTATTTTTTTTATTTTATTTATATAAATTATTCCTATAGATGTATTTAAAAATATTTCAACCCCAGACGCAAAGGGATGTTAATTGCTATGAGTTTGACGTGTCTGTGTCGGGGTGTGTGTGTGGGTCGTAGCTCCTAAACGAGTGGACCGATTATGATGCGGTTTTTCTTGTTTGAACGCTGTCGTGATCGAGAAGGTTCTTAGCTATATTTGGAACTAGCTGACCCGACAGATGTATTTTTAAATTTTAGGGCAGAAATGTAACGCCTGGTATTTATTATAATTACAATTTGTGGGTAGCTTTCGAGTGTTTTTCAATACCTTTTACTTTCGTTTTAGACCATCATGGATAAAGATTCAGATTCTGTAATATGGAAACATGCTGACGTCAGTGATAATGTTGTCACTCTACAATGGCTTCAAAATCGACGCCAAGCACTTTTAAATAAAAAAATCGCATTTTGAATCAAATGCGTGCGGGCAATCCACTCATTTAAAACAACATGTGTGGTGGACAACAATGACTGTGTGGTGGACTTGAGAGTTCTTAATAGAGAGTGCCAATAATGGAAAGTAAATATCTGCACTTCCAGCAACTAAAAAACATTATTCCTGGGGACTGTCATCAGTTTTATAGTAACTGATCTTACAAAAAAATGAGGAAGATGATTGAAATCAATTTGCTGCTTCTTATTTGCGTGATAACTCCGAATATTCTTCTTCCTACAATCTTACTTTACTAACCCCTTCACACACCTCTTCATTCCTTCAGAAATCTTTCTCTCTGACTGCTATACGTCTTTGGAACTCTTTACCTCTAGTAATAAGGAAAGCAATAAGGAAAGCAAAAAACATAGTTTCTTTTAAAAGAGTGCTTAAATAACACTATCTTCTTTCCTAATTTGTCTTCTTCCTTTCCTTTTTCCTTTTCTTGGCTATACATTGTCATTGTCACTGCTCTTTTATTAGTGTGTTAATTTGTCATTTGAAAATACTTTCTTTTCTCTTTATCTTTCTTCTCTTCTATTAATTTTTTATATAATTGTTTTACTTAATGTACTACGCCTGTTACCCATTTTCTCTTCTTGCTGATTTCAATTTACTGCTGGGTTGCCTGGAAGAAATCGCTTTAAATTGATAAGGTCGCCCCTTGTTTTGTGTTCCTTCCTTGTGCTCTTTATGTATAGTATGTTTTGGTGCACAAACAATAAAGTGTTAAATAAATAAATAAATAAATAAATAAATAAATAAATTCATAAAGACTATCTTTAATGAATCACTTTTTGATGTTCCTATTATTTAATTATTATGTTTTGATACACAAATATTTCATAATTTTTGACTGAGTATTGTAATGCCTTTAATTATTTGATTTGTAAACTATGTTTTGTTGTTTGTTGTAAGATTAATTATGTTGGTAAGTACCTAACTATAGATCTTTTATAATGATGAGACTGATTTAAGCTAGTAACTACCAAGTTTGAAATTATGAGACTGTGATATTGATTATTATTGATAATGATTGTGATTATTTGAGTAAATATAACTTATAAGTCTGCTTTATTCTCCCTCCAATTCCGCGTAAATGCCAAAAAAACCTCAAATAACAAATGCCTTATAAAATGGAAAACAGCGTAAGTGCATTTTCTAGCTAAATATTGATTGGATTGAATGTTATATTATTATATAAGTTAACTAATACACTTTTCTAAATAACTTAAAGTTCAGACACGTTTTTGATAAGTACAGGAGAAGATATTTAGTTTTTTTGGCCTCCTGTAAAATTTGCCATATTTAAGTTACGCGGTATTGTCTGTTGTTAGTTACGCGGTATTGCAGTATCAACGACGTTAAGTATCTACTTACCCACTATAAAAATAATACTTATGTTTTTAGGAATGTTGAATTGGTTTAAAAAGTTTTAACAACATGTAGGTGTGACCTATGTAATTGGGTTTTTGATTTTTTTAATTCTTTGAACTTTTCATAATTCAACCTTACAATTCGACAAATAAGATGTCGTTTAGTTAGAAGAGTCTTGGTGAAGTTGGTCATCCCTAATAGACACTGAATACAGTGCCTGCACTTTAGAGGACATAGTCATCCCATCCATCCATCCATACGTATATTTAAACAGATTTTATTAAATGCGGAGTGCTAAGACTTCATAGGTCATTGCAAAAAAGGATTCGAAAATTTCAAGCTATTAACTCAGACTACCTTTGGGGCCATCCATAACTTACGTCACATTAATTTCATGACTTTTTGACCCCTCCCACCCTTCTTGTCACAGCTGGTCACATTTGTGAGACCTCCCCCCCTAGTTTTACGTCACATATTATGAAATTTTACACCTATAAATTATTAAATTAAAACAGCAGTTTCGAGATAAGTGTTATTTCAATTAATTGTATTTACCTGTACATACCAATTATTTGATTTTGAAATGTAACGTCACAAAATTTAGGGCCCCTCCCGCCCCTTGTCACACTACATCGACCCCCCACCCCCGTAACGTGTGACGTAATTCATGGATGGCCCCTTTAGATAAAACATAAAAATGTATGCGAAAACCACACTGCTTCAACTACATCTATATCAAATCAGATTACTCCACAATTTTTTTTCCTATGAACAGCCGGCAAACGAGCTGACGATCCACCTGATGGTAAGTGGCTATCGTCGCCCATGGACATCAGCAACACCAAAGGCATCACTGATGCGTTGCCGGCCAAGAAAGAGGGAAGAAAGAGGGAAGAAAAAGAAAGAAAGAGGGAAGAATGCTGGTGGAGGGGTAAATGTCCTACTCAAATTTTGTAAATTTTTATGCGACATGAAGGCAACCGACAAGGCTCAACGACAGCTA
Organism: Thymelicus acteon; assembly: GCA_951805285.1. Classification (NCBI taxonomy): domain Eukaryota; kingdom Metazoa; phylum Arthropoda; class Insecta; order Lepidoptera; family Hesperiidae; genus Thymelicus; species Thymelicus acteon. Next base: position 22,468,637 of record OX638214.1, on the reverse strand, counting down.
TAATTATAACGATAACAACCAGGACCGACAGCTTTAGGTGCCCTCGGGAGCACGAAGACGAAGAAATAGTGGCCAGTGGTCAATGCGGTCACACTAACTACCGACCGCGCCCGGTCGCCTCGATCGCTGAATGGATGGAGCCGATGGAGATTCTTCTGTCATAAACCGCCAGCTACCTACACATGCCTATCGCGAACTGCTTTGGATGTGAAACATCTATAGCCGCACGTAAAACCGATTTCTGGCGTGGCGACGCATGCCGCGGCGACGCGTCGCCATCTTTCTCGCTACACTGAGCTCGAATACCTGTAGTGTATACTCCGTAGTGTACACAGTGTTGTTTACTACAGTAAACATAACCTGTGTTTTACTTGAAAACAAATTATTTTTCTGATAATAAAATCGTAATATTTTATTTTATCATTATGACATATTTAGTTCCTATCACAATAATATGTTCTTTTCTGCATATTACTTTTACAAAATAATGTCGATGTTTCACATCTGCCAGGCGTCCTGTGACGGCTCACATTTTTTTATTCTACCATATTTGGAGCCCACAGTACCACACTGACCACCCATAATAATCTGTGAAGAGGAGTTCTCTCACCTAGAGTGATCGTCAAACAGAGGCGATCGCCGTATCAGCTGTATCGATTATACGGGGCCCTGAGCCTAGATGGGCCCCGGCTATCAATTTAATGGCGGCCCTTCTAGTCACAAATCAAGCGCCCTCGTATTGACTTCGTTACATTTCAAAACATGGTGCCACCCCAAAAAAAAGCCAGCCGCCTTTAGTTAGGCCGCTAATAATGGCCCCTCTTTTTTTCCGAAATTAGGCAGATAAAGATGGAGCGGGGGCCCCTCAAAAAATATCGAATATGGCCTACTTAGGGCCACGTCACTAGTCAAAAGATGGAAATCATTAGGTAAATGGGAATAATCTTAATTGTATATAAATTACGTGTCACGTTGTTTGTCCGCGATGGACTCCTAAAACTACTTAACCGATTTTAATCCAATATGCACACCGTGTGCAGTTTGATCCAACTTGAAAGATAGGGCTTACATCAGTAGCGTAGCGTGGGGGGGGCGGGGGGGCCGTGGCCCCGGGTGGCACATGAAGAGAGGGCGGCAAGCCACTCGATTTTTAAATTTAAAAAAATATGTATTACAATTAATATTTTTTTATATTTTTTAATGTAAATTGTGTTATGAAAAAAACAAGAAAAGTGCATTTTCAATTAATAAAAAAATATTTTAAATAATATGGGGGCGACAAATTTCACTTGCAGCAAATTTTTGGTCGGCCCCGGGCGGCGGGAGCCCACGCTACGCCACTGGCTTACATCTCCCTTATGGCACACGGAAGGTTTTAATTAAAAAAAAAACTTTGATAGAACGAAGTCTGTCCGGGCAGCTAGTAAAATTATATGTTTATACATATAAAACGCTCAATAGTAAATGATTTGATCTCTATTTGTCTTGTTTACCTTCAGACTGTCCTTCACTCTGCAAAACACAGATTATTAGCACCAGACAAAACACCACGCGACACATCTTTTTTAATGGCACGACTTAATTTCACTACACTTTTATGGCACTCTTCATTAAAAGTAAATTGTCTAATCTATTACGAGTCGAACATCACAAATAAGGAAAAAATTGCAAAAAAAAAAAAAACAAAAAAATCTTGAATTATAATTATATGAATACAAAAAAATCTAATTTAAATAGTCTAACGTCGTATTTATATACATTTTGAACATTATTTTTATTATTAAAATGTTTTGCACTTGTCTTGTGAGTCGTGACCTTCTCAGGTTCTCAGGCGTATCTGCCGCAACTAACCACCGAGTACACTGAACTGACTTGACGAGTTTCTGTCCACAACAAAATCTCGCACACTGATGATAATAATTATATAGTCAATGTTATTATCGCCGTCGCAAAGATTTAATTATAGTCTGTAACTCTTAAGCACACTATAATAACATATACCATTGACTTATACTGTGGTAATTAATAAAGTAGGTAGGTATGTAAGGTATGTTACATGTAGATATCAACATGAGGTTATTACTTATTACCACAAATACTGGAAACATAATTTTTGGGAAACATGCTAGTTGTGGTTAGTATGAATATTTATTACTAGTAACAGCCCTCGCTTTGCTTTGGTTTTCGTATAGATAGATACTTATTTTTTATTTAAAAAAAATGTAAGTATAGCTCCTGTTACTTAGGAACATTAGATCATCCTAATTGCTGAAAGAATGTTTGAAATCACTCCAGCAGTTTTTTTTTGTTTATCCATTATGAACAAACAAACAAAAAATCTAAACTTACGTTTTTAGTTACATATTTATTACAACTCCAAAATCGTAGAATAAAATATTGAAAAACATTTTTTTTTCATGGTAGGTACCTCCCAATAACCAGTAACCAGGTAACGTGAAGATGATTTTTTTTGTCGCGTACCCTATAGTGTGGGATATCGTTCAAAAGGTCTTCCAAAAATATTATGGGTCTTCAAAGACCATTTTTGGAATTAGGGGTCCATTTGCGAAACATTTAACTTTAAAACAGTGTTGCCAATGCTACGGCAATTACCGTGTTCTACGGCTTTCAGGCATAAAAGAATCACAAAGTCTACGGCCTACGGCTGCCCTACGCCCTATGACCGTAGCCAATTCTACGGCTTCTCACAAATTGGCAGCTGTGGACACGGCCCACAGTTGATCTTTTTCCATATTAAACACGGCTTTTTTATCTAATGTACACGGCCGCCTAAAAATTGGCATTGGCAACACTGCTTTAAAATGTCCCGGATGTCCCCCCCCTGGCTGTACGGTTGGAGTTGGATAATTAGTGAAAAAAATCTCAGTTTAAAGTAGACGGAATTAAACTAAGTAGGCCACTGCAGAACCAGTGAGTTCAAAGGAGGCGAGGGATCGGGTCAGCAGGTTGCATCCGTCGGCTATGGTTCAAGGATGGATGGATTATCTAACAATAAGTGCCTAACATATATCTTTTAGTTTCTTCTCGAATATAAAGCTCCTTTTCAATGGATTTGTGAAAGTGAAAAATGACGTCGTGTATGAGCGCGATGTGAAAAATCTTGACCGCTCTCAATATTGTATCTAATTCTATCCTACCTGAATAAGGAGGTTGGTGAGTGCAGGAGCAGCCTGGCCGCCGTGAATGTGTCCGCGGGGGTTTCGGTAGTAAAACACGTGACCGAGCTGACTCTAGATGTTTAATGCACTAATTTGTATTGCTAATTGACAGGGTTTTATTGGTGTCAGACGCTTGCTAAGTCACGTCTTGTACGTGTTCACGGGCTCCGCGCGCCCAGCTAGGCAACTCGTGCTTGGCACAAGGACGCTGCGCCAGCACAATGTACGAGTACTCGTACATACTGGCATCTGACACCGAAAGAAAAGAAACCAAACAAAATTTATACACATAGTCGCTAACAAAATAAATAGAAAATTGTAAACTTTTAAAAATGATTGATAACAAAAGTAAATAACTCATGCACTTGTAAACAAAAATGTAAATAATGCACTTGGGCTTAAATGTTAAGTTGCAATTATTGAATCCTAATCTAAACGTAAATGTGTAACGTATAAATGTAAACATAACATTGCAGTAGTAAATTGTAAGCTAAAATATTGCAATCTAAATTCTAAGTTAAAACTGGAAGTCGCAGTATCCACTTTCGCGGCCGATTCCCGTTGCTCGTTGAGGTCCTACGGCGACGTGACTCTCTGCTGCTTTCTTCTAGCGAGTCTGGAGTCTGGTGGAACTGTTTGCTTCCTGCGGCGACGGTTTGTTAACAGATAACAATATAAGCACTTCCTGCGATCTTCTTGATTGTGATGTTGCCACCAGTGTTGCTGTACTTTTGTATAAATACAGTCGACGTGATGCTCTGAGTGGTTCGTGAGTGCGTTTGTTTTATCAGTAATTGTCAACTTTGAATCCTTAGCAATCTTGACGTCACTTTTCATTGTAGACTGTTGTAAGCAGCCTCACACTTGCAGTTCGTTATTGACTATTGTAGTCTAATTAAGGATTCACTGTGAAAAGATTGATCTTGGACGTCACCGTGCTCTTGATCTTGTTTTATAATGTCACCTTGAAAATATAATATTTGTTCAACTCGTCAAGTAATTGTAATAGGTGCATTCTCAGCAATGCCCACGGTGTCATTTTGCTTGCACTGCGCTCCAGCTGATCGCGCCGTCATGCGATGACGCAGCTTTGTTAAAACAACTGAAGTAAGTAACACGATTTGCATGATATGTGTGTAGATTTGTACATATTCATCAATTCTTTAACGACAGGAATGTCAATTGTAATGCATTTATATGTTTTGCGAGTTTTCAATCAGCTGTGATTAAGTTAAAACCCATTGCAGTGTAGTCTGCGATGATCTTGCGAGCTGATGTATCTCCGGGACGACACTGGCATGATATGATGATGATGTTAGTTACTGTTACTTGCTATATGTCAGTTTCTTCTTGCCGTAAACTGTACAATGTCAAATTCTTCATACATGTCATGGCTCTCCATCCACTTGTCTTGTAGATTGAAGAATGTCAAAATGTCAACTGCTGCTGCTGTACGATGCAATTTCGTACAAATGTCATGGCTCTCCATCCACATCTCTCGTAGATTGAAGAATGGCAAAATGTCAAATGCTGCTGCTGTACGATGTATTTCGTACAAATGTCATTGCTCTCCATCCACATGTCTCGTAGATTGAAGAATGTCAAAATGTCAAATGCTGCTGCTGTACGATGTATTTCGTACAAATGTCATTGCTCTCCATCCACATGTCTCGTAGATTGAAGAATGTCAAAATGTCAAATGCTGCTGCTGTACGATGCACTTCGTACAAATGTCATGGCTCTCCATCCACATGTCTCGTAGATTGAAGAATGTCAAAATGTCAAATGCTGCTGCTGTACGATGTATTTCGTACAAATGTCATGGCTCTCCATCCACATGTCTCGTAGATTGAAGAATGTCAAAATGTCAAATGCTGCTTGCTGCTGTACGATGTATTTCGTACAAATGTCATTGCTCTCCATCCACATGCCTCTTAGATTGAAGAATATCAAAATGTCAAATGCTGCTGCTGTACGATGCACTTCGTACAAATGTCATGGCTCTCCATCGACATGTCTCGTAGATTGAAGAATATCAAAATGTCAAATGCTGCTGCTGTACGATGCATTTCGTACAAATGTCATGACTCTCCATCCACATGTCTCATAGATTGAAGAATGTCAAAATGTCAAATGCTGCTGCTGTACGATGTACTTCGTACAAATGTCATGGCTCTCCATCCACATGCCTCGTAGATTGAAGAATGTCAAAATGTCAATTATACTGCTGTACGACGTATTTCGCACTAATGCCAGTGCTCTCTTCATCCACTTGTCTCGTAGATTGAAGAATGTCAAATAATCTTCAGTAGCCTGTAGAGCTCCAATTCCTTGCGTAGAATGTCATAATCTCCACTCCGACCTCAGAAGAGTTGCAGCAACGTGGTCGGCATGATGATGTCATTATGTCAATGTCAATAATGTAAATACCACCACGTTGACTGCTTTTGTTTAGTTTTTTATATTGTGTTGCTATTCCTTCAATAAAATTGCTATGTAGGCAATGCCCCCTGTGTCAAATTGCTTGAAATCCATTCCAGCTGATCGTGTTGTTATTCGATGACGTAGCTTTGTTTTAAAACAATTGATGTTACACGGTATTTGTAAGATACGTGTAAAACCGTTGTACTTTGAAGAGCTTGAAGCGGCGTTACCCTGGGAGCTGATGTGTTTCTTGTTTTTATAACGGTTCATTTTTCTATGTTCTATTGCTTCTTGCGACGCAGACTGGCCAAATTCTCCAAATCCCTCCTTCATTAGTAATTGTGATTCACACCTTCCGTTGGGTACGTGATTACTTGTGTACGCATACAGTTGTTTGTTAAATTTTTCTTGAGATGTCACGTTATTGTTGTGAAGTGCGATTTCCTCGAAGTTGGCTATGTAATTTACATAATACGATTATTATTTTATCATTTTTTAATACGATATTGCATTGAGATTAGGACGTCTCCTTAATCCCGCAGTTTACGTTCACTCCTTCTTGTAGTGCAGCAACACGATCAACGTTGCGTATTCTTCTTTCTTCAGCAAACTGTAGATCGCTGGCAGTTAAAGTTGAATGAAAATGTTCTTCTTGAGATAAGGATGTAAACCCTATCCCGCAGTTGATGTTAACCTCCTTGTTGTGCAGCAAAACGATTAACGTTGCGTATTCTTCGTTCTTCAGCAAAAAGTAGCTTGCTGGCAGTTAAGATACGTTTTTTACTAAGATAAGGATGTGTTCCTTAATCCCGCAGTTAACGTTCACCCCCTTGTTGTACAGCAAAACGATTAACGTTGCGTATTCTTCGTTCTTCAGCAAACTGTAGATCACTCGCCGCTGGTCGCTTTCAGTGCTCTCGCAGCTTCAGTCCGGGTTTCGCGCCCTTCTCAACTCAGCTGGGGAGGTCTGCTTGTGGAAGGCCAACTGAGCCGATACGCTAGCCGCAAAGGAGCCGCTAAAACACCGAAAGTAAGGTTCGAAGGACCAAAATGAATAAGGAGGTTGGTGAGTGCAGGAGCAGCCTGGCCGCCGTGAATGTGTCCGCGGGGGTTTCGGTAGTAAAACACGTGACCGAGCTGACTCTAGATGTTTAATGCACTAATTTGTATTGCTAATTGACAGGGTTTTATTGGTGTCAGACGCTTGCTAAGTCACGTCTTGTACGTGTTCACGGGCTCCGCGCGCCCAGCTAGGCAACTCGTGCTTGGCACAAGGACGCTGCGCCAGCACAATGTACGAGTACTCGTACACTACCACTAAAGTTTGATATTTCGCAAGCTGACTTGAAAAATCGTCTTTGCTAATCCATATTCTTTTTGAATTTACCTTTTCAACACCATACCGTGGGAAGACGAGAAAAAAATGTATCCCCACTCTTAACTGTAGGGGAGATATAACTATTGTATTGTAATACCCTGAAATTATTTTCTTTAAAGATTTTATCCTACCAATTTGAAGGTAATAAATAATATCCATGACAACTTATGGCTTTCTTGCTCTATGGGCTTCTGCGCTGTGCTGCACGAACACCTCGAAACTATGAGGTACCGTTTCTACTACAGAATCCTACAAAATATTTTTGTTTCTGATAATAATTAGCAATTTAAAGAGGAAGTGTGCTGTCTAGGTTTACCCGATTAGGTATTAGAAATAAAACACAAAATGGTTTTCAGTGATACAGCACAACCCGCGCACTTGACGGCTGGATGGTGACTAGGGCTTGAATATCGGAATCTCGGAATCTCGAAATATCGGAATCTCGGAACGTGAAACCCGATATTACAATTCCGATACTGAGTGCTTCGATATCGTAATATCGGAATCAGTAAATTTTTAATTTTAATTTAAACAAAATGATTTTAATGCGTGCCACAAGGTAAATAGGCCACTAGGTCAAAAAATTGAGCAAGTAAGTATATATTTTATTTTGGCCATTGTAAGGAGGTAGAGTTCATATCTTTAGCCGTATTCCTGTTGTGAGCCTGCTCAGCCTACTGAACGAATAATGCGATACGGAAAAAATATATTCCAAACTTAATTTATCTCCTTAATCTCAGTATACGTAAGTTAATCATTTCATCATCTTCTGTAGAACATCTGTACGAATCTATATATATAAAATTGAAAAGCGACACACCGCTGATTAAACAAAAAATCTCAGAAACTGCCGAACCGATTAAGATGAAATTTAGTAGGTAGATAGTTCCTGCTAAGGAGACGTCCACTAAGAACGGATTTTTGGAAATTCATCCCCTAAGGGGTACAAATAAGGGTTAGAAGTCACTTTCATACAAACCAACTTCGTCAGTTTTAGAGTTATAAATATGAATTTTTTTATGTTAGTTTATAGTAATAAGCAAAAATTAACTTTAACACATTTTTTTGGAAAATCATCCCTTAAAGGGTTAATTTCTTCAATTTAACTTAGTACGCAACTTCGTCATTTTTGAAGTTAAAAACATGAAAATTTATATATTAGTTCAAAATTAGAAACAAAATTTAAGAGTTATGTGTTTTTTTGGAAAATCAACCCCTAAAGGGTCGAATAAGGTTGTTCAAGTTTGTATGGGAACTTCGTCAGTTTTGAAGTTAGAAGGGTGAAAATTTATATATAAGCTTATAGTTAGACACAAAAAATAACTGTATCACTGTTTTCTCGAAATTCATCCCCTAAAAATAGGGGTTGGAAGTCTTTTACATATAAATCAGCTTCGTCAGTTTTAGAGTTATAAGTATGAATTTTTTTATGTATGTTTAAAGTAATAAACAAAAGTTAACTTCAACACATTTTTTTGGAAAATCATCCCTTAAAGGGTTAATTTCTTCAATTTAACTTAGTACGCAACTTTGTCATTTTTGAAGTTAAAAACATGAAAATTTATGTATTAGTTCAAAATTAGAAACAAAATTTAAGGGTTGTGTTTTTTTGGAAAATTAACCCCTAAAGGGTTGAATAAGATTGTGCAAGTAGTATGGCAACTTCGTCAGTTTTAAAGTAAGAAGGGTGAAAATTTGTATATAAGTTTATAGTTGGACACAAAAAATAACGGTATCATTGTTTTCTCGAAATTCATCCCCTAAAAATAGGGGTTGGAAATCTTTTACATATAAATCAGCTTTGTCAGTTTTAGAGTTATAAATAGGAAATTTTTATGTATGTTTATAGTAATAAACAAAAGTTAACTTCAACATATTTTTTTGGAAAATCATCCCTTAAAGGGTTAATTTCTTAGATGGACTTTAATACGCAATTTCATCATTTTTGAAGTTAAAAGCTTAAAAGTTAAATTTATATATTAGTTCAAGATTAGAAACAAAATTTAAAGGTTATGTGTTTTTTTGGAAAATCAACCCCTAAAAGGTTGAATATAAGGTTGTGCAATTAGGTAGTATGGCAACTTCGTCAGTTTTGAAGTAAGAAGGGTGATAATTTGTATTTAAGCTTATAGTTAGACACAAAAAATAACTGTATCATAGTTTTGTTCAAATTCATCCCCCAAAAATAGGGGTTGGAAGTCATTGACTGTATTTTATAGAAGAAGAGGGACAGGGTGCGTGAGAAGGAGAGGGAGAGAGAGGGAGAAGGACAGGAAGCGGGAGAGGGCCCGAGAGCGGGAGAGGGAGAGAGAGGTACAGGGGCAGGAAGCGGGAGAGGGAGAGGGAGCGGGACAGAAAGCGGGAGAGGGACCGAGTGCGAGAGGAACTGGGAGCGAGAGAGGGAGAGGGTAAGGGACAGGAAGCGGGAGAGGGACCGTGAGCGGGCAAAGGAGAGGGACAGAGAGCGGGAAAGGGAGAAGGAGAGAGAAAGAGAAGGAGAGAGAGAGAGATAAGGACACAGAGAAGAAGAGAGTGTGTGTGAGAGGGAGGGAGGGAGGGGGTTTAAGTGGGAGAGGGAATGGGAGCGGGAGAGTGAGTGTAAGTGTCCGGATGGAAAGATATTTATACTGTTCATGTTGACATCGTAAAACCAGTTCATCATTGATCCATTTAGGATCTGGTGGTGTTACTTGGAGACAAGATATGTAACTCCTGGATGGATGGAAATAACGGAACCTTTTTGATTTTTTTAATAAAACTCAAGAGCCAGTTTTTCTGTACATTAAATATTTTTTCAAAATTTCGATTAGGGGCACTCAAAAAATTTGTTTTTAAAATTATTGTCTGTCTGTCTATCTGTTTGTCTGTCCGAGCATCACATGAAAACCCTTGAACTGATTTCGACGGAAATTAGTTAAGTTGTTCCTTATACATTGGATCACGTTTTTAAAAACTTTTTGTTCCGATAAAATTTATAGTTTTCCCCGGAAACGTGATGAAACTTAGTATGGAATATTTTAAAAATATCAATGATTTGCTTTAAATTTGCAACAAACGTTCCTCATTCAAAAAATCAAAAATCAAAATCAAAAATTATTTATTGCTCTTCTACAAAATCAGTCCTTAATAAATAAACAGTTGTTGGAACCACCCTTTGAGCGTTTTATTGCTTGTGTTGGGTGGCCCCGCTCTTCCTTAACAGTATTTGTAGACTTATAGCAAATTCAATTATAGCAATCATTAAATTCATGGAATACATGTTTTCGAGTTTTTCAAAATTTTTCCTGAAAAAGAAAAACTAATTAATGTCAATGTTGTTTATTTTTCATAATCCGTTCCCGGAGGAATGATTTGTGATTGTATCGTAGGTTTCCGTATATAAATTCCTAAATATTAGTACTTCAATATAAATTAACCTGTTTTTAAATTTTCTTCTGCAAGGGGTACAAATATGATAAGCATAATTTTCGCATGCGAAGCTGCGGGTAACAGCTAGTCTTATTATAATTTACACGAATAAGCATTAACTTATTCGTGTAAAAAAAAAACTCTAGTTGTTGAGAATTTGCATCTAACTGTCAATGACCATTTACCGCAGATACCTCATTGTATATCGGAGGTCCACATCTACAACAAAGGTTCTTAAAACCTTTCGATGTCTAGACGAGAACAAAGCTAGTGGACCAGATGGTATTCCAGATCTCTCTAGTTACCTACTGTTTTGCCACGCTTGGTTCGTCTCTCAATTAAGACTTGCATAGTGCCTTAATCGTGGAAGCTTGCCAACGTGCAGTCCGTGCCCAAGAATGGCTGAAGAAGCTGACCCTGCTAATTTTCGGCCAATTTCAATTGCCTACATACTACATACATGCGCTTCAGTGCATACCTAGAACACAATGATCTCCACAGTGACCCTAGTATGCCACTCGTATCTGAGGAGAGGATCTTGAGAAAAATGGAGAGGCGCTTGCCTTTTCCCTTGACATCTCGAAGGCCTCGATACGGTTTAGCATGTTAGCCTATTTGATCATGCTTCCTGCGTATGTCTTATTCTCTGGCCTGATCAGCTTGGTTTCTGAAAGAATTTCTGAGTGAACGTTCATTCAGATTCGTTATCAAAGATTACTCGTTCCAAGCAACCTTACATCACATACAAACAATGCCGGACTTTCTCAGGGATGTTTTATTTTCACAACTCTATTTCTGCTGCATATCAAATTATCAACGATCTGATCGAGCGATACCTGGCAAGCTTCCGACCAGTAACGACCAAAATACAGTCTGAACAAGAGGCCCGGGTTGAAAGAGTGAATCACTTCAGGCAGTCACCGAATAGGGCGACGCCAACCTTGTGGGATTCAACGCCACAAAAACAGAAGCATTTATTTTGGCTCCTACTATTCAGAATGCATCCTTGGAATACACTCACCGCCGAAAGTTGAGATATCCTTCAACCTCAACTTGAGCGGTTAATTGAATCCAAAGTTAAGGCAGGCCAGGAAACTAGGCGTCTTAGCAAATGTGTTGCGATACTTCAAATCACATCAGCTTTTATCCTTGTACAAAGCATAGCTTCTGCCGTACAGCTGTCACATTTGGTGCAGCTGAATTTCATCTACCAGTAAAAACTATTTTGCGATTCAAAAATCCTAAAAAAATCAAGCTAGTGAATTTTTAACGCGAAAACCAAACCGAATTGATAGGTTTAGGTGATATTTGCAACGAACGAGAATAAAATAGTTTTAAAGACGTCATTATTTCATTATCCTATTTATTAAAAACCTTTTTACTATCCAATAAATCCTACTTTACAATATAAAATTAAAATTTAAGTGATTAAAAAAAATTATGTTAATTCCGATATTGATATCGGAATTCCGATATTACAATCAAATATCGAAAATCAATATCGGAATTGAAAACCTTCCGATATTACAAGCCCTAATGGTGACTGCCTCGTGTGCGGGTAGTACAGATACTCTTTTATTATTATGTATGTCACATCTCTCCCTTTCAACAAAATTTTAATTATGTAATTTGTCCACTGATAAATAACTGATAAGTTCAGCTTTGATTAAAATATTATTTGTTCAAACAAAGTACACAACTTATTTCTAACATTCGTAACATTTTATATCTCCAAAGATTACCTTTTTTTGTCCAGTTAAATCACTATTTTTACAATATACAAAAAAATAAGTTACTATTATAAGGATTTATAACATTATTTTCTTATAATGATTTATTCCTATTTAGTCTCTTTTATTCTTAATATACGGCCCTCTCTGCTTTCCCTTGTTTTTCCTTTTTTTTTAATTATTATTTTATTATTTTTCCTAACGTAACTGGTTCGCTATGTGTTATCGTTGTGGGGAAGAACCAGTTGAAGAAACTCCATAACAACACTTTTTTATTAGGTACAAAATATTTGATTATTTTGTATACTTTTTAGCACCTGACCCAGTACATCGTCGCAGCACCGCTGGACCAAAGGGTATATTTCACACCGGAAGTGACCTGCAACAAAACACAACGAGAGCATTTCTCCAAATTTAGTGCTGACCTGGCCTTTAATGTAGTTTAGTTATCAAGTTCTGGTCAGGAAATTCAAACAGGCCTGTCAAACAGGGTACATCAAAGAAGTGAATAAATTCATCCGGACTAACGTTTGATTGACTGTGGCGTATTTCATTTAAAATTATTGCGTCAATGAATAACCCAAGTTAATTTATAACCTTATCATTGACTAATTATAAGTAATTTAGTCTATCGACAAAGCAATATTCACATTCTATGGGCAGAGTACGACTTTGAACTCATTTTTATACTTTTACCTTGCTTGTAATACTACACGTAAAGAAACTTCCATGAGCTTGTGCTAGTATCATCAAGCGCTTCGATCTCGTCTCTTGGTCGAGCGTCTACCACCAATGCGTACGTGGAGTGTTGAAATACTAACGCTTCTGAGCGTCGTGTTATGTCAACTAGAAGCCCAGCGGCCTCAAATTCTTCGTTATTATCCAAATTCCCCTTTTTCCTTTTCTTACATTTTTGCGGTGTTACACATGGGGATGTTAATAGGATTATAATTTTCTAAAACTTGTATTTCACACTTGAAATTCATTATTGTGATTCTTGAAACTTAGAACGATTGACGTCATTTTTTCCATAATTAAATTATTACTTCATTACTTTCAATGCAATTACGTATCAAGTACTGGCGATGTGCTTACACGGCTCATGTTGTGCATCACGGTTTATGCTGAGTCTGGGCCTGTTCGGTGGTCACACAGCACGCTGCAGCACTGACACTCATAAGATATAATTATCTCGTGTTACTTATTAACATTTATTTTTGTTATCTCTTTTTCTTTCTTGTAACTATTTTTTTTTTGCTGTAATTAGTACCCTGGAATACATGTATTTTCATTTCATTGTATTTTCATTTCATTTCGTTTTCGTTTCATTTCAAGTAAGGAATTTATTAGTTACTCCAAAGTATCTTTGTACTTGTAATTGATTAATAAATATTTTTTGTTCGTTGGAACAATTAAATAGTAGGTCCTGTACATGTCGGTGATAACTGTTTTATCACTTATTCAAACATGATTGTTTTTAATTATCATTGAATTTTCAATATTTAGTGAGCAGATCTGGTCCACAACAACAAATGTTGTGATTCCATTTAGCAGGAATTCAGGCTCATACTAAGTTAATTTAGGCTTATTAATATGATATGTAATAAAATAAAGCGTTAATGTGCAAATATATAGATATTTACTAACGGCCGAAATTAATAAGCGATCCTAATCTATTTTTAGCGATCTAAGATTGAAAACACAATCCTTTTTTGTGTAAACTGTGCTAATAACCAAACCACGGATTGACATTGCAATCTGAAAACACGGTCAATCTTTGGGAGGACGGATCAGAGATTAAAGATTGACCTCTGTTCGTAAATGACAGTTTGGGTGTGTTATTAACCAATCTTTCCATTTTGACATATGGTTCGATCGGTGTAAACGATCTGAGATTGCAATCTAAGAAATTCCGCGGATTGAGAGTTACTTTGATGCTTTCAATTAATATAAAATTAAGAAAAATGGCCTTTGCGTTATTTTTGAGTGATAGTGAGAGTAGTGTCGCAGATAGGTCTCAAAATATGGATATGCAAGATATTAGTGGAAGGACTAATCTTATAAATATTTTGTTTTGTTCATAGCCACAATATCCTATAACTATTTGCAGGTATATGATATACCTACCTAATAATAAGAATAAGAATTACTTTATTTGCTCAAAATGTAAGTACAAAAAAAGGTCTTCAAAAATGTGTTAATAGCGTCACATTTTTATTCTTGTATTGCTTTCTAATAATAAAAAAATATTCAGTCAAAAAGCATTTATTTGGAAATCAGTTACAGGAGCCTACTCAGCAAGAAAAAAATGTATGGATGGAAAGTTAATAAACAAATTCAGTTTTATAATTTTAATAATTCAGATTTTAATGTATAATCTTTGATTTTCTAATTTGAAGTTTTTATTTTCCAGTAAAATATTATCGGAAGTGTCTTCCAGACATTTCTTTTTTGTTGAGCTAATGCAATGTTTCTTGCGGTTCTTCCCTCATCTGGTTTCCTTTTCTTTGTACCTGGAAAACAATAACAGTGAATGAATGGTGTTTCCTCATTGAGAGGTGATTCCTGATGAAAGGTCAGCCACACATCTGGCCTCAAAATGTGATTTTTGTACCATAATTACCTACTAGAGAGACAGCACACAGACATAAAAAGACTAGGCCAAAACCATTTTTAAAAACCCTTACTACCAGGAATAATAATAATATAACCCCGACCCGACCGACGACCCGTGTGGCGCAATGTTTCATAATAAAATTGTAACTAAACCAATGCGCGGGAAACGGTAATTTATAACTTAAAAGGACGCGACGCCCAAGAAATAATACGTAACAATATGACTTACCACTTCAGAATCCATTTCAAATGAAATTATTATGATTCTCCACGCAAAATAATTTTTAAATCGTATTTTGTAAGCAATTGACAACAACTTGACATTTGACAACACAATAGAAGGACCCGTTTTTTTTAAGCTACATTCCATTATAGTAAAACGTAATTCGTCTAACGTCAGAATTGAAAATTATAATTAATTTATTACACGTTTTAGGTTTGAAATGCGAAATTTTATACTAAAAATATATTATTTTATAAAATTTAATAAATATACGGTAATATCAGTCGTAATTTTGCGCATTAAAAACAAATAAACACACCATAGCGCGTACTACGTTCGGCGTAAAACGAAACGGTCAAGAGGGAAAGGATCGTCGGCAATCTGCAGAAAAAAAAGGTAGCAGCTGTAGAATTTAGTTATTAGGACGCAGATCGAAGATCGATCCATCGGTACATATCGATCCGAGATTGATCTCATTCTCGGATTGAGGATACATTATTAATTTCGGCCGTAGACAGCCGTACAGTGATATCGGTTTGTCATTGATCATTCGGAGCGGTCGTTAAGAGGTGCGCGTGTGAATACCTTTAATAACAACTTCGCACGCAAATACATTAAAACGATAAGATTCGTTAATATACATGAATATAGGTATTTTAACCATAGGAAACATTAAATGGTATTCCATTAATTTATGCGTTTTGTTTACATATCCTCCCATTAATAGCCATATCCTCATATTTGTTGACCAGCAGGGGTAATTGGTATAGAAATTAATAGTTTCGATACTTATCAAAACGTTCTTTCAATATTATAAATCTTTTGTTATTGGTCAGTACTTAACTGACGTTTTCGTGACCATGTCATATTTTGTTTCCGATATCATTATTGATATCTTTAGTATTGGTCAATAGTGTAAGTACTCAACTGACGTATTACGGTAAACATTACCTCCCACGGTTTAGTGCAACATTGATTGCGGTTCGATACCACAATAGATATCTTGTATTATTGGTCAGTATTTATCTGACTTTCGATACCATAACAGATATCTTTTAATATTTTTCAGTACTTAACTGATTTTCGATACCATAACAGATATCTTTTATTATTTTTCAGTACTTGACTGATTTTCAATACCATAACAGATATCTTTTATTATTTTTCAGTATTTGCCTGATTTTCGATACCATCACAGATATCTTTTATTATTTTTCAGTACTTGACTGATTTTCAATACCATAACAGATATCTTTTATTATTTGTCAGTACTTGACTGATTTTTGATACCATAAATACCTTTTATTAATGGTCTATATTTGACTCAGTTTATAAGTATTTTATGCTTCAACCTTTGCATTTCTGGTACGACATTTAAGACATTTTGCAGCAAAATATTTGATTACTGATAATATGATTATTGGTTCCCATGTGTACTCCATTTAGTTGTCGTTTGATCTCGTTCCAGTTTTATGTAGGTACGTGAAAGTTAGTTTTCGTTTTTAATGCCTTTCATTACTTAACGGTTTAACTGTTTGTTCAGTTTCTCAGTTCATCACGATATTATTCAGAAGATGCAAAACTAAGCTTATAGGTTGCATTCTAGTACAAACCAGGTAGAATCAGTATTATACTGGCCAATGAAGGAATGTTCTAAATTATTTTGTTAAAATAATTTTGACTTTTTCCGCTTTTGACCTTAAGAGAATAATCCATTTAAAACATAAATTTATTTACAATCTTGATTTTAGTTAGGAACAATATTACCCGGAATGAACTACTTGGTAATCATGGTGAAACGGTTCCTATAACTGGTTTGTACTTTACCATGAATCAACTTATGTAATTGGTGTAACCAACGCATGTGGTGTATATATTTTTTTTTCAAAAACACAAATAATTCGATTGCCTTGCACTTATCCTTGACTACAAAATTTCATCGAAATCTTTAGAGCATTTTTTCGAGATACTGATTAATGTTTTAACGAGGAATACGCAAGATCGTTTCCGCCGCGATTTGGAAACAGTAATAATTCAGTCCCTTTGATATTTTAGATTATTACAATTGTCCATTTGACGTTAATAATACATATTTTCAAAATGAGATAGGCGATATGCAAAATTGCTCGCTTATTTAGTGAAATGTTCCATCCGATTTTATTAATCGGAAACACGTTTCGATACGATATAAATAAGCAAATACTTATTAATTATCATTATCATATTTTTGTATCTCAGAAACTAAATATCAATTGTTTATCAAATCTGTAATGTATATTATTATTTTTCCCCTACGTGATCATTTTAATGGCATTAAAGCATAATTAAAATTGGAACGACTTCTTGATTTATATAATCCAATGTTTTACACATGTCAAATATATTATGTTCTTGACGAGTTTTCACTCATCTGACAATTTTGCAGTGTATTGGACTTGATTACATATGTAGTCATTACATATTTGTATGCATGTTTTTCTTTTAATTTCGAAAATGTAAACAGGTACAGTTTCATGTATGTATGGTTAGGATCTTCACTTACAACAGGATCTATCACCCTATATTCTACTAATAGGTACCGGCAAATTAATGTGCTTAATGCATTGTTTTAGTGGTCTCAAACCATCTTCGCATTATTTGCCTTTCAAATGAACCCTGTTTGGAACACATCGCTTGGATAGTTTCAGTCTAAAGGACATGGCAACAAACATTGTTTGTGGTTTATTATATAGATTTTGCTTAGAATCAATGATATTCAAAAATATATTTTATACATTATAATATCATTGCTTAGAATAACATCAGTAAAATAACATCGTTGAATAACATCGTTGAATTTACTTGCTACGTAAGTACTATACTGTAAATTTAAATTTGGCACCCACGACACAGGGAATCCTAGTGTGGGGCTATGAGTGTGAAGCGTTATTTTAAATAACACAGTAAGTTAGTAAGTATCTCTATTTTTGAGACAAACTATGAAGATACCGTATAGCAATATCGCTATGATATTGTTTACGGTTATCTTATTAAGATATTTGATATATTAATGTGAAGACTGAATTTGGATTTATATTGACATTTTAAATGATTATTATCATTTTGGCAGGTAGAAGTATCAGACATTTTTCAACTTACTATAATTAATAATTATCATTGTAAACTAAATATTACTTATTTAGTTTTTAACCTATCACACGAACAAGATCCTTTTAATCGCATTTTATGATCCCAAATAATCCCAATGCTTGTACATTTCAAGTAAACTGCGTGTCGATACCGACCATACAACAATGAAACAATATCTTAGGTATATATTACCTATTATTGCGCCAACACGCATTGTTTTTGTTTTGTATCATTAATATGTGTATTTTGTAACCTATGTGTTATCAATACGAATATCAGGCTACAATATATGGAATGTAATTTAATGTACTAGATGCATTTATTAAGAAAATACCTTCGTTAATTCAACAATCAACTTTGTTAAAATCAAGAATCATCAAAGATTGAACACAAATGCATTTGTAGGTAGGTACTTAGTATTTTATCAAATGTTCTCTTGTCTTTTCTTTTTCCGTAAAAATATACGATTCTTTTAAAACTTTCCAAAACTAAACATAGCACGCGTTTCCAATATTTCAAATAGCACCGACATTTTCGTATGATAACTCAAGGTTAACATTTTGTGAACTTAAAAGAACCACAAATTACTCACACTTTTTCCTTTTGTTTTTATTTTTTACCTCGGTCGCCAAATGTGCTGTCTAGGTTTACCCGATTAGGTATTAGAAATAAAACACAAAATGGTTTTCAGTGATACAGCACAACCCGCGCACTTGACGGCTGGATGGTGACTGCCTCGTGTGCGGGTAGTACAGATACTCTTTTATTATTATGTATGTCACAGGAAGGACATAATATCCTTTTATAAATCTATAGTATTCCCCAATTTCATTATTGGGTTAATTTAGAAAACATTTGTTTGTTGTGGTTACGGGCGGTTACACCTAGGTTTCAACCGGCTAGACGTAGGTGGTAGTCGGTCACATTAATTGTATCCTAATTTATCTTTGGTTAGAACAAGGTTTAGTCTTCATCATACCGGCTAGAACAAAGTGCAGCCGCGCACCGTTGGTTTATGTGTATCCTATTCATCTTCAGCTATAACCATCTATAACAAATTTTTAGTTCATTTAAGTATTTTGATTTTGTTTTCAGATTCCTATCTTGAGTTTTCCAATCGATCGATTTGAAGTAGTGGGTAATAACCACTACTCACGACCAATTTGAGCTCTAAAATATTTCATACCTATCTATTAAATTCTTGTAGTTTTATCAAGGTTTTTTGGGAAAATAAATTTATATTCTCTTCGTATAAAGCCTGTATTTTGTGTTATCCTGAAAGTCGGTCGATAAAGTTGTTACCATGGAATAATAGGAAGCCAAGGGGCTCAATCCATCCATCTAATCTCCAGATCGCGATTTCAATAATATTTCATGAAAATCAACAGAATTATTATTAAAACAAACAGGTTAGTCTATCCAATTTATTGCAACTTTGCAAGATTGTCAAACTCACACAATCTTTGGTTACATCTCTCAATCACTACCTTGTACATCAAAATTGCCAAACAAAAGAAATTCAAAAAGAAAATAAATAAAAATATTTTTATTTGAAAATAAATTAACATGATTTGTAATTGTTACACTTATATACTGTAAAATGGTAATCACATTGGAATCTATATAATACATATTTTTTGTGGAACAATTTTATTATCCACCGTTTCAATCGAGGCTATGTAGTGAAACAGATGCCAATGTGCAAAAGTATTGAATTGCCTCCAATATAAAATACTCAAATTCTACTAGCTTTAAAACAAGTGCGAATAATCAATTGGAAACAACTCAATACCTTTGCTAACTAATTTCCACTGGAGCAAAGATTTACAACGGTGGAGTGAGGCATATTCAAGGACACTTGAACATTCGTACAATACTGTGGCTAACAATTCCTCCTCTAACAGGCTGATACTGCAGCCAGCTTCCACATTCAAATGTCATTAATATCTACAGGGCTTGTGACAACGCCTCGATCTTTAGACCGTGTCTTCTAGTGAACGCGAATTAAAACTAAATATGCTTTTAAGCTGAAGTGTGTAGGCGTCGCGTTCGCTCGGAAGGGCGTCGCCAGTGTCCTCACAATACGCCCCGATTGTCTACAACTAGCTAGTTCACTTGGACTTGGCTTCCTCGGCCTCCAGTCGCTTGCGCATCGATTCTGGCATCTCCATTGGCGGCGGCCGGGGCATCCTCAGCCACACCTACGGAACAATCAGTATGTACCAACATTCCTCACAACACTCATTGGTAGTATCGATTGAGAGATTATCTCATAGCGTATACTTTGTCCACAAATCACTTCAGTAGGAACAGTAAGGTTTTTAAATCATTGATGTATTTTACATTTTAATAACAATATTACT
This sequence comes from Thymelicus acteon, assembly GCA_951805285.1. Classification (NCBI taxonomy): domain Eukaryota; kingdom Metazoa; phylum Arthropoda; class Insecta; order Lepidoptera; family Hesperiidae; genus Thymelicus; species Thymelicus acteon. Next base: position 22,448,187 of record OX638214.1, on the reverse strand, counting down.
AATGTACTATTGTAATACTGTCAAAATACATATTACTTATTTGAGGTGGTTAAATACACAGATAAAATCAAAGTTGCCGAAAAAAGATTAAACCTCGGATATATTTGATTTAACTATTAAGATCATGTCAATCAAAAAGGTATGTTACCTTAACCGCGTCGTAGATGAACCATTGCAGGGCGGTGAGGGTACCGATCATGATGATCCTGGGTCCCAGCCCCTTCCACACTCCGGCCATTCCCAGCTTGCCGATGATGGAGCCCACGGTCGCGGTCTTGTCCTGCAACATTCACACACCTTCAGTCTACCGCTCTCACTCCACGGCACATACCGGCGACGGTTCAGGGTATCTCATAGCGTATACTAGGTCCACACGGAACATCGGTAGGAACAATTGGTAATTTAAATCATTGATAAATAGAACTGTAATGAGTCAGCTGTACTTATGCATTTGAAAAACTAGGACTAACCAAACTAATTGGTCTGTGAAAAGGACATAAAATCGTGACGTTAAATGGTGTATTTTTCTACATCTTTCCACTTCATCAACATAGCAATTTCACAAACTGCTTACTCTCCCATCTGCATTCCATTTCCCAGTAACAGGGAGCATAGTTTTTAGCAATGGCGTATAGCTAACCCTAAGGAGGCCCCATATCAATATTTGTTATGGGGCCCCCTCAACGTCAGCTGTCAAATATAAAAGGAGTGCCAACTGTAGCGGTCGTAGGCCGCTGGCGAGCTTTTTTTGGGAGTGTTAGTGGGGGCCCCTATACGCTGGGGCCCCGTATAATTGATGCGGCTGATACGGCGGTAGCTAAGCCCCTGTTGAGCCAACAACGGTGGGTAGTGTGGGTACCTGGTTGAGCTTGGACACGACGGTGTCGGCGGGGTGCGACACGATGGCGCAGAACACGCCGGCGATGTACCCGGCCGCGAACGTCACCACCAGCTGCTCGCCCTTCGAGCACTGGTCGCGCGGCTTGGGCACCACGTACTGCACACACACACACACAGGCGATCAGTCACATCATATTTAAATGAAATGCTTATCTATACTAATATTATAAAGAGGAAAGATTTGATTGTTTGTTTGCATTGAAGAGGCTCCAAAACTACTGAACCGATTTGAAAAATTCTTTCACTGTTGGGAAGCTACATTATCCCCGGGTGACATACACTGTATTATATTTTCAAAATATTAGGGATCCTTAATAAAACTCCAATAATGTAACCTAAGGTATAAAAATATAAGAAAACCGAAGCAAAGCGAGGGCGATTACTCGTAGTATATCTACACAGATAATTTACCGTAAAATACACATTTTTGCTATCAAGGCCAAATTGTCTAATCTAAGTACAATTAAGTAAGTCAATTGCGAACTACTGATTAATATAAATTGAATAGAGCATTTATAGTTTTATTAAGTGTTTTCATAATCCATAGCCTAATTTATTAAGGTTTTAATAGACTACCTAACGCCCCAACAGCTAGCTAACGGTTACTTAAATCGCTCCTTAGTGCAGAATTTGTATGGTGATTCTTTACTAAGGAGCTTTTTAAGTAACCGTTAGTGACTCTGAGTTGGGGCGTTAGAACATAGCTTCAATAGCTGACAGAAAAAAACGGGCATACTAATAATAAGTGGCCCCGTTGCCTACGAACTCGCAACAAAACTAGTCGCCAACGCTTCGCCGACCTTGAAGGGGAACTCTTACTTTCTTGAAGAACATTACAGTTAAATTCTATAGCTCGGGAAAAACGTCAGATCACTGTCGTTTGACGTTACCTTGTACAGCAGTTCAACGGTCTTCTCGAAGCAGGCGAACTTCATCATGGTGTAGGGGATCTGGCGGCCCCAGAGCGGCGCGAGGCCCTTGTAGAAGGTGCCGTAGCCCTCGTTCTGGACCATCTTGGGCCACGCCTCGCGCAGCGTCGACGCGAAGCCAGGCATCGTCTGGATGCGCACCTGGATACAATCAAATAAAGTTACAGGTATACTTTTTTTATGGAAATAGCCGGCAAACGAGCTGACGATCCACCTGAACGTAAGTGGCTATCGTCCCCCTTTGACATCAACAACACCAAAGGCATCACTGTTGCGTTGCCAGCCAAGAAAGAGAGAAGAAAAAGAAAGAACTTTTGTTTATCCATGTCTTTGGTTATCTAACCTGGAGCTTGGATTGAATTGATCCGAAAATAGCATTGTTTTTGACATCTCAAGTGCTTTTGAAGAAAATTTCAAGCCTCTAGAACTTTTGTGGCAATAAAATCATGAGATATGGGGATTATTTATTTATTATTTATTTATTTAATCTTTATTGACCACAATAAAAATATTACGGTACAAATGGCGAGCTTAATGCTTAATGCATTCTCTACCAGCTAACCATTGGACAAAAGAGAAATGCACGAAAGGCGGTTAATAAAGTAAATTATATACATACATACAAATACCTGCATAAAATATACATACCATAAATACACATATACATATACAAAATAAACCTACATAGATACATATTATATAGGCTTAAATAAAAGATCTAAGATGAAAACTTCTATGTTGTCAATGACGATCAAGGAAAAGAGTCCTGAGGCCCTTTTTGAATGATGCTTTACTAGCAGGTCTTCTGATCCCTTCGGGGAGCGCGTTCCAGAGGCGGACTGCCTGAACGGTGAAAGAATTGGAGATGAACCCAGATCGGTGCAGCGGTACAGAGAGTTGATAAGATTCAGTAGAGCGAAGCTGCCGGTCATGGGAGGAACATAGGAACTGGAATTTAGATTTAAGATAATCAGGAGAATGGGGAAGAAAAAGGATTGAAGAAAGGAGACAAAGTAATCGAATGTGTCGTCGTTTGCGGATGATGCCAATTGAGCTTGGAGCGCAAAGAGGAGACATGGTCATACTTGCGGAGACAGAAGACGAAGCGAACGGCATTATTGAGGAGACGATCCAGCTTGTCAAGATGAGACTCATTCATATCCAAAGTGCACACATCACCATAATCCATAATCGGGAAGATTAGCGCTTGAACCAAGCTAGCTTTCGTCTCGGTAGGGAGAAAGTTTCTGAGCCGGTTCAAAGAAGTTAGCGAGGCAGTGACGGAACGACAGACTTCGCTTACCTGCATGTTCCAATTCATTGTATTATCAATAGTGATCCCGAGGTCTTTTACACTGGCTTGATATGGGATAGCGCAATCTTCGAAATTAATACAATCAATCGAATCCATGTCAACTTTGGCTAACTGACGTGGGCTACCAATGACAATAGCTTGGCACTTATTAGCGTTAATTTTTATACCAAAATTGTGAGACCAGTTACTAACACAGACAAGATCATTGTTTATATCGGTGACTGCTCTATTAACATTAGCAATTTCTGCCTGTTTATAAATTTGCAGATCATCTGCATATAAATGGTAAGAGCAGCCAAGAAGAGGTGTGAGAGAGTTAATAAATATAGAAAAGAGCAGAGGCGATAAGATACCACCCTGTGGTACGCCAGAGGTAAGGTTACACCAGTCGGATTGCTTACCATCGAACTTAACGGCCTGCTGGCGTCCACGAAGATAGGAGGAGAACCAATCCTGAGTCAAGGAAGAGAGCCGCAGTCTCGCAAGGAGAGCAAGGAGGATGTCGTGGTCGACCAAATTAAAAGCATTGGAAAAGTCAATTAACACTAAAATGGTGACCATTTTACTCTCCATGCCCTCACGAATATCCTCAGTCACTTTGAGAAGGGCAGTGGTGGTGCTGTGTCCAGGCCTAAAGCCGGACTGGTAGGAGCAGAGCAGGTTATGTTTGTAAATGTACGATGAGAACTGCTTATGTACAATAGCCTCTAATACTTTCGAAAGAAAAGGAAGGATCGAGATAGGTCTGAACTCCTTTATTCCACGGGGGCATGCAGTTTTTGGAATTGGGATAACCAAAGCTTTAAGCCAGACCAATGGAAATGTCCCCGATGTTAACGAAAAGTTACAGATGTGCGTTAAAGAAGGTAGGATAAATTTGAGTATAGGCATTATCATTGCACGATTGATCTCATCGCACCCCACTGCACCTGACTTAATTGAGACAATAGCTTTGCGGATCTCCTCCAAGGAAACAGGAGAAAAGGAAAAACCATCTGTAGGAGGTAGAGCCATGGAAGTAACTGCAGAAATTGTCGAAGACTTAACAAAGGTGTTCATAGTAGATAAAGAGGTAAAGTGAGAATTAAATTCATCAGGAGAAAAAGAAGGTTTAGTGGCTTGGGAAGAGGTCTTCCCAATGCCAAGAGAATGAAGAAACTTCCAAATGTCAGCTGAAGATGAGTTGGAAATGTTGCTAATGATATAAGAGCGTTTGGCTGCTCTCACCATGTTGTTGCACCTGTTCCGAGCCATTTTATAAGAGGACCAGTTTTCAGCGCACCTGTCTCTTTTGTATTTTCTGAAGGCATTGTCACGCCGCGTCATAGCCATCCGAACTGCCCTGGTTATCCATGGAGACGGTTGCTTTTTAACTCTTATTGCTTTTACCGGTGCATGCTTGTCAAACAATTTAACAATAATATTATTTAATTCGGAAACTTTCTCATTCACCGTTGACGCGGCATACACCGGGGAAAAATCAACTTTAGAAGCGTCATCAAGCAGAGTACTGGTGTCAATGTTAGCAGAACAACGCATCGTCACTATCTGAGGTTTTAATTTAGGAGGTCTTAATTTATATGACAAGTAAATGGCGTCATGACGAGAAAAGCCAGGCGCTGACAATTGACCATGTTGGATAACATGATCAGGTGAGGAAGTCATAATCAAGTCGAGCAGGGTGTCAGAAGTGTCAAGGTTATGATGTGTGGGTCCCGAAGAAAGAATGGAAAGATTGACCGACTTGATAATATTGTGAAGCCTACTGGAATGAGATGTGTTATTGAGAAGGTCAGTATTCAGATCACCCATTATGATGTGGTGCACGTAGTCAGAACAGTGAGCCTCAAGTACCAATTCAAGACTGGAGAAGTAATCAATAGATGGGGGGCAATAAACTACCCCTAGCAAAGCTTTGGCTCGTTTAACCTGCACCTCCAGGAACAGATATTCGGCTGATGCCGCATATGCGGAGGGGGAAGTAGCAATCACCTTATAAGAAATGTCGCTGCGCAAATAAATTGCTACACCCCCGCCGCCCTTACCCGTGCGATCATTTCTAATTAAAACATAACCAGGTATGCTGTATGAAGTACTGGAGAGCGATGGTTTGAGCCAGCTTTCGGATATAAGGATAGCGTGGGCAAGGGTAGGGGGATGAGAGGCAAAGGAATCAAGAAGGTCCGTATAGTGCGCTGGAATGCTTTGTGCGTTAAGGTGACACACATTAAATGCTAGGGGAGAATTGCTCAAAGCATCACGCAGTAAGTCACCAAAGGTCTCAGGATCCTTAAATGAATCTTCACTTGTGAGAGATTGATAATCAGAATTTACAGAATAAAACGAATCATCGTCAGACATAATGTGAGTAATACAATATTAAATATTAATAAATAAAAAATAAAATAAATAAGAATAAAAATAAATAAAAAATAATAATAAAATATAGTATATTAAAATTAACTAAAGAAGTATTCGAAGAAAAAAAAAATATTGTTTTGTTGGTCCTGCTGGTTGCATACTGGTAAGGAATGTTACAAACTTACAATACAAAGAAATAAATCAGAATTAATTAAAACAAAAAAAAAAAACTATTCAGGGCCGCATGACAAGTAAAATCTTTGCTTCAAAGTTTATTGATTGTGAGATGCCATAATGTAATTTCAGCTGTCACTGTCATTTATGAGCAGATATAGCGACTAGCGTCAACACTGTCAATGTCAACAGCCAAATTCACAATAAACACAAGATGACTGACAGTGTAACTAACAATAAGTTGCTAACTTGAGAAAAAATTAAAATTAACTTTAGTGTGCATACATACGTATAGCAAAGTGACTAATAACTACCCACTACTTATAATATTAAAGTTATACAAGTAAAATTACCTTGAACATACAATTATATGGCGAGATACTACAATGAAAACTAAGATTACTCATCATCCTTGTCATCTTACCTTGGCGGCTTCGAGGGGCGACAGCGCGATGTCGGCGAAGAACTCCGCGGAGGCGGAAGCGGCCAGGTACACGAAGGTACGGTAGGTGTAGGCGGTCTCCTCGTCCAAAGCACCCATGTACGCCACTTTGAACACCTCGTATAATCCGAACTTGCACAGCCCCTGGAAGATATTGTCAATTCCATCATTAGTGTTGGTTTAGTCTGGTGTTAAATACAAGAGATTTTATACATTGCCTCATAGCATTGTAAAGTCCACAAAGTACTGATATTCAGTAGGAACAATTGGATTTTGTTAATATAATCATTGAGTTTTATGTTGAAGGTCTTTGGCATTGCAAGGTAGCAATAAATTCAACTAACTGGAAAAGGTTGTATTTCCATGTTATGTAAACCTTTGTATTATTTTTTTTCCATTGTACAGCCTCCCCTCAGAATTACATGAACTCCGCTATCCTTTTCGATACTAAACAACCTAGTCTTTTATTTAGAGGATTCATTTTGTTTAAATCTTAATATATCGACGCTTGACAGGCAAAAATTACCAAGCAACATGTTGACAACTTTACACTAGAGCATTTTACTTTTTATTTTTAGAAAAAAAAAATCGTAAAAAATTGCTTTATTAATCATTTAAACTGCATTTAAAATTCATTGGTATGAAGTAGCTATGTCTAATAGGCGATTTTTTTTCTAAAAGTAAAAACTAAAATGCTGTAAAATGTTGTCAACATGTCGCTTAATAATTTTTGCCTTTCAAGCGTCGATATATAAATTACATGTCACATTGTTTGTCCGCAATGGACTCCCTAAACTACTTAACCAATTTTAATCAAATTTGCACACCATGTGCAGTTTGATGCAAGTTGAAAGATAGGATAGTTTACATCTCCAAGGACACAAGGAAGGTTTTAATAAAAAAAAAACTTTTGACAGAACGAAGTCTATGCGGGCAGCTAGTAATAAAACTAATTATATCTTTAGAAAATCTCCTTGTGAGAGGGAGATGGTACCACAGGTACACAGGGATACACTATCCTACATTATGCAAAACCAATTAATACTCATTACAAATATACAATTTAAGTTCTCCATGACTCACCTGAAGTGAGTAACCGATGAAGGTGGGTGCCCATCCCTTAGCGAGACCTCGGACGCCCTCCTCCGCCACGGAGACCTTGAAGCCGTGCAGCACGTTCTTGTACTTGTCAGCGTCCACCTGCAGGCGACACTTCACCAAGTCGAGGGGGACCACCGCGGTGTGCGTGATACCTGACCAATAAGTTGATGAATTATCAATCAATTGACAATGGGAGCAGCGGTTACATAGAAGACTTATGAAGCCAGAAAACGAACGAGCGATAGCTAATAGAAGATAGGGGTATTTTCCTCTCTGTTTCTCTAGAGAGAGAGGAAAATGTGGTGAGAAATGGAGGGGAAGAGGGAAATGGGGAGAGATGTAGGAGAGGGAGCGAAAGGGATAAAGAATATGTAGTTTGTTGTGTCGTCAACACCACAGCATTTATTTGCTACGTTTATGCAGACTTGAAATCTATCCTATTATTGTGTCTAAATTGAGTGGTAGAATTATACTTGTCTTTCCTACTTAGCAGAGACTATTGGCAACTGCAGAGCCCTTGGTAAACATGAGAATTAAATCTGAGCATCAAGACGCCCTTGATTACGCGAATGAACGCTTATGGCACTCAAATGAGTATCTTGTCCATAGAATTATCGCTAAAAGCATGTGTATGTGCCAACCCGCACATTTTTGCAAAGATGGGATATCTTTGGTTAGTTAAGTTCAATTATGACGAGTATTATGTGTGATATTTTTTACTTATATTTATAGAAATCATTCCCTGGTTTCCGTTAACTCTACTCTAAGAACCTTCTTTTCAAAAATCACAAACTAAGTGTATTTTGTGACATTTATCTGTATGGTGCACTCGGAAAAACGAACGGAGTGAAAACTTAATTGCGTAACCTCGACATAGCAAAACAACGATTATTGTACAAAGTTTTCCTTACGTAATAGGGATGTGATTGATTAGTCATGTGATTTCCGATATATTTTAAGATAGCGTTGCCGCCTTCAAGTGATTGATTTGGGTGAACTGTCCATTATAATTATCACTATAGAAACATAATTATGATAGGAGTTATTCGTTCTGCTATAGCCGCGTAGGCCGAGTCTCGAATGAAGCGAGTGGTTTGTTAGGGAAATCAAACCGTGAAGATTTCGATACCTTCCGAAACAAGTTACGCAAAAATTTGTCATTCACGATCTGACTAGACATTGCATTACTTTGTCGCAACGATTTTCTATTTCCTCACGATCGTTTTCAATAATATTTACATATCCAGGTCCAGATAATTTAGATAAGTTAGTGGGTAAAGTAATCTATTATAACCTGTTGTTGAGATTTTTTGATAGTTGCTAGACAGTTAAACTGAGAATTATGGAAAGATGAACAGAACGAAAGAAAAAGAAGAACATTGAAAACAGTACCTAGATAATTCTGTACTCATCAGGTTTAAAGATAGGGATTTGAGCATGTAAAAAACGACCACTTTCTAGAGTTTAAAATTAGAACGCATTGTTCTTAATGAAGTGCACGTGTCATTAGGCGAGAAGCAATGACCCTGGCTGCGGTGCAAGGCCTCGCCCACGCAGCGCTGGGCCACCGCCAGCTGATCGCCGACCGCCGACATAGTGGTGACGTCAAAGGTCATCGCTTATCAATCCCGTCTCAACACTAACAAAGCAAGCTGTGTCGTTTATCAGAGCATTGCGGTTTCGGTAACTTCTAGCTTTGCCGATAAGGGATCCTTCCATACCAGATGTGCTGCATTAAGGCCTGCGCCCATAGACGACACGGCGGCATGGCAAGGGATCTTTATTCTTTATGCAACAGTTAATAAAAACTTATTTGTCAAGTATTCGCCAAAATATTTGACTACTAAAATTGATCATGACCAATCTATATTAATCATGATACATTCACATCAGGATAATGTTAACGTATCTTTATACATTATCATGATATATTAACGTCGGCAGCCGGCTCGCTGCTTCCGTATAGCAAATTGTAATCTTATAATTTTATCTGTGCATTCCAAGAAATCTGTATTGTTCACATGCTTTTATTGAATTAGTCACAGCACGCGCGGGGTGGCGCCACTGTTGCCAGCAGAGCACCAATCGATAGCATGACCTATAAACGGACCTGGAAACTGCTATCACAAGTTACGCAACGCTCAACTGACTTGCTACTTTTTTACTCTTATACAAAATTCATTAAATTCAAGACATCACTGAACTCTAAAACATTAAACCTAAAACCTACAATTTTGTCTCATATTTTTTTTATTTATTCAACCCTTAATGTGGTCTTAGACCCATAATATTTTTGAAAAACCTTTTCAACGTACCCCACACTATAGGGTACGTGATTAATAAAAAATTCATCCTCAAATTACCTGTATGGGAGATACCCTGAAAAAAAATGTTTTTCAATATTTTATTCTACGATTCTGGAGTTTTAATAAATATGTATATCCATGCCAAATTACAGATTTCTAGCACTAAGGGTCTCGGTGCTTTGCTTCGGACAGACAGACGGACCAACAAATTATATAGGAATAACAATGGCCGAAACAACTCGATTAGATACAATATCTGTCTGTAACTGTATTCACTAGGTACTAGGTACTGATAACATTATGATTTCGTCATTTTTTTTCGATTTCAGTTCTATCCTAATAACACTTTTTGTACAGATTTCTGTTAAGATGCTATCACATTGATAGTGATAAAATGCCTCTTACTAATAATATATTTCATGCTAACTCATTGATTACTGTCGAAAATAAAGTGTAAAGTCCGGTTTACACGTATTAAGTAGTTAAGTAGTATACTACATGAATTTTAAGTGAATATTTTTTAGTGCGCATCCAAATGTAATGATTTAGTAAAACTCTTTAGTTCATACAATTCTTCACAACCTACTTATTTACTTAAGCATTTTACTAAATTTTAACTAAAAAGTGCCTGTCCAGACGTGTTAAGTGATAAGACCCACCCGCTACTTAACAGAAAAATAGAAAAAATTCATAATTACTTGTTTACTTGCGTACTAAATTTTAACTACTAAATTGTCTGTTTACACGTATTCATTTACTTAAAATTTAGTTATCAACTTATCTACTTAATACATGTTAACCGAACATAAGAGTATTAATTTTATTTTTAATTTTAATTTAAACTTAATTTTCAATATGCACAATTTCAATTCTTGGTTAAGGCAGATAATTATTTATGTGACAGATAAATGTTTGTTCTCGGGTGTTTGCGTGTTTGTTTCCTTATGTGTCCAATGTCCACCCAATCAGATGCAGGACATAATTACATAAACGCGAATCCAGGGAGTTTTCATAACGTCTCAAAGAATAGATCTGCCTTTGAAATAATCAAAATTTTACTAACAAAAAATAACCTACTTCAAAATTACTCAAAAACTACTTGTCAGATCTCGTTCAAATTTATGTGGGACCACATAACAAGCACCTGCTTTCGATTAACAAAAGAATCATCAAAATCGGTTCACCCAGTCAAAAATTCTGAGGTAACAAACATAAAAAAATACAGTCGAATTGAGAACCTCCTCCTTTTTTGAAGTCGGTTAAAAATATTTGTAAAGGGCTGCAATGGAAATCTGACACATAGGGCTTGTTTCACCATCTTCAAGTAGAGTCCTGAATAAGCTATTCGCCGGTTAAAGTGACGTTAAAGTGTCATTTTACATACACGAGATGTCAACTTAACCAACAAATAGCTTACTTCGGACTTACTTGAAGATTGTGAAACAAGCCCATAGTGAAGTTCATAACGTGTGAAGTTTATAACCTGGTTTGTAACATTACAACATTTACCACGCTTACAACAGATACTATCTCTAAATTGCTTATTACTCATAAATACGTAGAAAATTGCTATAGTGGGTTAGTGAATGAATCTCATAATACAAAGCAATTAAAAGTAATTATTTAACTATCACTACTCTGACGTGTGTATAAAATTAATAATGTGTAATACCATATTATATACCTATTTAAAATTCTATATCCTATATTATTATGCGAGTTACATTTATTTCATAAAAATGTTTTCGAAAACGGGTGTAACGATTTATAGGAAAAGAGTAATTGGAGGTTTTTTGGGGCACGGAATCGATCGAAAAAATAGTTTGCTCTGTTTTGACCCAAGCAGAGGTTATGTATTATGCATTATAATTATAAATCAAAATACAATAATTAATGGGTGGTTATGGTTACTGGCTGTATGTGTAAGAATCGTGTCCTACCATGGTCCTAAAGCTATCAAGGGTGGTGTCCTACTACTTTTAGGACACCCTGTATATTAACACACACAATGTACTCACCACATGACAGGATACCTCCAAGACCGCACAGGGCGAAGTATTTTGTGGACGCGAACTCGCAGGAGTCGCCCTCCGGAGTGCTGGCTGCCATGCCCTAAGGAAGAAAATAATTTCGCTTATTTCCATTATATTACAAACTGCATGACTATAAGATCAAGACTGCTTCTTCCATTTAAAGTAATCGTAAGTGCTGTTTGAAATTGTTAGTAAAAATAATCTCCTGGAGAGTTTCTTGCCACTATTTCCCAGATCACTCACCATAGGGATTTGTTGAAATCGTAGCAGCAAAGTATGATTTCACCATTCAATTGTTTTACTAGACACAATATGCCTTTTAAGCTGTCTTACTGATCAGCTTTAGCCCTCAGCTCTCATAATCATTGGTCATTGGGCACTACCGCCATCACTGACCCAACTGGACACGCTGCTGGGTCCGCAGGACACTACCTCGTAGTGCAGACACAGCTGGTTCAACGATGACAGCCCCCCTCAGGTTTGAGTCTCATCATTGGGCAGTTCAATGGTTTTGGTAAGTGAAGTTTGTCATATATGAAACAGCACTGTGCTTGGTATATTGGTAAATCAATTGTCTCTTTCAAAGTGTTAACTAGTAAAAATATATTTCAAAGAAATGTAGTTTAACTGCGGTGGCCATATAAAATATTCTAGCTAAGGATTATAAAGATCTGGTAGATGTACAACACAGCAGTCTCCATAAGACTTCGCAACTAGACCATTTAGATGCAAAAGCAGAGGTGTTGTTAGTTACGTGTAATAATTTAGTTTTTACATTTGGGGACCATCCATAAATTACGTCACACGTTAGGGGGGGAGGGAGGGGATGTCAATGTATTGTGACATTGTGTGACAAGGGGTTGGGATGGTCCTAAATTTTGTGACGTCACATTTCAAAATCTAGTAATTTTTATGTTTAGGTAAATATTCAAAAACAATGAAAAAAAAACTTATTTCAAAACTGCTGTCTTAATTTAATAATATCTAGGTGTAAAATTTCATAATATATGACGTCTCTCTAGGGAGGGGAGGTCTCACAAATGTGACCAGCTGTCACAAGGACACGGAGAGGGGTCAGAAAGTCATGAAATTAGTGTGAGATATTTTATGAATGGCCCCTTAACAGGTAAACATTATTATATATTTTTATTTATGTAACACAAATATTTCATAATTGAGGCAACTATTAATGACTGATTAACTAATTGACTTGATTTAACACATTATCCATTTAGCTCATTGGTATAATCTTGTTAGATCCAAGATCTTGTTAGGCCATGACTCACATGGATTAAACAAATAATTACATAACTTTGCATGATCTACCTGCCTGGTGTACAATAAGGACTAACATATAGCCAGCTAGCAGTTTAAATATATTTTTATGAAATCTACAAAGCAAGCAAGCATAATATTCTACTCAGGCTGTGAATGTAGAAGATTCTAGAAGCAAGATCAGTTACCAGGGGTGTCTGTACAGCTTTAGGGGCGTCGCACTGTGCGGGGCTGAGCGGCCCGCGGAAGGGCGAGTTCCGCGCCGCCTCTAGCAGGGATGAGAACATTATTCTGGAAGGAAAATTATATTGTTAACTCATCGCTCAGGACATTGGAAAAAGAATTCCTAACCATTTGGGGCCATCCATAAATTACGTCACACTTTCATGACTTTTTGATCCCTCGCCCCGTCCTTGTCACAGCTGGTCACACTTGTGAGACCTCCCCCCCTAGTGTGACGTCACATATTATGAAATTTTACACCTAGAAATAATTAAATTAAAACAGCAGTTCCGAAATAAGTTTTTTCATTGTTTTTTTTTTTTAATTTACCTATACATACCAATTATTTGATTTTGAAATGTGACGTCACAAAACTTAGGACCCTCTCCCATTCCTTGTCACACTACATCGACCCCTCCCCCCTAACGTGTGACGTAATTATGGATGGCCCCTTACAGAAAATTTTTGTGTATGAAAATTATTCAGAATAATAGTTGTCAGCTCCCAAAATTATTACAACATACAAAACTAGTCTACATAATATCAACACATCCCCTTGACAAATTTTTTGGAAGTAGGCCAAAAACAAAAAATAAATATGGGAATAAATTTAAGTATGTAAAAACTATAGAATTGGTAATACTTTCCAGTATCCAATGTTGTAATTAATATTTTTTTTGTTACTTCTTTTAAGAAACATACATTAATTGCATGATTCAATTGTTTTTTCTAATCTTAAACAACTGTTAATTATATTATATGTCAGTTATACTTATTATATACAATTATTCTGTCACCATACACTTCATTTTGTATGCTTTCCATAAAATATAGTTCTGTACCATTATGTTAAAAAAGAAACAAAATTTTTATATTTTTTTATTTGGAAAACAAACTGATAGCTAGAACTGCCATAAGCAGCTACTGCAGCTACATGTAAAGGACTTTGAATTAACACCACTTATTTAAAGGTAAACCAGCAGGTCGGTACTTAATTCTGCAATATCGAAAAATAAGGAAAATATTGCCATTAAAAACGATATACAAATCTACAAATTATAACTTTACGATGACATTTTCACTATTATAGAAATGAATATAAATTAGGTTATGTTATAAGGTTAACGTTTAACTTAGGTTAAGAACTTGACAGATAATTAAAGCACGTAACAGTACAATACTAACACTCATCTTATTATGGACTTAAGTCGAGATTATGTTAATGACGAATCCGTAAAGTTAAACTAATATGAACCTTCAACACTAAGCACTGCACCAATTTACCTTGATTGTAGCCAGTCCAGTTGAAACCAATCAATACTGAAAACTGAATGCAGGCAGATTATCCGCTAACGTCAACTCTCGAAGCCTACAAGATTTGCTTTTGTTTATCTAAAAACCATAGGAAGTTTATCTCCATTTCACGTCTTCCGAAATCCAACTATTAGTTCCGAAATAATTTATAGGACAAGGTCACGTGCAAACATAATTCCATTATCCGTTACGTAAGTAAAACTTTTTCCAAATTTGATTTACTTAGGACACATTTAATTATTTATCATAGATTTAATAGACAGTTTGTGCAGGGCTTAACTTAAAGTCTAATTAGGGAAATAAACATTTTACTTACATGTCTAAAATCCGATGGAAGCTGTACAAAACACCGCACTGACCGCACCGCGCTAGACGCACAGTGCTAAAGGAAGCAAGGCCGACGACAGCAGCGCCACATCGGATGTTACATAATCACGTGTACTATTGACGGAATAAGTGATATGAATTGTTGCCATTACTAATAACAGCGATAATTTTTTAAGTAAAGGCAGATAATATTTCGGAAGGAAGACACGGGTGAATTCGCCAAAGTCACAAAAAAGATGTTCCGATTGATAAAAAATTTAATTGACTATTTTTATAATTTTTTATTTTAGAAACTGCTTTTAAACATATTTTTACATAAGCGCCCACATATTTCATTACATTATTTGAAGTAATTTATATAAAAAAATTGAATAACACACCCAAAACATCATTACCATTTGTAGGGAAATTGCTGATATTGATATTCCAAAATATTTTTTGAAAAACCTGCCTTACACATTGCGTGTTTAATTTTATATTTTGAGACAATATTTAATTAGGTACATTATAACATATAATATTATGAAATCAGCAGTGCAGAACTAGTAAAAAACATCAATTAAAATTTAGTCTCGAAAATTCGTCAACTCCATGTCAGTACCGTCAAACGTTATATTTCTCAAATGTTTTTTGGGCTACGCTATAAAGTACCCCTCGTTTCTCCTCGTCTGGTCCATTGTAAAAAGTGGAACAGGCCAAATTTTTACTGCTGCATGGAGAAACAACTTTTATTCATGAAAAACAACGACGTTCAGTACTTTGTCCCGATTTTGAATCATCGCCATTTACTGGACTTACAAGGTAAATATAAATTATACATTAATTTTAATACTCCACACGTATGTGTAATAGGAACATGATTTTCACTGGCACAAAGAGTTCATAAATTAATGATTATCAAAATGAATTTTAAGCAAAAAAGAAAAAAATATCATTACCATATGCATCATTCCCACTTGTTTTTTTGTAAATGGGAATGATTTTGTGTGAATGGTAATGACGATTGGAGATTTTGAAATCAATTTTGATTGAGTAATGAGACCTAGCAATTTCTTTTTCAACGATAAATTTTTGATATGTGTGTTGTAAATTAAATTTGAGCTACAAGTTGTTGGTAAAGAATCTACAAAACTTTTTAATTTTGCAATATCTTTTTAGTAAAATAAATTATAAACGAAAATTTAATGCAATTAAAGGCCAAAACCGTTAAGAGAAACAAAAAATTACTAGACGGAGGACATAAACCAAAATCAGAGGAGATTGTGCATTGTACGAAGAGGAGAACAAAGAAAGAGATAAGAAGAAAAGAAAATAAAGAAAAGTTTCTGAACAAAATTCTCTGAAAAGAAAAATAAATTAAAGTTTCCTCGTTAGTAGCAAGCTACTACGTGAACAAAGCCGATGAGAAATTTAATACCCCAGATTTGTTTTGGCACACTTGCTGCATGTTTTTGCTATCCTAGTACTTACTGCAAGAAACGAAAATATCTGGCTGCTTTCTATAAGAGAGAGAGAGAACAGACAGGGAAACATGCGCACGCCGCACGACATGTAACGACGCCGCACGAGTTAAAATGACTAATAATGGCAAAAAGTGTCGTTACAACTTTTCGTTACCAAATATTCCGCCTAGCCCCCTTTCGCAACGCGCGATAAGGAACTTCGTTCCAAAAAATGTAATGAAATAAGATGAAATAATCTTTTATTCATGTCGATATCACTGATACACTTTTGAACGTCATTTTTTAAATCTAACAGCATTTCGGAACGGTGCTTTGTCATGGAGAAGGAAATCCGTAAAGAAACTCCACAGCACATTTTTTAAAATAATGAAATTATTACACAAGATGTTCTAACTGACGCGGAACTGGATGCATTGCTAATTTACATGCATCTTTGTCAATAATATATTCATTTATACTATAATATCCTTTGCCTACTGGCTGGGATTTCAGAGATCTCTTATACATTTGAATAAGCAAATCATGTACTTAGGTAATTTAATGTAAAAACGTACATAGAGCCCCTCAAAAGAACGTTGTACTCTACGTAGGTGAAAAGAATCCGTAACCAAAAGTATGTCTGTTTCAAGTTTGATGATTTTGCGTATCACTATTTTGCTTGAACCAACCGCCGTTGTTTCTTTATGAATAAAATATAATTGTAAATAAATTGAGATGTTACTGTTAATATGCTTATTTCTTTAAATCTCTCCCGCAGGTAGTGGCGTAATTTTAATTATAGATGGTCCTAATTGCCCTTTTCTGCAAAACAAATATCGCATCAATGTCAGCCTCTGCACTCCACATCAATAATATCAATATACCATAGGACATGAGGCTATGAAAGTGTGCAAAATAAACAAGTTTAGCAATTTCTACATCAGTAAACTGTCTTATCTTTCTAATGGCATTAACTAACTAAGCCGATATATGATTGCCCCATTGTAGTTTAGAATCTAAGGTGACACCCAAGAAATCCGTGGATTTTTTCATAGTTATAATTTCATTATTTATAAGGTGAATCAAATATAAACCGGACTTTTTTTACTAGTCGCAGAGTGAAGTGACGCGCTTGGTACTGCTGCACGTGTTAAAGAGGACTGTCTCGTATTATTCCATTTGGTAGCAAACATTCTATATACTTAGTTTTTTAGCATTTATCAGTAAATTATTTGTAGTAAACCGGTGTGACAAACACACCTGAGAACTTTTACATCGTCATTTATTTTATTTCTATTCGTCTTAAATATAAGAGAAGTGACATCAGCAAATATGATAATGTCTGCATATTTCTTAATTTAATACGGCAGATCATTTAAGTATACTAGAAAAAGGAAGGGGCCCAGAAACGAGCCCTGTGGTACACCCATCACAGATTGAGATCTCGATCACTTGTTATCATTTATACTAACACATTGGATTCTACTCGTCAAGTACGACACAATCAAGTTAAGTGAATTGTTATTGATGCTGTAGTAGTAGCTTAAGTAGTAATGTTTAGTGTTCAACACAATCAAACGTCTTAGACAGGTCACAGAATACCCTTTATGGGATTTTGTGAATTCTCCCAGGTCTCAAAGATAAGTTTGAGAAGCCTTGCACCTGCATTTGTTGTATTACGGCTTTCGGTAAAACCGTATTGCTCAGGGTGAAGTAAATTACAAGTGGTTAAGTGCTTCAGCGTTTAATTTAACTTAATTATTTTCGAAGACCGTAGGTAAAATAAAAATAGGTCTGTAATTATTAAGGCCTGTTTTGTCCCCAGATTTAATAATCAATATGATCTTTCTGTACTTCATTAGATCTGGGAAAGTATCTAGATTTACACATTTATTTACTAACCTAGCTAAATATGGGACTATCACATCTTTTATATTATTTATAATTTTAACAGACATTCCCCACAAAATTTCAAATTCATATGCCTTTCTTTACCAGAGGTAATTTTATTTCCATGAACTAATAATTCATATTTAGAATTGCGTAATTTATTACTACCAATCTCGTTACCAATAATACTCTAATTAGTGGTTTTACCTTGACATTTTTTATCTTCATATGCAACTTAAAGACATAACTATAATACACACGGCTTTAAATTTTTTTTGAATAACATTAAATTTTGTCATTCCCACTAACAAAAAATCATTACCGTTAAATAAAAGTCATTACCAGGCTGCTCAATATCATTACCATTTCTTATAAATTTTTTGACGACCCAATAACTTTTGATTAGCATAACGAATTTTGAGGACTTTTGTAGGCTTATAGTCACCGCGAACTAAGAAGCCCAATTTGTCGTTTGCCATCACAGTGACATTAGAGATGTACAAAAAAATCGGTTCACGAAAGAAACCAATTTTTACAACAAATCGATTCAAAATTATAAGACCTTCTAATCGATTCGATAATTAAATTTTAAACTAAAAACCGTAATATTTAGGTACCTAGGTTACCTACCTACTGTTGATATTTCAGGTCGCAGAGTCAAATTAAACGCAGTAGTTGGAAGGAACACAATTATTCAATTTTATTTCTTACACACAGCACATCGATACAAAATCTTTTCTCAACACAACACACCATAAAGCTAATACCATAGAGTGTAACTTATACACAACATAGATTAGAACACAGTATTACTACAGACAATTAACTTTACTTTATATTGATTCCCAACACCCTCCCTCAATATAAACGTCACAATTACTTTCCTCAAACAAAATACTCTTTTAAAATAATAACTCTTAACTAATAATAATATAAATGCTAAACTAACAACAATCCAAGTTTACATTTTTCAAATTTAACACTAGTCAATGGCTTAGTACAAAAATCTGCCAACTGATCATCAGTAGGAATATATATAAGTTTTACAATGTTCTGCTCTACCTTATCTCTTACAAAATGGTACTTTAAATCTATATGTTTAAGCCTCTTATGATTTTCGGGATTTTTACTGACATGAATCACAGACTGGTTATCCTCTAACATGACTATTTTGTCACAGTTTACTCCAATTTCTATTAATAAATTTCTTATCCATACTGCCTCTGAAACACTTTTAGCCAATGCAACAAATTCAGACTCTGTAGAGGACAGAGCTATACACTGCTGCTTACTGCTCGTCCAAGACACAGTGCAGCCGAAAACTTTCATTACATAACCGGATGTAGATTTCCTATCCCGTGTATCCCCACCCCAATCTGCATCACAGAATCCCAATAATGGTATCTCATCAGTTTTCTGAAATACTAATTTCAAATCTAGACTGCCTCTAATATATCTGAGTACTCTCTTCAAGGCCTTCCATAACTCTACATTTCCTTTGGATTGATACCGACTCAAATAACTCAAGGCAAAACATATATCAGGTCTACTTCCAAGCATTGCATACATGAGACATCCAATGAGACTTCTACACTGTGTTATTAATTCTTTGTCCTCTGATGGTATCTCTGATATCTGTATTCCTGGTTCAATGGGTGTCTTTACAGGTTTGCATTCTTGCATGTTATATTTATTAAGTATATCCACTAAGTAATCCTTCTGATCCAATTCAATGCTATCTACCTTTTTAGTTATATTTATTCCTAAGTATTTAGTTACTCCTTGCAAATCTTTCATTTCAAATTCAGCCTGCAACTTTCCTTTTATATTTTCAATTTGTTCCTGACTTTCTGACACCAAAAGAATATCATCCACATAGACCAAAATGAAAAATTTTATTCCTTCTTTATAGTATAGACACCAATCACTACGACTTCTAGTAAATCCTTCTGTAACTAAAAAACCATTAAATTTCTGATTCCACTTTCTAGGACTTTTCTTTAGTCCATATAAGGATTTATTTAGCTTCAATACCTTGCCATCCTGTTCAAGCCCTTCTGGTTTTGACAAATATACTTCTTCATCAATATCTCCATAGAGGAACGCACTCTTCACATCCATCTGGTTAATATACAAGTCATATTTAGTTGCTATGGCCATCAGGATTCTAAAGGTTGGTAGTTTTGCCACTGGTGCGTATATATCTGCATGATCGAATTTTTCATTCTGCTGGAAACCTCGAGCAACCAAGCGTGCCTTATATTGACTTTTACCATTCTCTTCTTTCTTAATTTTAAACACCCATTTTGCCTCAATGGGTTTCTTTCCATTTGGTAAATCTGTTTCAACCCAAGTATTATTCTTTCTTAATGCTTTTAACTCTTCTTCTATCGCCTCTAACCAAAGACACGAATCTTCACCATTTGTCGCATCTTTGTATGATAGCTGCTTTTCAGTTTGTGCCATACAAACAGTATCATAATCTTTTAACCAAGTAGGCTTTTTAACTGATCTCTTAGGCCGTTTTCTTGTCACGCGCACGTCTCTACTTTCTTCTTCTATATCAGAACCAGAAATGTCATCATCCAGATATTCTTCGAGCATTTCCAACTCTCCAAATTCGCTTTCAGTTCCCTCACTTTCTTGAATTTGCAATTCTTCAACTTGTTTGTCTTTTACTAATTCATCCTCAATATTTACTCTTTCTATAATATTTTCTTGCTGATTTGTGTTTATTGTATCCTCTGACAATCTTTCTGTCTGTTTGTCTTTTACTAATTTATCTTCAAAATTTACTCTTTCTATATTTTCTTGCTGATTTGTATTTATTGTATTCTCTGGCAATCTTTCCTGATCCCTGTTTAGAACAAACACCACATCTCTATAGGTATCAACCCTCTTAGTATTTGGAAACCAAATTCTATATCCCTTGCAGTGTTCTCCATAACCAACAAAAATGCCTAGTTTGCTTTTGGGATCCCATTTCGTTCTTCTTTCTTTAGGTATATGAACAAAAACATCGGCACCAAATATTTTCAATGTGTGTACATTAAATTTCTTCTTATAAAGTAGTTCAAAGGGTGTTACACCAGCAACTTTACTAGCACCTGTTCTATTTAATGTAAAGACTGCTGTGTTGACAGCTTCAGCCCACAGTTCTTTGCTTATTTTTGCTTCTAAAATCATTGTTCTTGCTGACTCTACTATTGTTCTCATCTCTCTTTCAATTCTTCCATTTTGCTCTGGTGTGTAACTAACTGTTGTTTCATGTATTATTCCTTTCTGTTTAAAAATTTTCTCTACATCTTGATTTATAAATTCTTTTCCATTATCTGATCGCACTCTCACAATTCTACAACTGAACTCATTTTCAAATTGCTCTATAAACTCTGAAATTTTGTTTTTAGTCTCAAATTTATGCTGCAAAAAATAAACATATCTATAACTACTATAATCATCTTTTATTAAGAGAAAATACAAAGAACCTCCTAATGAAGCAGGTGTCATTGGACCACATAAATCCATATGTACCAATGCACCTGCACGCTCTGCACGACTTTCACTTGTCTTAAAAGAGTTTCTATGTTGCTTGCCTTGTATACACGGTTGACACTGCTCAGGCTGTCCTTCACATTTTATATTGTTAAAATTTAAATACTCTTTGACATATTTATAATTTTGATGAGCCATGCGCTGATGCCATTCAGATAAAGTACTTAATGCTAGGTCACATGTTCTAAAACTCATAATGTACATTTTGTTAACACGATCAGCCAAAGCGAAAACCCTTCCATCTTTCAAAAATTTGCACCCCACATTTGTAGAAATCATCATATAACCCTTATCCAATGCACAAGCTAATGAAAATAAATTTACCCGTAAGTCTGGTACAAACAATACATTATTAAGAGACGTAGGTATATACTCATCACCATTGAAAGCCATTACATCAATATTTCCAACACCTTTCACTTCCAATTGCTCGCCATCACCTACAGTTACATACCTACCTGATAATGTTTGAAATTTAGAAAACATTTCTCTACAATAAGTCATATGCTCACTAGCTCCAGAGTCTAGTATAAACTCTGTTCCTATATATCCCAATGGTGACACAACAAGTG
This sequence comes from Thymelicus acteon, assembly GCA_951805285.1. Classification (NCBI taxonomy): domain Eukaryota; kingdom Metazoa; phylum Arthropoda; class Insecta; order Lepidoptera; family Hesperiidae; genus Thymelicus; species Thymelicus acteon. The sequence continues at coordinate 22,426,032 of OX638214.1, read as the reverse complement.
CATTTTTATTTTCAACATCCCTATTTTCACTATATTTTTGGTTACTTAAACTCTTACAGTCCTTAATGAAATGTCCTGGCTTACGACAAAAATAACACTTCCTTTGTCTACAATTATTTCTCAAATGGCCTGTTTTACCACACTCAAAACACTTTATTTCACTTTCACACTTAGAACCCCCACGATTTTTATTAGAGTCACGACGCTGTGATGCTGCAAAAGCCGAAGATTCTGCTTCAACGTTACCATGCCTTTCCTCTTCAATGAGTAATCGTGAAACCAAACTTTGGAAGGTTTGACTACTATCAGGGACTGATTCCCACGCTGATACAAAATGTCTGTACTTCTCCGGCAATGACATCAAAACTTTGGTAATCAGCATATTATCTGTCATCTTCTCTTCGAGGCCATCCAGCTGGTGACGTAAATCCTCCAACTTGGAAATAAAATCTGCAACTGGTTCTTCAAACTTTAAACCAAAAAATCTCTGTTGAATCAGATGCACACTCACTCTTGATTTTGGTTCATAAATGACTTTTAACTTCTCCCATATATCGTTACTATTTTTACACGTCAGTAAGTATGTTAACACTTTGTCATGAACTCTGGTCACAATTAATTCTTGTGCCTTTGCATCATCCTCCTCCCATTTTGTAATCTCCAAAGATGACTTGCCACCATCACCTTGTGCCAACTCAGGCTTCTTACGACTTCCGTCAACTATTGAAAACAATCCTCTAGATCGTAAAATAACTCCGAGTTGGTATTTCCATATCGAGTAGTTATTTTCACTCAGTTTTATATTTACTCCGTTTTGTGAACAACCGGCATCCATCTTGATTGAACAATCATTCACGAGTTTCACGACACAAATCCTATAAGTTCACACAGCACCTCTGTTTTCCTTCTCCAGCTATGCTCTGGGCCCATAACCTGTTGATATTTCAGGTCGCAGAGTCAAATTAAACGCAGTAGTTGGAAGGAACACAATTATTCAATTTTATTTCTTACACACAGCACATCGATACAAAATCTTTTCTCAACACAACACACCATAAAGCTAATACCATAGAGTGTAACTTATACACAACATAGATTAGAACACAGTATTACTACAGACAATTAACTTTACTTTATATTGATTCCCAACACCTACTACCTCGATTGAGCTATCTCATACCGCGTATTCTCAATATGTACATATTTACGACTTCAATAAAATATTATTTTATCCATTCGCCCATGAACATCAACAACTACAAAAGCATCGCTGGTGCGTTGCCGGCCAAGAAAGAGAGAAGAAAAAGAAAGAAAGATAGATCATGATAGAATGAAAGTCCTCCTCAGTTTCATAATAATATTTTGACATAATATTATATTATGAGCGTCAGGAAAAAACTACAGTGAATAAATTCTTGCTTATTTCGTAAGACACATTCAAGTATACATAATTATTATTTTATTGAAAAAGAAATGTTTACCGCTACCTTAAATATATAATTACATATAACATATTATCTGCAGTTACTGTCCATGGATGGCGAAGTGCCCATACATAATGGAAAATGTCCTTTGTTAGCATCCAATTCGTCGTGGTATTATTGGGTACCTAATTTTAAATTCAAATGCAAGCAAATCATTTATAACAATGTAATTAAATTAATCAATTTTCGTTTTTAAATTTCGATTATAGTAATGTATCGATTATGATTGGTTTTATAAACGGTTTCAAGCCGTCACATCACCCTACGTCAGATTAGATTTAGGCTTCTTCATGTAAGATTGTTTCGACGTCATATATTTTTATTAAATTTTGCATAAATTATTATGTGATGGGATTTTTACTAGATTTTAACGTATAATATGATTTATAATCAACGCAAATGAAAATGAGTAGGGATTTTTAACAAATTTTGGTAAAATCCTTTGTCCGTAAGTATTCAACAATCAATGTCAAGTAAATGAATATTCCATTTCGCTCAAAGACACCTATACAAGGTTAGTTCATATTAATAAACAGCAGCTATCATTATGGGCATCTTAGATAATTTTGACTATAGAAAGGAAATTTTATGTGCTAATTTTTTTCATGGTTTTGCACGCATTTCCACATACTTTAAAAAAAAACACCAAAATAATTCAAAAACGCGAATTCACCCACACACATAGATGAATTATTAAATGCACCACACATGAACATTATCAATGATTAAATCATCTAAAAATAATTATAAATATCCCAAAGAGGCAGAGAACAGAGGAATACCTATTTATTAAATAATAAAATGGAGAGAAAAGATAGATAGAAAATAAAAAAAGTGCATGCTAGCATTAAAGTATTATTACTAGCGTATAGAACAGACACCGCGAACACAATGTATGTTCCAATGAATTGACGCCGCGCGGCTTCAATTCCAATGGATTTGTTTGATTTTGAAAGGAGAACAGAGGCTCAATTTTGAAAATAGAACCTCCCGGCGGGGACACACATTTTGTTTGAGATGTCTTCTCTATGTATACTTATAACTCAATGCATGCTAGCAAACAAATAGTATCACAGTCACTTAATAAATATTTTAGTTTCATTCAATGACTATTTGTATCGTTTGTCACATTGTTCCCCAAGTTACCCTAATCCTACTACGGGTATGAGTGTTGCTCTATCCAATTTCATAGCAAATACTTTTTTCACATGCGTGATGTTGCGTTCGTAATTTGCAGCTTTTGTAGCAGTTCAGATTAATAATGTTATTTTAAATTACCTACTCACCAACATACTCTACGGCTTATTAATTTAACAGAATCTTACAAAATAACATAGACCATTTAAATAGTGAACTTTTAAATGTAATAAACAATAACAAAATGACAAGTAAATTGAAACATTTTTAACTGATCTTTGAAGTTTTTGAAGTAGTCATTTAAGACATATAAAAAGTAGAAAATATCATGGAAGCATTTTAGTGAAAATGTGATTTTATCTCAGTCCATTATTTCTTATTACAACTAGGACTGCCTAATACAATGATATCAAACTAAGCAGATTACTATACCACAAAATCATGGCACCACGCTCCAGTAAAAAAAAATTTAGAGCAAGACACCCCATACCAGTGTGGTTACCCTTACCTCGACCATGTCTCAGAAGCTTGAATATGCCTGGTCATCCATATTACATGCCGATATCACCTGAGATGTATTTACCACCTTGGACACTACCACCTTCATATTTTCCAAAGCCCATGTGTCATTGTGCTAATGAAAACTTCTGTACCACAAGTAACTGTCGAAATTCAGCAGAATGTCTTAAAATGCATCCAATGTTTTGTCCCTATGCTACTGATCATGAAGAATCATCAGACTTACAACGAAACGTAAGAGAGCAACAAAAAAATAGGGACGATCAGGAAACATCATCAAATTCAGATATAAATGTTTGTTCGGTATGCGGAGCTCCTTCAAGTAAACCAAGAACGTCAGATAAAAAAAGTAATATTCAAGATAATCAACCAAAGCCGCATCATACATCTAATGTTATACGAAGTCAAGATTCATCGCATAGCGTGAAACAATGTTATCAAGATTCCGCAGATATTGGATCTGATAGACTAAAAGAATCCGATCATACGTCATCTGAAATTGCACTATCGAAAAACTCTAATTGTTGTGTAAATTCATCATGTCAAGCAACATTTTCGGATTTACGAACTCGAGGCAACAACAGAGTAATCTCACAAAAAAAATATAATTTAATTTCGCCAAATAGATGTAAAATATCTTTAGATTATACGACGGATGCAGAAGATTCAAGAACATCTCACGATAAAAATGAATCAATTCCAGCAGATACAAATAGGACACGAGAAAATGTTACTAAGAATGAATTTGGTTGTACAAGTTGTGCAAAACAACAAAATGGTCTAGCTATTGATTTAGATAAACATAATACGAATTCGATGTCCGATGATAAGAGAGAATTGTCAGGAATACCTAAAAAGATGACAACGGATAGCATACACATGGACCAACTAGCAGAGAATATATCCAATGCTCGCAAAAAACAAGGTAGTAAACACAGTGGGTGCTGTAATACAGGATCGGAGAAAAATTGTAAAACTGACATAGAAATTGATGACATAAGAAAGCCAAATACAGAAACACCATTTAATAACCCAACCAAATCCCGTAAAAAGTCAAATTGTGGTTGTTACACTAGTAATACAAGAAAGAAGTCTCATAAGTTATCAGATTGTATATGTTCTTCTACTAATACACCATTTCAAGAGTCATCGAGGTTTCGTAAAAAGTCAAAATGTGAATGCTCGCCTCATATAATGCCCCACAAATATTCATCGAGGACTCATACATTGTCAGAATGTGGATGTTCTGCTTTAAAAATCTCCCAAAAGAACCGCTCTCGTAAGGTATCGGAAAGCTCGTGCCCTTCTAGCGATGTTCCTCATAAAGTTTTATCTCACAGTCGAAAATTATCAGAAAATGGATTTTCAAGTACTGAAGGCAATATACCTAAAGTTAGTTCATCTAAACTTACCACTAAAAAATCTAAAAAAAGCCTTAAAGACATTACAAGTGTGAGTGAAACTAATGTGAAACAATCGAATTGTCAGTGTAGATTTCCACCTGCATACGACCATCTTAGCTGTACAGGATATGAAAATAACAACTGTAGTTGTAAAAATAACGCTTAAAAATAACAATAAATATGCAATAAACTTACAGCTAAATTGACGTAATATTTAATTCTCATATTAAAAGAATATTGATATTGAATCAATTTTTATACACATACGCCTATCTTGCGTTCATCGATTAAAGTAAGTACATAAACTGCTAGTATTGCTACCTTCATAGATTAATATAGCTATACCTTGTGCTGCCTTGTGTCTAGTCGTAGTTGATATACCGTAATAATCATGTAGAGGATCTTCGGTTGAAGGTCTACTAATATTGTATCAGGAAGGTTGCTTGAAATGATACTTCTGCTGGTTATCGGAGGAATATCTTTTCGGTAAAAATGAACTGGTTTATATACAGAAATTGTAAAGAAGAATGACCAATAGAAATAGCTACATTAATTTACAAGAAAAATAAACACCAATAAGAAGAAGGATTATAAAACACGTGTAAAGGGTAATAAAATTAACAATAATTATTTGCATGCCGTCTCGTTCACTCCTGTAACATTAACGCTATATCTGTCGCTAAGTATTGCCATCTCGTTCTAACATCGCCGCTCTCCTTCGCAAGCGCGAGGCGATGTTATAAATATTGCGCGAGGCTCAAATGGGTGTACACTTCACGGCGAGCTGCGAGCGCGGATACACGACACGGGCGTGAAGATATATACCTACGAAGATAACTGCCGGGTGCCGGGTGCTTCGAAGATGAGATCTTGTGGCTTGAAGACTGATGAAGAGGAACGAGGAAGATGCTGACGGACTGCGCTTATCTTGTTTCTTAAAACAGACGTCATTCGTTTCTTAACAGAACGTCAAAGCAAATAAATATATTTCCCCTGAGGTGTTTGTTTCACTTAGCTTGAAATATAAGTTAGGCTGTTGTATTTATTCTTTCCTATTGGTAATTGGTATCCAGGTAACGTTTCGGTAAGGTAAATATGTAGGTATTGAGAAGGTATTGGTAACTGCGTAAGTATTCATAGGAGGTATTCGGTAGGTATAATGATAGCTGCGTCAGGCAGCTACATGACTCTCCCCCTAGCGAAAGCGTACCGGAAGCTTGCTGGTGCGTCCAAGTCTAGTGGTCTTCAGGATTGATGACTTAACTGGGCTTGACGATGTACTGTAGCTTGTGCAGGTACTTGTAGTTCCATCGTTGGTTTTCGCTGGTGACTGTGAGTATGTAGCTGAGGTATCCTGAGTGCTTGCTTCAGATGTTGAGTTCTCTTGAGTACTGACAGTGTAGGCAAGTTTGAGACGGTCGATCGAAATAACTGCAGATCGCCTCTCAGGTAACAAAAGTTTAAATGTTTTGCTATTCCGCTCTAATACTTTGTATGGACCTTCGTACGTAGGCATTAAAGGCGTTTTTACGGCGTCAATTCTGATAAAAACATACTCGCAGTTTTGTAGATCCTTGTGAATGAAAATAGGTTTCTTGTTACTATGTGCGATTGTAGGTAAGGATGGCTTCGTCGAGTTTATTGTATTACGTAGCTGTGTGACGTAATCATAGTCGGGATTTTGTTCCTTATCTATAGTAGTAGTGAAGAAATCGGATGGTAAACGTAAGTTGTAACCGTAGGTAAGTTCTGCGGCGCTAACACCTGAGTCGGAACGAGGTATTGCGCGTAAACCCATAAGTACTGTAGGTAATTCGTCTATCCACTTAGTACGTTCTGATAGACGAGTTTTCAGTGCGGTTTTCAAACTTCGGTGCCATCTTTCTACCATACCGTTTGACTGAGGGTGATACGGACTTGTACGTATTCTTTGAGTTCCCATGATGTTAAGTAATTTGTTGAAAAGGCGACTTTCAAAGTTTCTTCCTTGATCGGTTGTTATCAACTTCGGTGAACCAAAACGTATAATCCAGTGCTCATAAAATATTTTAGCGATTGAGTCGGCTGACGTGTCATCAGTAGGTAAGGCTTCTGGCCATCTAGTTGCTCGGTCGATCATAGTAACCAGGTATCTGTAGCCTTCGGGTGATGGTGGAAGCGGTCCAACTACGTCGATGTGGACGTGTTGAAAACGATCAGCTGATGAAAACGATGTAATGTTGCTCGTTGTATGGCGCTGTACTTTACATTGTTGACATGGAATACACTGTTTTGCCCACGTTGCGACATCAGTGTTCATTGACGGCCAAAAAAATTTTTGCGTTATCAGTTTTCGAGTTGTTCGTATACCAGGATGGCTGACATTATGTAGCGCGTTGAAAACGAGTTGTCGATATTTCTCTGGTACGTATGGTCGAATGAATGATGTTGATGTCTCGCAATAAATAGATTTTTGTGAATTGGGTAGAGTAACTAGTTTGAGTGATAGATTACTTTGTTTTGAAAGTTGATCTATGGTACTTTTCTCTTCTTGTTGAGCTTCTGCGATCTTCTCGAAATCAATAGCGGTAGGGCATGTGATACTCTCGATAGGTATTCGGCTCAATGCGTCGGCAACTACGTTATCTTTTCCGCTGACGTGTCGAATATCCGTTGTAAATTCGGTAATGAAGATTAGCTGTCTCGCTCGGCGCGGTGTTTCTGAAGTTGAAGGAGGTTTTTGCAGTACGTAAGTTAACGGTTTATGATCAGTGAAGATGATGAGGCTTCGTCCTTCAAAAGTTTTTCGAAAATGCTTTATAGACATGTAGATGGCGAGTAGTTCTCGATCGAATGTACTATAGTTTCGCTGTGTACTTGAAAATTTTTTTGAAAAATATCCCAGTGGTTGCCATTTGTTATCGATGTATTGTTGTAAAACGGCTCCAGCGGATAGATCAGATGCGTCGGTGAAGATAGCGAGCTTTGCGTGATGAGATGGATGTGCGAGTAAAGTAGCGTTTGAAATAGCAGTTTTACACGCTTCAAATGACTTAGTTGAGTCTTCGGTCCATTGAATGATAGTTTTATCACGCTTCTTTGAATTATGAAGGTAGGCATGGAGTGGAGCTTGAAGTTCGGCGGCTTTCGGAATGTGGTCACGGTAGAAATTGATAATTCCGAGAAAGCGCCTAAGCTCTTCTATAGTTTTCGGCTGCGGAAACTGAGATATTGCCTTTACTTTTTCGACAGGCGGTTTGATTCCTTGGCTGTTGACTGAGTAACCCAAAAACTTGACTTCAGGTTGTCCAAATACGCATTTTGATGGATTAATGGTGATTCCATTATCTTCCAATCGACGTAAGACTGTACGTAAGTGTTGTTCGTGCGTTTTTTCGTCGGAACTTGCGATTAAAAGATCGTCAATAAATGCATAAACGAAATCCAGTCCTTGTAAAACTTCGTGAATAAAACGTTGAAAAGTTTGAGCTGCATTCCGTAGTCCAGGTGGCATCTTGGGAAATTCAAATAGTCCCATCGGAGTGATGATAGCGGTCTTCTGTATATCTTCTTCGCGAACATTGATTTGTTGATACGCTCGGTTGAGATCAATAGTTGAAAATATATTTTTCTGTGACAATTGATACGTAAAATCTTTGATACGCGGTATTGGGTATCTGTCAGGCGTTGTGATTGCGTTTAATCTTCTATAATCACCGCAAACTCTGATGTCACCGTTCTTTTTGGGTACGATATGAAGTGGTGATGACCAAGGGCTCTTGCTTGGACGGCAAATACCTTGTTCAATCATATTCTCGAATTCTTTTCGTACTATTTCATAACGATGTGGTGCGATTGGGCGCGCACGACAATGTAACGGGGCTCCCGTAGTTTCGATGTAGTGTTCGACGTTATGAATGGATGTAAGTTTCATTGATGAAATTCTTGTAGTACCGGGGAATTCCGATAAAATGTTGTGGTATTTATCTTGAATATCGACGCTTCGAATAGTAGGTATATTTGATGCTTCTACGTATGACTGCGTTGATAGGTTGGTAATACCATCTATTAGTTTTTTATTTTTCAAGTCGACGATGAGTTGGTGATGTCGTAAGAAATCGGCTCCAATGATAGGCTTGCTCACTTTCGCGACGATGAATTTCCATTTAAATAATCGACGTAGGTTAAAATCGAGTTCCAATGTTTTCTCTCCGTAGGTAGGTATGACAGTGTTATTTGCCGCGTAAAGTTGAAAGTTCAAAGGGCTTTGTTGTTGACCTTTGTACGGAGGTATTACCGATATGTTGGCTCCTGTGTCGATTAAAAACGTCATATTGTTTTTCTTGTCGGTAATAAATAGGCGGTAATTAATATCTGATACGCTAGGTTCCGCCGTGGCTAACGTATGATTCAGTTTTCCGACTTGGTACTTTCTTGCTTATAAGTACATGGCTTCGTACATTTTCGGGCTTCTGAACCAAAACGTCGATGATAATAGCAATACGTCGATCTTGACTCGCTTCGCTGGCGTGTAGGTATTGACGTGTCGCGACTCGTAGATCGATGTCGATTTTGGCGGGCGAATGGTCTTCGACTATTATTATTGTAGGCGTGCGGCGTAGTATTATTTTGTGACGAGTTGTAATTTTTGAATGAATGGAAATTATTCTGTGAATTCTTGATAGCGGCAACTTCAACTGATAGTTTTCGAATTTCATCAATTAAAAATTGCGTTTCAGGATTTTTTGATGAATCGACGGCTGAGATGTTATTGTTCGTGTTCTCCATCATTTTGTCGGCGAGAAGTGCTTGTTCGTCGAGCGATGTCTTCGTGGAGAATGATTCGCTGACGGTAAGTACTGAACGGACGTGTGGCGGTAAATGGTTTGACCACATGAGTCGGAGAGTTGAATCTGGGACTTTGTCTCGAGCCAGGCTTCGCATTCGTCGTAGTAGTTGAGTAGGCTTTTGGTCACCTAACTCGACTTCTGATAATAATTTTTGAAGTTGGCGGTTGTCTGATTCTTCGTAAGCCGATATAAGTCGATTCTTCAACGTAGTGTATTGCTCTGTAGCTGGCGGGTCGTATAGCAGGTCTGAAATCTGCTCAATATCTTGTTTCTCCAGCTGTGCAATTACCATCTGGGCGAGTTGGTTTTGTCCTCTTTTGAGTTCGCTGGTCGCTGCCTCAAAAGTAATGAACCATAGTCGTGGCTTGTCTCTCCAGAATGGCGGAATACGCATGGAAAGAGCTATTCCAGCGATTTCGGGTTGCTGCGGCTGAGGACATGCTGATTGGGTCTGTGGCTGGGAAGTGGCTTCGGCGTGCTGTGCGTGCTTCTCCATTACGATGGGTTGACGACAGGTTACGGTAGGTAGGTAGGCCTAGTGTGAAGCGTGACTTCAGCAGGGACGGATCAGCAGGGTGTCGTTCGCAGTGATTCGACGAGGGGTTCGTCGAGCAGGGATTCCTCGTGTCGGGTGACTTGCTTGAGAGTCACCGGCGTAGGTTGGTCCAGCAGGGATTCTTTTGAGAAGGAGGTCTTCGTCCAGAATGCAGATGTTCTTCGTCGGGTCACCAATGTAGAGGATCTTCGGTTGAAGGTCTACTAATATTGTATCAGGAAGGTTGCTTGAAATGATACTTCTGCTGGTTATCGGAGGAATATCTTTTCGGTAAAAATGAACTGGTTTATATACAGAAATTGTAAAGAAGAATGACCAATAGAAATAGCTACATTAATTTACAAGAAAAATAAACACCAATAAGAAGAAGGATTATAAAACACGTGTAAAGGGTAATAAAATTAACAATAATTATTTGCATGCCGTCTCGTTCACTCCTGTAACATTAACGCTATATCTGTCGCTAAGTATTGCCATCTCGTTCTAACATCGCCGCTCTCCTTCGCAAGCGCGAGGCGATGTTATAAATATTGCGCGAGGCTCAAATGGGTGTACACTTCACGGCGAGCTGCGAGCGCGGATACACGACACGGGCGTGAAGATATATACCTACGAAGATAACTGCCGGGTGCCGGGTGCTTCGAAGATGAGATCTTGTGGCTTGAAGACTGATGAAGAGGAACGAGGAAGATGCTGACGGACTGCGCTTATCTTGTTTCTTAAAACAGACGTCATTCGTTTCTTAACAGAACGTCAAAGCAAATAAATATATTTCCCCTGAGGTGTTTGTTTCACTTAGCTTGAAATATAAGTTAGGCTGTTGTATTTATTCTTTCCTATTGGTAATTGGTATCCAGGTAACGTTTCGGTAAGGTAAATATGTAGGTATTGAGAAGGTATTGGTAACTGCGTAAGTATTCATAGGAGGTATTCGGTAGGTATAATGATAGCTGCGTCAGGCAGCTACAATCATAACATAGAACTGTTTTATTTTAATATAATTTCATATAATTTTTACAATATTTTTTTTCTTGTTTTCTTCACTTCAGATCTTATTTTGCCTGCAATAACAAATTATAAAATTACTAATTTTATATGTATTTAAGTCAATATTCATGTTGTTTGAAATATGATGAGAAACTTACTCTCAGCTAATCGTACTCTTTTACATGAATTTTTCGTAGACATATTTGGTTCAGCTTTGTCTGTAAAAGAAACGTGAACACTTATAAATGTCAACGCTTGAGTAAAATGATATTTATTAACATTAAGTACCGAATTAGACGGAACTTGAAGAACTTTGTGGCCCCAAAGTGTCCAAGGCCCGGTTTTTCCACTTTATTGCAGTAGGTTTTATTTAAATCCGTTCCAAAACTTAAAAAAATATTAGAATTTCATGTAAGCATTACTGTAGGTTTTGATATTGTTTCTCGATAGGAAGCGAAGTCGAAGGCGGTTATTAGTTCATTAAACATCTTGCAAGCAAACCACCAATGGCTTGATTTAGTGTTGGTATAGATTTTCATCCGGTATTTTAAATGTAAAATATCCGAAAATCCTAAAATATTTTCGGTGAAAATTTTATTTTTGGTTATAACCCACCAAAGATAGATTCAGCCCTAAAAGTGAGGAAATTTTTGAAATAAATGCATATTTACGAACCATAAATCTTTTGTAGCTGCAAGAACAGTGGTTGAATCTGTAATTTTACTCTAAAAACTTTGCTATCTCGCATAAAACCATACTGAGTCATATCAACAGACTCGGACTCTGTATGACATATCTTCTGTAAGAACTTTTTGGTCGTAGATGACATAAGACTGATTTCAGACTTTGCAAGCCTGTCTTTACGTTTTTTTACTTCCATTCTAATTTGTTTAATTCCATTTGCAGTGAATATAATGTTATTTGGAATCCATGTTGAATTTAACTAGGTCTTGACTTGCACATCGTGTAGTACGGAGTTTTTTAAAATTTGATGTCTTGTATGGATGGCTGTATGCCACTCCTCACCTCAGAGTACTTGACATGTGTGTCGTTATAAATATATGTCAAATTGGATACAGCAAGACGGCAACACTCATCTAGAGTAAGACGGGGCAAAACATGACAATGTTGATAATTTTACAGCTTTTTAAGTACCAAAGTTTGAAGTTTTATGTTGCTGTGTGTCTTCAGGTATCTCTTTGCAGTGTGGGGCCCTCCAGCACTACGATGAAAGTTAAAAACTTCTTGTTTTTAATTCTTCGTGTGAAAGTGAAAAATTATTCTGCTATCTCTGTGATACATATAGCTTATTTGTAATCTGTGACGTGAAGTTGAAATGTCAATGTTTAAGTGTCAATGTCAATATTTAAATTTTTGTCAACTTTGTGTTGTGTTGAGGCCTGTGGAACGTAGTGATTAAGTACTCTGTGGCCTGTGGTTGAGGCTGTGTTGAGACTTGAGCTTGAGATTTCGATTTGTTTTGAGATTCTAATCAGAAGTTTTGAACCAGATTCACACCAAATAGATTCCACAAGGCACCAACATTCCTGACTCCCAACTGTACATTCCTGATTATAAATATCTTTCAGTTCTATTTGTAAAGGTATCTTTGATTAAGCAGTAAGTACGACGTCCTAAATTTTTATTTTGCAGGGTACTCTGACTTTACAGAGTACAGCGGGCCTATTATGAACTTTAAGGAAATCTTACAAGTTCTATGCAGTCCTTATACCATGCTGGCTATGTTTCGTATTATGAACTAACAAAATTTGAATAGCTTCTGGATGGATAGCTCTGCATAGTTTGTCTTTGGCTGACTTGTGTCATCTAGTGCTTAGTTCAAAAACTTTTATCGGTAAGTCTCGCAAAGATTACGGTTTCTTATTATTTATGTATTGTAAGCTGTAAAATGACATGCAATTAATGTTTCGTATTAAAAATGATATAAAAAAGTTAAAATACAGGAATTTCTGCTAAAGAATTAAGAAATAAATATTAGTTTTTTTACAAGTGAAATTAATTTTTTGAACGATTACGTCACGAATGTCCTTTGACATTTACAGAACTATCACTGACATCTGACGTCAAAACTCAGTGTCAAAACAAAAACTTTGCTGTCATTAAACACCACCTAAACATTGTTGCCACTTGACAAATTTCATCACACATTATCGAGAAAAAAATGTATTCTGACTGCAAACGGATAATAATATTGTAGTGAGCTTGAATTATCATTTTAGTGGTGTTTGTTTTATATTTTCATTGGTTCACAAATAAAAATGTTGTATCAATTTAAAAATACTGTCGATACTTCATCGAGTTTGAGTTTACCGAAAGTTGCGAGTTTTAAAATTAAGATTTGATTTTTTTTTTATTTGACGGAGTTTTTAACAGAATACTATTTAGATTTGACGGAATCGATAACTTTATAATATATCGTTGAATCATCCACCTTATCAAATTGACATTTAAAGTAGTGATAAAGTTTTTGACCAAAAAGAAATAGTATTGTGACAAACAGATTCTGATATTTCTGATGTGAATCACTGATACAAAAAGATTTTGAAACATGAGTATTTTATAAGGATCAAGAATTATTGGCTATTATTATTACTACGGCCAAAATCATGGATATATTACTCTATCTGGATCACTGACTTTGTAGAGGTGCCTGAAGATCGATGATGTCATAACGAAATTACCCTTTATGTTTTTTTTTATTTTTGTATTGTGTCCATGTTATCTATGGTCCCAGAATATATCATTCGATTGTAATTTTTTATAATGATCTAAAAACATCTAAGATGAATAATATAAATTATTATAATAAAGATGTACCGTAATTGTGTACCTTAAATTTCAATTTACTCTTACAATACAATAATTTAAATTCGGTTATTTTGAAGAAATTTTAATAAAATGTTATAAATTTATAAAATCAATTTCATTATTATAATTTTTACCAACAGAAAAATTACCAATAGAGAACATTTTGAAGAACCATATCAAAATAGGACATAATTTTTCTAAGTGTGGACAACCTACAATTATGAAGGACAACCTCAATCCGGCCTGTGATTGGTCGAATGGTCATTCCGATATGACGTCATCGGACTTCAGGTACTTCTACAAAATCAGTGATCCAGATAGAGATCATATCCATGGCCAAAATAGTTTACAAAGTGACATTATTTTCTGTCAAAATCGTTCCGGTGGATTAGTGATTTCCACAGACATATAACTTCTGTTTATATGTATGTGGTGATTTCATCATATTATAATTGGATGCCAAGGATATTGTATATCTGGATAGCAAACTTCGAAGATGTACCTAAAGACGGATGACGTTACATAGGATGAACATTTTTCTATGGTGTCCGTGTTATCTTTAGGCATCCATAGAACATTATAGTATTATCTTTATGTAATTAGATTGTGTTCAAATTATTTTGGTTTTGAACTCAAATATGTCAGAAAGTATACCACTTACGCCATTGTATCACTGAATACTTTTTGATTACAATCATTTATCCTATCGATTGACACATGTTTCATCACTGGCCGCCGAATCGAGGTTTTTTCAAAATGGCGGACTTGTAGGTATGCCAGGCTCCATACAAAAATGTTGGAAGCCCTTTAAAATACGGTGTTAATAATTTACTTCTTGTTTCTTCATTCATTGCCAGCTAATAAATTTTTATTAATAAATAAATATATCGATATTCCGATTACAATATCGATATATTTTGTAAGATCATAAATAGGTAAGTACTCTCTTCTTCCAGATTGCAGATTAATCTGATATATTATATTTAATCAGTAGTTATACTATAATATTCTTGCTGGACGCCAATCTTCGAAGAGTTCTTAAGAGTGTTTTAAGAAGACGGATGACGTAACATTGGATCAGGGATGATCATTTTTCTATGGTGTCCATGTTATTTATAGCCCCAGATTTAATATCATTTGATTGTGTTCAAAGAAATATACCGTAATAATTATTAATATTAATGTCACTTTTCATTAATACCACAAAAATAATCATTTAATTTTTTTTCGAAAAAAGTTTTCGTTTTAATATGTATAAAGTTAACCTATAGAGGTACCTCTTCAAAGATTGGCATCCAGTTACGGTATAAAGTTCTTTGACGGAATATACTGGCAAACTTGAACGAAATTTTGAAATTACAGCTGGCAACACTGTTATCACTATCTAAATAAAATTAACCTTAAAATTTCCAAAAGTTCTTTCTTTTCAACTTTACGTACGTAACGTACCGCATTTTGCTTTGGTACTCGTTTAATGATGTTCTTTACTTACTCAGTTAATTCAAATGGCGTAGTTGCCTTTAGTTTTTGTTTTAACAAATCGTAATAACCTAATAAACATTAAATTTTGTTTTAGTGATTGTGGATGGATATTCCCGGCGTCATTGTGTAACTTACTGCCCCAACCTCTTCAAATGCAATGAATCAAATTACCCAAGATCAGTCAAGATAACCTAGGTGGAACCTAGTACCATATATGATTGCTTCGCTTCAACATATCTGATGGCAGAGAATTAAGACCGGCTCTCTGCCAGTACCGGCCTCCACAGTAGCCGTGGACCTTCCAAAGGTGGAACCTAGTAGACGACACAAGACGTAATAAAGAAATTTGAGAGCGGATGCTCTTTGATGCTATTGAAAGCACAGAAGAAAACATATAAAAGAACTTAATAAGTATTGGAAGGTCAGTATAAACAGAAAAAAAATGTTATAGTTTTACAGTATATTTATTTGTCTATAAGCAGGATACAACAAGTGATTTTGCTTAATATTATCACTAAATTATTTTATTAGTGATCGAAGCTGGTTCAGACAGATTTTGCTTCTGAAGTATCCGGAGCTGGGTTGGTTGAAAAAGTTAGGAGATTTCTTCTCAGCACATACCCAAATTACCTGAAATTAAATGAATAAGTTCTTCTAATTAAGTCTCCATTACTGACCTAAAATTTTTGTTGTTTCAGGTCAATTTCTCACTTTGATAAATAATTGATGAAACTATAATAATTGATCTCATGTTGTGATATTTTTTAATAATGGTGGAATGTGTTTCATTTTGCAATAAATATTCTACTCATTAACAAATTTGACTTGTTTTATCTGTGATTGTATTTATATTGAGTTCATGTGTGATTTTTTATTCCATATTCTAGTTAATATTTTTTTCTTATTAAAAGCAAATCCATTGTATGAAAAGTTCGATAATCTGCATCTGGCTGACAAGAGTACTTTACCCACTGATCTATAGTAGGTTAAAACGTTTTTTTGTTAAATTATTATAAAAAAATGCTTACACCCTCATACCCCCCACAGTAGGTTTTTACCTGTGTTGTGGGCGGCATGGACGACAACAATACACAGTAGTAGTACAAATATTTATGTGTCACATAAATATCTGTCCCGGCCAGGAATCGAACCCGGGATTCATGCTTTGTAGGCATGATCGGTACCAACTAGACTACAGGGTTGTCGTATTGTTTGCTATCTTAAGTCAATTTCTTTAAAAATGTATGATGTTGATTACAACTTTATATTAAATTTGAAAGGAGAAGGTCCTGTATTTTTTTAATAACTCACCAATTACACATTCAATGACTGGTATTGCTTTCTTATTCTGTTTGTAATACTATTTCTTCAGAGTCAGTAGACATACATTGAGACTTGGTCACCCAGCATTCCATAATGAAAGAAGAACCTAAAATAAATATGTATATTATGTTAAAATTGTTTTTATAAGTAAATTTAATAGTTACGGCTTTTATTCTCCTCCATGACAAAGCACCTTACCGAAAGGCTGGTAGATTAAAAAAATTGTATCATTGATGAATATATGAATAAAGACTTTAATTTGATTTGAATATTTCTGTTACTTGGAGTAAAACATTTCAGTAATATGATGTTTCCACCTCACAATTGTTTTGGAAAGTGGTTTATTTTCTTTTGGATTTCCGGCAGATTTAATAATTCTGTTATTTATCTTATTAAGCCCCAGACGGCTGGCTATGACTCTGAATGTGAGCTAATGTCGCCAGTGACATGTTGGTATGATCTTGTGGCATAAATAGATAACCTGTTTAAAGGCACAGACATAAGTGTTTAAAGGTTCACATGAATGAGTATGTTCAAAAAATAAAAGGTTGAGCTTTGAATGCTAAAGAATATAACACGGAGCACCTACAGTAATAGTTATTTTAAATCACTGACGAAAATTTTTACTGCAGCAGCGCGATGGAACACAAGGTAGGTAAATCTATACTCTATTACATTACAAATAAATAAAATTGGAGTGTCTGTTTGTAATATTAAAATAACCGCTTTTTACTAAGTGCATTTAGATGTATACGAGGTACACATCCCAAAACAACATT
Organism: Thymelicus acteon; assembly: GCA_951805285.1. Taxonomy (NCBI): domain Eukaryota; kingdom Metazoa; phylum Arthropoda; class Insecta; order Lepidoptera; family Hesperiidae; genus Thymelicus; species Thymelicus acteon. The sequence goes on along the minus strand of OX638214.1, from coordinate 22,408,704 downwards.
TTTTACAATTTTTGTCTGTCTGTCTGTCTGTTTGTTCCAGCTAATCTCTGAAACGACTGGACCGATTTTGACGGGACTTTTACTGGCAGTTAGCTTATGTACCAAGGAGTAACTTAGGCTACTTTTATTTTATCTATACATCTATACAAATAATCTATACAAATAAATAAAATTGGAGTGTCTGTTTGTAATATTAAAATAACCGCTTTTTACTAAGTGCATTTAGATGTATGCACGGTACACATATCAAAACAACATTTTTTACAATTTTTGTTTGTCTGTCTGTCTGTTTGTTCCGGCTAATCTCTGAAACGGCTGGACCGATTTTGACGGGACTTTCACTGGCAGTTAGCTTATGTACCAAGGAGTAACTTAGGCTACTTTTATTTTATCTATACATCTATACAAATAATCTATACAAATAAATAAAATTGGAGTGTCTGTTTGTAATATTAAAATAACCGCTTTTTACTAAGTGCATTTAGATATATGCACGGTACACATACCAAAACAACATTTTTTACAATTTTTGTCTGTCTGTCTGTCTGTTTGTTCCGGCTAATCTCTGAAACGGCTGGACCGATTTTGACGGGACTTTCACTGGCAGTTAGCTGATGTAACAAGGAGTAACTTAGGCTACTTTTATTTTATCTATACATCTATACAAATAAATAAAATTGGAGTGTCTGTTTGTAATATTAAAATAACCGCTTTTTACTAAGTGCATTTGGATGTATATACGGTACATACACCAAAACAACATTTTTTACAATTTTTGTTTGTCTGTCTGTCTGTTTGTTCCGGCTAATCTCTGAAACGGCTGGACCGATTTTGACGGGACTTTCACTGGCAGTTAGCTTATGTACCAAGGAGTAACTTAGGCTACTTTTATTTTATCTATACATCTATACAAATAATCTATACAAATAAATAAAATTGGAGTGTCTGTTTGTAATATTAAAATAACCGCTTTTTACTAAGTGCATTTAGATATATGCACGGTACACATACCAAAACAACATTTTTTACAATTTTTGTCTGTCTGTCTGTCTGTTTGTTCCGGCTAATCTCTGAAACGGCTGGACCGATTTTGACGGGACTTTCACTGGCAGTTAGCTGATGTAACAAGGAGTAACTTAGGCTACTTTTATTTTATCTATACATCTATACAAATAAATAAAATTGGAGTGTCTGTTTGTAATATTAAAATAACCGCTTTTTACTAAGTGCATTTGGATGTATATACGGTACATACACCAAAACAACATTTTTCACAATTTTTGTCTGTCTATTTGTCTGTTTGTTCCGGCTAATCTCTGAAACGGCTGGACCTATTTTGACGGGACTTTCACTGGCAAATAGCTGATGTAACAAGGAGTAACATAGGCTACTTTTATTTTAGAAAAAAAAATAGTTAAAAAATAGGATCAATGAAAAATGTAATAATATTAAATACCACGCGGACGAAGTCGCGGGTAACAGCTAGTAATAGAAATAAAAAACGTACCTTTGTCTCCACTGTTAAATCAGTGGATTTAGAGGAATTCCGCATATGAGGCTTTAGTTTTTAACGCATTTGGTAAGACGGTATCTTTGGACGACATCCGCATCGCTGTTATCCCTATTTTTTTTTTCAGCCTTTTCTTCCGCTTTTCTTGAGCTGCATAGGCCTTCGTGAATACGAAAATTAATTAGTAAGTGATAATTTTATAACCAACACCATTTCCAGAGGATCGCTCGTTTTTGTAATTTGGAATCTTTGAATCCTTCTTATTTTTTTTCGCCTGCTGCATCAGCCTCCGTAAATTAAAAGCTAACGAGGCGAGACCAATGAACTAATATTCGTTCACTGGGCGAGACATTACCTACAATCAAAAAACAAAATAACCACTACTATACGAAGTTTTAATATAAATTAGAAACACTTGCAAACAATCCTTAATCCAGTGTCAAAAAGTGTCCTTCGAGTAACTTTTATTGAATAGTAATTTTTGACATAAGAAACCGGCTCCGAAGTGTCAAAAGGGAGTTCATAATACGGTATTTCTAGTCAGAAGACAATAACCAGGCACCGAAGGGTCACGTGACCGCTGGCTGAATGGGAATAAGAGTTCGTAATACGAATTTGCAATGCAATTAAATTTAGGCCGTAAAATGCCTGGAATTAAGAGTTCATAATAGACCCGCAGAACAGAATTCTACTGACTACTTTGGCTTCTAGTCAGTTCTAAATAAAATTATAAACTCGATCACAAGAAGACGAAGAATTTAGTTGTTTTGAAAAAAATTTGGAGTAGGTATTACAAAACCTTTTGTAATTTTGAAGCAAAATTTGTTTTAGCGATTCTTGGTAAGAAACTATCTGCAATACCGAATCGATTTGGTGTGTTGCTGTTACAATAACAATCATGCAGTTTGAGCAAGGAGAAATTCATGAGGCTTTGAAGCCCATAGCCTGGCTCGCTGGACGCTGGGCCACTGAAGCTGGTCACGGGAGTTTCCCAAATTTAACTGATTTTCAATACCACGAAGAACTGGAATTCATCTGCATTGGTAAGATTATTTAAACCTTTTACTTACTATTATTACTGTATTGGTTTGATTTAAATAATAATAATTTAGCCTTTTATTAACGAAACAGTATTAACAGATTTTATTATATTTACTGAACTTATTTTTATTTAAAAAAATATACAAAACAAAAATTTAAACTACATAATTTTTTTTAAGAATGTCTGCTCGGTATGCCTTATGGCAAAGGCGTCCTTCAACTCTCCATTGTTTTCTATCAGCAGCAATGGTTTGATTTATGAATGATAAATTCATTACCATACATCCCCGTATTCCTTCCTCAGGTAGTTATTTGAAAAGTAAAAACTGGTAACCACTTTAGGGTGTAATTGTATTTTTTTAGGAATGAGAAGGATACCACTAATGAGATACATACACTTTTCCTTTTTATCCCCAGTACTGTGTAAACATAACTGAACCAAATATAATTAACTTTGCAGCTGAATAAATAATACAACTGTTGTATGGTCCACACAACAAGGTCAAGTATCAAACAAGAGGTGCTTTGGTTACAGTTATGTCCCTCAGAGATCATACAATATTAACAAATGGAAGACTTTAAGATTTGCTTGTAATGTTACATAACTTTAAACAGTTTTAATATACCTACTTCAAACCTAGTGTACAGTCGTCTGCAGAGAAAAGTAACCCATCTGTTCAAGAGTTGTGATGGTGGATTAACAATATGATACAAGGAATAAAATAACAATAGAATAATTATTTCAATTCTGGCATAGAAATTCTTTAACTAAATCTGACATCAAAAAAAATTCATCAGTATGGTTGTATTAAAAAATGACATTTATAATTATATGATTTCTTAGTCTGGTATTACATAAGTGTATAATGTGTTGATTTATAAAAAAAAAATGTATACCTTTCAGGGCAACCAATGTTCAACTACATGTCAACGTCAATGCATCCAGAAAAACGGACACCGATGCATCAGGAGAGAGGCTTCCTTCGCATTAAGCCAGGGACAAATGAAATAGCATTCATTGTAAGTCATAACTTTGGGCTTGCGTCGGTCGAAGAAGGGACGGTGGACCCTGAGGCTAAGGAAATAAAGTTAAAAACTGTCAATATAACAAGAATGTCGTTCACAAAGCCACCACATGTGAAAAGCTTTAAACGAGAGATCAAGTTGATAGCACCGGATACGATAGAAGTTATTCTGTTTATGGAAACTGATCACACACCCTTAAGCGAACATTTGAAAGCTATTTACAAGAAAAAGGAGTGATCTATAACTTCAATTAGAATTTTGTTCTTTATGTAAGACATTTTGTGGTTTGTAGTATGAGTATTATGTATATATAGATAGAATAGGGTGTTTGTATTTGTATTGTATTGTAGATTATAATTTGAAACTAGATAAAACTAACTGCAGCTCTGGGTTATTGAATTTGTTAGTGACTGTGTACCAAATTAAATAAGGCCCTGATATAAAGCCCTGACGGCTTACACTTTACACATACTCTTTACTGGGAGTATTTACCTGTTATGTAACAGTTTACTGATGTAATACTGGTGAGGGAAAATGAATGATTAAAAAGACTTGACCATTATTGACTAGCCCCTTTTATTACTTTGGTATTGCAGTATTTACAAAATTTTAATTATGAGTTTTGTTTCTGTCTATTTTTAAATTAATAGAAATAATAGTTCAATCACCTTAGGCTATATATTGTTTACTACTACTGTTGTGGAGGGCAGAATCTCTGAAACATTGTTCCATGCAACATTTCAGTGGCACAGTCACCTGCAGACAAAAGTAACCCATATGTTTATAAATATACAAACAGCAAGCAATGTTTCCATTGCCTGTTGCGTTTTAAACAGATGGGTTACTTTTCTTTGCAGGTGACTGTACCTACATGGCTTTATGGTCTTTGGAATGTTTGTTATCTATATATATAAAATTGAAAAGCGACACACCGCTGATTAAACAAAAAATCTCAGAAACTGCCGAACCGATTAAGATGAAATTTGGTAGGTAGATAGTTCCTGCTAAGGAGACGTCCACTAAGAACGGATTTTTGGAAATTCATCCCCTAAGGGGTACAAATAAGGGTTAGAAGTCATTTTCATACAAACCAACTTCGTCAGTTTTAGAGTTATAAATATGAAATTTTTTATGTTAGTTTATAGTAATAAACAAAAGTTAACTTTAACACATTTTTTTGGAAAATCATCCCTTAAAGGGTTAATTTCTTCAATTTAACTTAGTACGCAACTTCGTCATTTTTGAAGTTAAAAACATGAAAATTTATGTATTAGTTCAAAATTAGAAACAAAATTTAAGGGTTATGTGTTTTTTTGGAAAATCAACCCCTAAAGGGTCGAATAAGGTTGTTCAAGATTGTATGGGAACTTCGTCAGTTTTGAAGTTAGAAGGGTGAAAATTTATATATAAGCTTATAGTTAGACACAAAAAATAACTGTATCACTGTTTTCTCGAAATTCATCCCCTAAAAATAGGGGTTGGAAGTCTTTTACATATAAATCAGCTTCATCAGTTTTAGAGTTATAATTATGAATTTTTTTATGTATGTTTATAGTAATAAACAAAAGTTAACTTAAACACATTTTTTTGGAAAATCATCCCTTAAAGGGTTAATTTCTTTGATTGAACTTAGTACGTAACTTCGCCATTTTTGAAGTTAAAAACATGAAAATTTATATATTAGTTCAAAATTAGAAACAAAATTTAATGGTTATGAGTTTTTTGGGAAAATCAACCCCTAAACGGTTGAATAAGGTTGTTCAAGTTAGACACAAAAACTAAGTGTATCACGGTTTTCTCAAAATTCATCCCCATAAAGGGTAATACTAAGGGTTTGTAAATATCTATTTAAGAAACTACGTCATTTTAAACTCAGTAATGTGAAAATGTATATGTCATTTTATAATTAGAAACAAAAATTTATTGTAACAGTTTTTTTTTTAATTCATCCACTAAGGGGTAAAACCAGGGGATGTAAGTTTGTGCGAAACTTCGTCAGTATCGAACTCAGAAATGTGAAAATAAGTCAAAAATTAACTGTAACAGGTTTTTTGGAATTTCATCCCCTAAGAGGTAAATAAAGAGGTTGCAAGTTTTTCCAGAACTTTGTCATTTTCGAACTCAGAAATATGAAAATTAATATGTAAGCTTATAGTGAGAAACAAAAAAATCGTGTAGAGGACTTTACGGACGGTAGGGGGAGGAGAGAGGGACAGGAAGCGAGAGAGGGACCGGGAACGGGAGAGGAACAGGGAGCGGGAGAGGGCCGGGGAGCGGGAGAGTGAGAGGGAGAGGGACAGGAAACGGGAGAGGCCCGGGAGCGGGAGAAGGAGAGGGGAGGGATAGGGAGCGGGAGAGGAATGAGAGGGACAGGGGCAGCAAGCGGGAGAGGGAGCGGGACAGAAAGCGGGAGAGGGACCGAGTGCGAGAGAGGAACTGGAAGCGGGAGAGGGACAGGAAGCGGGAGAGGGACAGGAAGCGGGAGAGGGACCGTGAACGGGCGAAAGGGACAGGGAGCGGGAGAGGGAGAGGGAGAGAGAGAGAGAGATGGAGCGGGAGAGAGAGTGGGAGCGGGAGGTGTAAGTGTCCAGATGGAAACAACAGAACCGTTTTTAAAGATATTTGTACTGTTCATGTTGACATCGTAAAACCAGTTCATCATTGATCCATTAAGGATCTGGTGGTGTTACTTCGAGACAAGACGTGTAACTCCTGGATGGATGGAAATAACGGGACGTTTTTGCTTTTTTTCTAATGAAACTCAAGAGCCAGTTTTTCTGTACATTAAATATTTTTCAAAATTTCGGTTAGGGGCACTTCAATAACGTGTTAGAAGCACCAAAAAATTTTTTTTTAAATTATTGTCTGTTTGTCTATCTGTTTGTATGTTCGGGCTTTACATGAAAACCCTTGAACTGATTTCGACGGAAATTAGTTATGTTGTTCCTCAAACTTTGGATCACGTTTGAAAAAACTTTTCGTCTCGATAAAATTAAAAGTTTTCACCGGAAACAAAATGAAACTTAGTGTGGAATATTTTGAAATATTAACGATTTGCTTTAAATCTGCAACAAACATTACTCATTTAATTGATGAAATACATGTTTCGTGTTTTTCAAATTTTTTCATGAAAAAGAAAAAACTAATGTTAACTAATACTGTTTATTTTTTTAAATTCGTTCCCGGAGGAATGATTTGTGATTATATCGTATGTTTCAGTACATAAATTCCTAAATATAAGTACTTCAATATAAATTAACCTGTTTTTCAATTTTTTTCTGCAAGGGGTACAAATATGATAAGCATAATTTCCGCATGCGAAGCTGCGGGCAACAGCTAGTAAGACTTATAAGTTTTATAAAATCTCTGTGGGCAGGATAAGAGGCGGAACAGAGGAAATATTAAAAAAAACTTGTACCAGCACCAATTGTAAAGTATCAATTCCTTCTGGTCTAGTCTGGTATGGTTGAAGATGGTGCAGCTGAAGTAATATATGATAAGGACCTGAGGATATTTTTTTAGGAATTATTTTGTTTCTTACGGAGATTTTGTTATGTTATTCATTTTGATTAATGTGTTGTTAATTAAAATGTTATTAAAATTAATCTCTTCTTTTTCTAACCACCCATCAGGTAGATATTACCACCTGTTGGCAGTTATTATTATTTGTTTTTTTCATGAGTAGTCTTTGAGCGGCTGATGGGAAGTGGTCTCCGCCGCTGTCATCCACACAGCAATGCCAATGGCATCATCGACACGTTGCGGACCGAAAAAACGCGTGGGATCCGCATTAATACTGGCACTAGGACTGCGACAGAAACGTGAAATAATTCACAGCTGATAGGAGGGTGGTACCTGGTAGCTATCCCATCGGGACCCTACCACCGCGCATGAATACCAATACTGGCTGGCTTCAACCCATTAATGGCCCACTGCTGGGCACGGGTCTCTCCTCTTGAGGAGGCCTAGAGCATACTCCACCACGCTGCTCCAGTGCGGATTGGTGGAGGGGTTAGTGGCCAACCCGAGTGTCGGAAGTTTTCAAACCGCCCGAGGGCCTCCGACATGGCTTAACGACTGTTATCTTGTGATAACAACCGGGACCGACGACTTTACGTGCCCTCCGAAGCACGGAAACGCTCAAGAAATTTTTGCCACTAGCGGTCACCCATCCAACTACCGACGCGCCCGCTGTTGCTTACTTTGTCGATCACATACGCTGATCACATAGGATCGACGCAAGCCGCCGGGCTATGAGCGCTTCTTACCAATACTACCGATGGCAAAAGGGCTAGTATAGACTATAGAGAAGCATGAGGGGGCAATAACGCAATTCGGGAGGAAATAATCCACGAACAGGATTATTTCGTTACGTAAGGCTAGGACAATGTTAAATAAAATTTAAAAATCCCCTGACAGTTTAATTTACACTTAAGATAGCTAAGTACACTTGATGAAGTCACCTTTCAAACAAAAAAATTAGATCAAAATCGGTTCATCCGTTTGGCTTTGGGAGCTACGATACCACAGACGGACATCTGGCACAGACACGTTAAACTTATAACTCCCCTCTTTTTTGTCGAGGATTAATCAAGTAATAATCACAGGTGAGCGACCTCCCAACAGGCGGAACCTGGCGCTATGGCCTGGTCAGCTGCTCTCTGCGGGTGGTTTGATAGGATTCAAGATATGTAGCGTCCGGATTTTAGATTGCACGTACAATGGATGGGATTGGCTTACAACAATTCACAATTGACTATTGATGACATTTAAAATAATTAAAATAGTGATTTTTTTGACTGAATATTTAAATTGTGAATATTTTAATGCTCAATAGTTTATTTATGGGATTGCTGACTGAATCTACATTATTTGAATTTATTGTGACATTTAAACATAATGAGGTAGACTAACGAATTGGGGACACCTGTAATGTTAGTTTTTAAGCCTATGAATTAAATAAGTACATAGAGAATGAATATCAGGGTAGATAATATGTAGGTAATACAAAAATTACAGGTACCCTACTTCTATTATAAATGTGAAAGTTTATATACAGGATAAGCCAGGATTAGAACATAGGATTTATCCCAGTTGTAGGTATATTCACCAGTATTCTGTCTTCAGCTGAGTAGTAATTGTCTAGCAGTGTCATTGGTAATAGCATATATTATTCAATTTCAATACACCTTGTTAAACATTACAATTTATTCAAATTATGTTTACCAATAATTAAATAATATGATTACACAAATTACAAAATGCTAGCTGAACTATAAATATAACAAAGATTGCTTTCAGTTATCTGTAAGAACATTTGAACCCGACGTGTACCGTAATAAGTTCTCAAACAAAGTAATGTGGCTTCTTTGCTTGGATGCCGTACTCCTGTAGAGCTGGGACGAGGTCCTCCATGGTCATCACGTATTTCTTCTCCTTGGGCCCCTTAGGGTTCTTGGACTGGTTAATTTGGCTCGAAGTCCTCATCTTACAGTGCTGGAGTGCATCATTGGCTATATCTGATAGGAACTTTTGGGCCGCTAATGCAACAAGGCGGATTAATCTGAAATAATAAAAAAAATGGTTAGTGTTTGCATAGTAAGTAGCTATGACAGCATAAATTTTGTTCTATTATGATTATACTGCAGAATGTTATGTAATTTCCATTAGTACAAGTATGGTGTTGTTATATGCAATCTCTATTTATACTGATGGTACTTATAAATAAAAAACATGTAAGAAATAAACCATCAAAAACATGAATTGTTTGTGGTTTATTTTATTACGATAAGAATTTGGAACAAATTTTGATTTACTAAATATTGTTCTTCGTTGTAAAACATTCTTAATATTTTTGTGAATGTTTATACCATATTTAGACAACTTTAGAATACTAATTCTAATCCCACGGCAGATGGGTGTCGTAAGAGGGAACTAAATCTGGCCCACTGGTGGTAGGGCCCCTCAGAGGGATAATATTGGTAATATTGATTTTAATAGTTCATTAATACCATTATTACTTTCGTTATTTCAGCTGCAATATCAGCCGTATCAATTATACAGGGCCCCCATTACCACTCCCAAAAAAATCTCACCAGCAACCTATGACCGCTACAGGGGGCACTCCTTTTATATTATTTGACAGGTAATGTTGAGGGGGCCCCACAACAAATATTGACATGGGGCCTCCTTAGGGCTAGCTACGCCACTGGTCAACCACCAAATGCACGGTCCATAGACGACAATGGCAACTTACCATCAGATAGATGATTAGCTCATTTGCCAGCTATTTCCATTTATAATAAAAAATATATAATTGTGTCTACTTTATATTACTGTGTTGTCTGACAATCTAAAAAACATGAGAAAATAAGAAGCCAGAGGCTTTATAGCTAAAAAGCACTTTCTTTCAGTTAATCTAAATTCCTTGCAGACATATCAACCTACTTTTAAGATTAAATGATGAGGTGCCTTTGTACTAAAGTTGTTAATATCATGATATTCATGATGAATTATTTCAAAAACTGTTTTTGAGAACACGAACTTTGTTTCTAAGAAACTCAATGTACCTGAGCAACTTTTAGTCGGGAAACGAAACTTCTGCTACCAAAATGAATAAAAATAAAAACTATTTCACAAACCTTGGATCCTGAGATTCGAACCCAGACATATTCAAATAATAGGACACTACGGAATCGGGTATAGATGGGCTGTAATTTTCTAATTGTAAAAGAAAGTCGGCCAAAGCGTGACCAGCGTAGCTATCGTCATCCATATTCAACCAAATAATTCAGCTAACTGGTCCTGTGCAATATTTGCATGCTACAATAGTTCGTTAGTTAATTATTAAATGTGAATGGAATAAATCGCAACTACCGCAAGTAATTTTTTACAAGTCAGTCAGCAAAATAAATTTCCGATCCACAGAAAGTCAGACTTCACTTCAATCACTTCAATGTCAAAATTGTCAAAGTCCAAAGAAATGAAACTTCACGTTCCATCCACAGACTAACTACAAATATTGTATTAATCACAGCACAGTCCAATCACCATAGAGCAAATTACTGCGCCACAGAGTACTTAAGCACTTAGTTATTATAAATGTAAATTAGACTGGCAGTCAGAGTGGATCTGTAGAGTCGGTGTTTGACCACCGAGAAACACACGTGTTTTGTAACAGAGATATTTTTTTATGGAAATAGCTGGCAAACGAGCTGATGATCCACCTGATAGTAAGTGGCTACTGTTGCCCATGAACATCAGCAACACCAAAGGCATCACTGATGTGTTGCCGGCCAAGAAAGAGTGAAGAAAGAACTGGCTCTCAAGCCCCCAACCAGAACACGACGAGTTGTTTGGCGGCTGACTCAAGCTCAAGGGTGTTAGCTATCCAGGCGAACCCCATGGAGAAATAATAATAGTAATAATGGAATTAATTAACAATTAAAATCAATACTACCAATATAATCCCTCGAGGGGCCCTACCACCAGCGTGTGCGTGTGGATTGAGGGCTCTTTTTTAAAAGTTACTCAGATTTTTTCAAAATCAAGGAGGAATTTAGGAAAAAATTGTGAAAACATCGTGGTGAAGATAAAAAATTTGTGCAACGTATGGTAAAAAAGTTGTGGTCGATTAACTGGAGCTCTCGATCCGCTAACCTAAGAAATTACTGTAACCTCGCATCTCAAAATATACTACGTGTATGCTTAACTATTTTATATGGAAAAATTGTGCGTAATTTGTGAAAGCTATTCACAATTTCTCAATTGATTTTAACGGTTTACTTTGATTTTATAAAGGTTTATTTGCAGCTCTCAATCCTCCAATGTGTGGTTTGAGTGTTCCCAAAATTCTCTAACTTCGGCTGAATATTTGTTTATATTATTACTCCTATTTCACGAGTATAATTAAGAGTGAATTTGTGAAACAAAAACCGTGACTTAAAACATAATAATTAGAGAGTAAATGAAAAAAATACTTTCTTATAAATGTCCCGTCTGAGAGCTCCATGTTTTAGCGTTTATTTCTTGAACCCGAGCTTTTATAGAAATGATGGATACATCAGAAATTGTGAAAATGTTGTCACTAAAATTTAAGACGATTAATTTTTTTGTGAATGCTTGATTTAAAAAATAATCCACAATATTATATTTCCAAGCGACGAAATCGTGTAGGGTGGACATAGTATTGTCGGACACATTTTTCGTTTACGTAATTATGCGTTTTATGGTTCCAAAGTAAAATCGGAACCCTTATAACTTTCTGTCCGTTCGTCTGTCCGTCTGTCTGTCTATCCGAAGCAAAGCGGCAAGATCCTTAGTGCTAGAAAGCTGTAATTAATCATGGATATACATAATTATTAAAACTCCAGAATCGTAGAATAAAATATTGAAAAACATTTTTTTTTCTGGGTACCTCCCCTACAATTAACGTGAGGATGAATTTTTGTTTTGGGTATCGTGAAAAGGTTTTTCAAAAATATTATAGGTCTTCTAAGACCATTTTTGGAATTAGAGGTCCATTTGCACGAAATATTTGGCTTTAAAGTGCTAGGTTTGGTTAGAGTCACGTGTCTCTCCCCCCACCCTTCCTGCCGGCTAAACGGTCGGAGTTGGACTAGTGAAAAAATTCTCAAAAATACGTTGTTACATGATGAATTTACAAGGAAAATTATAATAGTTATGTTAGCATTAGTTAGTGAGTAATAGTCGATAAATTTACTGCTTCGGAACGCAACATTGCACGTGGAGTGATTTCCTGTTTTTATTCCTGTCATATACAGCAATAACAATAAAAACAATATTTGTGCTATAAATATTTTTTAATAATAAACATTTTGACATTAATTTGTTTTCTCTTCTTTTACATGCAAAATTAAAAAAAAACTGAAAACGTAACCCGGAGCGGTATGACATGGGGTTCTTCAAAAAAGGTGTAAAAAGAGTTCTTCTTCAGGGCCGGCGTTGCAGTGGCGATTCCTCTGGTATTGCTCATATCCATAGGCGACGGTAACCACTTACCATCATCAGTATCATCATCATCATCTTTCCATCAAAATTTACAGAAATGCCTTACCTTAAATTTCATACTCATATTAAAAGCATTCTTATGACGAAAGGATATTACAAATTAGATGATTATTTTAAAGACAAGTCTGCTTGGACATGAGTTTTATGAATATAGATTGTAGTAGATGATAAGTGCTATCTGTAAGTGTGAGCAGGAAAAAAAAACGGAAAATTCTTGCCGCTTCTTCTCTCGGGCCCTCTCACAGTAGGGCCTTGTTGAAGCATTGGCGTAACTTGCATGACTTTCAAAAAGTGTTTGTGAACTAAACCAATTTTGAATAAAAACATTAGATTTGATTTAATTTTGATTTGATTTGAATAATTTATTAAGACTTTGTTTTGTTGTTTTATTTCTACATATAGAGATGTTTACGTTTTTATTTTCTGGATGTTGTGCTGTTAAAAGCCGTGAATAAATATTTTCCTTCTTTTCTTTCTTTCTTTCTTTCATAATTAATGTTTCACTTTTTCTAGTTTGTTTTGTAATAAAATATTTATTTTTAAGTACGTTTTACTTCCTTTATGTACTATATGCATGGTCACCCTACATAATTTTTCTATTGAAAATATAATAATGTTGATTATTTTTAAAATCAAACGTTCACAAAAAATTTAATCGTGTTAAATTTTAGTGACAACATTTTCACAATTTCTGATGTATCCATCATTTCTATAAAAGCTCGGGTTCAAGAAATAAACGCTAAAACATGGAGCTCTCAGACGGGACATTTATAAGAAAGTATTTTTTTCATTTACTCTCTAATTATTATGTTTTAAGTCACGGTTTTTGTTTCACAAATTCACTCTTAATTATACTCGTGAAATAGGAGTAAGAATATAAACAAATATTCAGCCGAAGTTAGAGAATTTTGGGAACACTCAAACCACACATTGGAGGATTGAGAGCTCCAAATAAACCTTTATAAAATCAAAGTAAACCGTTAAAATCAATTGAGAAATTGTGAATAGCTTTCACAAATTACGCACAATTTTTCCATATAAAGTAGTTAAGCATACACGTAGTATATTTTGAGATACGACGTTACAGTAATTTCTTAGGTTAGCGGATTGAGAGCTCCAGTTAATCGACCACAACTTTTTTACCATACGTTGCACAAATTTTTTATCTTTACCACGATGTTTTCACAATTTTTTCCTAAATTCCTCCTTAATTTTGAAAAAATCTGAGTAACTTTTAAAAAAGAGCCCTCAATCCACACGCACACACCACCAGCGGGCTGGATTTAGTCGCCTCTTACAAAACCCATCCGGCGTGGGATTGGGGTTAATATTCTAAGCCGCCCCAATACGGGCAGAGATTCCATTTTATGATGTACATGGTAAGAAGGAATTAGGTAAGAAGGTTTTACAGGCGGTGTAAATTACAAATTCTTAACATTAGAACCATAAGAAATAGTACCTCCCTGTTGTCCTATTAGCAGCAGAAAAAAAATTCGGGATACCTATTGCCTGTAGGAACTACAGTTCGTGTTATTGTTTGTAGTTGTAACTTTTATAATTTTTTATTTTATTTTGCGCCACTACATAATTTATTCCGTGCTACCGTATTTCTCCGTTGACAATTAATTTAATAGTGACAGATTCATGATTTCTATAATAAATGAAAGTTTACTTTAAATCTTTGCCAAACGGCCATTCTGACTTTTCACACATCTTAATCTCAATGTGAATAGCTACCTACTTAAAAATTTAAGAAATTAAACTCTTTTCACATTATTTTAGATTACTCAAGATATTATCTGTATCGCAGAAAGAATTGATCACATTAAAAAAAAGGAAAATCTGGAAAAAAAAATTGTAAACTATCACTGAAGCAGCACAACAAAAACAAATTCCATAACAACACTTTTTCCTGTAAAAAAGTGTGTGTGTACGTACGTATGTACGTAAAAAGTTACTTTGTGGCTGTCACATCGTAAAAAATTTAATTTTTCCAAACACCCCAAGAAGTTTAACTTCAAAAATTAAATTCAACTGAGCATACGGATTCCGTAATCCACCTGATCAAAGGCGTACCTTCATTATGCACAAGTGCCGCAACACAATGATGACATAGAAGATTATCTATAAAAACAACAAAACAAACGCAAATATCTCTCCAAGTACGTACGACCCATCCTGTCTATAACAACTAAATAAGTCCAATGAGCACTAGATGCAAGTAATAGAATCTCTGGCTATCAGTTTTATTTTTGTTTGTAAATTCATTCGGGAGACTTGAGCCTGCTACCGTTTTAATAATAATTTAGTCAAACTGCCGCTGTGAACTACCCTTAATAATACAAGAGGAAACTACTCTGTATTAGTCTATTATTTTTACAAACCATAGACAGTGACCCATCACTTTATCGTTAATATTGCATGGTTGGTATTTCCTGAGGACGTTTAGATTATGCTTTTCCATTAAGTATTGACATTATTTAAACTTTTTTTCTATAGTTTTCAAAATATTGATTTTGTCTTTAAAAATAAATTGTATAACTTATTTCTTAAAGTTGTTTAGCCAATAACTTAATTTTTTGAGTAAAATTCATTTTTTTACGTGTCTTACTTTTTTATTTCATAAATTAACTGTCCTAAATATAATTACGGAAAATTTATATTAATTGAAATTAAACATTGGTGTTATTTTAATAAAGTTTACTTTTATTTTTATTATTTGAACAGTTACTAGAAATCAATAAAGTTTAGGAAAAACTAAACTAAATTATTATGAATTTCATAGTGTTACCATTATTATTACTTTTGTCCTTTGTTTGGGTGTATATATTATTTTCAGTACTAATGTATTGAAAATAAAATTGTATAATATCTTTTGTTTTGTGCATTTAAAATAAAATTGAAGTAAATAGTTTTATCACAAGATTATTTAAATCAATTGTTAATATGCTTTGTCGAATTTAAACTCTGAGTTAACGTAATGTTACTTATAATATTTGTTTTAGTATGTAAACTTCAATGATTTTCACTGAATTATCTAAGTTATTTATTTATGTTTTTTTGAGGCCTCACTCTACCCCATATAAAATAGTTTTTCGGTTAATTATAATTCAGAGTTTAGCGGTAATATTCTGTCATTGTAGTGGCCACACTGACCTCGTGGTACTCTGCCGTTAAGTTGGCAGCGCCTACCCCTCCTTCCTTCTTTTACGGCGCTCCTCCGGGCAGAACTGCGAGAGAACGTGATCGATCGAATTTCAAAAAAGGCACACACCTACCCCTGTGCTCCCGAGATCACGAAATTACTCAAATATCTCCTGATTTCCAATCGGGAGTTCGTGTTTCGTGATTTTACCATTCCCGTGTGAATTCCTCCATCACCACCTCCATCGCGAGGTAATTACCTAAAAGTCCCCACAACCTAATCAAAATGTCGAAGGGGCTCGCCGATCCGGTCGCGTTCGCGAAGGATTTCCTCGCCGGTGGCATCTCCGCCGCCGTCTCCAAGACGGCCGTCGCGCCCATCGAGCGCGTCAAGCTGCTGCTCCAGGTGCAGCACGTCAGCAAACAGATCGCGGAGGACCAGCGCTACAAGGGTATCATCGATGCCTTCGTCCGCATTCCCAAGGAGCAGGGCTTCACGTCCTTCTGGCGCGGGAACCTCGCCAACGTCATCAGGTACTTCCCGACGCAGGCGCTCAACTTCGCCTTCAAGGACAAGTACAAGCAGGTGTTCCTCGGCGGCGTCGACAAGAACACGCAGTTCTGGCGCTACTTCGCCGGCAACCTGGCCTCCGGTGGTGCCGCCGGAGCCACCTCCCTGTGCTTCGTGTACCCCCTCGACTTCGCCCGAACGCGTCTCGCCGCCGACGTCGGCAAGGGTGAGGGACAGCGCGAGTTCAGCGGTCTCGGGAACTGCATCTCCAAGATCTTCAAGTCGGACGGCCTCACCGGGCTGTACAGAGGGTTCGGAGTGTCGGTGCAGGGTATCATCATCTACCGCGCCTCCTACTTCGGGTTCTACGACACGGCGCGCGGCATGCTGCCCGACCCCAAGAACACCCCCATCGTCATCAGCTGGGCCATCGCCCAGGTGGTCACCACCGTCGCCGGCATCATGTCGTATCCCTTCGACACGGTCCGCAGGCGCATGATGATGCAGTCCGGCCGCGCCAAGAGCGACATGCTGTACAAGGGCACGCTCCACTGCTGGGCCACCATCGCCAAGACCGAGGGAGGCGCCGCCTTCTTCAAGGGAGCCTTCTCCAACGTGCTCAGAGGTACCGGCGGTGCGTTCGTGCTCGTCCTATACGACGAGATCAAGAAGCTCCTCTAAATCTAATGTAAGAATTGTTACCATAATAATTATGATTGTGATTCCAAATCACCGCAAACTAGCCACTCCCCTGAAATCGTCTGAAATCATGTATTATTTAGAGCGAAACGAACATCTAGTAACTTATTTTTAGTTAAATAAAGTGTTATACATTGATTCCAGTTTTATATTGTTTCATTAAAAATACATTTTTTTGTTACATAATTGCTGTCATATTGAGAATGAAGTCAATTCATTGATAACCTTCAAAGATTTTATTCTTAATTCAAAAATTCTCTTTAAATTGTTCTGTGTATCATTCGTGCAGTGTGTCACAGTTATGTAACAACCTCATTTTCTATCTGAATTTGAGGCCAAGGTTTTTACGATTGACATTCATAACCTCAAATAAAATTATACTTGTAATGCATAGGCACTCAATAGTTGTAATTGCAGTATCTAAAAGGGAGTGACTTGTTCTAGTAGAAATTTTGAACTTGCTAAATATGTAATGTTGGCATTCTTGCTGTGAATTGTCCAAAATGTGATTATGAAATCTATTATGTAATACTGCAGTAGTATGTTTCTTGTGTTAAGTGAGTTGAGTGATCAGAGTACAGGTGCTACCTGCTGCGGCATGTCATGTCGGAGTGGGTAGCTCCGGCTGCATTGTGTAGGTCCTGTGAATACGAAGACACTGGAAAGGTGGGCTCGGTGTGGGTTTTTTGAAAAAAAATTTCACACTTAACGAGTTTAAAATATAGAAAAATTAAAAATTATTTTGTTGTTTTATTGTGAATAATTACTATCCTTGATGGTGGATTTTTAAATTAGTTACTCTTATTTCACACTTATTGTAAAAAGTGGACAACATGGATGCAACATTCATATAACCATGTCTTGAACAAAATTTCTATTGATCAATTTGCTTACCGAGATAATTATTGATATTTATTTGGTCAAACATACCTATATAGAACTAAGTGATGATTATAAGAAATTATGCATTAACAATAATTTATTATAATAGTATCCTGAAATATCAGGCACTGATTAGAACAAGGTTTCTTTAAAAATTCAAGAAAATTGATGTAGGCATTGAAGTAAAGTAAGTATAAGACTACAAAAGCCTTAGACGTTAGCCCTTACATTTAAAATTTTCATTCTTTAATCTTATAAAATGTAATATGGGAAATTTTAAAACAAACCTTTACTTATTTTTAACCATTTTTTTATTCACTTTCCTTGCACAAATGGGAATAAGAATTTGGTATCAATGAACTTGTCAATCAAAAGAATTTAAAATATTTTTTATTGATAATGACAGATTAGGAAAGAACAATAGAATGACCTAGATTTTTGTCATTAACCTTTTTAAAAAAGAAAAAAGTTTTTCTATTGTTATAATCCTTTCTTTTGGGATTCTTCTATTTTATGCTTCGTAGACGCTTTATACATTTAAGGGGTGAACCCTGGTTATTGACCTTCAGTCTCAGTAGTTCCGTCAGAATGACGTCATCGCCGCATTCGCGTGAAATCAGTTTAGGTAGGTAGGTTACTGTGTTAGTTCAAAATGACGCGGACGCTTAATTACGTAAAAATGAATGACGTACACAGTATATTGAAATTATTGAATTTACTAGGTACCTACAGTAGAGAGCAAATTATAATCATTCGCCCTGCGGGCCTATTATGAACTTTAAGGAAATCTTACAAGTTCTATGCAGTCCTTATACCATGCTGGCTATGTTTCGTATTATGAACTAACAAAATTTGAATAGCTTCTGGATGGATAGCTCTGCATAGTTTGTCTTTGGCTGACTTGTGTCATCTAGTGCTTAGTTCAAAAACTTTTATCGGTAAGTCTCGCAAAGATTACGGTTTCTTATTATTTATGTATTGTAAGCTGTAAAATGACATGCAATTAATGTTTCGTATTAAAAATGATATAAAAAAGTTAAAATACAGGAATTTCTGCTAAAGAATTAAGAAATAAATATTAGTTTTTTTACAAGTGAAATTAATTTTTTGAACGATTACGTCACGAATGTCCTTTGACATTTACAGAACTATCACTGACATCTGACGTCAAAACTCAGTGTCAAAACAAAAACTTTGCTGTCATTAAACACCACCTAAACATTGTTGCCACTTGACAAATTTCATCACACATTATCGAGAAAAAAATGTATTCTGACTGCAAACGGATAATAATATTGTAGTGAGCTTGAATTATCATTTTAGTGGTGTTTGTTTTATATTTTCATTGGTTCACAAATAAAAATGTTGTATCAATTTAAAAATACTGTCGATACTTCATCGAGTTTGAGTTTACCGAAAGTTGCGAGTTTTAAAATTAAGATTTGATTTTTTTTTTATTTGACGGAGTTTTTAACAGAATACTATTTAGATTTGACGGAATCGATAACTTTATAATATATCGTTGAATCATCCACCTTATCAAATTGACATTTAAAGTAGTGATAAAGTTTTTGACCAAAAAGAAATAGTATTGTGACAAACAGATTCTGATATTTCTGATGTGAATCACTGATACAAAAAGATTTTGAAACATGAGTATTTTATAAGGATCAAGAATTATTGGCTATTATTATTACTACGGCCAAAATCATGGATATATTACTCTATCTGGATCACTGACTTTGTAGAGGTGCCTGAAGATCGATGATGTCATAACGAAATTACCCTTTATGTTTTTTTTTATTTTTGTATTGTGTCCATGTTATCTATGGTCCCAGAATATATCATTCGATTGTAATTTTTTATAATGATCTAAAAACATCTAAGATGAATAATATAAATTATTATAATAAAGATGTACCGTAATTGTGTACCTTAAATTTCAATTTACTCTTACAATACAATAATTTAAATTCGGTTATTTTGAAGAAATTTTAATAAAATGTTATAAATTTATAAAATCAATTTCATTATTATAATTTTTACCAACAGAAAAATTACCAATAGAGAACATTTTGAAGAACCATATCAAAATAGGACATAATTTTTCTAAGTGTGGACAACCTACAATTATGAAGGACAACCTCAATCCGGCCTGTGATTGGTCGAATGGTCATTCCGATATGACGTCATCGGACTTCAGGTACTTCTACAAAATCAGTGATCCAGATAGAGATCATATCCATGGCCAAAATAGTTTACAAAGTGACATTATTTTCTGTCAAAATCGTTCCGGTGGATTAGTGATTTCCACAGACATATAACTTCTGTTTATATGTATGTGGTGATTTCATCATATTATAATTGGATGCCAAGGATATTGTATATCTGGATAGCAAACTTCGAAGATGTACCTAAAGACGGATGACGTTACATAGGATGAACATTTTTCTATGGTGTCCGTGTTATCTTTAGGCATCCATAGAACATTATAGTATTATCTTTATGTAATTAGATTGTGTTCAAATTATTTTGGTTTTGAACTCAAATATGTCAGAAAGTATACCACTTACGCCATTGTATCACTGAATACTTTTTGATTACAATCATTTATCCTATCGATTGACACATGTTTCATCACTGGCCGCCGAATCGAGGTTTTTTCAAAATGGCGGACTTGTAGGTATGCCAGGCTCCATACAAAAATGTTGGAAGCCCTTTAAAATACGGTGTTAATAATTTACTTCTTGTTTCTTCATTCATTGCCAGCTAATAAATTTTTATTAATAAATAAATATATCGATATTCCGATTACAATATCGATATATTTTGTAAGATCATAAATAGGTAAGTACTCTCTTCTTCCAGATTGCAGATTAATCTGATATATTATATTTAATCAGTAGTTATACTATAATATTCTTGCTGGACGCCAATCTTCGAAGAGTTCTTAAGAGTGTTTTAAGAAGACGGATGACGTAACATTGGATCAGGGATGATCATTTTTCTATGGTGTCCATGTTATTTATAGCCCCAGATTTAATATCATTTGATTGTGTTCAAAGAAATATACCGTAATAATTATTAATATTAATGTCACTTTTCATTAATACCACAAAAATAATCATTTAATTTTTTTTCGAAAAAAGTTTTCGTTTTAATATGTATAAAGTTAACCTATAGAGGTACCTCTTCAAAGATTGGCATCCAGTTACGGTATAAAGTTCTTTGACGGAATATACTGGCAAACTTGAACGAAATTTTGAAATTACAGCTGGCAACACTGTTATCACTATCTAAATAAAATTAACCTTAAAATTTCCAAAAGTTCTTTCTTTTCAACTTTACGTACGTAACGTACCGCATTTTGCTTTGGTACTCGTTTAATGATGTTCTTTACTTACTCAGTTAATTCAAATGGCGTAGTTGCCTTTAGTTTTTGTTTTAACAAATCGTAATAACCTAATAAACATTAAATTTTGTTTTAGTGATTGTGGATGGATATTCCCGGCGTCATTGTGTAACTTACTGCCCCAACCTCTTCAAATGCAATGAATCAAATTACCCAAGATCAGTCAAGATAACCTAGGTGGAACCTAGTACCATATATGATTGCTTCGCTTCAACATATCTGATGGCAGAGAATTAAGACCGGCTCTCTGCCAGTACCGGCCTCCACAGTAGCCGTGGACCTTCCAAAGGTGGAACCTAGTAGACGACACAAGACGTAATAAAGAAATTTGAGAGCGGATGCTCTTTGATGCTATTGAAAGCACAGAAGAAAACATATAAAAGAACTTAATAAGTATTGGAAGGTCAGTATAAACAGAAAAAAAATGTTATAGTTTTACAGTATATTTATTTGTCTATAAGCAGGATACAACAAGTGATTTTGCTTAATATTATCACTAAATTATTTTATTAGTGATCGAAGCTGGTTCAGACAGATTTTGCTTCTGAAGTATCCGGAGCTGGGTTGGTTGAAAAAGTTAGGAGATTTCTTCTCAGCACATACCCAAATTACCTGAAATTAAATGAATAAGTTCTTCTAATTAAGTCTCCATTACTGACCTAAAATTTTTGTTGTTTCAGGTCAATTTCTCACTTTGATAAATAATTGATGAAACTATAATAATTGATCTCATGTTGTGATATTTTTTAATAATGGTGGAATGTGTTTCATTTTGCAATAAATATTCTACTCATTAACAAATTTGACTTGTTTTATCTGTGATTGTATTTATATTGAGTTCATGTGTGATTTTTTATTCCATATTCTAGTTAATATTTTTTTCTTATTAAAAGCAAATCCATTGTATGAAAAGTTCGATAATCTGCATCTGGCTGACAAGAGTACTTTACCCACTGATCTATAGTAGGTTAAAACGTTTTTTTGTTAAATTATTATAAAAAAATGCTTACACCCTCATACCCCCCACAGTAGGTTTTTACCTGTGTTGTGGGCGGCATGGACGACAACAATACACAGTAGTAGTACAAATATTTATGTGTCACATAAATATCTGTCCCGGCCAGGAATCGAACCCGGGATTCATGCTTTGTAGGCATGATCGGTACCAACTAGACTACAGGGTTGTCGTATTGTTTGCTATCTTAAGTCAATTTCTTTAAAAATGTATGATGTTGATTACAACTTTATATTAAATTTGAAAGGAGAAGGTCCTGTATTTTTTTAATAACTCACCAATTACACATTCAATGACTGGTATTGCTTTCTTATTCTGTTTGTAATACTATTTCTTCAGAGTCAGTAGACATACATTGAGACTTGGTCACCCAGCATTCCATAATGAAAGAAGAACCTAAAATAAATATGTATATTATGTTAAAATTGTTTTTATAAGTAAATTTAATAGTTACGGCTTTTATTCTCCTCCATGACAAAGCACCTTACCGAAAGGCTGGTAGATTAAAAAAATTGTATCATTGATGAATATATGAATAAAGACTTTAATTTGATTTGAATATTTCTGTTACTTGGAGTAAAACATTTCAGTAATATGATGTTTCCACCTCACAATTGTTTTGGAAAGTGGTTTATTTTCTTTTGGATTTCCGGCAGATTTAATAATTCTGTTATTTATCTTATTAAGCCCCAGACGGCTGGCTATGACTCTGAATGTGAGCTAATGTCGCCAGTGACATGTTGGTATGATCTTGTGGCATAAATAGATAACCTGTTTAAAGGCACAGACATAAGTGTTTAAAGGTTCACATGAATGAGTATGTTCAAAAAATAAAAGGTTGAGCTTTGAATGCTAAAGAATATAACACGGAGCACCTACAGTAATAGTTATTTTAAATCACTGACGAAAATTTTTACTGCAGCAGCGCGATGGAACACAAGGTAGGTAAATCTATACTCTATTACATTACAAATAAATAAAATTGGAGTGTCTGTTTGTAATATTAAAATAACCGCTTTTTACTAAGTGCATTTAGATGTATACGAGGTACACATCCCAAAACAACATTTTTTACAATTTTTGTCTGTCTGTCTGTCTGTTTGTTCCAGCTAATCTCTGAAACGACTGGACCGATTTTGACGGGACTTTTACTGGCAGTTAGCTTATGTACCAAGGAGTAACTTAGGCTACTTTTATTTTATCTATACATC
Source organism: Thymelicus acteon (assembly GCA_951805285.1). Taxonomy (NCBI): domain Eukaryota; kingdom Metazoa; phylum Arthropoda; class Insecta; order Lepidoptera; family Hesperiidae; genus Thymelicus; species Thymelicus acteon. The sequence continues at coordinate 22,385,223 of OX638214.1, read as the reverse complement.
TATACAAATAATCTATACAAATAAATAAAATTGGAGTGTCTGTTTGTAATATTAAAATAACCGCTTTTTACTAAGTGCATTTAGATGTATGCACGGTACACATATCAAAACAACATTTTTTACAATTTTTGTTTGTCTGTCTGTCTGTTTGTTCCGGCTAATCTCTGAAACGGCTGGACCGATTTTGACGGGACTTTCACTGGCAGTTAGCTTATGTACCAAGGAGTAACTTAGGCTACTTTTATTTTATCTATACATCTATACAAATAATCTATACAAATAAATAAAATTGGAGTGTCTGTTTGTAATATTAAAATAACCGCTTTTTACTAAGTGCATTTAGATATATGCACGGTACACATACCAAAACAACATTTTTTACAATTTTTGTCTGTCTGTCTGTCTGTTTGTTCCGGCTAATCTCTGAAACGGCTGGACCGATTTTGACGGGACTTTCACTGGCAGTTAGCTGATGTAACAAGGAGTAACTTAGGCTACTTTTATTTTATCTATACATCTATACAAATAAATAAAATTGGAGTGTCTGTTTGTAATATTAAAATAACCGCTTTTTACTAAGTGCATTTGGATGTATATACGGTACATACACCAAAACAACATTTTTTACAATTTTTGTTTGTCTGTCTGTCTGTTTGTTCCGGCTAATCTCTGAAACGGCTGGACCGATTTTGACGGGACTTTCACTGGCAGTTAGCTTATGTACCAAGGAGTAACTTAGGCTACTTTTATTTTATCTATACATCTATACAAATAATCTATACAAATAAATAAAATTGGAGTGTCTGTTTGTAATATTAAAATAACCGCTTTTTACTAAGTGCATTTAGATATATGCACGGTACACATACCAAAACAACATTTTTTACAATTTTTGTCTGTCTGTCTGTCTGTTTGTTCCGGCTAATCTCTGAAACGGCTGGACCGATTTTGACGGGACTTTCACTGGCAGTTAGCTGATGTAACAAGGAGTAACTTAGGCTACTTTTATTTTATCTATACATCTATACAAATAAATAAAATTGGAGTGTCTGTTTGTAATATTAAAATAACCGCTTTTTACTAAGTGCATTTGGATGTATATACGGTACATACACCAAAACAACATTTTTCACAATTTTTGTCTGTCTATTTGTCTGTTTGTTCCGGCTAATCTCTGAAACGGCTGGACCTATTTTGACGGGACTTTCACTGGCAAATAGCTGATGTAACAAGGAGTAACATAGGCTACTTTTATTTTAGAAAAAAAAATAGTTAAAAAATAGGATCAATGAAAAATGTAATAATATTAAATACCACGCGGACGAAGTCGCGGGTAACAGCTAGTAATAGAAATAAAAAACGTACCTTTGTCTCCACTGTTAAATCAGTGGATTTAGAGGAATTCCGCATATGAGGCTTTAGTTTTTAACGCATTTGGTAAGACGGTATCTTTGGACGACATCCGCATCGCTGTTATCCCTATTTTTTTTTTCAGCCTTTTCTTCCGCTTTTCTTGAGCTGCATAGGCCTTCGTGAATACGAAAATTAATTAGTAAGTGATAATTTTATAACCAACACCATTTCCAGAGGATCGCTCGTTTTTGTAATTTGGAATCTTTGAATCCTTCTTATTTTTTTTCGCCTGCTGCATCAGCCTCCGTAAATTAAAAGCTAACGAGGCGAGACCAATGAACTAATATTCGTTCACTGGGCGAGACATTACCTACAATCAAAAAACAAAATAACCACTACTATACGAAGTTTTAATATAAATTAGAAACACTTGCAAACAATCCTTAATCCAGTGTCAAAAAGTGTCCTTCGAGTAACTTTTATTGAATAGTAATTTTTGACATAAGAAACCGGCTCCGAAGTGTCAAAAGGGAGTTCATAATACGGTATTTCTAGTCAGAAGACAATAACCAGGCACCGAAGGGTCACGTGACCGCTGGCTGAATGGGAATAAGAGTTCGTAATACGAATTTGCAATGCAATTAAATTTAGGCCGTAAAATGCCTGGAATTAAGAGTTCATAATAGACCCGCTGATTATAGTTTTAGATTACAAATATATTATTGATAGCGGTGGCGAGTGTCTCAGTTAAACGAAACTACGATGTAAATGTAATCTAAAGGTCAAATTCTAACCTAAAAGTGCTTAGACTTCGGTTATTAATATTATAGAATTGGCTTTAAGGCATTCAGTAGGTAGGTAGGTATATTAGTTGCATTGCATTGCATACCTACGGGTCCAGGATTTCATGGGACCTGTTGTAACTTTTGAAATTTAATCTGTCCTAAGTCGTCAGCCTAAGTCCTATAATGTCGTCAGCCATGACGACAGCTGATCAGCAGTTTAGATATGTAAATCGCTTATTTATTCATACCTCTAATTACTATTAAATGACTCATTGAGAGGTTGTTATTGTAACACTAGCTGACCCGGTGAACTTCGTATCGCATAACAAACTTATTTTTTTCTAAAATAAAAGTAGCCTAAGTTACTCCTTGTTACATCAGCTATCTGCCAGTGAAAGTCCCGTCAAAATCGGTCCAATCATTTCAGAGATTAGCTGGAACATACAGGCAGACAAAAATTGTAAAAAATGTTGTTTTGGTATACCTACGTACCGTCTATACATCCAAATGCACTTAGCAAAAAGTGGTTATTTTAATATTACAAACAGACACTCCAATTTTATTTATTTGTATAGATAATCTGTCGTCAATTCTGGTATAGATTTTCGATAAAATTTGATACAACTGATTTCGAATCTCGAAAACTTAAAAGGTTTCTAAATTATGAACTACGAAAGAACCGACTCAAGGCCTCAAGCCTCCAGTAGTTATCCAGGCGAACCCCATAGAGAAATAATAATAGTAATAATGGTATTAATAAACTATTAAAATCAATACTTATTACTAATAGCCCCTCTGAGAGGCCCTAGCCTACTATCAGCGGGCCGGATTTAGTCGCTTCTTACGACACCCATCCGGCGTGGGATTGTGATTAGTACTTTAAGCCGCCTCGATGCACCCTTTGCATTGTCTTGAATATAGGCTTTATTTCTTTCCTCTACTTTCTTGACCCGAAATACCTTTGGTGGCCTTTTGGGACTTACTGATGTATAGGAATGGACGACGGTGATCACTTAACATTAACAATAGGTCGTTTATCGACTATTTGCATAAGTAGGCTTGTGAATAGCATCCGACATAGGAAATAATTTGAGTTTAGTTCCTATAGCTGTCGGGTACTTACTCTCACCGAGTTCCCGGCATCCCAGGTTTAAATGAACGTACCTAATTTTACATGAGTTTTAGAAATTAACTCTCGTTTGCTTCCTTGAAGGAAAACATTGTGATAACCTGCTTACTACTTGCTTGATGACCAGTGTGGCGCAGTGGTTACCATGCCGAATCGCCGCACCGAGGGTCCTGGGTTCGATTCTCAGCGAGGCGGAAATTTGAATGATGAGTTTGAATTTCTGTTCTCGGTCTGGGTGTGAATGTCCTTGTCTAGTGTGTTGTTCATGGCGCCCACGACACAGGGAATCCTAGTGTGGGGCTATGAGTGTGAAGCGTTATTCATTTACTCAGGTCAGTGGACACGCGACAAGGCATATTCTAATTCGGTAGTCACGATATTGTCATAGACTACGTCACTGTACTTACCTAGGTAGTTAAACCACTTGAGTGACCACTTACCCAATTGGCGAAAGCACAGAATATCAAACTGTCATAAATTGAATGACTCTCCGCCACCTGAATCCGGTATCCACCGCTGATGCATCTAGTTTGGATCAAGTGATTAAGTACTCTGTGGTTTGGATCAAACACAACGGGTGTTTGTCAACCAACACTGAAAAAGTCATCTCAGAGATTAATAAATGAGTTTATTATTTATCTGTTCACCGCTAAAAAGGGTCATAGGCCCAGAATACCTACTGACTCCTATAATATTTTTATCTCATGCTAGCAGAGCAGGCAGGATGTCAATAAGAGCTGATAGAAGTCGGCCCGTTAGGTGGTAGGGCTTCGTAGATTCTAAGGATTTATAATATAATACGGAGTCGTTAATATTATTACTGCTACTATCGTCTTTCCGTGTAGCCTGCCCAAGCAACTACCATGCATCTACCACGCTCTTGGCTCATGCTTGAGTCAGCGGCCGAGCAACGCGTATTCCGCCGAGGCTGAGGATTGAAAGAGTTCAGACTTCAAATCCGGTCCTGGCTACTGGGCCAGCAATGAATTCATGGTGCCCTTGATTTGGCTGATGTTCATGGGCGACTGTGACATGTACCGTGAGGTTATTTTAATAGAAATAATAAAATAAATGTTTTTTATAATAAAATTTCATTTTCCTTTCCGGTCATAAAAATCGCCGTGTTATGTTAGCTATTTGTTAGCATGCCCAGTAGTCTTCGTAGATCTAACAAAGAAGCCATACATGTTCATACAATGTCAAAGTGAATTGTATAGTAATAAGCTTGTAGATTAAGAATAATACACAGAACACTTGCGATACGAAAGCATTATTTATTCACCTTTTGACAAACAATGAAAACAATTATTATGAACCTGCAATGAGAATGAGTAGGATTGCAAGCTAGCAAGACTGAAACATCTGGACAAAACTTCAAAAAGTCGGCATTTGTCGGGACATTTTGTATTTTATCGGGCCTTGTCTGGACATCATGTGAAATAGGGACAATCAAGACGAATCCCGACCCGACCATCTGGCAACCCTAAGAATGAGGTATCTATATCATTTCGTACCAACAACAATAATGGTAAGAGACTTAAAAATCATGAAATAAGTAATATAGAGTCATTCGGGGTAACCGCGCGCAGTGGGTAAGTGAGCGCACTGTGTATATCTCCGGAACGGGGTGCGGGGGAGGGGTAGTTTGTTTGGGTGAAAAAAGGACCCCGGAGTGGCAAACTAGTTGTGACATGACATTGCGCCCCGTGACGTTTTATTCACTTCTTATCCGTAATTAACTAAATTTCTTAGTTTCATTGGTAATTTTTGGCATTTTGGAAACTCGTGTCGCGTCCAAGTGTTCGATCCTGTAAGGGTAAGTCATATTTTGCTTGATAATAAGCATATTCTAGTAGATTTGTGAAAAGTATTATTGAAGTTATGTTCGTTGCCTAAACCTGTATCAACATTTATTTGTATTTGGCTTCCTGGGGAAAGTGTGCACGGGTAAGTATGCGCATGCGTACACTTACCCGCGAATGAGCAAAATTTTAGATGGTATAATGTCTTAGTTGATTTGCAGATAAAATTCTAATTTCACCTGTTGAAGATGCTTATGTAGGTATTTTGATTTTTTATGTTGCAGTGTTGATCATCATGCCGCGAACATATATTACGAAAAAACCTGAACTAGCACCAGTGACTGAACAACAACTTGCTAGGGCTAAACAAGTTATCCGAAATGGAAAAGTAAGCGAGCTGCTGCTACTGCTACAGGCATAAGTGAAACCTGCGCAAGAGGCTTCAACTGGATAAAGCCGCAGATTCAATGGGTCATTTAAGCCAACATTCAATAATTAACAAGAGGTAGAGTTTGCCGTTCATTGCAAGAAAATGAATGAAATATTTTTTGGGCTTACAATAGATGATTTAAGGCTATTGGCATATCAATATGTTTCTGTGAATAATATTGATTGAAAATTAATAATGTTTAAATATTGTAGTTCTTAAGAAAAGTTACATTGATTCTCTTCACTGAATAAGTACTGATTGTGGTGACAATCGTAGTTGATTTCCAAAAAAATAACAATAAGAAATAATAGTCGTTTGTTTTTTTAGGAAGGTTATTTTTATTGGTTAAATTAAATTACCTTTGTGACTGAAAATGAAGACTCAATTAATATGTAGTTGGATCTTCCTGAAAATATTGTCATCAAAATAATATGATTTATAATTGTTTGTGTGTTTTACTAAGGAATTCGTTTACTTACCCCATACGCGTTCACTTACCCCATAGGGATGCGCACGGTTACCCGTAATATGGGTCAAGTGAACGCATTCCAGTTTTTTCTCTTTAATTGTTTGTTGCAAAAAGAATTACTTTAAATTTGTTTAATTTTTAATTTCTGTTTATAGACTAATAAATGCTCTTTTCAAAGATAAAGTTTTTATTTCTTTAGCTTTAATATTTAAGACACAGTATCGTATGAAAGGCTAAGTGCGCACAGTTGCCCCGAATGACTCTAAGTAAGTACAATAATAAGTAGATAATGTACTTAACTGTACATGTTATAGACCTTTTCAATTCAAGGAAAATATGAATTGTCGACATTGTATTTCACTCTTCAAAGGGTGGGTAACAACGTGGGTGTTGCAAAAGGTTAAAGATCATGACCTCGCGTCTTCGGCCATCGATTGTGAAGCGCCGACAGCCCCTGCCAGCCTAGAAATGTCTTATTTAATGTATGGTTATATTATAAAATCTTCCTTAAGAGTTCTTTAGGCTGTGGAGCCAGTTCTTTCTATTCTTTTCGCTTTTTTTGAGGATCCTCCTCTCCTCAGGAACGATGGCTCGTCTAAACAACATCTCTTCATTACAAAATGAAAGCTGCATTGCCTTCATGAGACCTGCCAATAATGGTATAACTATAGTCGAATAACCATAACTTTATTGTCGATATTTTAAAAACTGTATCGAAACTATCGAACCCAACCCCACGCCGGATGCGATCTCGTCTGTCGTCGGACAGTTCTAGTCAAAAGTCAATAAGTTTCTGTTAATAAAATGTACTAAATAAATATTTCGTGGATTAAAATAAACTAAAGCGCCGAAACAGGCAGATGCAACTCATCATAACTTCTAAAATATAAAACTATTAAAACGTAGTTGCGTATTAAATGTAGGTTAGGTTTTTCAATAAAATTTCAGCATTTTCGGCTTATTGTTAGATAACGTCCATGTTGCTTAATTTTAATCACAAATGCACGAAATCGTTCGGCCGCATTCGTCGCGCCGCGCGCAGGCGCGCCGGTTGCGCAGAAGTTCACTGTTCATTGATTGGTGCGCGCATGCCGCCGCATTGGATTATGCAATTGGTTGTGGACCGTGGTACAAACGGAGTTTGCGGACGGAACGATCATAGGTCTAGGATAATTATGTCTCTAGTTCAGATCACTGGAACCTCGTTTCCAAAAATTCTGACTAGGTTCATGTTCTATTTTCCAGCCGACTAGATTCGATGGCGACTGTTGCAGACCAAGATGGCGACAGTTACGTAAATATTTATCATCTGTATGATAAAATAGGGAATTAGTACGGTCTATAAAATTATGTAGATAAATGTTCTACGTGTTGTATTAAGACGGGTGGTATTATAACCGTAAGTCATAAACCCCCAAAATCATGATTGTTATTTGTTAGACATCCTCTCTACAAAATCCTGGTCACAGCTTTGATCGATGAAGACGTGTGAATGTGAAGTAAGGAGCAATTCAACTAATAATGATGAGCAATGAGCATTGAGCAGTTGTAAAAAAAATCAGGAGCTTTTTCGTTTTTAAAATAAATGATAATAACAAAGTTCGAGTCGGTTAATAATTATTTATATGGCGTCACGTTAGGCATAGGTTCTCAAAGTTATCGTTCGTTATAAAACAATCGGTTGGGCCTACTTCAAAAATTTGTTTACATTTTCTTTTATTACTTTTACGTTTACTTACGCACCTTTTACGTTATTGTTAAGATTTAAGAAAATTAAGATTTAAGAAATTTAATTTAAGATTTAAGAAATTTAAGAAAATTAAGAGGAGTATTTTTTACATTCTGATAGAAATACTTACTTTTATTTGGCTGAACTCGGCAGATACTCAAGTATTAAACTTTACTTGATTAACGACAGCCGATATACATATTTTATTTCCACCAACTTTCTTAAAGCCTACAGCGTCCACAATACAAGTAGAATGTTAATGTCCACTTTCAATAATACTCGCTTACATACATACAGCAGCAAAGTGAATTGGCGGACGATATGCTGTCTAAATAGCTCCTACAGTCCTACATTAGCAACTGGTAGGTATGTCTATAACGATAGTAATCGATACAGATCGGCTACACAATATACGTGTCTTGTATATAACATTATGTAGACTATTATAAGTATTATCTATTACCTATTTTATCTATTCCGCGTCTATATTACTTACTATAGGTACTATTAAGAATGGTTCCCGAGCAACGATCTCAGAATACAGACAACGATCGATCGAAGCGCCGAGCGACGCCGCGCCGTGCCAATCGCAGCCCGACTGTCGCGACAATTATGCAATCATGCACGTGATTGTACAAGCTTCCTATTTACTTACACCTATCACTCAGCACAGGTTTTACCATCACATCATTGTCACTCATACAATACACTACCTGCTCACGGACTAATAGGGACAAGGATGAGACAAATAACTTGTAGGGAGTCAAGAGTTGCACGCGGCACCATTCCGCGTGCATTTCCCAAGATTCGGCCCGTGTAACCGCGAGGTTGGTAGGGGCCATGAGAGGTGGTGGGTTGTTGTCGCGCACTCTCCCCCGTATTGGTGGAGCAGGGTGTCCCAAGACGTGACAGAAGCTAATCCCCCGGCTTGCTGGTAGGTGTTTGCGTAAGAATTCAAATTTCACTATTTTGTACATACCTTTGTGCTTTAGTCAGCTGTCAAACGACTAACGTAACATATTCCGACTGGGGACTTAAGGGAGCTATTCGGACCTACTTTTTATTTCTTTCTTGCCTTTGGTTTGGTGTTACTGATGTCCATGTGTGACGGTAATCACTTACTATCAGATGGTTTGTTTGCGCGTTTGACCAAGTATTCCTGCGTGAGCGACCGGCTTGCCCCGTTGTTCGGCACGAAGCGAAATCTAGAGCCGAGGCTTGAAACCCATAGGGGATGTCCTTTGGATGCTCCCTCACTTCACTTCTGCAACCCTCACTTCTCGAAGAGGGAAAATATTTTTGCTCAGCGGAGAACAATCCACGATAACATAAGTTATAAAATCATGTTTGTTCCCGGGTAATTCGTTCGTAATTGTTTGTGGTGTGTTAAATATCATGTCTTATCCATGCCACCTAGATGCCATCCTACGAGTATATACGAGGATGCAGGAGTGTGAGGGTGATCCCCGCTCCAAGGAAAGTTTTCAGTGCACTATGAAGGTGACACTCACTTACTATTACACATTTAGTAGGTATGTGTACAGTAAATTCGGCCTTGCGAAGCCGGCGCCGCTCGTCGTAATCTTATATAATAAAAGTACGTTATCAGTGACACTGAAATATCATGTGCGCCCAGTATTAGAGCACTGAACGTAGGTATTTTACTTTACGTCATGACACGATTTACATTGTTGGCTTTTTAGATGAGAAAACGACTGTTTATTAGTATGAAAGTTATTTGACTTACAGTTGTAAAATGCTTACTTAACTACATAATTAACAAACTTTTATTACAATGCTATGTATGTTTTATTACAATTCTTTGAATTAGCTCGGTTGACGATTGTTTACTTGCGAAAGTTGCGGGTTCCATTCCTGACCTGCAGATATGGTAAACTTGTGTTTTCGGTGATAAATACTTTGGGAATGCGGGTGTGTAACTATGTGAAAACCGTTATTATTTACATATACCTAGATCGAATCCAAGCCAGCATTATTCGCAAATACCTGTCACAAGATGTACATCTTTGAAAGTGAAACGAAATAGTGGTCTCCACATTAACCACAGATATAGATAGACAGACTGTGACATTGACTCATTGATACAATAACTTTATTAGACACGAGTAACCACCCTCGCTTTGCTTCGGTTTTCTTATTTTTTTACACCTTGGGTTACATTACTGGAGTTTTATTAAGGATCCCTAATTTTTTTAAATATAATATAACCTGTGTCACCCGAGGATAGTGTAACTTCCCAACAGTGAAAGAATTTTTCAAATCGGTTCAGTAGTTTCGGAGCCTATTCAATGCAAACAAACAAATCAAACAATCAAATCTTTCCTCTTTATAATATTAGTATAGATAACACCAAACATAAGTTAAATACACCTAAGCTACTGTAGGCATGAAATTGGTTCGAAAAACTCTGATGCAGATATTTAATGTTCGTTCTGAAATGTCAATTAAGCGACATTTCACCAAGTTTCGTAATATCTCCTGTTATACCATCTTGTTCATTGCCAAAAATCTGTCTTGGCGCCTGAGAATACCTGAAAAGTAGCACAAAGAAGGAATCCCCACGAGTTCGGTCTCTGCGTTGCCAAATTTATAACCGATGTTACCGTATGGGAAGTTGGATTTTTTGGCAAGGAAAATAGGCAGTTGTCATTATTTTTAACTGATGTCTAGCCTTGCCAGTGAGTAATGTTATGCTTCGTAGATATAACGATTTACGGTGCATAGGTATTACACCATATACACACTTAGTACAATCTATCTACCTATTAGCCTAATCTATCCTACCTACTAGTACTCTGCACGCGGCTTCGTCTGCGTTTTCCAAGATAATTAGTACGCTATATAATTATTATTATTCCAGATCATGTGCTACCTGCGTGATAAATGTCACGAAAATTAGTGGAGTATTTTTTGCGGTAAAGAATAACAAACATCTGGACATCCTCTCAAACAAACATTCACATTTATTATTAGTAGGGCTATGCTATGTTGGATTGAGATGGCAGTGCGTATGATATCGATGGTAAAATGGATCAGTCGTCGCCGGGATATTAGTACATCAGTCGATCGAAATCATCAATCGACCATAGAATGGTCAATGGTCCAGTCAACGACGGTCGTCTCGTCGCTCTGTCTGTCGCATCGATCTATAGTCGAGCGACGTTTTATCGAACGATACCGTTGAATAGCTAAACTCACAAAATCAATCAACTGATTGACGTGGTGGCCCTTAAAGTTCGAGTCGGAAGTAATATACTGTGTAACTTCCGGCAAAAGTACTTAGGTAATAGTTATGGGCTAGATCTAGCATCAAAAATTCTTGAGCGTTTGCCTACCTATTTTTATGCTATTGGTCCCAGTTATTTTTATAACAAATTGCAGTCGCTGTATCGCTGTTCGCTAAGCCAGTTCAACTTCAGCCAAAATGGGCATCGATAGACATACATAACTTATGACAAAATGGCTACTAACAACTTCACTGGAGCTATTTGCTTGATTATGCTTTGGGCTTTAATTTAATTTTTTTTTTAACTTTCAAGAAGGCCGACGATATACTTGAAACTAAAATATTTTCATAAGCATGCTTAGAATATTGTTGACTCTCAAAGGGTCGGGGTGGTGTATATAATATTTGAGAACCTCTGTTTTAGTACGGGAATAGACCCTACTACGGGTTGAGCTTGGTGTGATTATTATGTCTTTTAGTTTTCTTAAATTAATTTACATGTTAATATACGGGCACATGCCATTCGTCAGACTAATATGGCAGAAGTGAAATTATTAGGTATGAGGTGACACAATAGGTGACGAAAAACGTCACGCGCGTTTTTAAAAACGCGCGTTGTAAAAAAATGATTATATATTTATTATATTGTTTTTTTTTTAATATTGGTTTTTTATATTCTTTTTTTAATATGGTTTTTTTAATATTGTTTTTTATTAACATTGTTTTATTGAAATTTTTTATCTTTGTCCGTCTGTCCATCACGTAATCACTTCGTAACCACAAACAAACAAATTAAGACGATTAACCTATTTAAGATAAATCGCTCCGGACCGTCTGACCACCAAATCTCAACACCAGTGGTCAGTTGAGATGAAAATTTTCTCATCTGACTACTGGAGGTCAATTGGGAGCAATTCATTCCTAATTCATCACCAGTGATGAAGTGGGAATTTTTTTGTCTCAACTTACCACCGGTGCCCTTTTGGAACAATCTCACCACCGGTGGTCGGTTGAGACGAAAAATTTCCCATCTGACTACTGGAGGTCAATTGGGAGCAATTTGTTCCTAATTCATCACCAGTCTTATTCAGGGCTGTAGCTAGAATCGAATTTGAGGTAGGGCAGCATTGGTTACAGGTAGGGCGGAAGTTACAAAGAATTATTATAATATGAAATGAATGTCACAAACTGTGGTATGTTCGGAAAATTTTGGATACCTATCTATCGCTACAATTTTTTTATCTCAAACTATGAACAAACAATTTAATTATAGTAATTTATCTTAGTTTTTGGAATTTTTAAGGTAGGGCATTGTGATTTCAAGGTATTGCCCCACAATGCCCCCCCCCCCCCCCAGCTACGGCCGTGGTCTTATTTGAGTGATAGAATACAAAAAGTTTGCATAAATGATATTAAGTCATCGGGGTCACCGGCGTGATGAGTGTACCACAGGGCTCGATCTTCGGTCCTTTTCTTTTCCTGGTATACATGAATGATTTACCTCATTATGTAAAAAACCAAGCAGATATTGTACTATTTGCTGATGATACATCGTGTGACAGGAAAAAAGAAAATTTTGACGACGTAAATACTGCTCTTTCGCATGTCTCGCATTGGTTCACTATTAACAATTTTGTTTAAGTTTGTACTACCTAATGTTAACATTAACATATAACAAATCTCGCGGCTAAACTCGGTAGGGCTGCTTATGCTGTTAGAAAAATAAGGAAATATACTGACGTCGAAACTGCTAGGATGGTTTATTTTGCATATTCTATTTTAAAAATGAAATTCGTTGTGAATGAAATAGGAAGTGTTCAATAAAAATCCATGTTATGTTTTTTTATTAGTACTGTGAAGGTATGTACCTAAACTTTCAGTATTGAAGTAGAGACAGAGATTCTTAGGGCAGGCCGCAGGGTAGGTTAATTAAGGTAAGTTTGTGTCTATTTTAATGATGTACAATAAAGCGTATAATATTTATTATAATATTGTGTTTGGTGTTTAAAGTTGGTTTGGGCGCAGAATGTCAGAAGCGCAAAACAACAGTTTGCCAAATTGCTAGGAACGCTCATTCATTCATAAATTCATCCATTCATTCAGTTATTTATTCAATCATTCAACATTCAGTCATTCGTTTATCAATTCATTCATTTAATCATTCGCTCATTCAGTCATTAATTCATCCATTCATTCAGTATTTCATTCATTCGATTCATTGGTTTAGTCATCAATTCATTCAATCATTCCATTAAAACTACATATAATCACGCTCTTTCTCTAAAATACATTTTAATGGAAGAAAGACAATGACCTAGTATGAAATTGGCATAACTTGCATGACTTTCAAAAAGTGTTTGTAAACCAAACCAATTTTGAATAAAAACATTTGATTTGATTTGAAACTGAGATGAAGATCCATTCGCAACACCCTTTTGCGTAGATTTGTTTAAAAAATATATTAATTATTTTGACAGTTCAACTAATGAGAAAAAAATCCCGACGATTGGTAGGTAAATCTAGATGATTTTATTTTGCCCTTTTGTAATAGGTGGATGATATGGGAGTACCATCGTGTTATTTGGTCACTGGTAGTCAGTTGAGAAACTACTGACCACCAGTGGTGAAATTTCGTGGATCATGGACCACCATATACCCAATTCATCACCAGTGGTGAAATGGGATAATTGACACCACTGGTGGTAAAACAGGAGTAACATTGTGTTATTTGGTAACTGGTAGTCAGTTGAGAAACTGGAGTGCCAACTGACCACTGGTGTTGAGATTTGGTGGTCAGATGGTCCGGAGCGAGATATATTATGTGAGAATGGGTTATTTATTTAAAATATCTGTAGGCGTTGCCGCCTACGAGTTAGTGGACTGTATAATGTTTACAGTTAGAGAATGAAAAGCAGGGATCTTATTCCAAACACACTTTTATTCAGGGGTTTTCCTATGAAGTTTCTTAGGCTTCAGGGAGGAGTTGGTTCTCACAGAATGAGTACAATTTTACATAAAAAATATCCTAGTTATATTCTAAATCTATGGGTCATAGCCCGTGGCGTTGGTAGCGCGCTACCTCAAATTTCCCGCCAATCCATTGAGCTATACCCGTCTCTTTTACTCTGACAGAAGGTCTTACTAAAATTGCGCCAATCAGAACGCTTACTTTAATTTCGACTGAAGGCCACATATTTCTTCTAGAAGGATCGTCTTCTATCTTACTCTAACACATGGTATTTATCTCTTTCTACAAATACACATTTTTCAGTTTACAAAATTTACGTAATAATTTCCTGAAACGTTGCTCGGGGCCTTTATTGGTGAGCTTTTTATTAATGATTTTATTAAACTTATAACTATTCAAAAAACTTATTCTAATACACAATAAAAACTTATTCTAATACATAATAACTTCCAATGATTTATATAAAACAAGTTATTTACTGATTCCGTCCGCAATATTCTCCCCCCGGCGTAGAGTCCTCGCAGCCTCATCTGTTGGAAGGACGGCAAGCTTGGTTGTGGGCCTCCGGAACACACCTCCTTTGGTCCTGACGTCAGCTGATCGGATGACGCCATCGGCTCCTGGGTTGACTCGTTCAATGATTCCTCTCGGCCAGGTGTTGCGGGGTAGCGAGTTGTCGACCACCACCACGAGATCGCCTTGTCGCAGCTGCGGTGCATTGGTGCTGGTTTGGCCGCGTGGGATGAGCGTGGGTAAGTACTCATACACCCAACGCTGCCAAAATTGATCTGCGAGCGCCTGTGCCCGCTTCCAAGTGCTGCGATCCGTTTCTTCGCAGGGTCCGGTTCTTGGTAGGCCAGACGATGAGCCAATAAGGAAGTGATTCGGTGTAAGGGCTTCGTCGTCGTCTGGATCCACGGAGACGTGCGTGAGTGGTCGGGCGTTCACGCTGTACTCAGCTTCGGCGAGTAGAGTCTGCAGTACTTCTTCCTTTGGTGACCTGTGGGAGAGAGTTGTTTTTAGTGCTGTTTTTACTGAGCGCACCAAGCGCTCCCAAGCTCCTCCCATATACGGGGCCCCTGGCGGGATGAATCGCCAATCTGTATTGTACTGCAAGCTATAATCTCTGAGTTCGGGTAACCATTTCTCGTAAGTGGTTCGTAATTCAGTATCCGCTCCACGGAAGTTGGTAGCATTATCAGAAAATATGACGCGAGGCCATCCTCTTCTTGCTGCCATTCTCCTCAATGCCATGATGGCTGAGTCCGTAGAGAGCGAATGAACCAATTCTAGGTGTACCGCTCGTGTGGTGAGGCATGTAAATAGTGCACACCACCTTTTCTCGTGTCTACGACCGATTGTGACTGTCAATGGTCCGAAGTAATCTACACCGCAATAGGTGAACGCTCTGTGTCCTGGTTCTAGCCTAATTCTAGGCAAATTCCCTCTTGACGGTATTTTCGGAGTTGCTTTATATATTCTGCAAAATTGACAATCTCTCGCCGCTTTCTTTACGGTCGGTCGCAGTCGTATAATAATAAATTCTTGACGCAATTCGTTGACGACTCGTTCGTTATTCGCGTGGTTTGCTCGCCGATGGTACTCTGCGACGAGTAAACGTGTGAACGGGTGTCGACCGTCTAATATTATCGGGTTATTGGAGTGCGAGGTTGAGTTGAGGGCGCCGATTCGGCCTCTTGCTCTTATCACGTCGTTATCCAATTCCGGATCGTACATTTTCAATTTACTATTTTGCGGCAAAGGTTGGTTACTTTTCAGTCTTGCTATCTCCTCCCCGAACGTGTCCTGCTGTGCCCGTTTGATCCATCGAATTTTAGCCTTTTCAATATGCGAGACTTGTAGATTTTGCGTTCGATTTTTCAATTTCTCGATGAAGAGGTGCGTAAGCGCTGTTGTCCTGATAAGCTTATTATAACTCGAAAACCGTTCTATTTTCGGTAATGCGTCGTCCTGTTTTAATATGCTTGTCGCGATGACGTAACATGCGTCCTCTTCTACCGGCGTGTTAATTTCCGTGGGCCAGTTTTCCTTTGACGTTCTTAAGAATGGAGGGCCAATGAACCATCTGTCTGCATTGGATATTACGTCGCTGTGAATTCTGGTGGCATCGTCCGCCACGTTCAGTGCTGTAGGCACCCATCGCCAGTCTTCAGCTTGCGTAAGTTCCGTTATTTCGGCTAGTCTATGTGCTACGAACGGTGTATACTTCTTTGTTTCGTTTCGTATCCAATGCAATACAGTGCGTGAGTCGCTCCAATATGTGGTTCTTTTTGGTTTCCAGCTATGTTCCTTAATTATTGTACTCGCTATTCGTGCTCCGATTAATGCCGCTTGGAGCTCTAACCGCGGTATTGTTTGCAACTTCAACGGTGCTACTTTTGCCTTGGCCATCACTTGTACCGTCTCTACGTGATTTTCATGTTCTATCCGCCAATAGGCTACAGCAGCATATGCCTGTTCGCTTGCGTCTGCGAATACGTGCAATTCAATATTCATTTCTGGTGTTGCGTTCATGCTATAACACCGCGGTATGGTTAACGTCGATCGATATATCCTCTAATCGTTGTAACCATTTTTCGATTGTATATGCTTCTTCTTGCGGTAGTTTACTATCCCAGTCTATTTTCTTGATCCAAAGCTGTTGTAATACAATTTTACCGATGATCGTATATGGACTTATAAGCCCGAGAGGGTCATAGACCGACATGACGGCGCTAAGCGTTTCACGCTTCGTCGGTGTCCTCCTTTGCTTTTTTACGTCATCGGGTACTCTCTTTATGTCGGTATTAAATGTCAACGTGTCCGAGCTTGGATCCCATCTTAGTCCTAGGGTCTTTTCCTTTTGATGTGCCGCAAGTTTGACATTACTATTTTTCGATCGTTTATGCTCAGGTATGGTATCTATTACATCTCGATCGTTGGAGTTCCAGCTTCTCAGATTGAAGTCGGCTTGTTCGTGTATGAATGATACTTCCTGTACAATCTGGATAGCTTCTTCTTTCGTCTGAAAACTATCTAGGTAGTCATCCATGTAGTGCCTTTCTTGTATCGCGGCGGCCGCTTCTGGGTACTCTTTTTCATATTCTGTCGCGTTTCGGTTTCTCACGCTGTGGGCGAGATACGGCGAACTGCTGGCTCCGAATATCATAGATACCATCTTCATGGTTTTCGGCGGATCTGTGGGTTTGTCCCTCCACAGAAATAACTGAGCGGGTTGATCTTTCTTTCTTATCTTAACGCGTAAGAACATTTCTTCAATATCAGCTGTTACAGCTATTCGTTTCTCTCTAAAGCCAAATAAAATCCTGGTGAGTGATACAAGCAGGTCGGGTCCTTCTAGTAAACAGTCGTTCAGACACATGCCTTGTGTTCTGGCTGCTGCGTCGAACACCATTCGTACCTTCCCTGGCTTGTTGTGGTTTGTTACAGCGAAATGAGGCAGAAACCATTTAATCGGGCTTTTGTATTCGCTGCCATCACATTCCGTTGCATATCCTTTACTGAATAAATTATTTACTTGTTCTATATACTGTTCTTTAAATTCCGGTTCTTTATTCAGTTTCCTTTCTAATATTTGTAGACGCTTTAAAGCTGGCTCGTAGCTGTCGGGTAATATCGGTTCATCCGTTTTCCAAGGCAGTCCAACTTCGAAGTGGCCGTCTTTCCGTTGAACGGTCGCTTCAAATATCTCGTTGGCTCGTTCCTCAAGCTTATTAGGCCTTTCCTTGGACGATATCCCCAGTGCGTCGATAGCGAAGTGCGATTCTACAAGTCTATGTAGTTGAGTGTCGCAAATGTGAAGCACGGATGCCTGGTCTTCGTATATAGTCTTACGTGGCATCGATCCGTGTAGTACCCATCCCAGCTTCGTCCATGAAGCTGCGGGTTCATGCTTCTTGCCGGCGCATAGCTTTCGCGATACAATTAAATGCCAATTATCCGCTCCGATCAATATAGTAGGCTTTGCGTCGCCTGTGCAGATGTTTTTGCTTATCGAGCGCAAGTGTGCGTACCGATGTAAATTGGTAGGTATGCGCTGTTGATGGAGTGACAGTCCTTGTATCGTTCTGGCTGTGATTTCGTGCGCTTGTGACTCTTGTAGCCCTTGTATCTTAATCTTGATCGCTTTACTTATAATCCTTCGCTGATCATTAATTCCCTTTATATTCAGAGGCTGAGTTGGTCCGCTGTTGAGCTGGTTGGCAATCTTCTCATCAATCAGAGTGACTGTCGAGCCTTCGTCTAGGAGAGCGTGAGTTACTATCTCCCCCCGTGGACCGCTGAGCTTCACCTTGCAGGTCTTGAGAAGTATGGCTGTGGGCGTCTTTGCTGTTGTGACGCTCATCACCGCTGCTGCTTGGTCGTCAGGTAATGTTGCGCAAGCTGTAGTCGCGGTTCTTCTCGGTCCGTCCTGGTGGAGCAAAGAGTGGTGCAAGTATTTGCAACCTCTTACTCCACATGCCTTTGCTTTGCAGGTGTATCTGTTGTGCTTGCGTTTCAGGCATTTGAAGCATGCACGACTTTTCTTAGCCCATTCCCAGCGTTCATCTATGGTCATTGCTTTGAGCTTTGAGCATTCCGTTGAGTTGTGTTCTCCCGAATGACAGACAAGGCATGTTAATTCTTCGCGGTGTTTCGAGACGTCAACCGTGTATACCCCTCTTGGAGTCACTCTCCTGGTGACTTGCGTTTCTCGCTTGATGGGTAACGGTACAGGTGCGTGGCGTCTTGCCGTATGAGTATAGCGTAACATCAGGTCTGCCTCGGTCATGAGGAACTCCGTGAGAACTGACATCTCGTTTTCGCTCATTATCCTTTGCTCATTTCTTGCAGCATATTCGGCCCATTTGCTTATGAGGTGAGGATTCAGCTTGTCCATCACGTCACGTACCAGCAATGGGTTTTGGAGGTAACCTCTCTTGTCTACAGTCTTAATTGTGTAGACGATGTTTTGTACCTTGACCGCAAGGTCGTAAAGGTCGGCGCTTGTATTACCCAGTCTTGGTAATTTCTTGAGGTCCTCCATTGCTCTGTCGATAATAAATTCCGGGCGTCCATATTTCATTTCTAATGTACGCATTATTATCTCTGGATTCGTCGCGGTAAAGAGTTGTGACAGAACCGTTTCACGGGCCTCCCCCCGTAGGCTATTTCGTAACCGAAGCAGATTCTCTGTTGCCGAGAACTTAAATATTCGCGTCGAGTCCTCCATCGTGGCTTTGAACGGCAGCCACTCGGCGATGGTTCCCGTGAAGGTCGGCAATTCTGCTGTTTGGCGAGGCGGCGGTCTTGCTGTCATCATCTTTTCTAGTGTGTCGGCGAGTTTCTGAATCCCCCTATGTTTGTTGTTGTCGCCCCATTGTTCATTCGTCGGAGGGCGGGCATCCTGTTGTTCCCCTTGGTGCTGTGGTCGCGAAGTCCTTTCCTGTTCGATGCTTCTGTCGACCCAGTCCGTTACGCGGTTGTTGTTGTTTTCGGCCTCATATTGAGACTCAACGTCAATTGCCGACATTTCCGCGGCTAGACGAGACTTGACAAGGTTCTCTTGCATACGTAGTCTTCTTTCTTCTAGCTCGGCAAGTTGCTTATCCGCTTCGTATTGTGCCATTTTCATCCTGGCGTCTGCGCTTAGTCTTGACGTGTTCGTCCGAGCGCTGTGTGTTGGTGATACGGGCCTCATTTGTTCAGGCGATGCGTCGTTACGTGTCGTTGTAGCGTCGCGTCTGGCTGGCGTACTCGTCGGCGGCGCGGGCGGTCCCATTTCTCGGGGAGGAGAGCGTTCCAGTCTTCTCCCTACAGGTATCCCCGCAATTGTCGACGGCGATTGTGGAGGTTCTTCATATATTCTGTGCAAGTTTGACGGCCCCGGCGCGCCTCTAGCGCTATGAGCCATGTCAGACTCGCTAAACCCCGACTCCGATCGAACACGGCCTCTCGTGTTCATTGTACGTGGCAGCTCCGTATATTTCCCTAATAATCCCTAACAATCCCTATCAATCCCTAACAATCCCTACCGAACCGTACTGAACCCACAGCCGCTCGTCGAGCGTCGTGGATCGTTCCGAATCCGCTTTCCGATACCGGCTGATTGCAATAACCAAATCCGGCACTCGAAGGACCAACACTGTAGGCGTTGCCGCCTACGTGTTGGGGACTGTATAATGTTTACAGTTAGAGAATGAAAAGCAGGGATCTTATTCCAAACACACTTTTATTCAGGGGTTTTCCTATGAAGTTTCTTAGGCTTCAGGGAGGAGTTGGTTCTCACAGAATGAGTACAATTTTACATAAAAAATATCCTAGTTATATTCTAAATCTATGGGTCATAGCCCGTGGCGTTGGTAGCGCGCTACCTCAAATTTCCCGCCAATCCATTGAGCTATACCCGTCTCTTTTACTCTGACAGAAGGTCTTACTAAAATTGCGCCAATCAGAACGCTTACTTTAATTTCGACTGAAGGCCACATATTTCTTCTAGAAGGATCGTCTTCTATCTTACTCTAACACATGGTATTTATCTCTTTCTACAAATACACATTTTTCAGTTTACAAAATTTACGTAATAATTTCCTGAAACGTTGCTCGGGGCCTTTATTGGTGAGCTTTTTATTAATGATTTTATTAAACTTATAACTATTCAAAAAACTTATTCTAATACATAATAACTTCCAATGATTTATATAAAACAAGTTATTTACTGATTCCGTCCGCAATAATATCCCTATCACGGACCTTTCTTTAAGGTCCGTGATCCCTATGGAAACAGGAAAGAAGGTTAACCGATGTTTCCCAAGTTCGACGACCCTGTGTGGTTAGCCACTCGTCATCAAAATAAAATTAGAATACACACTTAGGTACCTGCCTAAATTGGTGGAGGTTAACAAAAGTAGAAAGATAAAGCATAATAGAAGGAAGAGAAAGATAAGCAAAAAAACATGCAAATTATGTTTTCCTTATTTAGAATTTAGATCACTAGGAGAACTTTCACGTGTTATCTCAATGTCGGTACTTACGCGCAAGCAATTATTCAGCTCAGCTAGAATTAATGTTATGAAATACTTTATACTAATTGTAAGTAGGAAGTATCTATATCGATTGACTTCGGCTTAATATTACAGTGTCATATCGCAGGAGAATATCAGGTGTAAAATAATTGCCCCTTTGTTTTAAGCCTTGTGATGTACCTACTCAGTGTATTGATACGACACCAAATTACTATACCATATCAATTATCATCCATCTTTGTACTTACGGGGCCTCCCACGATTGTCTGTTGTCAGTTGTCAACAAGGAACTCTCGTAGTGGCTATGTCCATCCGTCTGTTTGCGGCTGGGGGCTTGAGAAGTTGAGAGCCTGCATTGAAGTTTAATGTACTAAAGCTAGTAATAATAGTTCAGTGAGAGCTTGTAAGTACTTACGTACGTTATACATAGGTAATTGAAAGATTAATTGAAGTTAAATAGAATTGGAGCAATTGGAGATTTTTCTGTGGCTCATGTCTTAAAATCTGGGCCATTTCTACAGCCAAAGTGTTCCTAATGATCGGTTTACACGTATTAAGTAAGTATGTAGTTAAGTAATTAACTAAATTTTAACTAAAAAGTTACAAAATTGTCTGTTTACACGTATTTATTTACTTAGAAACTAGTTAACTACTTAATACGTGTAAACCGGACTTTAGTTCTTATTTACGTCACTCTTCGATTGTGCACTGCCAGACAATCAAACAGGTCTTATCAGGGTTGCCAGATGGTCGGGTTTCGTCTAGATTTTCAGACATTTCACATGATGTTCAGAGTCCCGACAAAATACATAATGTCCAAAAATTCATTCGATTCAACAGAAAGCGTTTGCCGCCGCTGCGCCATGCGCTTGAGCCGTTTTTTTTCCGTCGTAAACTTGCCAGCTACAATATCAAAAAAAAAAATTAAATTCAGACTTTTTGAAGTTTTGTCCAGATATTTCAGTCTTGCCATCTGGCAACCCTAGGTCTGATCGATTTCGGGTTCAATGGAAGACTGAGAAAGAAAGAATAAGAACGTGTCTTTGGCTTTTTTAAAACATAGGGTGTATGTACTAAATTGCCTACTACTTCATATAAGTCCGGTTTACACGTATCCATTAAGTAGTTAAGTAGATAACTAAATTTTAAATAAATTAATAGGTACGTGTAACAGACAATTTAGTAACTTTTTAGTTAAAATTTAGTTAACTACTTAATTACTTAATCCGTGTAAACCGAACAATAAAGATGTAGACAAAAATTATCGAAGGTATAAAGACTTAACTTCGAGGATATCTTTTTTTTATTTTTGAAGTGTGAACAGCATTTATATTGTGGTACTTACTACTTACTAGTACCACAGAAGAAATAATAGTTCTTTTAATAACTAGTAGGTACATCAATGGTGAACCGATTTAAATGCAACAAACACTAAATTATTATTTCCACGTCGTGTACGGACGGACAACAATAAATCAGTGGCTTAAGTCTTTTATTTACTTTGATCCTAATGAAACTAAGCATGGGTTCACTGAGATTAAAAGCACTTTGCTACATCTGAATTTGAATAAAGGTTTAATACTCGTTCTGTTTAATAATTGCATGCAGTCTACACCATTATTAAAATTATAATGGCACTAAGCGAAAATCTCTTTTTATTTAAAAATATGTATGTAGGTAAGTGTACCGTGTACTTTATGTGGGTGTCCAATAAATAAATTACTACATCAATATTAATGTTGTTATTTAAAAAAACGTATATTCGACACACATTTATGATTTTATAAGAATGTTATCAAATAAATAAACTTGACATGTGCGAGAAAAACTCGCTTGGAGAGGGTTCCGTACGTTGATTATGTATTTACCGTTATTTTTAAATTTTATAAAATTCTGCCCTTTTCGAAGATCATAGACTTCTTATATTAAATAAGTAAAGAACTTTTTTGTGTTGAACGGAGGGGGGGGGGGGGGGGGGGAGGAATGGTCAATTTTTGTCTTCAATTTTCGTGTTTTCTTGAATAATTATAAAACTATTCATTGCAGAACTATTATAAAATATATTTGAGATCCTTACATTAAGCCCTTTCATTTGACATGCGACACGATACGGTTTGCAAAACAGTTCTTTTTTATTTTGATTTCGTTAAAATCAATGTTTTTCAATTATTTTCTTTATACCTTCGCTTCGTCTTTGAGTCACAAAAAAGCACTCGAGTACCAAATTTCAACTCATTTGGTCCAGCAGTTTCGGAGAAAATTGGGTGTGAAGGGCGGTCGCCCAGACGCACGAGTGAACCTATGGGTTCCTTTTTTTCGTTCGGAACCCTAAAATTGTTTTTAGTAGGTAAGTAATCAGTTATCACTTCAATATAAGATTAACAATTTGCCATTGAAATCATTTTCTTATCAAAAAAAAAGTGTGTCTGATAACTATTTAACGAGTTTACATTTTGATGAAGAAATTATTCTTTCATAATATTATTAACAACTTCATTTATTAATTAAGGTTAGGTAGGTAAGTTAAGTACATCGGATAATCAGGTTACGGTTAACAGTTTATATTATTTACAACATACAAGTACATACAACGAATTAGATATACCTACCGATTATCCAGTGCAATGCGAGTTGGCTATTTGCATGGGACCGTAGCAGAGCCATCTAGCGGCAGTGAAAAGAAAAGCTTCAGTCCCATACAAAAAGCTAAGTCGCATTTACTTTGCGAGCCCGTTATGTCAATCAAGTAAAACCACAGAACACAATATACTCCTGGCGGAGAGTAAAACGCACTTAGCACACAGTTCTTTCTTGGCTGACAACGCATCCAGGGTTGCCAGGTCGGCCGACCAAAAAGACGGACAGACCAGCCAGTTTGGCCGGACATTAAGGTAAAAAGGCCGGACATCCTAAATTATCAAGAATTCTATGTATTAACTAGCTGCCCGGACAGACTTTGTTCTGTCAGAAAATTAAAAAAATTAAAAAAAAATTAGGGGTGGACCCACCCTTAACATTTAGGGGATGAAAAATAGATGTTGTCTGATTCTCAACCCTAGCCGATATGCACGCTAAGATTTATGAAAATCGGTCGAGCCGTTCCGGAGGAGTTCAACTTCTAACACCGTGACACGAGAAATTTATATATTAGACCAGCTGACCGGGCAAACGTTGTTCTGCCAAAAAATTTTTAGGGGTAGGAGGATGAAAAATAGATGTTGTCCGATTCTCAACCCTAGCCGATATGCACGCAAAGAATCACGAAAATCGGTCGAGCCGTTTCGGAGGGGTTCAACTTCTAACACCGTGACACGAGAATTTTATATATAAGATATTACCAAGACATTTTTTTAAAACTTCTTTACTAAGTAATAACATTTAAAGTAAAGAAACTAAAAATATTAAATAATTAGCAGAAACGTGCTTTAAAAGCTCAATATTTTTCAAAATAAAGTTGTAATAATCTTTAAACGTCAAATATTTTAAATTAAAAGCCATCTGGACTACTCTCATCGATTTAAAATAGGCTACTCATTACTTGTATACCTACAAACAGCTTCTTGAAATCATCCATCGATATCCCCATTTTTGATCAGAAAATATTTAAGGTTTTGTAATTGGTCAAAACCTTTGCTATCGTCAACTTTAACGTTTTTTTCGTGGATGCTAATAGTTGATTACATGCAGTAACGTCTTTTAACAGTCATCAATATAAATTGTTTTGCTTCCTTGTATAAGTTTCTTATAAGTTGGTAAAATGTAAAAAGCCTAACAAAGCCGGACAAGCCGGACATCGTTAAATTTGGCCGGACACGCATTCAAAAAGCCTAACCCTGTCCGGCTTTATCCGGACGTCTGGCAACCCTAAACGCATCGATGATTTCTAGGCGTTACTGATGTCTATCGGTTACGGTACTTATGTTCGGTTTACACGTATTAAATAGTTAACTTTTTAACTAAAAAGTTAATAAATTGTCTGTTTACACGTATTAATTTATTTAAAATTTAGTTATCTATTTAACTACTTAATACGTGTAAACCGGACTTACGGTGACCATCAGGTGGCTTATGTGGACGTTCGTCAGCTATTTACTTAAAAAAAAAACAATTGTGTAAATGCCCTGTTATCTGTGTCAATTAATCGGTCAACGTCAACACCTTAATTAACGTAGAGCTGTAACTTTAACGTACATATTTGTAAACCAACTCAATCAGACAGACATCTTTGAGTAAGAGTTTTAGTCTCTATCTACTCTGACTGAGCTGCAGCACTGAGGTAGTTAGCTATTTCCAGGCCTTGGGGATTACATCGATCTGCTACTCGTCGTTATGTAACGTTTTTCTTGATTTGTTTGACCTGCGATGGTCGGGCGACCTTGCACTACTTCGTACTCCATTACTATACTATCACTAGGTCTGTGGAGTGTGGTCGTCGTGCGTGATATTGGCTTCCCGCCAACGCGTACGTTCGCGCGCTAAATGGGACAGAATTTGACTCTGCCCTTACTTATGTAACCTTAACCAGGCCACGTGATGCTCAGACATTGTACTTGACATCCGCTATTTTTATCTTGCTGTCAGTTTTTAAAATACTACAGCGAACATGCGTAATTTTTACAATTGGCACAAAGTTGTATGTACATACATATGTAGATATACAACCAATTGAAGCGCCCGGCGGCATGTGATCGGCCGGGGAAAGCAATAGCGAACGCGGTCGGTAATTGGATGGGGGAGGACCGCTTGTGACAAACATTTCTAATGTTTTCGTGCTTTGGAGAGCACGTAAATTCGTTGGTCCCGATTGTTTTCGTAAAATAGCATTCGTTAATAAGCCATGTCAGAGGCCTTTGGGCGGCATGAAAAACTTCCGACACTTGGTAAATCTTCCGCCAATCTGTGTTTTTTTGAAATTTTTCCTCACTTTAGTAGCTTGTTTCCCTTCGGCCTATCTACTGAAATTCTTAAAATAATATTTTTGTGTAAAATAACTTTACAATCTCTTTTTATTGTATCAATTAAATATAAGTATAAAAGCTAGATAATGTACTGTGAACTTCGCGCCATTTTACTAGTCATAGACAAAAATTTTGTTTTTTAATGGCTGTGTCGGCCAGTCAGGTGCAAACGGGCAGCCTCACAGAGGTATATTATAGGTCTGTGGGCAGCCTGTATAACAGGGAAGCTGTGGATTAATGGATCTCTAAATCTGAAACACGTAAAAAGCATTTCACGGTAGGTTCTATTTAGATTCTAGGGGATGGTTACAGACGGAAAAACTAGGTAGTACAGACCCAAGCGAACCTCACCTGAAGGGAAGGACGCTTCACCATAGTCTCGTCATTTATTCAGCTGGGTACACCGCGAGATGGAGCACCTTACAGCAATTTTTTATAAACTCAACATGGAACAAAAAAACTCAAAACTGAAGTTACAATATTTATTGAAACAAGATAAATTAATTATCTACATAATAGACTTCAAGAACATTTAACTTACACTTACAATAATACAATATTCAAACGTTTTTACAGAATCTCTCCACTGGAATGGTATATTAGGATAATTACAACTCGAACCTTTTGACATTCTCTTGTGTGTCTTTGATTAGTATTCAAATTTTTACTCTGTACTGTCAAATTTGGATCTAAAATAATAGTTTCACATTCAAAAATCTTAAGTCAAAAATGAGACGTTCATTTGTAACAGTATAAATGTTTTTTATATATATTTATCATCACAAGCAAACAATACTGGCTATTGTTATTTACATTTATTGCATTTCATTTTCTAGACGGGAGCAAGTCAACTTACACGGTATTCCATATTTAAAATCCGACTGGAATAGCTTGTATTTTTTAATATTCTTGATTAGAAAACGCATAATTACACTTCAAACAATCTGAATAACACTTGCGAACTAAACTTATATATTTATTTTGTGTATTCTTAGTTAATTGGTATTTTACTGTGTTTTTTCATAATACCCATTTAACGGCAAAGCAACTGACTTAATGTTATATTACAAGACGAACAGCGATTCAGTGTAAACTTGTTTTTACACCTACTGGTTGTAGGAGTTGCCCTGAAACAAAAGAAAAACGAAATTATTTTATTACCATCGTCCATCACATCCTTGAAACACGCTTGGCAATAATCCCACTTTTTGATAAGTGCAGCGAAGTAAAAAATAGCGCGCTAAATAGCAAAAGCCTATTCACTGTTTTCTTAAAAACATCCACACGATACACATAATGAAAGACGAAGCAGAGTGTAATTTAAAATACATTGTGCTGTACAAAGCACGGAAGCGCTCGGAAATATGTTCGTCCATTCTCCCCTCCGACCGTTTGGCCATTATCTAAAAATGTTTAGAGATATGAGATGCGCGACTATAAAGGATCAGATTAATAATTTAATTCCACATCCACAAATTAATTTACTTTATAGATTTAATACTGATACAGATATAATTAATTGGCATCAATGACGTTTCGACTCATTTGTCGTTGTAGGAATGAATGACTTGTTTACCGCTTATCATGCCTGTCGAAGCAAGAAGCACCCCATAGAAGGAATAGAACCTTATAATGCCATATAAACACAAGAACCTTTAAAAATGCCCAATAATTTAAAAAAACGTTATATACTTTAGGTATACCATATTGCTGACATTTCTAGAGGCAAACCAATTTCACCAGTTGCATCTTAAGAATCCATCAAAGAAACTTCTCTATAACTAGTTTTTCATTTTAAAATTATCGACAATGTTTATCGATATTTTTAAAATTCCAACCTTATTGCAGTGGGTGCACGGATAAACACGAATTACCCGTGCACCCACCGGTGGGTGAAGCCAGTGGGTGCACGGATAACGGCTCAGGAAAATGTTCAAAGTTGAAACCCTTTCCGCAGCCATATTGAACTCCCTTTCACGCTTGACAGTCGACGCTACTGAACCATGGAGCATTGATATAGGAGCGCCATCTCATATGAACGGAAAGTTTAAAAAGTGTCCAGCTGTTTACAGAAGTTTGGAACCTTTGGTTCCAATAATGGCCATTTCTGAACGGTGCTAGAGTGATACAAATAGCGAACCATGAACATAGCTGTTGTAGACGGAGTGAAGTTTGCGAATTATGCCTATACGCAGCGTCGCCCGTAATGAATGGCGCTAGTGCTGCTAGTGTTCTCCAAATATGTAGATACGGCACCGCAGCGCCACCCGTAATTTTACGCGTTTTTACGGACACTTTTCATATACAGAGATGACATTCCTTCTCCCTCTATTTTCCATGTACTGAACTTAACCATGATCGATATCAGTGAATCATTAGTAATTAAAAAGCCGTTACCCTTGGCGAGAGGGGCGTCCTTGCCGCCGCCACTAACCTTGATCCTACAGACCGATTTACTGATGCTATTTATAGGGGAGAGCACGCGCACGCGCCCGCGGTCCGCGAGCGGCCTCGCCTGCGCCGGCGCAGTACTGTGATTCGAGTGTTGGCATACGTTGGAACTTGGAATACAATACATACATGGTATCGCACCGACTTCAAAAAAGGAGGAGGTATTCAATTCGACTGTATTTTTTTGTTTGTTTCCGATTTTGATGATTCTTTTTTTAATCGAAAGCTGGTGCTTGTCATGTGGTACTTAAAGAGCGAGATCTGACAAGTAGTTTTTGAGTTATTTTGAAGTCGGGTATCTTTTGTGAAGAATTATTTCAACCTATCTCCACCCGTTTGTATTATATTCTTATATTAACTTACTAATCTTAGCTTATAGCGATAGACTTTCCAGCTAAGATCCAACTTCATGGATAGAATATAACATTTTGATATCAAAAATGCAGTTACAACTTCGATAAACCTATCGATACATAGCTCATGTTTCCGCGGAATAAGACGTAAAAAAAATTGTCAACGAGGAAGGTATATAATATATCTACTATTTTGACTGCTTAAAACGAAAATCCCAAAGCGAGAGCAGCGACATAAAGTGACTGCATGATTTCCTAATGTTTGTTTGTTTTGTCGCGACGTGTGTGCTGTCATTTATCGTTACACGTCGTTTGTTATCTATGCAGTTGACCCATATTCTATCGAGTTAACTGTCGATCTATTTGCGGTACTATCTTTTCTTTGTAGACACGTGCTAATTTCAGTTTTCAAACAACTGAATAAACTGTAACACACTCATACCCCCGCAGTAGATTATTACCCGTGTAGCGGGTGGCATGGACGACACATAACACATCACAAGTGATTGTGATGTGTCATGGGTGTGAACCCATGACCCGAGTGCAAATATTTATCTGTCACATAAATATCTGCCCGGCCGAGAATCGAACCCAGGACCCCTCGATTCGCAGGGTTGCTTCCTACTAGGCTACAGGGTCGTCGATGATAATTAAGTATGTTATATGGCGTAAAGTAACCATTGCTACCAACAGTACCAACTATAACTTTATTTTTAATGCTGGTTAAGAACCACCAGGATTAAATTAAAAACACCGAGCCCAGTGACCTTCTAGGAGGGACCAGGCGCCATGGCCACGACTGGCATAGTTCGCAGAGACGCGTTTTCAAGGAAGGTTGGATTTTATTGAGCTTAGGGTGGCCGTAGTCATTAACGCCAAGAGCCACCAGATGGAACGTGGAAAAGTCCTGAAAAAAGGACCATTATACATAGAAAAGATACTGTCGCACACGTAATTAACCATTCTGTGGAATTTGCTATGAGTTCTTCCCACAAATAAATAATAGTTTAAAAAACTAAAAAACACGCTTTTATAGAAAATCTAACTAAAAAATAGAAAATAAGTCTACGAAGTGTGAAAGAAATCTGACCGTTTGAAGTGGGTCAAAATCAAGTCCAAAGGAGTCGGTTACAAACAAACATTACAGGTGAAGCTAATATAAAGCGTGTAAAAACCAACCAAACCCTGACAGAAGCCTAAAATCCTGCAGACTTGGGACAAATTCTGAGATATGGTAACTATTTACACCAGAATCTTCCGGTTTAAACAGATTTTTTTCTAGCCTTTTTTAGGATGTTAACCGCTGTATCTCTTCTAGTGAACTTAAGAACCTCTGATAATCTTGAGTTAAACCGCGATTCCGTTAACGATCACTTCCCTGTTCCTCCAGTATTTATGCAGCTCGAGTACAAATACAAACGGTTTACATAACAATGCTTGCGTCACGGGACGCCCCGTGCGTTGTTCATTTATTTCTGTTGGCATTCTCGTGACATAACTCAACGCGCGTACGAAGGCCACTCGCTTTCGTCCAAATATCAATCATATGTCCAACAACTGTGACAGTGACCGACATCCACAGCCTCACAGCTTCCCAGGGGAGCTTTACAAGCGATTTTAGGAGAATCTTGTAACAACCAATAGGCAGCGAGGTATGTGGGATTTTTACCCCCTGAAACCTCCTGATGCATTCGCGGAGCCTCCGGGACCTTATAAGAGCATACCGGTTTCCAAACTCGCCCCGGAAAGCCCATTGCCCTACCAATGCCTGCCACATGAGTTACCTCGCAAACTACGAGATATTCTCATGTCATTTTCTTAACCAATTCATGTAATACAATTTTGTGATCCTTCTCCGAATCTTCTGGCACATTCGATCATTTTTGTAAGAACAAAATAATACACCTTAAATCCTATTGAACCGTCGCCTAATAATTGGGCATTATTTTATTGATTATCTTTAATTGATTATAAATGAAAAAAGAGAATTCGATTATTTCATTAAATCAGAAGAAGGATGCTAATCGAGAGATCGCGTTTAACAGAACATCTCCCATTTCGACTGGGATAAGTATTGTCGAGGCAAGCCTGCTGGTGCTGGACTGCCTCCAGGCTCCTGGCCCTCCTGCACCCTTGCCTACTACTATATCAATGAAGCCCCGACGACCCGACAGACAGCAGTGCTAGCGCTAGTGCGTCACACTGTCACGCCGGTCACGTGACCGCCGGGCGCCGACCGTTCCTGACGTATTTATATCCGTGGCTCGGTGCAAGGTACAAGGTTTTCACCAATGATATTTAAATATAGATACGTTATGCCCTTACAAATCAACCAAAAAATCTGTTCCGAAAAGAGCTACAACACCCACACGTTTATCGTTTGTTTCACTACACCAATCACATTGGTATAAAACACGAAGGCATTTTAACGCTGTATGTCAAATGTTAAGCACTTCTGACAACAACAAAAGCGTGCGTACCGTCTTGTATTGACAGAGTGACTAAGAGCAGAACGGTCAATTGCCTGTTCTTACGCTCTTCATCGTTGGCGCGCTAGCTACATATCTACCTCTTTTTTTACATTAACCAATTAGTCTCAATCAGCGCGAATTACGTCACGCCTCAGTAAACAAACAAATATGACTATACTGATATTAACATCTTGTCTTACTTTACTGAGGCGTGACGTCACAAGCGACGCCATGACACTTTAAAGTGTTTTGGTGCGAATTTTAAACTTATAAATTGAAGTGTATTTATTATATTTTATTCTAAACCTTATTTTTTGCGGAAATATGATATAAGTACGTTGTAATTATATTTCCCAACAATATAAAACAGTATTTCAAAATCTTCATGCCTATTCGTTCTCATTCAAAGCATGGACATTGTCAGCTTTGCAAACACTTATATTTTGATGCTAGGTAAGTGATTGTACAGTGTACACAAGGGACAGATAAATAAATAAATAACGCTTCACACTCATAGCCCCACACTATGATTCTCTGTGTCGTGGGTGCCATGGACAACACACTAGACAAGGACATTCATACCCAGACCGAGAACAGAAACTCAAACTCATCATCCAAATTTCCGCCTCGCTGGGAATCGAACCCAGGACCCTCGGTGCGGCGATCCGTCATGGTAAACATTGCGCCCCACGGGTAATATAGATACTATAATACTTATATTACAATACAGTGTACATAAGAGATAAATTTATACTATACTTATATTACAAAGAATTTTGACGCGTTCAGTGTTCACACAGACGGCTGTATGTACCTACACAGTTCGTCAGTGATTGCGTGATAACTGACAGTCGACAGCCCTAAATCACGTGCAAACAGCATAGACGACTATATTCGAATACACGTGGACATATTTATACGCGACATAGTAGTTTTAATCGCAATCAAACTTACATTGTTTTTCAGACACGTGTGGTAGTAACACAACATATTACGTGAGTACTGAATGAGGAAGTACACCATCCGTCGCGTGATGTCAAGATACAGCTATGTCTTTCGATGTGAACAAAGAAGCTACTACTAGAAGAACTACTAGGTTTTTGTAGGTACAAAAGAAAACTTTGGCAAAGGAATACGTTTAAAAATTTGTTTTAATGCTATTTACTACTGAACAACTAGTCATTCGCTATTCTTAAAGAAACATAACTTTTCGTTTATTTGTGGATTCAAACGCAATATTATTCAATTTTATCACGCGTCTCATAAATTCCATAATAACCCCCTTGTTTTTTTAAATTGGTACCTAATATTATAAGTAACTAGCTGACCGGGAAAACGTTGTTCTGCCAAAAAAATTTTAGGGCTAGGGGGATGAAAAATAGATGTGGTCCGATTCTCAACCCTAGCCGATATGCATGCAAAGATTTACGAAAATCGGTCGAGCCGTTTCGGAGGAGTTTAACTTCTAACACCGTGACACGAGAATTTTATATATAAGACTAGCTGACCCGGCGAACTTCGTATCGCCTAAGAATTTAAAATGTAAATCCTGTTCCCGCTAATAGCTATCTATCAACTACACATAACAAAATTTTACCTTATCCCGCAGGAACAGGTCTATTTTCCGGGATAAAAAGTATCCTATATCTATCCCCGAGCTTCATTTTATATCTGTATAAATAACGAATCTATCAACTACATATAACAAAATTTTACCTTATCCCACAGGAACAGGTCTATTTTCCGGCGTAAAAAGGATCCTATGTCCGTCTCCTGATTCTAAGCTACCTCCTCACCAATTTTCAGCCAAATCGGTTCAGCCGTTCTTGAGTTATAAATAGTGTAACTAACACAACTTTCTTTTATATATATAGATATAGCTACTGATTACTGTGACAAAGTATTTATATTTAATTGTTTTAGAATCCCTCGAATATATTATGTATCTTTCAATAAAGTATGTACGCTATCAGTGAGAACTCACTAGTCATAACGCTGTTTTTTGACGTTACAAAAAACAAAAAAACGTTTCTATGAAGCAAGATAGTAACCAGGATTTTTCTTCGAAATTTGGATATTCTTGGAGGAGAGGGTTGTGAATTCTAGCAATTGAAAACTTGTCAAACCAACAACCCATAATTGTCCCACTGCTGGGCTCGGGGTCTCCTCTCACAGTGTGAGGTTTACAGGCCATAGTCTACCACGCTTTTCAAGTGCGGATTGGTAGACTTCACACACCTTTGAGAACTTTATGGAGAACTCTCCGATGTGCAGGTTTCCTTACGATGTTTTCCTTCAACGAAACAAGTGATAATTAACTTCTAATACGCACATAATATTTGAAAATTAGAGTTGCGTGCCAGGATTTGAACTCAGGCCCCAGCGTTCGGGAGACCACCGTTCTAACCGCTAGGCTATCACTGCTATAAAAACTTGTCAAGAGGTACCTAATACGTAAGGAGTAACAATATTAGCTCAGTGACGACCCGTGTGGATCGATCGCCGCACTGAGGGTCCTGGGTTCGATTCCCAGCGAGGCGGAAATTTGAACGATGAGTTTGAATTTCTGTTCTCAGTCTGGGTGTGAATGTCCTTGTCTAGTGAGTTGTCCATGGCACCCACGACACAGGGAATCCTAGTGTGGGGCTATGAGTGTGAAGCGTTTTTTTATTTATTTATTTATTTATTTATAATATTAGCTCAGTCCTTACTTCTTCCAATACATGACTATGCCGATGTGTGCTACCTTGACATCACTGAGAAGCAGCGACAAGCTTGAGGGTCTTCAGAATCTGTGTTTATCATTCACATTTGACTTACGAAAATATGATCACGTGAACGTATTTAAATTTCGCACACAGTTCAAGTGGCTCTCTATTCGCCTTCGCAGGAATGCTCCCTTTCTCTTTGCTACTGTGTACTTTTCAAATCCTATATAATATATCCTCCCTACCTTAAAATACGTTTTATCCTAATAAAAAGTAATTAGGAAAAAACGTAACTGGCCAAAAAAGAGTAGACTTTTCAGTATTTTGTCTATAAATTAGATTAGAAAATGTCTTTTCAACATTCAAAATAAGGGGCCATCCATTTACGTGACACGTTAGGGGGGAGAGGGAGGGGGGGTCGATGTAGTGTGACATTGTGTGACAAGGGGTGGGAGGGGTTCTAAATTTCGTGACGTCACATTTAAAATCGAATAATTGGTATGTACGAGTATAAGTAAATATTAAAAAACAATAATGGAAATAAAACTTATTTCACGTTAGGTCACACTAAGTAGGGGCCTCACAAATGTGACCAGCTGTGACGAGGACGAGGGGAAAAAGTCATGAAATTATTGTGACGTAATTTATGGACGGCCCTTAATTGGATTTCGAGGTTTATCCTTTTCAATGCAACGGCAATAAGCAATTCAACGACTGCTTATATTTGATATCATAGCTACTACGTCCATCGTTTAAACCCGGTAGTCCCGGTACTTATAATATGACTGCCGCTTAAATGTAATATTTTCGCCAAACCTACCATAGAAGTCATAAACGCTTCGTTTACGACTCGGACGAGGTGAAGACAGAAACAATTTATCGAATACACATAATTAAGAACAATTACATAAATAGTTATAATTATAACTAATTAATATCTTTAATAGAGTTATGAGAAAATTAATTTAATAACATTTCAGACATGCAGCGCCATCTAGCGAGCGGAGACTGTTTATGGGCAGTCATACAGTATGCTTGGCTAGGTGGCCGGCTTTTTATTTATTTACGAGTAACCGCCCTCGCTTTGCTTCGGTTTTCTTATTTTTTTACACCTTGGGTTACATTATTGGAGTTTTATTAAGGATCCCTAATTTTTTTGAAAATATAATATAGCCTATGTTACTCAGGGATAGTGTAGATTCCCAACAGTGAAAGAATTTTTGAAATCGGTTCAGTAGTTTCGGAGCCTATTCAATGCAAACAAAAAATCAAATCTTTCCTCTTTATATATTAGTATAGATTAAGAAAACAACAATCATCGCCAAAAAAGGTGACCTGGCACCAAAATAGTGAATTTTAATACACAGAATATTCAAGAACTCGGGATCGCCGTAAAAATTCGACCGCTGGTCAGTTGTCAGTTGTCGCTGTTTTCAGACAAGCGGTTCTAGTTTTACTGTGAAGTGTATGTGAAGTGGCGTTTGGTGTTCTCTAACAACCCCACCTGCTCTCACAAGTCAGTCGTCCTAATTCCACGTTCGGAGCACATCGTGCTATACTCGCGATGGTTTATTATTATACAATGTATTTAGGAGTCATTTACAGTTTGTAAAAAGTAGGTACAATATATTATTTTAATTTACTTAAATACTTCTTTTAATTTTATAGTCTTCCATACATCCTTACTAGAACACGCAGGAATACTACTATCTCTCTAGTAAACCAAAAACTTCTAAACCTATTGGATTTTTTTTTAATGTTATAGTTGTTCCCACATTTACCTATATGCTATAACAGTTCAGCGATGATGGGATGCATATGGGACTCCTCAAATATTGGTGATTTTTATATAGTATGTTCAACTATGCAGTAGTTTTAGTGGTAATTTTTCGAAGACTACTTATTTTACTCTTTGAAGTCTAATTTGTTAAAATTTTGAATATACAAGTATATTTACAAGGAACTCTTTGGCTAATATGGTAACGCTGTTTGGCTAATAAAGTATACTCACTGCAACGCAAATGCACACATCGGGAGCCATCGGAATTAGAATGGGAAATACAGGGAAACATTTACAGCGCTTCCGTGCGTCAGAGGATACAATAGGCGGTTGGTCCCGATTATAACTGACTAGCAGTACAGCTTTGTCTGAGGCCTTCAGAAAGAATAATTCATTTCCTTGTATGCGTCTAACTTCTTCAGTCATGAATAAAGACATGCAATCATCAAGTGGGCCATTAAAGAAACAGTACATCAGTTGAACTGTTTTCAAAATCTATATACATTGTTATATAACACACAATTTTTTTTATGGATGACCTTTATAGACATTAAAACCATCCAACCGATATGCCCCAAAATGATTTCATTTGAAAGGCAATAATGCGAAGATGGTTTGAGACCACAAAAACAATGCATTAGGCCCATTTTCAATTTTTCTATACAAAACTTTTGCGTAGTAGTATACTTCGGCCGCTGTATCTTGGCGCGTCTGAACATAGGCTTTGCGAACTTTAGCGCATGTAAGACAGAGATGGCAACACGAACATGCTAACGTGTGACTGAGACACAATACACCGCGTATCGAGTATTGGCAAATTATGTTACTGCGCAACCTTCTGCGCGAAGTTCAGACGCGCCAAGATACAGCGGCCGAAGTATACATGCGGGGTATCCACTAATAGCAAATATTTTATCAGCATAACCTGAGAGAAGTTTAATTTGTTATTTCATACTTTTTCTTTGATACTTTAAATTCTAGTAACATAATACTGTTTTTTTAACAGACTTCAAAAAAGGAAGTGGTATTCAATTCAACTGTATTTTTTTCATGTTACCTCAGAACTTTCGACTGGGTTTTGATGATTTCTTTTCTAATCGAAAGCTGGTGCTTGTCATGTGGTCCCACTTAAATTTGAGCTAGATCTGACAAGTAGTTTTGAGTTATTTTGAAGTTGGTTATTTTTTCTTGATAAAATTTAGATTTTTATGTATGTGCACAGCCAACAGACATACATATAAGCCACCTGCTAGTAAGTGGTCAGTCGTCCTTGGACACCAGCAAAGTATTGGTGATGTAGGCATCAAGAAATAGAAGAAAGGAAAGTCTATAGTTCTGTTTACCCAGGTGCGAGCGATCCAGATGAGAGTCTCGTTGGTGAGTCTGGGCCCGATGAGCGGGTTCATCTGCGCCATGTACGCACACAGCCAGCTGGAAAACACATTTGTTTACATTAATACTAATGATCAATTACGCTATCATTGTGTGAGTGATAAACTGATAACCATAAAAACAAAGTATTTAAAGTGGTAAATTAAAAATGATGTGCTTAATTGTATCAGTGATACCCATGTGAATTAATGATTTAGAATTTAAATTTCGAATTGTATTTTTTTGTTGCTGTTGTCCTATGGACAACTTCAAAAAAAGGAGCAGGTATTCAATTCGACTTTATTTTTTTTATGTTTGTTACCTCAGAACATTCAACTGGGTGAACCGATTTTGATGATTCTTTTTTTAATCGAAAGCTGGTGCTTGTCATGTGGTCCCACTTAAATTTGAGCGAGATCTGACGAGTAGTTTTTGAGTTATCCCTAATTTTGGAGTTGGTAATTTTTTTGTCAAGAATTTTTCAAAACTAGTCACACAATTTTTTTCATGATTTTATAACATTTTGAAAATAATATAGGATATAGTAAATTTTTTCACACTAAGATTATTTGTTAAACAATAAAGGTAAATATATAATGATAGAAAATAGAAATTAGTTCTGGTGTTAAATGATTAAATTATTTTCATTGTGTGTCAGCCTTACTTTTTAATTACAAATTACGTTAAAAAGACCCTGTCAGTTTGTTAAGCAAATAGGACTAGTCTAAAAAAAATGGAGTATACGGATCTACGGGTGAATTATGAATTAATAAGAGAAAGTCAGCTACAACTTTGTCGACAGCACCAGCACCACATCCTCCACTGCAGGCCAATCAATGTAGGGTACACGTTACAGAACTGCCGTTGAAGGACTTGATAACACATTTCAGGTTTATCATATTGTAGACACGGACATAAAAAAAGAACGGACGTAACCTTGTCTAATCGAGAGTGAAGCTGACAGCTCGCTTACCATGTGTGCGTAATTTTGTAATTTTTGATTCGCGATGGTGTCAATGTCGTAGCCGTATGGTGTCAATGTGTGGGTGTGTGTACTTGTACGAATACAGAGTTGGTATTCCTATGGGTGCTTCACTGAATTTGTTCTTGGGATTACGTCCGTCTTTTTTTGACGTCTGTGATTGTAGAGCACACTTTAGAGAACTGCCGTTTGACTTATTAACATATCTTGTAAGTTCTGATTTGATTACTGGACTAGACATTATGTCACAGATTACTTCTAGGGTCTTAGGAATTGTATGATACAAATACATACAACCCACATTATACGGATTGCTAGGAGTGAATGAACACACGTGTATTTGTTTATGAAACATTGACTGTTTCATTTTACTTGTAAATGGCTAACAGGAGGCTATGAAATGAAATCAAATTTTATTCCTCAATGATAGTGATAAAATTATTCAACGAAATGATACTTACAATAACCAACACGTCGCAGCTGTCAGCATCAACACCACCTGAATGATTCTGGAAATGAGAAACACCACAAAATAGTAAGGTTTCAGCATAAATAACAGGAAAAGGGAGTTTTAGTAGTACGTATTACTCACCCTCTGTTCGGGCCTTTAGGGGCAAAAAATGGGCAGACGATACCAATTATGCCCCAGAACACCGTGAAAATGGTGATAGGCAAAAAGGAAGCACCCATTTTGTCACAAAATTCACTCTGTTTGCAAATTTATTCTGTGAAATAAATATCAGCTGCAGCTGCCCCAAAATGGAGGTCTATGCATGAAAGTTGGTAGCATTGACCGTCTAAGTCATATGACAATATTTTGTTCGGATACGGATCATAGATGTGAGTTCGGATACATAAACGAGAACTTATCGATCTTTACTCTTTGGTCGTCATAGAGCATTGGCAATATAATTGAAGTGGTTTGATTATTTTAACAAACGACTCTATTTTGTCGGCCATATAAATTAGTTTAAAACTGAAAGCACAGGTATTTGAAATCGATATTCGTAATAGCAACGCTACTTGCGTAATAATTATTTCAGTCTGTTCAAAAATTCGAGAGTAGAGAGGGTACGTCTCTTTGGGACGTCGATGTTTAGATAGGAGGTGAGAATGGCGAGATGTGGAATTAGTCCCCAAAATATCGCTAACTCAATTCAGATCACGCTGTAATTACAAATCAGTGGAAGGCTCTATTAATTAGATTATTTTATTGATATTTAGGTTAGTGCACTATAGTCACCGCGAACTAAGAAGCCCAATTTGTCGTTTGCCATCACAGTGACATTAGAGATGTACAAAAAAATCGGTTCACGAAAGAAACCAATTTTTACAACAAATCGATTCAAAATTATAAGACCTTCTAATCGATTCATAATTAAATTTTTAACTAAAAACCGTAATATTTAGGTACCTAGTTACCTACCTACTACCTCGATTAAGCTATCTCTTACCACGTATTCTTAATATGTACCTATTTACATACATGTAACTATTATTTATTTAAAATATTCTTTTATCCA
The DNA here is from genome assembly GCA_951805285.1 of Thymelicus acteon. NCBI lineage: Eukaryota > Metazoa > Arthropoda > Insecta > Lepidoptera > Hesperiidae > Thymelicus > Thymelicus acteon. The sequence goes on along the minus strand of OX638214.1, from coordinate 22,345,689 downwards.
TTCGCCCATGAAAATCAACAACACCAAAAGCATCACTGGTGCGTTGCCGGCCAAGAAAGAGAAGAAAAAGAAAGAAAGATAGATCATGATAGAATGAAAGTCCCGCTCAGTTTCATAATAATATTTTGACATAATATTGTATTAAGAGAGTCAGGAAAAAAATTAAAGTGAATAAATTCTTGATTATTTCGTAAGACACATTCATGTATACATAATTATTATTTTGTTGAAAAAAAAAATGTTTACCGCAACCTTAAATACATAATTACATATAACATATTATCTGCAGTTACTGTCCTTGGATGGCAAAGTGCCCATACATAATGGAAAATGTCCTTTGTTAGCATCCAATTCGTCGTGGTATTATTGGGTACCTAATTTTAAATTCAAATGCAAGCAAATCATTTTTAACAATGTAATTAAATTAATCAATTTTCATTTTTAAATTTCGATTATAGTAATGTATCGATTATGATTGGTTTTATAAACGGTTTGAAGCCGTCACATCACCCTACGTCAGATTAGATTTAGGCCTCTTCATATAAGATTGTTTAGACGTCATATATTTTTATTAAATTTCGCATAAATTATGATGTGATGGGATTTTTACTAGATTTTAACGTATAATATGATTTATAATCAACGCCAATGAAAATGGGTAGGGATTTTTAACAAATTTTGGCGAAATCCTTTGTCCGTAAGTATTCAACTATTCAAGTCAAGTAAATGAATATTCCATTTCGCTCAAAGACACCCATACAAGGTTAGTTCATATTAATAAATAGCAGCTATCATTATGGGCATCTTAGATAATTTTGACTATAGTGTAAAGTCCTGTAAAATAACCCTTTTCTTGTTCCTGAACAAGAGAAGGGTTATTGACACCACGGAACACAGACACAAGATTGATACAGAGGAATTAAACACTATTATGTACTTTGTGACTCTATTTTATAATGAAATTATCTATATAGCTCTATCAAATCTCAAAATGTCAATCAATAATGAATTTGAGGCAAAAGTAAAAAATACTTGCAATATCTATAAAACTAAACAATATTTTACACAGTTTCAATATGAACATTAAGATTAGCAGTAAATAAATAATAATTGTTTATAATGCCTCCAAGGAAAACAGAAAGAAAAATGTGTAGAAAAAGAAATACTTTTATTTCAAAAACGTATCCATATAGACGAAAAAACTGTAGGGACTTCAAAAATGATACTGTGAATAGACGACTTAATCTGAATGATATTATATACAATTATGTAAGTAATTAAATCTCTTCAGCCTTTGCCCTTGCCTACCCACGCCACGCGCGATCCGGCCTCGTAGTGAAATTTTGAGCAGTTTGACTTGTAGGTTCTGTACCTAATTCCATAAGTAAGCAACAACCCATAACTGTCCCACTGCTGGGCTCGGGGTCTCCTCTCACTATGTGAGGGGTATTAGGCCATAGTCTACCACGCTGGCCAAGTGCGGATTGGTAGACTTCACACACCTTTGAGAACTTTATGGAGAACTCTCCGGCGTGCAGGTTTCCTCACGATGTTTTCCTTCACCGAAGCAAGTGATAATTAACTTCTAATACGCACATAATATTTGAAAATTAGAGGTGCGTGCCAGGATTTGAACTCGGGCCCCTTCGTTCGGGAGACCAACGTTCTAACCGCTAGGCTATCACTGCTGTTCTAATTCCATAATGATTTCGATTTTGTAATCTTATTTTAAACTAAAGTTCATGTATATATACGATTACTAGCTGACCTGGCAAGCATTGTTCTGTGTGATTTCAATATATCAAATAGTTGACTGTTCTTTTGGTTTTCAGTACCTAAACAAAATAAATTCAATTTTTCTGTGCCTTAGTAGGTAAGTTCTCATCACGCTTGCTATGCTATAGCAGCTGCGTTTCAATATCTCGTATACATTTAGCTGGGTTAATGAATTTCGTTAACAGCAAATCCAATACTATCATAGTTTTTATTATTATAAGTGGTATTTAAATAGGAGTTCTAAACTTTAATTAATTTATGCTGTCTCTAAATAGGTTATAGTTAAAAGATATTCAAATATCCTCTAATTGAGTGTATTTCCTTAACTTTCTTGTTTTAGCTGCTCACATTGATTTTTATAGGTTTCAAAATAATTCATTAATGTAAAAGCAACGTGTACGATGTATGTAACAATAAAATTCAAAAGATACTAAGTATAATCTTTTATGATTTGATAGTAATATGTACTTTTCTTCTATTAGAAATCAAAGGAATCTTGGAAAGTGGTTCCCAAAGATTCGTTAGAAGTTCACAAAGACAGGCGCAAGCGACAAATTGACGATGAACGTAAAAATGAAGAAAATAAAAACGACGAAAACAATCAAAACAAAAGAAAAGAGAATAGTAACGGTAGAAACACCAGTCGAAAGATCACTCGAAGGCGCAGAAGATATAACTCTAGGTAATTCATTTGGGTTTAAAAGATGCCGTACGAAATAATAAGATTATAAATGGTGATCTCGATTGAGAGCTGCAATTTCACATGTCCTGTAATATTACCGCATTCATTATTTCTAATAATTACAAAGCGTAGATTGATTTGGGTAATGCTTTATATTAATCGCTATTGATTTCTTTTTTTTTCGTATTTTCAGACGTCGTAGTGACAGTGAATTGAGTGAATCGTCTTCTTGTTCTTCGTCGTCCTGTTGTACTTCGTGCGCCAATCACATGGACTATGAATAAATATTGTGATGTTATGTTGCATTAATGATTCAAAATATATGTGTACTGTACTTAAATATGAATCTGCTTTTCTTCCTGTCAGAGTTTAATCATATTTTATTCGAAAGCAAGTCTATATTTTATATCTCCTACTAAGTACTTAAATAATGAATACTTTTGGATTAGAGAAATCTAAAAACTTAGAGAACGTTTTGATATAAAATAGCTTAAAGGTGCTCCCTCACATGGAGCATTCGCCTGTAATGTAACGTTTCAGATTCAATTTTGAGCATTAGGTACATTACAGTATTGCCTCCCTGACTGACGAGCATTCGAGTGTAATGTTTCAATTTTGAGAATTTGATGTTACAAGTTGTATCATTATATTACACATTGTATCATCAAGTTGCGCACTGTAATGCTCGGTGCTTTTCCCTCACCAACGTAATGCTCGAATCTGTAACATTATAGTTTGCGCACTGTAATGCTCGGTTCTCCTCCCTCACTGATGTAATGCTCGACTCTGTAACGTTACATTACAGGCGAATGCTCCAAGCGAGGGAGCACCTTTAGATCCTTAATACTTCAATGTTAGATCCAGCTTTTGTTCACGCTAGTTTATAAACCGACGGCTAATTAAACTATTTTTTTATCCATTTTTAATGGGCTTTGTCACTAAATTGATTATGACCTCCTGAAAAAAATACTAAAAAAACACCCATTTTTAGATTTTTAGCAACGATTTTTAGTCACTTTTTTATTTAGTGAATGTAACTTTTTTTTGAAGAAAATGTATAGTTGGAAAATTAATAGTCTAATTTTTGGGAAAAAAAATCCAAAGGGCATATTTTCTTAAAATAATTTTATTGTGAAGGGGTCAATATAGTTTTGGAAAACAGCTGCTGGCCACTTTTGCATCTATTATTTTTATCACTAAAAAAGTTACTTCTCTCAAATGTAAAATGTCTTTTGGTTTGTCAGAATGACTACTTAACAGTTTCAAAATTAACCGTGAAGTAACAAAATTCTTGTGATAAAATATGTTCAATTCGATGATCCGATGTCTGAGCTGGGTGTAGAAGAATATGCCGCTGTGCTCGTCTGGCTAGGCATTGTGTCCCTTTACACTACCTTGTTGACCGTGACCGCACTTGGCGTAGTTTTTTTACTGTAAGTAATGTTCTGTTTGTATACTACGAGTATTACTTCTTTTTAAAGTGGATATATCGTCATTTTGCTCAATAACACAACCTTAACAATTGACGAGCCGTGTCGGAACAAATGAGAGTCGAGTAAAATCTGACAGACGAGTGACTCCTTCAGCATACGTAGTATAGTTGAAGCGCGCAGGTATGTCGCTGATATTTTTTTTACTCAAGTATTCACATACAACCGTTTAAGTGCCCGTTTTAGGGTTTGTGTTGTGGGGCCCATCGATCCCCCTTGTATAATACAGTTACCATGCCGGATCAGCGTGCAACGGGTTCTGGGTTCGATTCCCAGGTTATCACTTACTGTCAGGTTATCACTTACTCTCTGGTTATCACTTATTCTGTTGATTGACAGGGCTGTTACCCGTGCACCCACTGGCTTCACCCACATGTTTCATCACTGGTCGTGGAAACCATGGAAGAAGGAAGGCCATATCTGTATATGAAGTGTCCATAAAAACCTATCCAATTACGGGTGGCGCTGCGGCGTGGTCTACAACAGCTATGTTTGAATATCTATTTGGCAGATACTAGAGCCAATCATTACGGGTGGCATAACTCAGCAGACTCCACTCCGTCTACAACAGCCATGTTCATATATCTATTTGTCACACACTAGCATCATTCAGAAAATGGCCATTATTGGAACCTCTATTATTTGTAAACAGCGGATACTTTTTCAACTTTACCTTTATATGAGATGGCCCTCCTTCTACCTCAATACTCCATGGTGAAAACGAAGTTTTTTCAAAATGGTGGTACTTGTAGGTCATGCCAACTAGGTTCAATGCCTTTTTTCAAATAATTTATTTCTTATATTAAATAGGTACCAATATTAACGTAAAATCTTTTGAACTATTTGCTACACTTCAATGCTACCAACATAATACCGAAGTAAAAATTTAAGTGAAATGCAGTATAGCTTACTTTGTTAAAAGAATATCTTGCATTTTGATCTGTATTTAACATAGACATAATACTACTCTATGGTATTTAATCTGCAATTCGTTTTGCGTCACAATGACAGATTGACAGTTTCACCAACAAAAAGAAAAAAACTGAACGTAGTGATTATATACTTAGTATTATTACTCTGTGGAAAACTGAAAAGAAACAGAAGCTGTACTTATTACTTAATGTCAAAATTCGAATCTCGTTTTGCCGTTTGTTTGTTTGAAAATGGACGAGAAAGTTTAAAAAGTCTATACAATTACGAACATGGAGTTTATTATTGTGTGATTTACATAAAGTGTTATTTAAAGTGGTGACTTTGTGATTATTGAAGTATATGTATTCAGTTTCGAAATGGACGAGACGCAAAGCAGCAAGGTTTCGGATGCAGCGGCATCGTAAGTTTTGATAATAACTTTATAACATTAAAGAGTATTGTGCTGTGGTGCTATGCTCCATTGAAACCTTTAAAAATCAAAAAAAATCAAAATCAAATGTTTTTATTCAAAATTGGTTTGGTTTACAAACACTTTTTAAAAGTCATTCAACCTACGCCAATGCTTCAACAAGGCCCTACTGACTGTGAAAGGACCCGGGAGAAGAAGCAGCAAGAACTACCGGGGTTGTTTTTTTCCTGCTCACAGTTACAGATAGCACTTGTTATTACTACAATCTATATTCATAAAAACTCATATCCAAGCAGTCTTGCCTTTACATTATAATAATCATCTAATTTGTAATATTTTTTCGTCATAAGAATGCTTTTAATATGAGTTTTACTTTAAGGTAATGTATTTCTGTAAATTTTGATGGAATTTTATAATCTTTACACATGTACCCATGAATGAGCCACCAGTTTTACGTAGTCTAAAATTTGGTACTAAAGTTTAGCCTTGTTCCTCGTATTAATATTGTGGATGTCACTCTTCTTAAGAAAACTATCGTTATATTTCTTAACATACAAAACATTATCCAATTGTGACACCAGAGTTACAATATTAATTTCCTTAAAGAGATCCTTAACTTTGAGTTCGAACGTGAATCCACGTTCCCGGTAATCGACGAGTTAAGCGAGTCCCTAGGCCTAAGGTTGTAATAGGCACGGACTGCTCTTTTCTGTAAAATAAATATAGACTCAATATCTGCAGCTGAGCCCCACAACAACAAACCATAGGACTTAACACTATGAAAGTAGCTAAAATAAACTAATCATGCTGTTTCTACGTCAGTTAAGAGCCTTATTTTCTTAACGGTGTTATTGTGGTGTGTTATATGTGTTGTCCATAGCACCTGCGACACAGGTAATAGCTTACTGCGAGGGTGTGAGTGTGTAAGCATTTATTTATATATTATTTTCCAATGAAATATAGTAGATATTATACAGATATGGCAAATGAGCCGATGAGTCATTAGTGAACATGTCCAAATGTAGCATAACGAATTTCTGCTCTGCACCCAGGTGAATCATTTTGGTATTCGGTGGTATGATATTTTACCTGCATGGAATATGTGCAATATGAGGCTATCACCTGCCTTAATCAGTTTTATACATGTTGCAGTAGAGTTGTCAGAGAGAGTAATTATGTGGGTTACATACTTTCTTTGCATTAAAAGCAGGGGATGTCAGCTTGGTGCTGGATTTTTTCATTCCAGATAAAACTTTTCAATTTTAAGGAGAGAAATAATTTTCATAATATCCAGTCCATACACATCTCACATGCAGGATTTAAGTATTATCTAAAATGTGCACACCTAATTTATGCCTTTCTTCGATGATGCAAAGTAGTGGATTTTTTTATCTCAATAGCAGATGAACAAGTAGACGAGTCACCTGGTTATAGTAATCATCATCTCCCAAGGACATCAGTAATTCCAAAGGCGTTGCTGGCTACGCGGAAAGCAAGCCATGTGTATTATAACACGAAGATTCATATAGAATTTTGAAAAGCTAGCCTGCGCTGTAAAATCCCTTAACATCACTCGTGTTATTACTACTGGGATTCATTGCATACAAACAAACTTAAGTGCCACCAGATACTAAGTGGTCATTATTGCCCATGGACATGAGTAACACCATGGCCTAGAAAGAAAGAACTGTCTCAGAAACGCCCAGCCTGAATGCAACAAGTCATTTGGCAGATGACTCAAGAAGTGTTGTTGTAGCTAGCCGGGCAGGACTCACAGAAAGATAATAATACCAGTAACAATATAATCGTATTGATTGATTTTTGTTTCAGGAGAAAACGCCGCTCGTCGATATTGAAGAGTCAGCGCGCACCGCGTGCACCATTCTCAGAGCTGGAGTTTAACGTGGCCACGCCTACAGACGCCAATAAAAGTCGGCGTGTCAGCTTCTCGCGGCGGACTGGGGTTGCGTTAGTATTCATGCTTAATAATCTTAAGGACTTCAAGGCAATAGGATTATTTTTTTCAAACGCTCATAGCCCGGCAGCTTGTGCCGATCCTAAGTGTCTACCGAGTTAAGCAAGTAAAGATGGGCTACTGGCAAATATTTCTGAGCGCTTCCATGCTTCGGAGAGCATATAAAGCTGTTGGTCTCGGTTGGTATCAAAAGATAACAGCCGTTAAGGCACATCACAGTCCTTTAGCTGGCATGAAAACTTCCAATGCTTGGGTTGGCCACTAACCCTCCACCATCCTGCATGGAGCAGCAGTGTGGAGTAGAAAAGTAGTAGGCCATTAATAGGTTAAACCGATTTATCTTATTTAGCCTAGCTGTAGCCTTGTTGGTAGCGACCCCGCCCACGAAGCGAGGGGTACAGGGTTGGAATCCCGGCCAGGGCAGATATTTATGTGACAGATAAATATTTGTACTCGGGTCATGGGTGTGATTGAGATGTGTTATAATTGTATCGTCCATGCCACCCGCGACACAGGTAATAAATTACTGCGGGGGTATGAGTGTGTTAACGTTTATTTTATAAAAAAAATAAGGAACATAATGACATTGTATTTATTTAATTCTATAGAATATAGATAATACTGTCTCGATAAAGATGCTTGTTAGTTAATTACTAGTGACTTCCTGACTAATATTCTATGGAAGAATAATGTCACATTGGATGGAATGGAATATTAAAAATAATCAGGATGAACAATTAATGAAATTAGAGTTAGAAAAAAATATACTTAGTTATCTGTATTTGGGTATACAGTTGTATTAATGTTTTAATGTTTAATATTTTACAGAGAATTTGTTACAAATGAGGCAACAACAACGTGGAAGAACTTTTACGAAGAACACAATAAATCTTTAGAATCATCAGGCAATGAATCCGGTGCAAATGCGGCGCGTCCTTCCATTAGTCATATCGGCAAGAGAATATTCGATCAGCAGTTTGAAGAAGTGGAAGCTGTAGATTATGGAAGCGCATTAATCCCACGGAACTCTAGGGCTGCTGAGTTTAATATATCGATAAACAACGTAAATTTAACACAGCAGCTCGCAGCACTTGAATGTACTGAAGATGATAAGAAATTAACTGCTCCACAGCAGCATTTTGAGTTAAGTTCTCTGACTGACCACCCAATTAAAGTGTTTAGTGATGACCTTACTATACCAGTCATGGGCGAAATGTCCAATCAAATTAACGTTAACTTCTCCATGATGAATCCCATGGGCAACAGTAATGATAAATGTGACGATTTAGACGAGATACAAAAGGATTTAGGAAGATCGCACTATGTTGTTTGTCCCGGGCCATTCAGGGCACAAAATATGTCCGACTACATTGAAGTAGATCTAAACATGACTCATGTTGCGGTTGCAAACGATGAGACGGATATGTCTATAACTGACACTATTCATAGTCCAAAAGTACAAGATGTTTCAAGCAGTGTATCTATAAATAAATCGAGACAAGCTGTTATGGATAAAGACTGGACAACAGATAAAGAGAATATTGCCGTCCTTAATCCGTACGTGACACCAAGAGAATCAGATAATTTTGCTGTTATTGAAGAACCAGAACAAGTTTTAGTTTTTGATGGCAAAAGATTAATAGTTCAATCAGAAAAAAAAGAAATACCAGTTAGAGATAACGACTTAATAAGAGATGAAGGAAATTTTCGTCGAACAATGCCCTCTGATGCACACTTGGAGAACATTCCACAGAGAATTGTGTTAAATACAAATGACGATCTCCCTAACTTTAGCGATGATCGTATATTATTACAACGACAAGATATCGAAAGCGTTAATACACAAGAATTTAAACACACCGTGATATTTGACGAAGCGGACTTATCTATGACACAAGCTGTGCAAAATATTGTTGCATCTTCACATGATATGGAATTGCCATGTAACCAGAAGACTGTTGTCCATGGAAATACGACGGGAAACATATCTTTAACACAGGCTGTTCCTAGTAATATAATTATAGGTCAAAATATTCCACGTGAAAAGAGAAAAACCATTATTTTCGACAATAGCCATGGCAATATATCTGTGACTCAAGCAATTTCAGCTAATGTCCTTTTAGATAATAAATCTGATTTTACAAATAAAAGGCGAACGATAAATTATGATGGCGAAAACGTATCTTTCACTGCAGCAGTACCAGCAAATTTAATATTACCTGAAAACAACGATAAGTCGAATAAAACAATATTGTTTCAGAATAATTTGGAAGATGTTTCATTTACACAAGTTATATCAAATAATATATATTTAGAAAAGTCTCAAATTGACAAGACCACTGCATTTGAGAGAAGTGTTTGTAATTTATCAATGACCCAAGTTTTACCTTCAAACATACTTTTATTTGATAGTGAGCCGGTATCGAATAAGAGGAAAACGATAGTATTCGAAAATGATGATGCTAATATTTCCATGACACAAGCAATACCTGCTAACCTAATTATAACAGAAAAGTCAGAAGTTGATGAATGTGTGAATAAAAAAAATATCTCGATACTTGAAAATGATACTGCTAATATTTCTTTGACTGGGACATTGCCAGCTAATATTGTGCAGCAAGAGATATGTAATAAATCAAATGTTGATATTGCGCCACACAAAAAGAATGAAGAAATCCCATCTGATAATCTCAAAGAAAAAGAAAAAGTAATCACCGTAAGAGCAGATTCTGTTGATGTATCAATTCATGCATCTAAAAATATACCGAATAGGAAACTTACAATTGTATATGATGAACTTGCAGATATTTCAGTAACCCAAGCGTTACCGTCCAATATTCTTTCTTCAAACAGTTTAACAAAAACAAATCAAAGAAAATCAGTTTTTTTTGATAATGCGACTTGTCGTATACCTGAAATGCAAGCAGCTTCTAAAGAAGAAGAAGAAAAGGAAAAACACGTAACAAGTCAGAGTCCAGACTTAACTACGAGTCATACAAGCAAATTTCCACTTACAAGCATGATCATTAATAATGATGAAAGTAAGACTGTTAATGAAATAAAACACTACATTTCAGCTAATACTAAACATGTAATAGATGTGAAAGATATCTCAAATAATGAAGTTGGCAACCTACCTATGACAAAACCAATTCCTGATAAAATATTTGAAATCGAAAATGAAATTTTGAAGAAAGATATAGAAAAGTTTACTAATACTAATTTAACACAGTTTGGGGAAAACACTTTGCTTCAAGATACTATTAATGACAAATCAAATGTCGACATTTTAGTTTATCAAGCAAAGACTCAAGAAACATCAGAGATACACATAAGCAAGATTTACCGGGACGATGCCGATTTTAAAGAGGAGAAATCGAATTCGCTATCTGGCGGAATCGAAGATATGGATTGTACTGCTATAAAATCTACTGAAGAAAAATATTTTGATATGGAAACAAATGTAAAAAGCAAAGTAGACATGATGGCTGATTATGTTGAGGAAGAAAAAAGTAGTGGCAAAATATCACAAGACACCAAAGGAAAAAAGTCAATACTCCATGAACTTCTAGATATGTCCGGCACTTCCGTAGGTGAGGAAATTTCAGATAAAAATATTACAGCTAAAGTTGACGCTGAAATGCCACTGGAAGAGTCCAGAAAAGCCACTGAAAGTAATTCTAATGATGCTATTTTCGTTGTAACTGAAGATAATGATGAAAAACTTCAAACGGATATAAGGAGTCTTAATAGTAACATGTCTGCTGTAAAAATACTTAATGTAGAAAAAGCAGATGAATTAGAAAATGTATCGCTTCCTGCGCTTGAGTGTAATATAGAAAAAGAAAATATATTGGAAGATAAGCTATTAGAATTGAGACAAAGCATAAATGAAAAGAAGAAAAGTCCGCCACAGAATAGATATTATGAAAAAATTTTGAGTTCTGATTTACAAGCAAGAATCAACCAAGATCTCATAGACACATCAAACGTCAAAGATGCGAAAACTCGGAAATCCTTCAAAGAAGCTGATGATACAAAAGAGCTCTTGGAAATTTTATCTGATTTTACTGATAGAAAGTCTGTTGTTCCTACGCAAGAAGATGATAAAGTTGTGCCACAAATAAAACTAAGAAGAAGCATGGCTTTAGAACACAAAGCCGAAGTACCAGAACCGAGACGTTTAAGTTTTGCTCCGAACAGACAGTCAATTGTTCTCACTAGAGAAGAGTTGCTAAATAATTTATCTATGGCACAAGCTACTCTCCAACAGTCACGCTTTGATATTGAAGATAGTGAAATTGACGACACTGCTACGGAATCACCTACTGAGATAAACGAAAGTATGACCTCCCCAAAAAAGTCTGTTCGCATGAGTAATGAAGTTGTTAAGACGTTACATTTTGAAGACGAGTCCTGCAGTGATTTAAGCTTAAAATCCGATGTGAAAATGTCACCCCTTAAGAAAACAGCATTTGGTGAAACATCTTATATGAAAGATGGCAAGTCCAATGTTATTCCCACGTACCTGAAAGATGTATCCGACAATATCAAAGCTCTCATGAACGACTTAGTAAAACCAAGACCTGACCAAATGCCATTTGAAGTTATTACACCAAAAACCAAGAAACAGACTTCTACTTGTAGTACTCAAATTCAAGCAAATTTAATAACCTCGAGTCAGATTGATTTAGACGTTGAACTTCATTCAAACGTCAATTCTGTTTATGAACTCAATAAAGCTGAATCTTTGGTGTCGGATGTAGCTGATATGGGAAACAAAGCTGTCAGTCGAGCGCTACAGGGACGAGTTAGCGCTGTTACTGATGTTTCAGAAATGGATGTAGGCAACAAATCGTACGCAGTGAAATATGGAAAGACTGCATTAAAGAAACACTCTCAAGAGCCGGTACTTGTCTTCGATCATCACAATCCTTTAAATAATATTTTGTTGGCGCCACCAAACTGTGTAGATGTTCACAAATATAATCCAGTGAAATCATCTGATGCATTGAGTGATGAAGGTAATCCAAATATTTCAAAGAATGTTGAAGACACCAAATCGAAAAAAGGCAATCAATGTGAGGTAGAAAGAGTTACAACGCAATATAATGTTGAAAGTCTTGTAGGCCTGCAGTCGGGAGATGCTTGCCTCGACAAAAAAGGAGATTCAAATAGTTTGTTCTCAGATCCGAGCAAACCTTTGTCCATGGACAGATCAACGGAAGGATTTACAATGGAAGTCAAGAACACAGAAGTTAATACAGTTATAGCTATGAAAGGAAATAAAGAATTACTGGAAGCAAGTTCATCTTTGACCTTGGTGGACGATGCACTCACGCAAAATGTGTTAGGCATCAAAGAGGAAACGCGGGCGAACGATCAAAAATCGCCCGTCAAAGTTATTTATAAGATCGACGATGAAGACGCTACAATGTTAGAGAACGTCGACTCCGACTTGGTATCGAATGATGACGAGCCAATGGAGTATCCTAAAGCCAGAAAACGAAGCTACAGTCCCTCGCGACGCGATCTGACACGCCCTTCGACGCTATCCAGCCCCGATGTCACCCCGAAATCTTTGAGCAAAATGCAAAAAATTTCCACCAGCCCTCACGCCGATAGCATGACAGACAATCGAGACGATTCAATGGAAAAATCTGATAAAACGGATGATAGCTCTGATAAAACTGAGCCACACAAAAAGCGGTCGTCCAGGAAATCTAAAGGCAGTTCGAAGTACAAGAAGCCAGGCACGGACGTGACGGTGCAGCAGCTGATAACAGAGTACAAGATTACTAAGATGGAACAAGACCTGATCGAGGATCAGATCATCGAGGCCATTCACGATAGAATGTCTATGAGTCGAAATGAACTCGACACAGATAAGATTCGCGGTCGCAGCCCGGACGCGGTGAGCTCGTGCACTAGCAGCAAGGGGCAGAAAGAGATGCAAGAGGCTAGCGTGAAGGAGACGGTGTCGTACGTGGGCAGCCAGCCGTCCAGAGTGGACTGGCAGCCGGATCTCAAGGAGCTGAGCTCTAGCAACATGCTGGCCGAGTGCGAGTCGGGCGTCAATGTCGTTGCTAAAATAGATATGCTGCCGTTTATGGGGTAAGTGATTTAATTTTAACTAGCTGTTACCTGCGACTTTGTCCGCGTGGTATTTAATATTATTAAATTTTTCATTGATCCATTTTTTTTTCTAAAATAAAAGTAGCCTAAGTTACTCCTTGTTACATCATCTGCCAGTGAAAGTCCCTTCAAAATCGGTTCAGCCATTTCAGAGATTAGCCGGAACAAACAGACAGACAGACAAAAATTGTGAAAAATGTTGTTTTGGTATATGTACCGTGTATACATCCAAATGCACTTAGTATAAAGCGCTTATTTTACTATTATAAACAGATACTCCAATTTTATTTATTTGTATAGATAGTGTAATGGTGCGCATATTATTTATTATGTAGTCTTGAAGCATCTGTATTTGTAACTAGCTGACCCGGCAAACTTCGTATCGCCTAAGAAACTTTTTTTTTTCAAAATAAAAGTAGCCTAAGTTACTTCTTGTTACATCAGCTATCTGCCAGTGAAAGTCCCGTCAAAATCGGTCCAGCCATTTTAGAGATTAGCCGGAACAAACAGACAGACAGACAAAAATTGTAAAAAATGTTGTTTTGGTATATGTACCGTGTATACATCCAAATGCACTTAGTAAAAAGCGGTTATTTTAATATTACAAACAGACACTCCAATTTTATTTATTTGTATAGATTTTTTTTGTCAATAATAACGTACAAAAAAGCAGATAACCTGATGGTAAGTGGTCATCGTCGCTCATGGACATCAGTAACGTTTTCTTACGCATCACTGCCACGTTGTCAGGCAAAGAAAATAATGTTTGAGTCGGTCCTTGCATGCGATGTTATCAAGTAACTGCCAAATAAACTTAAACGTGACGATATTGTGTGATGTGGACAGGAGCAAGGAGTGCGAGTGGGAGACGTCCGGCGGAGATACGTGGGTGTTCCGGCTGCTGCGCGCGCGGCTGCGGCTGCGCGTGCGGCTCGCGCACCGCCACCACAACGCGCTGCGCACGCGCGTGCGCGCCGACACGCCCGTCGCCGACGTCAGCGTGGACGCCGTGCCCATCGGTGAGTCGAGGGGATGAGTAGTGGCTTTTAATATCAGTAATCAGTAATGTATTATAAGCTTGCAACTAAAGCATGGTTAACATTACCGCCCGTGTATAAAATGTTGTTATAAAAAGTTTATGTTAAGGTAGAAGTGAGTTTATGTTTGCAATAAATGCAGTGGAGACTAAAGGCCAATGCATACGTAACGGATTTTTTCCCGTACGGGCCACTTCCCTTTGATCTTCCTCGGGATTTCGCTGCGTATGCGCTATCGTATACATTTTCTATGAAACGCTGTTTCCAAAACGTCACGTCCCGTCCGTTACGGGAAAAACCCGTTACGTATGCATTGGACTTTAACCTTTGTTTCAGGAAAATGTACATCAGTAGAATTTTAAAATATTTATGTTGAATGTTTGTATGTTTTGACATTTGTAAACTGAGAAAATTATTTCGTACAACGAAGTTTGACCGTGACTTTATCATGTACAGAGGAGAAGGACACGCTGGCCGCGCTGTGCGTGTCGTTCGCGGCGCAGGCGATGCAGTACGAGTGCCAGCGCGGCGGGGGCGGGGGGCGCGAGGGGTGCGCGCGCGCGGGCGACGTGCCCGGCGTGCTGCGGCGCTGCGCCGGCGTGGCGCGCGTGGCGCTGCGCTGGGCGCGGGCCATGCGCGACGCGCGCACCCGCCTCGCGTACACGCTCACCAAGGACGGGATGCTCACGTTGAAGGTACCCGTTAGATTTACTACAGATTATACTGATACAATGAAGCGCTCATAGCCCGGCGGCTTGCGTCGATCCTGTGTGATCGACAAAGTTAAGCAACAGCGGGCGCGTCGGTAGTTGGATGGGTGACCGTTAGTGGCAAAAACTTGAGCGTTTCCGTGCTTCGGAGGGCACGTAAAGCCGTTGGTCCCGGTTGTTATCACAAGATAATAGTCGTTAAGCCATGTCGGAGGCCCTCGGGCGGTTTGAAAACTTCCGACACTCGGGTTGGCCACCACCTCTACTGAACCACACTGGAGCAGCGTGGTGGAGTATGCTCTAGGCCTCCTCAAGAGGAGATATCGCCGTGCCCAGTAGTGGGCCATTAATGGGTTGAAGCCAACATACTGATACAATATAAAAATTAAGGTAAAAATAAACATAAATAAGAATGAATGCTCAAAATATCTCTGAAAATGGAAAAGTGATGGGGATTTAAAGTTGCGCTTTTCAAGAGTTTTCTTATTAGATCACCTCAACGTCTCTAAATGTTTAACGTGGTGGTGTCAGGTGGCGAACATCGGCATGCGGTCGGTGTGGGAGGTGTCGCTGCGGCTGGAGCTGGTGGTGGGCGACGCGCGCGAGGCGGCGTGGGCGCGCGCGGGCGACGTGCGCGTGCGCCGCGTGCTGGCCGACTGCGCCGTGCCGCCCGAGGAGGTGGCGCGCGCGCTGCGCCCGCTGCCGCACGACTGGGGGCACGCGCCGCGGACCATATGGTGAGCTGCTGCACACCTTACCCCAGACTGATATACCTCACATACCTGACATTATGCAGGTGTCGCCAACCGTGCAGGCCTCCTCAAGAGGAGAGACCCGTGCTCCGTACTAGATCATTAATGGGCTGAAGCCAGGTGTCGCCAATAGTAAGCGCAATAAAAGGGGCGTGGCCTGGGTAATGCCAAATACGTTTATGGTAAATAAGACGCATTCCGCTGAAGTGGATACCGGTACCGATGGAGTCTCTGCATGGCTCAAGAGATGAGGAGGCGGCGTCTGTTGCTCAGCCGGGTGCATCGAGAACAGGGGCAGTTAGCTTAAATCGAATACTGGATACTTTATAGAGACATACAGAAGTGTATCAGTGATACGTATATGAAAAAAATGACTAACATAGCGAGACAAGAATTTGTGAAACATAATATTATGTTCCTACTTGATAGTAGGTGCTCGATAATATTGAACAGAATTTAAATTTAGCACACCTAAAACTCAATGATTCTTTTCATTCTTACTATCAACGGTCTCTTTTGTTTTTTGCAGGAAAATCTTCAGATATCTGAAGAACAAGACGCGAGAAGATGATTTTCTGCGTCTGTGAGCGTTCCAGCCGTTCTGGTGGACTCTTTTGTAAGACTGTATCTGTTGTGCTGCGAGACTCAACGTAGTGTTCATATCAATATACATATAAATTAAATCAATCTCTGGAAATGGAATTATGCATGTAACATTTATATCATTTTTATCACTGCTAGTGATGTTGTGATGGATTTTGAAAATGTTCAACTTTATACACGGAGTGACAGACATGTGTAGAAATAATTATGTATTAGACGATCAAACTGAACACCTTTCTCTTGGAACAAACATCGAAATCGCGAATAAAACACCTACATACAAAACATCAATTCCTACTCCACACAAAGACACAAATATTATATATGTTAGTCTAAAACCACGGACTGTTATTATTATTATATAATATTTATTGCGATAAACTGCGAGAGCAGCGGGCTGCCGTGCGGGGAGTTGAGCCACAGCGCCGCGCTGCCCGTCTGGCCCACCATGGCGATGAACGCGATCAGCACGCGCGTGTTGAGCAGCCCGCGCTGGAGCTGCGGCTGGATGTGCCCGTCCGGCAACCTCTCCACCAGCTCGAGCACGCATCTCCGGTGTGATGACCTGGCCGCCGCGACCTGCTGTAGCTGCGGCCCGCGGCGGCCAGGCGCGCGCCCGCCTCGACGAGCGAGATGAGAATCTTCCATAGCTCGAAGGAGAGCTCGTCGGTGGAGAGCAGCGCCTGCAGGTTGGGCTGGCGGGCGGGGAGGGCGGGGAGGGGCGCGCGCCCGGCGGCCCGGTCCCACCGCGCCCCGGCCGCGGGCGTGCGGCGCTCGGCCAGCAGCAGCTCGTCCCGCGGCGCCGCGTGCTCCTGCGCCAGCGTCAGGCAGTCGTGCAGCGTGGCCGCGTCGCACACGCGCACTACCTTCACGAAGATCTCGTTACCGCCAGTCAACGCCGAGTCCGACACTAACATCTTCCCTCAGTTTGTGGATGTCGATAACTTTTGTGTTAAAATTTTTTCGTACCTTTGGCAAGTGATTCCTGAGAGAGTGTCCATGGCTTAACTGATAGTTATACGTTCACTGCTCACACTAACACTATTCTATGTACATATTTTGTCCGTTAGAAAATAAGTAAGGTCCGATGACCCTGGGCTGTCGAAATTGAATTTTAAAACAGCATATTCTTTGGATTTCTGTGTTCTGATCAACATTTACACTTCCTCCTAGCTAGGAACATGTTAACCCTTGACAGAACCCCATAAGACGAGTGTTAGCAGTCTAAGATAAGTTTTAGATGTTTATTATATATACAATAATTGTGGTATTTTGTTACGTTAAATATTTTTATAAGACGTGAGATTTATAAAGAAAATATAGTGTGAATATTTTGTTTTATTTTATACTAGCTGACCCGGCAAACTTTGTATCGCCTATCAATCTCTCCCTGTCATATTCTGTCAAATAAAATTGGAAAAATTATGTTGTTATGGTAACATTAGAAAAATAAATATGCACATTGTTTTCTTAAATTTTCTGCACAACTTCCTTATTTTTTCAATATCAATATCGAACATAACAAAAAAAAATTAGCGAAATCGGTCCAGCCGTTAGGCGTGACGCCACGAGGAAATATGGATTCATTTTTGTTTAAATAAATTTTATTTTTTATTGCACCTTATAAGCATCGGACTAATGCATAAAGTATTCTGTGCCAGTCAATCTTTAGGGCAGTGGAAGAACAAAAATAATTTAAATAAATTTTATTAAAAAACATACGATTCAAGATTAGAGAACGTAATTTTATTACATTACATTAAACTTCAAAATTAGATAAATAACGTAATTCTATTACATTACATTAAACTTTTGTGTAATTTACTATATAAAAATGTTTTATAGCTTTCCGCTTTAGTCGCTTTCCTTCGCGGACTACACTGGTGTTCGCAGTGACCCCTCACCATCAGCCATCAGTGATATGCTTGTTTGTTGGAAAACATCAGCTACAAAAATACACGTGTTTGCAAGGAGTGTATCCCCTGTTTATTCCTTGCAACACTTGTTAAGCAGCCGCAGTCGGTGGTCGGTGAGCAGCCTGGTGTTGGGCGCGCCGTGCAGCCAGCGCGCGGCGTGGCGGCGGCGCGCGCCGGCCAGCTGCACCGCCGGGCGGGGGCCCAGCGCGCGCCCCAGCCACACCATGCTGTCGAACGTGCCGCAAGGGCGCACCACCTGCCAGTGAGGTGGAATGATTTATGTGGCTACTGACCGACTGCAGTGACTGCAGCTCCGGCCCTCGTACAGCACAATTCGGATCATTCACAGAAAGACAGGCTTAAAGACAAATGGGACATAATTATTGTGTAAAGTACGAAATGAAATACGTACTTATTGTGTTCAAAACATAAGGGGAATTTTATTTTTTTGAAAAAAAAATTTATTTATTCATCTACATTAGTGTTGTCGCCTTCAAAATAGTGCCCACTGGATATTATGCACTACAAATTATTTCTATTATAGTCTAAGTGCCAGCGCTTCTTCGAATCCCGGAAATGCTTTTCAAACTCGATTTTTGGGATAGCCTAGCCTTCAGGTTCTCTTTATTTATGAAAATAGAAAAAAAGCACATGGAGCCATGTCTGGCGAGATATGGAGGCTGGGGCATCGTTCCGATTATAATATTTTTGGCCAAAAGTTCACGAACAAGCAATGTGCAGCATTATCGTGGTGCAAAAGCCATGAATCAAAAATCGCCGAGATTATAAGAACCCGTCTATCCTTAGCGACCGCTATTTAAGAAGTTAAGTACAGCTGAAAATTTTATCATACTCAAGGATGCCCCTTAACAACATAACATAAAAAAGTTTTTTGCAATCGGACTCTCCAAATCCGCAAAATTCATAAATTCCCGTATTTTTTGAACATACATTATACGTTTCGAGGTTTGTCACAGATATGCATATTGCTATATAGAGGATGGTGGCATTGAAAGCTCGTTTGCTATCTTCATTCCATAAAACAGAGAACTAACTGAAGGCCATATTTGACCAGGATGCCTATCTTTTAATAAATAAACATGCTTTTCTCAGATCTTTAATTAAGTTTACGTTAATGAATTACTTTGGGGCGTTTGGAAAAAAATATAAGAGTAATTTTTACGATGCGACAAAATCGACGTGAAGGTGCGTTTGATAATTGAGGGTACTAGGCGCTCAGCACTCGCTAGGAGTTGGATGTGTGCGTGTGGATTGAGGGCTCTTTTTTAAAAGTTACTCAGATTTTTTCAAAATCAAGGAGGAATTTAGGAAAAAATTGTGAAAACATCGTGGTGAAGATAAAAAATTTGTGCAACGTATGGTAAAAAAGTTGTGGTCGATTAACTGGAGCTCTCAATCCGCTAACCTAAGAAATTACTGTAACCTCGTATCTCAAAATATACTACGTGTATGCTTAACTATTTTATATGGAAAAATTGTGCGTAATTTGTGAAAGCTATTCACAATTTCTCAATTGATTTTAACGGTTTACTTTTATTTTATAAAGGTTTATTTGGAGCTCTCAATCCTCCAATGTGTGGTTTGAGTGTTCCCAAAATTCTCTAACTTCGGCTGAATATTTGTTTATATTCTTACTCCTATTTCACGAGTATAATTAAGAGTGAATTTGTGAAACAAAAACCGTGACTTAAAACATAATAATTAGAGAGTAAATGAAAAAAATACTTTCTTATAAATGTCCCGTCTGAGAGCTCCATGTTTTAGCGTTTATTTCTTGAACCCGAGCTTTTATAGAAATGATGGATACATCAGAAATTGTGAAAATGTTGTCACTAAAATTTAACACGATTAAATTTTTTGTGAACGTTTGATTTTAAAAATAATCAACATTATTATATTTTCAATAGAAAAATTATGTAGGGTGACCATGCATATAGTACATAAAGAAAGTAAAACGTACTTAAATATAAATATTTTATTACAAAACAAACTAGAAAAAGTGAAACATTAATTATGAAAGAAAGAAAGAAAAGAAGGAAAATATTTATTCACGGCTTTTAACAGCACAACATCCAGGAAATAAAAACGTAAACATCTTTATATGTAGAAATAAAACAACAAAACAAAGTCTTAATAAATTATTCAAATCAAATCAAAATCAAATCAAATCAAATGTTTTTATTCAAAATTGGTTTAGTTCACAAACACTTTTTGAAAGTCATGCAAGTTACGCCAATGCTTCAACAGGGCCCTACTGTGAGAGGGCCCGAGAGAAGAAGCGGCAAAAATTTTCCGGGCTTTTTTTTCCTGCTCACAGTCACAGATAGCACTTATCATCTACTACAATCTATATTCATAAAACTCATGTCCAAGCAGACTTGTCTTTAAAATAATCATCTAATTTGTAATATCCTTTCGTCATAAGAATGCTTTTAATATGAGTATGAAATTTAAGGTAAGGCATTTCTGTAAATTTTGATGGAAAGATGATGATGATGATACTGATGATGGTAAGTGGTTACCGTCGCCTATGGATATGAGCAATACCAGAGGAATCGCCACTGCAACGCCGGCCCTGAAGAATAACTCTTTTTACACCTTTTTTAAAGAACCCCATGTCATACCGCTCCGGGTTACGTTTTCAGTTTTTTAAAATTTTGCATGTTAAAGAAGAAAAAACAAAATAATGTCAAAATGTTTATTATTAAACAATATTTATAGCACAAATAATGTTTTTATTGTTATTGCTGTATATGACAGGAATAAAATCAGGAAATCACTCCACGTGCAATGTTGGGTTCCGAAGCAGTAAATTTATTGACTATTACTCACTAACTAATGCTAACATAACTGTTATAATTTTCCTTGTAAATTTATCATGTAACAACGTATTTTTGAGAATTTTTTCACTAGTCCAACTCCGACCGTTTAGCCGGCAGGAAGGGTGGGGGGAGAGACACGTGACTCTAACCAAACCTAGCACTAAAGCCAAATATTTCGTGCAAATGGACCTCTAATTCCAAAAATGGTCTTAGAAGACCTATAATATTTTTGAAAAACCTTTTCACGATACCCAAAACAAAAATTCATCGTCACGTTAATTGTAGGGGAGGTACCCAGAAAAAAAAATGTTTTTCAATATTTTATTCTACGATTCTGGAGTTTTAATAATTATGTATATCCATGATAAATTACAGCTTTCTAGCACAAAGGATCTTGTCGCTTTGCTTAGGATAGACAGACAGACGGAGAGACGGACGGACAGAAGACGTAGACGAAAAATGTGTCCGACAATACTATGTCCACCCTACACGATTTCGTCGCTTAGAAATATAATATTGTGGATTATTTTTTAAATCACGCATTCACAAAAAAATTAATCGTGTTAAATTTTAGTGACAACATTTTCACAATTTCTGATGTATCCATCATTTCTATAAAAGCTCGGGTTCAAGAAATAAACGCTAAAACATGGAGCTCTCAGACGGGACATTTATAAGAAAGTATTTTTTTCATTTACTCTCTAATTATTATGTTTTAAGTCACGGTTTTTGTTTCACAAATTCACTCTTAATTATACTCGTAAAATAGGAGTAAGAATATAAACAAATATTCAGCCGAAGTTAGAGAATTTTGGGAACACTCAAACCACACATTGGAGGATTGAGAGCTCCAAATAAACCTTTATAAAATAAAAGTAAACCGTTAAAATCAATTGAGAAATTGTGAATAGCTTTCACAAATTACGCACAATTTTTCCATATAAAATAGTTAAGCATACACGTAGTATATTTTGAGATACGAGGTTACAGTAATTTCTTAGGTTAGCGGATTGAGAGCTCCAGTTAATCGACCACAACTTTTTTACCATACGTTGCACAAATTTTTTATCTTCACCACGATGTTTTCACAATTTTTTCCTAAATTCCTCCTTGATTTTGAAAAAATCTGAGTAACTTTTAAAAAAGAGCCCTCAATCCACACGCACACGAGTTGGATTGCTAGCGCGCGCCGGGTCGTGGTTGCGAGTGAGAGGCAGGTACGTATACTTCGGCCGCTGTATCTTGGCGCGTCTGAACTTCGCGCAGAAGGCTGCGCAGTAACATAATTCGCCAATACTCTACTTTTTCTTTAATCAATGCCAATACTCGATACGCGGTGTATTGTGTCTCAGTCATACGTTAGCATGTTTGTGTTGCCATCTCTGTCTTACATGCGCTAAAGTTCGCAAAGCCTATGTTCAGACGCGCCAAGATACAGCGGCCGAACTGTACGTGGTTGGATTGTTAGTGTTGGAGAATTTTGGGAACACTCAATCCACACGGGAGGATTGAGTGCTCCAAATAAATCTTTATAAAATCCAAGTAAACCGATAAAATCAATTGAAAAATTGTGAATAGTTTTCACAAATTCTGCACAATTTTTCCACATAAAAATGTTAAACATACATCCAGTATATTTTGAGATACGAGGTTACAGTAATTTCTTATGTTAGTGGATTGAGTGCTCCAGTTAATCGACCACAACTTTCTTACCATACGTTTCACAAGTTTTTTTATCTTCACCACGATGTTTTCACAATTTTTTCCTAAATTTCTCCTTGATTTAAAAAAAAATATGAGTAGGTAACTTTTAAAAAAGAGCCCTCAATCCACACGCGCGCTGCACCGTGGTTGCGAGCGAGAGATACTTATAAGTAAGAAGAGGTATAACTTGTTAGTTATATGCATACTTAAACTGCACACCCGCGTTTTTTATTTTTTTTAGCTTTAGTTTACGTTATAACTAAGTTTGTGTATGTAGTAGTAATTAAGGTTAATCTTTTTAAATTAATTTATACAATAACAGTGACATCTAGCTGTTATCTAAAAGCAAAACTAGGCAGACATTCACGAAAAGTCGGGATTTTTTTATTTCTGCGACATACGACTTTAGTGACATCTATTGTCCAGTAGCTAAAGATCAATTCGTTTTGGTTTTTTTTTTAAGAATACTAGATGGCGTTATAATATATTTTGTACAGGTATAAAATTAAAATTATTATTATAATAATAATTGTAGAAATAGTAAGTACATTAAAAAAAATGTGTTTGTCCGCTCCGACGCGTGAGTGTTTACTCCTTGGGAAAGATTACTAAATGTATAGTTTAGTGAATGATGGTAAATTAACGCATTTATTATATTATTGAAGGCATGCTTTATACATTATATTATGTTTATTTATATTAATGATTATATTAACATGACGTTATCGTCAAATCAGTAACAACGCCATCTAGATTCGATAGTTTGCGATCGTCAAATCAGTCGCCATCTAGATTCTTTGTTAATATGTATATGTTACCGGCAAAACCCGATTTCAGGTTAAACTAGTTTGGCGCGATACGATTAGGCAAAACTAGTTTCTCGTCAAAAAGTTTGGCTTATGTTTAACTTACCA
Source organism: Thymelicus acteon (assembly GCA_951805285.1). Classification (NCBI taxonomy): domain Eukaryota; kingdom Metazoa; phylum Arthropoda; class Insecta; order Lepidoptera; family Hesperiidae; genus Thymelicus; species Thymelicus acteon. The sequence goes on along the minus strand of OX638214.1, from coordinate 22,321,810 downwards.
CCAAATAAAACATTGTTAACCCAAAAGTAGTAAATGATCACCAAAATTAAAACAGCATTTTAATGTAAAATTAGAACCAAAGATGGTAATTCATTTTTTGATTCACAAACAGGCTTCCGAACGTCTCCGGCGCTGCGGGAAGTGCACCTCCCCACCCGCGCCTCCGGGGTACTCTAGGGGTAGCAGTAGGGCAGACTAGTACCACGTGGGGCCGGGGTTGACTAAGTCGGTTTTGTAACCATTTCGACCTACCTACATCTGGAAATTAAAAGAATCCAAAAGAAACAATATATACGCGAGCAGTTAATTTGGTGATCATTTACTACATTTGGTGTTCGAATACAATTTGAAGTGCAGCCCTGACTAAAATAGCTGTAATTTAAGAGGTTTAAAGCACAAAGATTTGTCGAATAAATATAAATCCGTAACAATTCGGTTCTAATCAGTTTTGGACTGACGAGAAACTAGTTTTGCCTAATCGTGTCGCGCCAAACTAGTCTGGCCTAGGCCAAACTAGTTTAACCTGAAATCGGGTTTTGCCGGTAACATATACATATATAATAGTTAACTAGTAATAGCCGATCAACTTACAACTACGGAACCTTACATTACGCGTGCTGACACGCGCTTGGCCGGTTTTGCAAAGCGCAAAAAAGTTTTTTGCAGATGTGGGCTCGATGAGTCTTTTCACATTTTATTCATAATGCCGTTCTCAATATGCGCACCAATTCAGCTCTATGCGAATTATTGTAAGCTGACCCCTAACATTTTGAGCTTATTTGACTCGACTATAATACTGCAAGTTGACTAATGTGACGTGACGTACTCTACCGAAGACCTCATTTCGGAGGTCGAACTGCGGCAGCGGCTTGAACGTGATGTTGAAGATCCCGCACATCTCGTCATCCGCCGTCACCCGCATCGACAGCAGCCCTGCGGAGCCCCACAAACATTGTCTGATGCCGGTTAGTTGTGTCGTAGACGATCAAACTACAAAGTATGTACTAAAACTGCCACCCGCAATAGACTGCCCTGGAAACCCGTGCTGCAATGTACCTGGCATGGAGTGCGAGAAGTGGTAGTTCTGCGCGCCGATAGGTCGCTGTCGCTCGCGCTGTACGTAGCAGCCGAACCCGTTGTCGTGCACCACGTCGCCGCCGCTCCAGAACAGACCGGGGACCTTCCTGGAAACATTACCTTCACTCCAGTATAAATGATATTCGACATTACTTCAGCGACGATGGTGAAAAAAGTTTTTAATTGTCTAATAATTGTGCAACATGCAGTCTCGACATATCTACTGTTTTCATAAAATATCGTGACCATACCGAGGCCCGTGACGTCAAAACGTTACAAGGAAAATATTGTCAGAATACAATTTTCTGTATAAACATCCATCCGTTACCTGAAGAAGGTGGTGCCGACGTATCCGTAGCCGCTGTGGTCTCCGTCCAGCAGTTCGAGGAACAGGCGGCAGGTGGCGGGGCACACGTCCGGGAACAGCTCCACACGCAGCTCGCCCAGCGCCGCGCCGCCCGCCACGCGCAGCGACAGACGCACTCTGCAACCCGGTACCATACGACAAAAGACAACAATAACAGAAGTTACTCCATAGCCAAGGCCGTCTTTAACCTACTGGAAAATATTAGGATACCCCTGGGCATATTAGGATGATGGGGCCCCTATGACTTTGTCAGAACACTATTTTGTTAAAATAAACAAAGAAAGTAGATAAGCAAGCCACAGATTTATGGAAAAGCTAATAAGCAATTTGGTATTGTAGTCAGTAATTTAGGTTCGATTTATTTGAATTAAAATAGTATTTCGATAATAAATATCGGTTATTGTTTAGTGATGTAGCAGGAACTAGGGGGCCCCTATCGATCACGGGGCCCTGGGCACGTGCCCAGAGTGCCCAGTGGGAAAGAGGGGTCTGCCCATAGCATACAAGCATGCTCGACCAACAAACAGCTGAATAGCGGGAGTGCTGTCTATGTGTGCGTTGATATAAAGTTAAGGGATTCGGTGACGGATTGTAGTGTGTGTATGAATTTATCGTGTGTGTGTGTAATTTACCTTAGTTACTACAGCTGTTGTATTGTAATGAATTGTGGATTATGGGAATTAATAAAGGTGTCGTCGAGCAAGGTAGTCGTTTTCTTTAAGCGTCTCGTCACACATCACATGATAGGATAATTATGGAAGATTGGAAGGAAATAACCTACACAGTCCCGACTCTGAATAGTATTGGGAAATGGCAGCGAGATGATGAGAAGCGACAAACTTCTGATTGATATGTGATCGACTGAGAAGATTTTCACAACGTTGACATCCATGTTGCCAGCGTCTCTCCTCAAGTTAGTCAAGATCGCGGCTGACCTCGGTCGCTTGACCCCAGGCGGCGGCAGGAAGGCGGCATCCTCCACCAGCTCGGTAGGCAGCGCGGGGAACAGCACGAACCGCGCCCGCGCCTTGCGGATCATCTCCTGCTTGTTGGCCGACCAGTCGCGGAGCAGACTGGCCGTCGGCACCACGCGCGGGCCCTGCTCACATGACAAGCAATTTTAACTTCCATTAAAAACTTTTCATTACATAAAAAAAAAATAACTGAAATAACGCTTCACACTCATAGCCCCACACTAGGATTCCCTGTGTCGTGGGTGCCATGGATAAAACACTAGACAAGGACATTCACACTCAGACCAAGAACAGAAATTCAAACTCATCATTCAAATTTCCGCCTCGCTGGGAATCGAACCCAGGACCCTCGGTGCGGCGATCCGGCATGGTAACCATTGCGCCACACTGATCGTCAGTCGATATTAATGATACATCTCGAACTTTAGGCTTGCCTACATATAGGGCTTGAGATATACATGCATGAAACTAGTCAATCTAGCATGCTATTTTAGCACGAAAGCATTAATATTTACATACACAAGCAGTAGCACACACGCTCAGAGTACGCGCCCATCTGCCCGCGCCTCTAATAACGGGTTGCATTGCAGATGCTCGTGTGATATTCATTAGCATGTTATCAGCAGAAATATAATTGGCATGTAAAATACTTCGTGACCAAATACCAACTCTTCATGTTAATACCTGCGCACCACAGGTATATTTGAGTCCATGGAGGTCTAGGTAAGTCCCTCGTACCATTTATAAGCCCTCAAGAACTCCCTAGGCTGACATTGTTTCAAAGTAAAAGTCAAAAGAATACCGCCCGTACTCTCTTGTGAAAATAAATCTCAATGATTAAAATATCCTTCCTTAGGGGCCATCCATAAATTACGTCACACTAATTTCATGACTTTTTGACCCCTCCCCCTCCTTATCACAGCTGGTCACATTTGTGAGACCTCCCCCCTAGTGTGACGTCACATATGAAATTTTACACCTAGAAATTATTAAATAAAAGCAGCAGTTCCGAAATAAGTTTTATTTCCATTAATTGTTTTTTAATATTTACCTATACATACCAATAATTCGATGTTGAAATGTGACGTCACGAAATTTATGACTCCCTCCCACCCCTTGTCACACTACATCGACCCCCCCCCCCCTTCCCCCTAACGTGTGACGTAATTTATGGATGGCCCCTTACTGTGCTGACAATACGTTTGTAAATCTGTTTGTTGATCGCTTCTATATGTTTGAGGAAGTTGGCGCGTTGCTCGTAATATTTGGTGTTTCCCGACGGGAGCCTGCGCCATCTGTTGTCCACTTTGCCCTGTAGTGTAAACAATTGTACACATTTATTTAATTTAACATTTAACATAGTACATCAATATTAAAACAAAGATAAGATTATGCTTTTAAAATAAATGCAATTTACAGTTGGACTCACAAGGCCGCGGCTATTTATTTACTTATTTCCAAAAAGTGCGATAGGTTCTTATTTATTTACATCTAGGTACTATGATTTTTTCTCGGCGTCTATGTCATTTTAAAAATTACTTTAATTATAATACTTATCTTACCTGTAATTATATACCTTTGGAGTCCACGCGTTCCTTGACCCATGCAAAAAAGTATAAAAGCAAAGCAAAGCAATAACCCATAATTGTCCCACTGCTGGGCTCGGGGTCCCCTCTCACAATGTGAGGGGTACAGGCCATAGTCTACCACGCTGGCCAAGTGCGGATTGGTAGACTTCACACACCTTTGGGAACTTTATGGAGAACTCTCCGGTGTGCAGGTTTCCTCACGATGTTTTCCTTCACCGAAGCAAGTGATAATTAACTTTTTAAATAATATTTGAAAATCAGAGGTGCATGCCAGGATTTGAACTCGGGCCCCTCCGTTCGAAAGACCAACGTTCTAACCGCTAGGCTATCACTGCAAACAAGTATATTATGCAGCAAGGCAAGGAGTGAATAACGCACAGTGTTGCCAATGCTACGGCAATTACCGTGTTCTACGGCTTTCAGGCCAAAAAATCACAAAATCTACGGTCTACGGCCCGAACCCTAGGGCCGTAGCAAATTCTACGGCTTTTCGCAAATTCTACGATCTTTCTGTTATTTATTATTTTTGCAGACATTTAACGAATATTAAACCCTTAAAACAGTGTCACTAGGCTAATGAAGACTGTTCCTTGTTTTGTGGACATGAAATTCACTGCTGATGACCTTTTTTTTTTAGTCCGAGCGGCTGAACCGATGGTATATATTGGCATAATTAGATAGCAGAATATATTGGCAGCTGTGGACACGGCCCACAGTTGATCTTTTTCCATACAAACACGGCTTTTTTATCTCATGTACACGGCCTTCCAAAAAATTTCATTGGCAACACTGATAACGCACCGTTAAGTGCGCCCTGTGTATAGCGCGGAGCAGGCGCACGTTGTCGGCGTGCAGCGCGCACAGGGCGGTGCGCGCGGCCAGCAGCGCGCGATACATGCGCGGCGCGTCGTACGCCGGGACCGAGGAGTCCACCTTCGCGCGCACGTCGCCATACTGGGACAGGTCATTTATATGTTATACTTATACCGCAGCTTATACTGTTTCACTCAATGTTGCCGACTTTAGCTTGCAGTTTGGCAAAAATGGAAATGTGGAATTTAATTGGACACTCTTTTGTTTGAAATAAATAAAATAAAAAATAAATTGACCCAGTAAAATTTCTACAGCTTTTCAATAACTCATACTTTGACTGATCCTATGAATCTTTACAATGTCGACAGCCTTACAATCAGATTCAAAGTTTACCAAAAAAGTACAGTACGGCCATTGAAGTATTACTACTAGCAGATAATAAATAATAATAATAAACGCTTACACACTCATACCCCCGCAGTAGGTTATTACCTGTGTAGCGGGTGACATGGACGACACATATAACACGTCACAATAACACCCTGCACCCGAGTACAAATATTTATCTGTCACATAAATATCTGCCCCGGCCGGGAATTGAACCCGGGACCCCTCGCTTCGCAGGCAGGGTCGCTACCGACTAGGCTACAGGGTCGTCAAAATATAAAACCGACATCGCGAACAAAATGTATGTCCCAATGCATCGGCGCCGATCAGCTTCAATTTTCAATGGATTCGTTCGATTTTGAAAGGAGAACGGGGGCTCAATTTTGAAAATAGAACCTCCCGGCGGGGACACACATTTTGTTCGAGATGTCTGTTCTATGAAATTATACTCGTACTTCAATGAGTACGGCCGACGTATCTTGGCGCGTCTGAACATTGGCTCTGCGAACTTTAGCGCATGTAAGACAGAGATAGCGACACGAACACAACAACGTGTGACTGAGACATAATCCGCCGCGTACCGAGCATTGCCGAATTGTGTTCCTGTGCAGCCTTCTGCGCGAAGTTCAGACGCGCCAAGATACGGTCAGCCGTACTGCAATTGATTTCTATGGAAGCGTTCGACGACGACCACTTAAATTATCGCAAATCATTTAAACCACCATCTCATCCGATTGTTGTCTCAACTGAACCAATTTGGTATAGATTTTACACTCGGAAATCTTCTAGCTATCTTTCAATTAATAATTGAGAATGAACTTATGAGAGGAATTATTCATTATTATATTTCAAATATTAAAAGTATTGACTGCCTCTTTGTAGCAATCACAATGCATTGACAATAGGTTGCTAATCATTGAAGTATTATTACTAGCGTATAGAACAGACACCGCGAACACAATGTATGTTCCAATGAATTGGCGCCGCACGGCTTCAATGTCCCATGGATTCGTTCGATTTTGATAGGAGAACAGGGGCTCAATTTTGAAAATAGAACCTCCCGGCGGGGACACACATTTTGTTTGAGATGTCTTCTCTATGTGTTTACCTCAATGTTGCTAATTCATAAAACAGAAAAACCAAGCGTGTTTATTGAATGCGTCCTATTAAAATATTTTCTCGTGTGCGTGTTATCGAAAAGCTATCATCGCAAATTAATTGGTGGGTCAGACATTACCTTATTGACCAATCTCCTTTTCCTTCGCGGAACAATCTCTTCAACTTCCGGCGGCGGGGACTGGTATTTCCTAGCGATAGAATCCGTAGACTGTACCTTCTTTAAAATAGCACCCAGTAAAGTCATCGTAACAAAATATAATTTTGAAAATAAATAAGTAACGTATACAAATTATTGACTTCAATATCAATCAAATGTTCAAAGGAAATAATCTATGTGGTTGTTGACCTTTGAAATTAAACTTCACTTTCGATACAAAACTTTATTTCACATTATCACAATACAAAAATACACCACATGATATAAATACTTGCAGATTCAAATCAAAACTAGCAACGAATTGAAGGAATTGTTCTAATACATTTAAAAAATATAATAAATAATACTCAAAATATATTTTAACATTTAATACCGCATAAAACTACCACTTAAAAAATTTCATGTATTTAAGTAACAAAACACTACAACTGAACATCACTGCACAGTGCATAATACTGACAAAAACTTAAAATTAACCCAAAAAGAGGTAACAATGGGCAGCGCGGCCCATCGCAATAGGAATGTGACTAGTACAATAATAAAGAAATGTTTTTTTTTCTTTTTCGTGAAGCCTCAGCTACATTTTTTAGCAAAAGTGTTAAAAATGCGCATAATTCAGTGAGTAAAACGAATTAAGTCTATAATACTGTGGCATTTTCGTGAATTGCTCCATGTGCAGGAGGAGCACTTCAAAGTGTTAAGTGAATTCAAATCAATGCGCTTTCTGTAGAAAATGTTCATTAATAAAAATGTCATTTATCCTGGTTCATCGAATCGTAAAGTTAATCCTTGTAAATTAATTCGCAAAACCAGCTACAGTTACAGTGGTACAATATATGGAATGCCTTAAAATCCGTTCGTGAATAAGCTACCGATTAAAAAAGGACGTTGTCTACACTCTACATGTGTCCTACTACAACTTGTGTGTGTGTGTGTGTGTGTGTGTGTATCGCCCTACTGCCTCTGCCGCTGCAGCGCGGTGTGCACGGCGTGCGGCGCGTGCGCGGTGTGCGCGCGCGGCACGGCGGAGTGCGGGCGCGCCAGGCGGGACGCGGAGCGCGCGCCGGCCGTCGCGTACGACAGGTACCGGTCCGACAGGTCCGGCGGCTCCAGCTGGAACACAACTAGTATTAGGATTGTGTTGTACAGTATGACTAGGATCACTGTGAGAATCTCAAGAAGTAAAAACGATAAAGCTATAAAAAATATTTTTTGTGATTCCCATCGTCCTAAAGAATCGAATTTTATCTAGCCATAAGTATAATGAGATATTATAATTACAGATGATCGACGTAATGTAAGGACGTAAGGCACCTGTGCGGGCTTGGCACGCGGCGCGGCGGGCGCGGCCATGTTGTTCCCGGTGTAGGCCACGCAGCGCACCTGCCACTCGCCCAGCGCCTCGTGCCAGTGCACGTAGCGGTCGATGAGCGCCTGGTACTCGCGCGGGATGTAGTGGTCCAGCACCAGCTCGGCCAGCGCCAGCTCGCGGCGCAGCGCGCGCACGCCGTCCAGGATGCCCTCCATCTCGCGCTGCTGCTCGCGCTGCTGGTCCGCCAGCTCGGCCTTGGCGCACGCCAGCAGCTGCACGGCGCGCTTCAGCTTGCGCGACTTGGCCGCGCTCTCCTCCTGCAGGCTCGAGTAGCGCTCCTCCAGGTCCAGCCGCTCCGCCTCCTTCTTCTGCAGGTCCTCCTGCAGCCGCAGCTCGTTGGCGGCGCGCTGCTCCAGCTCGCGCGCGGCCTGCTCCAGCAGCCGGCGCTGCGCGTCCGCGCGGTCCAGCAGGTTCTCGCCGCCCACCAGCACCTTCGACTCCAGCCGCGACAGCTTCTCCTTCAACTCCTCCTGCTGCTTCCTGCGACACACAGACAGGGAGACATTCCATCAGTCTCAACGCACCGCACGCACGCACGCACGCACGCACGCACGCACGCACACACGCACACACGTAACGAACCGGCGAGTAATAAAATTTTGATATTGACTCAGGCAGGTCATAGCTAGTCAAACAGGATTGACGGGTGACGAATGGCATAATAATAATAATAATGACAACAACAAGACGACCCGTGTGGCGCAATGGTTACCATGCCGGATCGCCGCACCGAGGGTCCTTGGTTCGATTCCCAGCGAGGTGGAAATTTGAATGATGAGTTTGAATTTCTGTGTTGATGCGTGTCTATCGTGCCGGAGTAAGAGACCGGAGTGAAACCCGATAGCCATGCTCGGGGGGGACCGGTGGCCCTTCCGTCCTCCGAGCCAGCAAGCCACACTACCTCGAGGAGAGCGACACTTAACGGCTTGCGTCTTGTCCTGATGACCACCGACAATATCTCTCCAATCCTACCCCTCCTTACACTCAATACAACAACCATGGGCTGTAGAAATAAAATAAAACGTTGTCCCGCGGCATCCCCTTCCACATTTAAAGTGGACATGTGTAACATTAGGGGACTCCATTCTAATATCAATGCCGTCCACCACCACCTTGAGACGGCTAAGCCGGCCTTGTTCTTTCTGACGGAGACACAGATATCCGACCCCGGTGATACCTCCTATCTGCAGTACCCCGGCTATCGATTGGAGCACACCTTTATCCGTCGGGCTGGAGTTTGCATGTTCATTAGGGAGGACGTCATGTGCCGCCGTCTACACAGCCTTGAGGTTAAGGACCTTTCCATTCTGTGGGTGCGCGTGGACTGTAGAGATCACTCCGGTGTATACGCGTGCATCTATAGGTCCCATAGCGGAGATGCGGAAACAGCTCGATTATTTGAGCACATCCGAGAGGCAACCGACCAAGTGCTCGCACAATATCCGCGGGCGGAGTTAGTGATTCTTGGTGATTTTAATGCCCATCACGCAGACTGGCTGGGGTCACGAGTCACTGACTTCGCCGGCAGATCTGCCTATGACTTTGCCTTGGCTTATGGTCTCTCACAGGTCGTACCGACCTTCACTAGGGTACCAGACGTAGAGAACCATACCGCCTCTTTGTTAGACCTTCTGCTGACTACCCATCCTGCTAGACACTAAGTGGTGGTGGGGGCCCCATTAGGGTCTTCGGATCACTGTCTAGTCCAGTCCACCACACCATTGTTACAGCCGGAACTGCCTCGGCCCACTGGAACACGGCGTGTCTGGCACTATCAGTCAGCAGATTGGGATGAGTTCCGACAATTTCTGGCGTCATACCCATGGAGGCAGCTTTGTTTCTCATCCGATGATCCTGACACATGCGCCGAATCAGTTGCCGATGTGATCCAACAGGGCATGGAACTTTTCGTTCCCAGCTCTGTAATCCCCATCGGCGGCCGTAGTCAACCTTGGTTCGGTGGGCGGTGTGCTGAGGCTACTCGTCAAAAGCAAGCCGCCTTCCGAGACTGGGTCTCGGCGCATGCCACAAAAGATCAAAACTCATGTCAGCTCAGGAAGAGATTCAATGCTGTCTCCAGGTCAACAAAGAAAGCAATAGCCAGGGCAAGGTGCGAACATATCGCTAGTATCGGAGAGCGCCTAATCAGATTCCCTTCAGGGAGTCGCGCTTTCTGGTCGCTCGCCAAGGCCGTTGAGGGTAACTTCCGTCGGTCGTCGTTTCCACCATTGCGAAAACCGGATAACGTTCTGGCCCTAACTGCAAAAGAGAAAGCTGATCTCTTGGGTACTCTCTTTGCAGCTAACTCGACTCTCGACGATCGTGGGGCCACACCGCCTACTATCCCGCGCTGTGAGAGCTCCATGTTTGACATACGTTTCACACAAAAAGCTGTAAAACGAGCTCTTTTGTCTCTCGACGTCAAGAAGTCGAGTGGGCCAGACGGAATTCCCGCAATGGTGTTGAAAATGTGCGCTCCCGAGCTGACTCCGCCGTTGACAAGTCTCTTCTCCTTGTCCTACAGTGTAGGTAAAGTGCCGTCTTCGTGGAAGGTTGCTCTGATACACCCCATCCCCAAAAAAGGTGACAGTGCCGACCCATCAAACTATAGACCAATCGCAATAACCTCCCTTCTCTCAAAGGTGATGGAGCGTGTTATAAACACGCAGCTCCTCGATTACCTTGAGGAACACCAGCTGATCTGTGACAGACAGTACGGTTTCCGTCACGGTCGATCGGCGGGTGACCTCTTGGTATATCTCACCCATAACTGGGCCCAAACCATTGAGAGTCGCGGAGAGGCGTTGGCTGTAAGCCTAGATATCGCCAAGGCGTTTGATCGGGTCTGGCACAGAGCTCTTCTATCGAAGCTACCTTCATACGGCCTGCCCGAGAGGTTGTGCAGGTGGATAGCCAGCTTTTTGTCCGAGCGCGCCATTTCTGTTGTTGTCGACGGTCAACGCTCTGACACAAAATCTATTAATGCTGGCGTCCCCCAAGGTTCGGTGCTTTCACCCACGCTGTTTATTCTGCATATCAATGATATGCTGGAACAAATCCCCAGCATGCATTGCTATGCAGACGACAGTACCGGTGATGCGCATTATTCGGGCCGCGCAAACTCCTCTCGGTCCTACCTAGAGGAGAATAGAACTAGACTTGTGTCCGAAATTGAGCTCTCTCTGGAGCGGGTCTCAGACTGGGGTCGGCAAAACCTAGTCCTATTCAACCCTTCGAAGACACAAGTTTGTGCATTCTCTGCAAAAAGAACACCATTTGTCTTGGCGCCGAAACTCCAAAACACGCCTCTCACCATTAGTAAAAGCATTGGGATTTTGGGGGTTGACATTTCGAACGAAGTGCAGTATCGGGGTCATCTGGAGAAAAAAGCCAAACTTGCCTCCAGAAAGCTAGGTGTACTGAACAGGGCAAAACAGTACTTCACACCGACGCAGCGCCTGCTGCTCTACAAGGCCCAAGTTCGTCCACATATGGAGTACTGCTCTCACCTTTGGGCCGGTGCACCCAGCTACCAACTAAGCCCTCTTGACTCCGTACAGCGGCGTGCTGTTCGAATTGTCAATGATCCCATCCTTACAGACGGCCTAGAGGACTTAAGTCTCCGGACAGACGTAGGCTCCCTTTGTGTCCTCTACCGTCTCTACTATGGTGAATGTTCCGAAGAACTTTTCAACCTGGTGCCTCCAACCACCTTCCTTTATCGCACCACCCGCAAAAGGTTACGGTACCACCCGCATCACCTCGACTCGTGGCAGTCGTCTACCGCTCGTTTCTCGCGCTCCTTCCTGCCACGAACTTGCGAGCTTTGGAACAAACTTCCCTCTGAGGCATTCCCTACGCGCTATGATATGGGGTTCTTTAAGAAGAGTGTATATCGTATCCTTCAAGGCCGGCAACGCACTTGTAGCTCTCTTGATGCTGCACGTGTCCATAGGCGACGGTGACCACTTACCATCAGGTGGGCCGTATGCCTGTTTGCCCGTCGTTAACATAAAAAAAAAAAAATCTGTTCTCGGTCTGGGTGTGAATGTCCTTGTCTAGTGGTTGTCCATGGCACCCACGACACAGGGAATGGGGCTATGAGTGTGAAGCGTTATTTATTGTTTATTATTATTATTAATCCTTATGCAAACCCGTCCCACTGACCGGGGAGCCGTCGCTCTTACGACATCATACGCCAGCATGGGATTGGAGTCGCCCCAGTAGGATATAAATACAGAACGGTATAGTTACTTGGTCCGCTGGAGCTCCGCCCTCTTCTCCTCCAGCACTTTGCGCGCCGCGTGCGCCTTCTCGCGCTTCAGCCGCTCCTGGCAAACGAACAAACATTTAAACAAACTAAAACATTAAAGTGTGGTTTTATGAAACCATGATGTAAGTGAAACTTTTTTTCGGTTTATAGGCATGTAACTTTAAAAAATTTAGAAAATTATTCGATTTAGGGTATTAAAATTGCGTTTTTAAACTTAATTTTTGAAAAATGAGAATGATAATGGGAAATCAATAGTAGACAAAATATTCAAGTATAAAATTTAATTTCAATTTGCGTATTAGATAGAGTACGGAATACTTAATACAATCATTTAGATGATAGACGCATATTAAAAACTTAGAGCAATATTTATTTAAATCATTGAATCTCCATTATTATTCTTACTCCAGGACCGGCTGTAATGCGACATGCGATAGACGGACGAAAAATTTTGGGGCGATAGAATAAAAGTTTCACTTTAATAACTTATGGTGAGATCTATAGCCCGTGCTTGGGCTTTGCTTAGATTTAAAATTATCCGAATAAAATAATTTTCCTTTCTAACTAATCCTAATATCAACCTAAACGTTGGCCGTTTTATGTGACTTTTTAATGTTTTCTTATTATCAAAGTGGCAGTCATCTAAATACTTAGTACTCGTACATTTGACTGTTGCCTGAGAAAAGACCAAGTCCAAGTGCGCTTTATAGATCTACCCTTTAGTGCGTTTTACTAAGGTATGATTAGAAAGTCCTGTAAAAATCCCGACATTATATTATTTTGAGTATAAATATGATTAGTTAGTTTGAAAGACAGTATTTTGGATCTGACAGGTGGCTTTGTTGTTAAGACTAAGGTAACGTGGACGGGACATAATATATACGTGCGTCATTCCCGTCCCGTCCGTGCCTCTGTGACGTATGCTTTATTGTATACATTTTGAATGAAACGATATTTCCAAAACTTCACGTCCCGTCCCGTCCGAGTAAAAACACGTTACATATGCATCAACCTTTCTTAGGGATCAGCCAAGTTATAAAAAACATCTATACCCCGTTAACGTCAAAACGTTATAAAAACGCGAATTCGTATGTTTTTCTCTTTCAACAATGATTATGATCGAATTTGAACCGCTAGGCACAAAAGAATCATGACTTCGAACCCGATGCGGTTACCTTCTCGTCTCTCCGCATCTTGCGGCGGATCTTCTTCTCCTCGGGGTCGAGGCAGTCCAGCTCGGGGTCGGTGAGCGTGTCGTCCGACAGCGCGTCCTCGTCCTCGTCCTCGCCCTCGCCCTCCTCCTCGAACTCCTCCTCCACTTCTGAAACGTACCGTACGTTACCCTTAAGCAGTGGCGTAGCTAGCCCTAAGGAGGCCCCATGTTGTAGGACCTCCTCGAATTTTAGCTTTTAAATATAAAAGGAGTGCCAACTGTAGCGGTTGTAGGCCGCTAGCGAGCTTTTTTTTGGGCGTGTTAGTGGGGGCCCCTATACCTGGGGGCCCCGTATAATTGATACGGCTGATACGGCGGTAGCTACGCCCCTGCCCTTAAGTCTATGGCGAACTAAAAGGTCTGATTATGTTGGTCAAGAACTAGGAAAGAAAAAATAAGTTTGCAACTGAACTCCTCCACTTCTGGAACGTACATGATACGACGAACGTCCATGTTACGTCCGTTACGTCTCTGATAAACTGAGAGGTCTAATTTTGTTGGTCAATAAATTTGTAGATATAATAAATAATGTTGCAAGTGATGAATGTCTGCACATGTATGATATTCGAGAAAAACTAGACGAATCCAACAAATCAAAGATCATTAAAATCGGCACAGCCGTTCTTGAATTATAAATGTTGAAACTATCACGTAATATAATGTAATACGTGGTATAATACCTATATTATATTTTTATAATAATGGATTTTAGGATCTTGCTGGGTGTAAAAATATCAATTATCGGATTTTTAATGGATCGTGAATTAAAGTGGACATAAAAGTGGGAAAAATTCCATTAATGGATCTCTACAATGGATTTTAGTGGACATCTCCCTATTGTTGGGATGTAATGTAATGGAGGGCATACAACAATGATTTTTTTAATTTTGTCTGTTTGTGCATTTGTTCCTGCTAATCAGAAATGGCATTACCGAAATGGATGCACTAATGTACCTACACCAACTAACTTACACTGATGTATTGCAATCGTTCCCAAATACAAGAGTTATGGCAGTTTTTTATGGAAATAGCCGGCAAACGAGCTGACGATTCACCTGATGTTAAGTGGCTATCGTCGTCCATGTACATCAGCAACACTAAAGGCATCACTGATGCGTTGCCAAGAAAGAAAGAAGAAAAAGAAAGAAAGAACTGGCTCTCAAGCCCTCAACCGGAACACGACGAGTCGTTTGGCGGCTGACTCATGCTCAAGGGTGGTAGCTATCCAGGCGAACCCCATAGAGAAATAATAATAGTATATTAATTAACAATTAAAATCAATATTACCAATATAATCCCTCCGAGGGACCTTACCACCAGCGGGCCGGATTTAGTCGCCTCTTACGACATCCAGCGTGGGATTGGGGTTAGTATTCTAAGCCGCCCCAATACGGCTGAAACAATTCTGCCGAAACGTTTTTCCGACAGTGTTTACTAGGTATCCCGAAGTCTACCGAGTGCGGTCAGTGTTCTAGTCATTGACCAAACTTACCGTTAGCAGACTCCTCCAGCTGCTTCTTGAGCTGGTCAATCTCCTGCTGGAATCTGAAATATAGGAACGAGGTGCATCAATGTTACTTATTACCATAGGTGAGAGGAGACTTGAGCCCAGCAGTGGGGCAATAATAGGCATGATGACAGTAAGTAAAAATCACTAAAATTATGTATTTATTTAATGAAACCCTATTAATGGATTACAAAACACGCATTTATCGTATTATTATTAGTGAGATAAACAATATTTTTGATAAAATAAAACTAAATAATAAAAATACGGCAAGCCGCCATCTTAGCTAAAACTCCAGTCAGTCTCAATAAGCGCGAATTACGTCACGCTTCTTAAAACAAATGAATATCACCATACTAAAAATGACGTATCGTCTTTTGTTTTCCTGAGGCATGACGTCACCACCACGCCATGACAGTTTGAAGCGTTTTGGTGCGAATTTTAAACTTATAATTTGAAATGTATTTATTTTATACTAAACCCACGGACGTAAAAAAAAGACGGACGTAATCCTAAGAACAAATTCAGTGAAGCACCCATAGTAATACCAACTCTGTATTCGTACAAGTACACACACCCACACATTGACACCATCCCGATATGACATTGACACCATCGCGAATCAAAACTTACAAAATTACGCACACATGGTAAGCGAGCTGTCAGCTTTACTCTCGATTAGACAAGGTTACGTCCGTTCTTTTTTTACGACCGTGACTAAACCTTATTTTTTTATAACATGATATACGTTGTAATTGTAATATATGGGGGCTGATACCTGGTGAGCAGCGCGTCCCCGGGCTCGCTGTTGACGTGCGTCTTGTTCTCGATGTTCTTGGCGCGGTTGGCGTAGCGCAGCGTGCTGATCGTCTCCACGTAGTTGCTGTCCGCCGGGCCCACCGTCGCTATCTGACACACACCACCACACCATACACACCGTGACACAAAACACATACACAAACAATCAACTATCACAGCTTCTTTAATTTTCCGACGCGCTACGACATGGAGTTCCTCAAGAAAGGCGTGATATGAGTTCTCTTTGAAGGTCGGGGAGGCGATATTTTCTGATACGATGTTGCTCATATCGCTCACCTAGTAATATAATAGCACATCTGCAAAAAATGCGAAATTGAGTTTATATGGTATACGTGTTTAAAAATACATAATCTACATAGTGGTAAATATGTATTAATGTCTAGGTATACTAGTAACCAAACCCAATCTGTAAAAAACGTAAAAAGAACTCATAATAAATTTTAAACATTTTTTTAAATTTTTGATCCTCGTTTTTGTAAAATATGACAAACGTAAATATGCCGTTGTATTACTGAATGAGCGATATCATACGTAAGCGACGGTGACCACTATGGCAACTATGATTTTTGTCCGCTACTGCTATGAAAAAAAAATGCTAATAAACCCTAACACATTCATACCCCCGCAGCAGGTGTGTCGCAGGTGGCATGGACGACATAACACATCACAATCACACCCTGCACCCGAGTACTAATATTTAACATATCACAGATCACAATCACACCTTGCACCCGAGTACAGATATTTTTCTGTCACATAAATATCTGCCCCGGCCGGGAATCGAACCCGGGACCCCACGCTTCAGCAGAGCAGAGGCAGGGTTGCTACCAACTAGGCTACAGGGTCGTTTCAGAGAATATGGTATACAACCGCCAAGAAAGCCCTTCTAAAATCGCCGCAATTTTTTTTACATGATTCCGTGTTGAATAGTCACTTTGTGTCGCAACGCATGGCTGATGCCTATGGTGTTAATGATTTCCATAGGCGAAGGAAGACCACTCGCCATCGCGAGACTCGTTTGCTTGTCTGCCAATTACATCCAAGTGTATCCTAAGGGGCCATCCGTAAATTACGTCACACTAATTTCATGACTTTGACCCCTCCCCCGTCCTTGTCACAGCTGGTCACATTTGTGTGACCTCCCCCCCTAGTATGAAGTCACATATTATGAAATTTTACACCTAGAAATAATTAAATTAAAACAGCAGTTCCGAAATAAGTACCAATATTCGGTTTTTAAATGTGACGTCACGAAATTTAGGACCCCCTCCCACCCCTTGTCACACTACATCGACCCCCCCTCCCCTAACGCCTTCGTTCCCGCTACTCACCATGACGGTCTTGGAGTTCCCGCCGAGCGAGTCCTGCAGCAGGCGGGTGAGCTTGGAGTTCCGGTAGGGGATGTGCGTGGACTTGCCGTCCACCAGCGCCGAGATCACGTTGCCCAGCACCGACAGCGACTGGTTGATCTTTGTGGCCTCCTTCAGCCGCGTGCCCGTCGCCTGCGTCTTGCTCTGCCGCTCCGAGCCCTAGCGAGTGACGGCACGAACAAAATAGCACTTATTAAGCTGTTTTATTTTATTTTCTAACTAGCTGACCCGGCGAAATTCGTATCACCTAACAAACAATTTTTTTTCTAAAATAAAAGTAGCCTAAGTTACTCCTTGTTACATCAGCTATCTGCCAGTGAAAGTCCCGTCCAAATCGGTCCAGCCATTTCAGAAATTAGCCGGAACAGACAGACAAAAATTGTAAAAAATGTTGTTTTGGAATATGTACCTTGTGTACATCCAAATGCACTTAGTAAAAAGCGGTTATTTTAATATTACAAACAAACACTCCAATTTTATTTATTTGTATAGATGTATAGATAACGTTATGTTGCTGTCGTTGAGGTTTTGCACATACTGCTGTAGCGGTGGACACAAGTACCCTATCGGTCATTTAGCGCACTAGTAACACTAACGCCTCAACTCAGAGTCATTACTTAAATATCTGGCATAAGCCACATGATACGTCTTGGTGAAAGGTAGCCCTCCTTTATCCCATCCCCAAAATGGGCGATCTCAGTGACCCGGCTAACTACAGGCCTATAGCTATAAAAATAGCTCCTTAGAACAGAATTTGTATTGCGATTCTTTACTAAGAAGCGATTAAAGTAACCGTTAGTGAGTCGGAGTTGGGGCATTAGATAAGGAGTGTGAGCTCAAAACAACTCCAAATATTTCTCCTGTCTTTAATACAAGATTCTCTTTCACAATTTTAAAGTAATCCAAATTTTCTCACCGTGTGTGGGTAGCATCTACGGTACGGAACAGATAAATAAGACTGGAATGGTAAAGCTGCAAACATACTATAAGCCGCGTCCGATCGGACGCGGCTGACAGCCGCGACTGATAATGTGCACATGACAAAAACATCCAGCGCGCCAGATAGCTCTCGGACGTCCGAACGCCTCAAGGTGCCTCAAGGTCACGTCCGCGACTTGCCTCCGATAGTTTGCACAGCTCAGTGTACATTCATTATCTAGATACCTATTACGTCACATCCTTCAGCCGCGTCCGTAAGCCGCGTCCGACAGTTTGTTTTCAGCTTTATGTGAGCGTGATAAGCCCATACGGCCTGCTAAACAGATGGTTGATTTCACGATCCACCCGTTTAACGCTTGTAGTCGTGTAGTAAAAGTCATATCATGACCCTCACCGCCAAATCGACGAGGTGCAGTTTCCCCATCTTGACGTGCATCTTGCCGTCGGCGCCGCGCTTGCTGCTCTCCACGGTGATGGAGAAGATGGCGTGCGAGCGCGAGCTCTCGTCGTTCATGGCCGTGGCGCCGATGTGCCGGGACTTGTTGCCCACCGCCATGATCTTCTCCAGCTCGTCCGCGTTGTGCACCACGTAGCCTGGTGACGAATATTACATCCACTGAGAACCCTTATCAGCTGATATCCAAACTACGAGAGAATTCGGTTATGTGACATAAAATCCATTTCTGCGAGCCCCGATGGAGAAGTAGGTTAAATTTATTTGCCCCTTCGGAGATTCCAAAGTATCGTACCAGTGAGATCCTTGACAAAGACGCCGATATCGGGCCTCTCTTTCACCTCGAGGCTCTGGTGCGGGTTGTTGCCGAGCAGGTCGCGGACCTCCTCATTGTAAATCTCCAGGTACGTCACGCATACCAGGAATCTAAAACAAAATAAATAAATAAATACAGTTTTTTACATTATTCGTAGTCAGCGGACATCTTTACATGCGAAGTTATGAGTTTTTTTATGGACATAGCCACATAGCCGGCAAACGAGCTACGATCCACCTGATGGTTAGTGGCCAACGTCGCCCATGGACATCAGCAACACCAAAGGCATTGCGTTGCCGGCCAAGAAAGAGGGAAGAAAAAGAAAGAAAGAACTGGCTATCAAGCCCCCCCCAGCCGGAACACGACGAGTCGTTTGCCGGCTGACTCATGCTCAAGGGTGGTAGCTCTACAGGCGAACCCCATGGAGAAATAATAACAGTAATAATGGTATTAATTAACAATTAAAATCAATATTACCAATATAATCCCTCCAGGGGCCCTACCACCAGCGGGCCGAATTTAATCGCCTTTTACGACACCCATCCGGCGTGGGATTGGGGTTAGTATTCTAAGCCGCCTCAATACGGCAAAAACTTGTCTACTTCACATCCGAAGAATCTTTAAACAAAACTCACTTCTCATCGTCCTTGGCCTTGGCGATGTGGCTGAAGATATGGGCGAAGGAGTTGGGGATGATCCCGCGGAGCTCGGGCGCGGAGTTGCTGCCGGCCATGGTGTAGGTCTTGCCGGTGCCGGTCTGGCCGTACGCGAAGATGGTCCCGTTGTAGCCCTTCAGGACCTCGTGCACGATGGGGCTCGCCGTCTGCACGTAGATGTCCATCTGGAAGGTACCGGGCCCTCATAAGCTGATGGTGATTTGATTGTCAATAAGACAACGCACAGTCTGTCTGATGAAAGTTTGTATAACAATAATATTCCAACGGTTATTAAATGTTTAAAATTAGGTAATAGTTATATTTAGAGGTACATAATTACTTTAAATTACATAAAAATATAATTATTTTCACACGTTACTCATAATTTTTTTTAATATAATTTTTAACTACGCCCAAATTTTACGCCTAAAAAATAACTATCATGCTAAGTTATATTTTCCAATAGCTCACATCGAAGATATATGTATAAGTATTAGTGGCTAAGATAGTATTTTTAGACGCGCATTGATGGTGGCTGACTTACGCCCCAACTCAAAGTCACTAACAGTTACTTAAATCGCTCCTTAGTACAGAATTTGTATGGAGATTCTTTGCTAAGGAGCGATTAAAGTAACCGTTAGTGACTCTGAGTTGGGGCGTTAGTAATTTAGGGGAGAGTGTAGATTTTTAGAGGAGAATAATGCTATTAAATAGAAGTCAGTTTAATTACCACCCATTTTAATTAACTTAGGAAGATTGTGAAACAAGCCCTTAAAGTTCTAATCAACTTATTTACACTGTTAAATAACTTTACTTACTGCTACTTATTGTAGGTAATTACAGTATTAATTGATACATTTATCACTTTACCAGTTACGTGGGTTTTTGTATCCTACTAATAATTTCTATTAATAACTTTTCCTATTAAGTACATAATAATTACACGATAACAGACTACACTAGGTATATAATTATGTACAGGGAGTGGAAAGATAAGAAGGTTATCTGATTAACAATAAAATTATTCCGAATTGTGAAAAGATTTTCGCTCGGAAGGACCGCGTGTAATAAGAGCGACTTAGCGCGGTGATCCGAGGGAGCAGGCCTCATTCCTCATTCACGAGAACGTGGATTTTGAAACCAAGCGATAGTTAGTGGCAAAAGAGAAGATAGTAAGTTAGATCCTATAAAAAGGGCTCTTTAGGTCATTAGTACAAGAAAAAAAGTAAATGTGGTTTTATGAAACAACGATGCAAGTGAAACTTTTTTTCGGCTTCTAGACATTTAACAATTTTTTTTAGAAAATTATTCGATTTAGGGTATTAAAATTGCGTTTTTAATCTTAAATTAGATGACCCTACGAACTTCGTATCGCCTAACAAACTATTTTTTTTTCTAAAATAAAAGTACCCTAAGTTACTCCTTGATACATAAGCTATCTGCCAGTGAAAGTTCCGTCAAAATCGGTCCAGCCATTTCAGAGATTAGCCGGAACAAATAGACAGACAGACAAAAATTGTAAAAAATGTTGTTTTGGTATATGTACCGTGTATACATCCAAATGCACTTAGTAAAAAGCGGTTATTTTAATATTACAAACAGACACTCCAATTTTATTTATTTGTATAGATTAATTATTGAAAAATGGGAATGATAGTGGGAAATCAATAGTAGACAAAATATTCAATTATATAATTTAATTAATAATTTAGATTATAAACGCATATTAAAAACTAAGAGCAATATTTATTTAAATCATTGAATCTCCATTAATATTCTTACTCCAGGGCTGGCTGTAATGCGACATGCGATAGATGGACGAAAAATTTTGGGGCGATAGAATAAAATTTTCACTTAAAAAAAACTTGCAATTAAATGAATTACACTTCTTTTTTCCTACTTGGTAGGTCTACGTGGAGATGTTTGGAAGTTTATTTTCCCATCACGCACGAACTGTTAAACGGATTAAGGCGCGGTATGACTACGATTTAAAAACGTTGATTTCACTCACACAGCCGCATATCTGCGCTAATCTAATGTTACATTTACGTGACGCTGAATAGGGTTCAAAATTGCAGAGCATATTTTTGCTAACAATGTAACTAGATTGCGAATAAACATTTAATTTGAGGGTTTTCCTTAGGTTATTCAAAATATACACATTAAATTCAATATCGGTCCGGTTTAAGTTTTAATAAAACCATATACGTATTATATTCTCAAAAAAAAATATGTTGTTACCGCTGAAAATACAGAGAACTTCGACGATTAAGTTTATTTTTGTATAGCAAATTACGATTTTTTATTGGGAATATCAAACAACTATTTAATATTCTATTCGGTTAATATTTTTCTTTAGACCTTTTTCTATGCTCTGTATTTTTTGCGTGCGATATTTTCATTGGGTTTCCTCGTACTCAAGCACCATAGAAACCCAGTTTTGTGAATATTGAGATCACACCGCGCCTTAAGTTGAAACTTGGCTCACACACACACCATGTGTAGGATTAGGATAGTATAGACTGTATGTTCAAGGTTCATGGGTAGATGTGTAAAGATTTATAATAAAATTCCTTCGAAATTTACAGAAAGGCCTTACCTTAAATTTAAAACTCATATTAAAAGCATTTTTATGACAAAAGGATATTACAAATTAGATGATTATTTTAAAGACAAGACTGCCTGGACATGAGTTTGATTGATTTTAGTAGATGATAAGTGCTATCTATAACTGGGAGCAGGAAAAAACAAACCCGGTAGTTTCTTGCTGCTTCTTCTCCCGGGTCCTCTCACAGTAGGGCCTTGCTGAAGCATTGGCATAGCTTGCGTGACTTTCAAAAAGTGTTTGTAAACCAAACCAATTTTGAATAAAAACATTTGATTTGATTTGATTTGATCCCGGTTCTAATCATCTCTCCCGTGTATCGGCGAGCGCGCATTTCATTTCGCTACATCATGACGTATTCAATGACATTGGACAACATCCCGTCGGATTAACTTCAACTAATTGTACATAATGTAAATGTAGATACATTTTAGTTCAGGACATCACTGGTGGCGCAATATCCCGTCTTGAAAAGTGATATCCATCCATCCTGCACAGTGAAGGTTTTAGCATTACCAGCGCCCTGGGCAAGATTTCTACGGCGCCCCCCTCTTCTGCCATTAAAACCCATACAAAAATAATAAATACATATGTAAATCCATGCCAAGATACAGCTTTCCAGCACTATGGGTCTCGATGCCAAGCTGTGGACGGATGGACAGACAAGACGAAAACTATAAGGGTTCCGTTATCACTACCTGCGGCGCCCCTTCAAATCTGGCGCCCTGGGCGGTCGCCCAACCGCGCCCTACCCTAACGCCGGCACTGATCCTACATGTCGTATAGCCAACGCCCACATCGCGTTATAGGCTACACTACACGTCGTATAGGCTACAAGCTACAAGAGTATTGGAATAAAAAAAATGTAAAACCGGCCAAGCGTGAGTCGGACTTGCGCACTGAGGGTTCCGTACAAACATGTAGGATTGAACATTGATCTTAATAAATGAATTAAGTAACAACAACTTTGGTGTTGTAAAACTACCGTCCCCATACTCTTGATTGACATAGGTCGCAATCAATTTACCAACTGCAAATATGAAAGTAAAAGTTTTTTGTGTTGTACTTCCCGGTTTTCCGATTTGTTCGTTTTCTTGTGTTATATTGAGATATCATATCATAGAGATCCACCAATCCGCAGTGGAGCAGCCTGGTATGCTATATTGCGCTATCCTACATTGCGCGTGGCCTGACACGCACTTGCCCAGTTTTTCCTTTTGAGATACGGAATTCTAAAAAAAGTGAATCATCCCCGGTGAATAGAACTTAGAACCATTCAATCAACGGTCAGGTACTTAACAGAAAAGACAGTGCTTATCTTAATCTTAAACAGTGGGTTTAAAGTACATCGGTACCTAAGTGACACCTGAAGGGAGTCTTCTAACCCTTGTAGAAATACTCATAGCAATATCCATATCACAGCGAGCCCACTGCAGACCACTGCAGCACGCGACAGCCCCCCCCCCCCCGCTCCCCCTCCTCCGCCGCCCTAAAATCCATAGAGGGCCGGCGCCCTAGTTCACCCCGATCGCTCTACTTCGTTTCCTCGCTGTGACAACCTCGAACATTATATTTAATGCGTGTTTTTAGAAAATACGAAAGTTTCAATTTTAGAAGTGTTTTTGTAGAGTTAAGACGTTCATTTGATAATTATAATCATTTATTTTGTTATTCCAGTGTTAGTGAGTTCCTAGTCGGACGCCACTTCACAAAGTGGACTTGTAATCTTTAATATAATAATCTCTAAGAAACACATAAATTAAATGACACGATAAAATTTAAAATTCTAAAGGTTATAATTTGTTCAGATTGTTAATGCTTTAGAGAAAAGAAAACATAACTTTGTATGTTTCAAACATGTTTCCTCGTATATACCTACTTACTTACATTAGTTAATTTTATATGTGAGACCATACTTTATATTTTCACAGTTCAGTACATACCATAATAGTGAAATAAAAAAAACTTTTAAAACTATTTAGATTCAATAGACGCACTTGCATGAAAAGTGCTAAGCACATTTTATCATTCAAAAATGTCGTGTGGATATAATATAATATCTATCTACCTATTAATAAAGAATTTCGCATTCCTCAAGCACCATAAAATTATTTCCGCTAAAGCATACAACTATAAATTGATGTATTATAATTTTCGCTGCCTAAAACAAGCTTCGTTTCGGCAACGAACTGCCTTATCAGGAACACCAATTTCGATAAAACTCCAGTTTTTCCGCGATGGTGTTTTAGGAGTTAGGGCGTAACAGCGTGACTTCCAAAGGAATCTAGACCGTAGCTGTCAAGCAATAGGGTGCTGTTTGTATCGGCGACATCGGCGTCGCAGCTAATCAGCTATGGAAGTAAGTCGCATTGGCCGCGTAGTTACTTTTTGGGTCAAGGTTTCCTACTAAGTTTCTCTAAAGAAACGCGACTGCGACTATGGTGCACGGTGTCGTCGATAATGGTTAGTAGATTTAAAAAGTTAACGTTGCCGATACCGCAAACCGTAGCAAACATACGTACAGTCAAGGACGACTTTAACCTATTGGAGGCCCTGGCCATGTTAGGATAATTGGTCCTCTATGACTTTCATAGAACACTATTTTGTTAGAATAAACAAAGAAAGTAGATAAACAAGCTTCTAGATTTATTTTTATTGATTTATCTAAGCATGCTGAAATCGGAAAGCCTAATTTTTGGGCGAGAGTAGGGTAGCTTCGCGCATGCAAAAGCTAATAAACAAATTGGTATTGTAGTCAGTAATTTAGGATCGATTTATTCCAATTAAAAAAGTTTTTCGGTAATAATTATCGGTTATCGTTTAGTGATCTTGCAGGAACTAGGAGGCCCCTATCGATCACGGGGCCCTGGGCACGTGCCCAGAATGCCCAGTGGGAAAGTGGGATCTGCGTACATTAGCCACGCGAGTTGAATGCAGTGACAGTGTTCGAGCGTGGTTGTAGAAATATTTTTTGACGTTTATTTTTTTGGTAAATTCTTTCAAAGTCCATAAAAGCTTTTGGCGTGTTCGATGTTCGATTACTGGATACAAAGAGTCAACTGAACGCTTTATATTTATCAGTCGAATACGATACCAAACGCATTACGCGTGGGTATCATCGCATCCGATAAGAATTGCTGAATTGGCAAGATGACTAGGCGCCGATAAGTGAAGGCTCGTTCTAATCCAGTAGATAGGCGCTAGGCGGCGGCGCGGTGCCTTTGTCCCCGGCCTCCGGTGCTCGTGGCAAGTGTGGCAAGTGTAGCAAGTGTGTCAGTGGGGCAGGGCCGGCGGGCGCGACCTCGGTGCGCGCTGCAACTATCGATTGTGCCTCGGTCGCGTGCAGCGTGCAGCAAGCGCTACCTCCACTGCCGTACTTTGATACGCTATTAATCACAATGGGGATCACTGGGAGTGACATTAAGTGCGGAAAAGTCACGTGCTCATTTCCGCATCCTCAGCATTTGGTGTGAGCTCTTACAGAAAAGAGTTGTATGTAGTAATAGCCTGGCAGTAATTGGACGCCACGGCCTAAATATTAACTGCAAGCATTGAAGTATTATTACTAGCTTATAGAACCAACACCGCGAACGCAATGTATGTCCCAATGAATTGGCGCCGATCGGCTTCAATTTTCAATGGATTCGTTCGATTTTGAAAGGAGAACGGGAGCTCAATTTTGAAAATAGAACCTCCCGGCGAGGACACAATTTTTTCTCATTGTTCATCACTGCAAGTGAGTTGGGAGCTGACTATTATTGATGCTATTTATCAGAAATGGTATCACGTTCGAAATACAATACATAGCTGACATAGACTAGCCGCTAGCGGTTTCAACGTCGTTCCTTATGAGGTAAACATACATGACAGGTTGCGTCATTACAAAATGATGATCTCAAGCTGTTCAGTTCAAACGCTCAAGACTTTTATCTTGGGGAGGGGAGCCGATATGTGCCTACGCTAAAATGTCAACATAATCCTATCTTTCTTGTCTTCAACTACTTACGAAGTCGATTGGATGTGGACTTTAGTACCATTTATATATTATTTTGGTTAGGTTATTTTATAAATAATATCATCAGATTTTTTATATGAATACATGAGTGGGTGGAACGCTTCACACTCTTAGCCCCACACTAGGACTCCTTGTGTCGTGGGCGCCATGGATAACACACTAGCCAAGGACATTCACACCCAGACCGAGAACAGAAATTCAAACTCATTATTCAAATTTCCGCCTCGCTGGGAATCGAACCTAGGACCTATTGACCAATGTATTGGACCCTTGGCCTATTTCAATTACTAATCCGGCGTTCTCTTATCGTAGATTACTCAGTCAAGCCTTACAATAGAAAATCATTAATAGTAGAATACTTATGGACAATTTCAAAGAAGTGGACCGTGGGTACTGTAATTCCTGATAAAATAATCAGCGGTCGCCATTTTGGTACGATTATAAGATGGACTTAGATGTCGCGCTTTGTCTCCCATAAGACAAAGCCTCAAGTCATTCGTGTTTCAAAGTAATCGAACACAATATTATAACTTTTGTAATACTTTTACGGATGACTGTATCATAACGGTACGTCAGTGGAGGGACTTTAATATAAATAAATCTATATAAAATGCTCTACACCAGCACATATCTCATACAGGTACAATTTTCAATGCCTATATTAATCCACTGAACGCGATATAGTTACATATATATACCCGAGATGTAAACCTAGAATCTTGCAAGGAAATATCAATTAGTTGGTAGAAGTTGGTGTCAAGACCAGCTCTCGAATCGCAGATGGCCTCCAGCCTCCAGCCTCTAAGGTCTCGACTTGTGGTCGTGATGCGCAATGCATCTATCGATCTTACCGCACCCCCTCCCCCTCCCGCACCCCTCTCCCCGCTCACTGACAGCATCTTCAGGAGAACGAGGTCGCCAGGGATATGGTGTGATACTGTGGTCTGATTAAGGAATGGAAGTTCTGTACATCCAAGTAAACCTTCCACAAGACACAAGTGGACCAATGGACGAGTGAGGGCCAAGTGTTTTTGATGAATTTGTCTGGGCTCTAATCTACCTGGAGATTCTGATGATTTTAATTAATTCCATTGAGCCCTAACACGCTCTTTACTTAGGGGCCATCCATAAATTACGTCACACGTAAAGGGGGGGGTCCTTTAGTGTGACATTGTGTGACAAGGGGTGGGAGGGGGTCCTAAATTTCATGACGTCACATTTCAAAATCTAATAATTGGTATGTACAGGTAAATATCAAAAAACAATTAATGGAAATGAAACTTATTTCGGAACTGCTGATTTAACTTCATAATTTCTAGGTGTAAAATTTGATAATATGTGACGGTCACACTAGGGGGGAGGTTTCACAAATGTGACCAGCTGTGAGACAAGGACGGGGGAGGGGTCAAAAAGTCATGAAATTAGTGTGACGTAATTTATGGATGGCCCCTTACCTGGTGGTTCCCTTGAACAAAAATATGAAATGATTTTAATTTTTCGATCCTACTTTTCATTAGAGTGGTAGGTTGATTTTAAAACACCTTCCATCTTTTAGTTGGTACTAAATCAGTACCAATCACTATCAGTATCGCTAGGATTACGAGTACTATAAACGCATAGAAGCAGAGGCTTTCGTCTGGGGTAGCCCTGGAGGACGGCGGGGTTAGAAAAAACTGGCGCCCAACGTGAAATTTAAATTACTTTTTTACTAATTTTATTATATTCTTTATTTTATTTAGGTATATACATTTTTTACGGTGAAATCGGATTTAAATTGTATAATTTGAGATTATTCATAATTAATTATTGTCTTTGTAAAACTGTCACTACACTAACGCATTAGGGTCACCTAGCTGTTGTTAGATGTTAGTACGAATGAATAAATAAATAAATAAATTGTATTGCATGAATGAACTACACAAAAAATAATATATACTCAGGTGTATATTATTACTTTAAGTCAGTTTTTTATTTCTTTTGTAAGCGCGATTTCAGCGGCTTATGGAAATATATTTTTTACGTTTGTCAAGTTTGTTAACCTGAGCAAATGGAAAATAAAAGTCAATCCAAAACGCTTGAACTTTTCCATTTCCCTGGAAACTTCGGGATAAAAAGTATATAAAACAATAAATACATCACTAGGTCTTCGAGTTTTGCGGCCACAAAGGGAAAGTTGAATTTATATTACTTCCACTTAGTAATTTTTAGCTGAGTTTGCATATACTTAGATAAAATTTTTCTTTTATAGTAGCGTTTTATTTGCTAATACCTATTGTATATTTCTACAGCAATACCACCTGATGGTAACCATACGTCTATTTAGTTAAGTATATTATTTGCAAACATTTCATACTGCATACATAAATGGTTCAGTAAGAAACATTATTAGTATTATAATTATTATGAACTGATGTGTTACACATTTCTAGACTTCGATTCTAACATGACTTTGAGTTTAGTTGTCCATTTTTCGAAACACAACTGTAAACAAAATGAGTTTGAAATAAAAACTTGCTTAAAAAAGCGGCCAAGTGCGAGTCGGACTCGCCCATGCAGGGTTCCGTAGCAACAAGTAACATAATATAAATGTTCTTGTAGTTCGTTGTAACTTTGATCGAGGTAAATTGCGGTTTACGATTTATGACGTATTAAAAAAAACTACTTACTAGATCTCGTTCAAACCAATTTTAAGTGGAAGTTTGCATGGTAAAGTACATTATATATTTTTTTTTAGTTTTTTCATTCTCTTATTTTAGAAGTTACAGGGGGGGGACACACATTTTACCACTTTGGAAGTGTCTCTCGCGCAAACTATTCAGTTTAGAAAAAAATGATATTAGAAACCTCAATATCATTTTTGAAGACCTATCCATAGATACCCCACACGTATGGGTTTGATGAAAAAAAAATTTTTGAGTTTCAGTTCTAAGTATGGGGAGCCCCCAAAATTTACTGTTTTTTTCTATTTTTATGTGAAAATCTTAATGCGGTTCACAGAATACATCTACTTACCAAGTTTCAACAGTATAGTTCTTATACTTTCGGAAAAAAGTGGCTGTGACATACGGACGGACGGACAGACAGACAGACAGACAGACAGACAGACAGACAGACATGACGAATCTATAAGGGTTCCGTTTTTTGCCATTTGGCTACGGAACCCTAAAAACGCAACTGACCAGTATATCTGGAACTGCGTCATAAAATTAGATATTTGGTAGTAGCCACTATCCACCGAATGGATAGTTCCAAATTCGATCATTGGCCAGCACAGACATTGATGTGACAACTGTGACAAGTAAATTAAATTATTATTATATGGGTCGTATATTATGCTATTATTATCGTTACAGATAATAATAATTGTAACATAGATTCAAGTTATGACGTCTTTTGGCGCGTTTATAAAATCAGATGAACATAACACAGGAAGAAGTTAGTCTCCTGAGAAGTTGTCAATATGAGTATTTTTTTTGATACCGAACAAGTTAGTGCTTGACCACAAAACCACCTGATGGTAAGCAGTAATGAAGCCTAAAAGCCTTTGACAGTGATGAGTGAAGT
The DNA here is from genome assembly GCA_951805285.1 of Thymelicus acteon. Taxonomy (NCBI): domain Eukaryota; kingdom Metazoa; phylum Arthropoda; class Insecta; order Lepidoptera; family Hesperiidae; genus Thymelicus; species Thymelicus acteon. The sequence goes on along the minus strand of OX638214.1, from coordinate 22,292,224 downwards.
CCCCCAAAATCATCCTAATTTGCAGCATTTGACTTGGGAGTTGGGACAGATTAGAGAATTATATCGAATCAACTAAAGGACAGAAAAGAATACTTCAGTTTTCCAAGGCTAGAATTTTTAAATGTTAGTTATTTGAATTTATTCATTGTAGTACTTGAACTAATTGATACTATCTGTTGTTTAACTTGGTTCAAATTCATTTCAATGTTAAGAAAACAAGTGGTTTTTTAATTTCAATACTTTACTGGACTCAAATATCGTTAGATGCGCAAATCAACGCGGAAGGAACATTGCTGTTTGTAAATGCATCGATGACTTCACTGTCTATATGCATACTGCATTAGTCATTATAAAATGTGCACAAAGAGACCTGCGCGGGCGCTGAGCAATTTGTTATTTCCTTGTTTGTTCTTTGCCTTTGTAGTTATACTTGATTGAATAATTGGTAATTTTATTAGGGTTCCATGCGAAAAAAAGCTGCCAAGTGCGAGTCGGACTCGCCCATGAAGGGTTCCGTAGCAGCAAGTAACATAATATGTATAAAAGTTCTTGTAGTTCGTTGTAACTTTGATCGATGTTTTTTGCGGTTTACGATTTATGACGTATTAAAAAAAAAACTACTCATTAGATCTCGTTCAAATCAATTTTCGTTGGAAGTTTGCATGGTAATGTACATCATATATTTTTTTTAGTTTTATCACTCTTATTTTAGAAGTTACAGGGGGGGGGGGGACACACATTTTACCACTTTGGAAGTGTCTCTCGCGCAAACTATTCAGTTTAGAAAAAAATGATATTAGGAACCTCAATATCATTTTTGAAGACCTATCCATAGATACCCCACACGTATGGGTTTGATGAAAAAAAAATTTTTGAGTTTCAGTTCTATACACCGTGTTCGGCCTGTTATTCAGACCATTAAATTGGTCATCTTTCGTTATGGATTCATTATTGAATTATTTTTTTTTCATTTTCATACAAACTAAATACTTGAACGTAAATTGCCTAATGTGTAAAGATTTTTTTATTAATTCGATCGTGGCTTCTTCGAGACGAGAAGCTCTCCGTCTAAATGGGCCTTTATTGACAAGTCAAGCCAATAATGACATTTAAAATGAAATAAGTGTAGTTTGAATGATTATGACCGTACTGAGCAGCCACATAGCACAAATAAAGACCCTTTTACAATGTACACCTATATTAAATGGAATTACCAATAACTTAAAAACTAAGCTTTATAATGCACTGGTACCTGTATAAGATATGTTTAGTAAATGCTATAGAATCATTTGGTAAAGTTTGTGCACAACCTCAAAAACACCCGGTATATGGGGACCCCAAAATTTATTGTTTTTTTTTCTATTTTTGTGTAAAAATCTTAACGCGGTTTACAGAATACATCTCCTTACCAAGTTTCAACAGTACAGTTCTTATAGTTTCGGAGAAAAGTGGCTGTGACATACGGACGGACAGACAGACAGACAGACATGACGAATTTATAAGGGTTCCGTTTTTTGCCATTTGGCTACGGAACCCTAAAAACGGGTTCCGCCCTTATAGGATCACCCGTGCGTCTGGGCACAGTATAAATATTACATCTATACTGTGGTCTGGGCAACCGCTCTTCACAGCCAATTTACTCCGAAACTACTAGATCAAATGAAGTTTGGTACTAATGCACTTTTTTGTGACCCAAAGACGAAGGTTTAAAGAAAGAACAGAATTAAAAAAAAAATAACGAAATCAAAATTAAACAAAAACTGTTTTGCAAATCGTATCGTGTGGTATGTAAAAAACGGCAAAAATAAATAAAATAGAAAAATAACGGTAAATATATATCAATATCAACGTACGGACCCCAGCGGACATCAGTGACAACAAAGATACCATCGATTAATTGCGGGCTAAGAAAATTTAATTTGTTACAAAGAGAAAGAAAGTCGGTTTACAAACAAAAGAAAATGGTTGTTATGTAAAAAATATAAACATGTTACCCCCATGTCTCGATAAAAAAATATATACATGTTACCCCTATGTCTCCCTAAAAAAATTATTACGCAGTATTTCTTTGGTTGAAAGAAACTGCCTGTAAACGAAGCCCGGGCACCCCTGACATAGATTATTATGTACGCTTTGGATAATAAAACAGAATTTGTTTTTATCTACATTTGCCACTGAGGAATGGTAAACTAAAGGGATGTAAACAAGGCCGTATTTAACCTACTGGAGGCCCTGGGCATATTAGGATAATGGGGCCCCAATGACTTTGTAGATTTATACAAAAACTAATAAGAAAATTGTTATTGTAGTCAGTAATTTAGGTTCGATTTATTCGATAAAGTTTATCGGTAATAAATATCGGTTATCGTTTAGTGATCTGGCAGGAACTAGGGGGCCCCTATCGATCACGGGGCCCTGGACACTTGCCCAGAGTGCCCAGTGGGAAAGATGGGTCTGTATGTAAACAAGCATTCACTTTTGGCTGACTTCAAAAGGAGGAGGATCTCAATTACGTTGTTATTTTATTTCTACTTATAAAACGCTGAATGTTACCAAGTTAACGCATAGCATAAGCCAGTAACCTAAATGTTTCACAGGAGTTCTTTGTTATTCTGGCGAGTACTTAGAAAGGGTTTCTGAAAATTCATCCCCTGAATTAAGTCTTCCTAACTGAATTAATGAAATGCTTATTACAGGATTTCAGAAAAATTCGCCTAAAAAAGAGGAAGTAAAAGTTGTAAGAATAAAAAAATATTTTCACGGACAAAATATGGTTTTCGAATAAAATATATCAATTATTATGCGTTTATTTGCTATGAAGTGCGCAAACAATAGGCAGTATTAAATAAGTGAAGTTACTGAAAGACTAAACAAATAATATCATTGTATTAAACTTTTTAATGTTCTAAGCCGAGTACCTAATATCGAGTACTTCACTTGACATGGAGGGGTGCGGGTAGCGGGGCGCGGCGGGGTGGGGACGGACACGGCGGCCCTCAATCGATAGCAGCGTCTAGGGGAGAAACGGCCTAACTACATACAATACGAAAACAGATTTCACTACGTCGCGCAACTCAGTGGAATTTGAGCCGTAACACCGACGCACAAGGTCCAGTTTTCGTCTCCGTTACTCTATCTGCTATAATATAGATGGTGGGGGAACGACGTAAGTACCTTACGCGCACATCGTACAACGTGCAAATAATGGTATGAATGCTATTTAGAGATATTCTACGCTGAGTTACGTAAACTGAATGCAGGTATGTAGTAAGTTTGGCTCCAGATTATAAATTAGAACTTGATATTTTATATAAGTACGTTAGATGTTTACTATGGCCATTCAGAGAGGTTATGTATAGCAATTAATTCTTTATACAAATAATACACTATTTGTCTCTACTACTATGTCACTTCTTGTCTGCGACATACATACTCTAACTAAATAATTACTTAAAAAATTTCGTCCTCGAGCTAAATTCGAGTAATTTAGGAAAATTAATTTCCATCTAACGGCTCGTCTCGCTTCGTGGAAAATTACGCCTATTACGGGGAAAATTACTTCTGTTTTTTTTTTGTAAAATAAAGTGTTTTGTATTGTAATGTACGCCCAGTTTCCGAGTACAACTATGAAAGTACGACGGGACCCCCATATCTAGGGGGTATCCAAAAAATGACTTGTAACCTTTTACATACAAACGCATTGACAAACATTCTAAAATAATATATGCCTGTTTATTCACGCTGGACTTAGATACTGCTTAGCCAATTCGTAATACGTTTTCGGTAGTTTTAGTGTTTCTTGTCTATAAACCTGAAACAAGCTTAACCAATGGGCAACATAGGCCTGATGCTGTTTTCATTTTCAGCACAGCCACAACGCAGCGTTGTTGCAACTATTTTCGTATGATATTTTTGCTTTAATCGTTTACAAATGAAGTATGAAGGCACCGAATGAAAACTATATTAGAACGTAACGCAGTGTTATCCTTGAGCGTACATCTGTCGTCGTAACTCGTTATCTTCCAGCGAATACTGTATGTACTATAGTACGGCCGCTGTATCTCGGCGCGTCTGAACTTCGCGCAGAAGGCTGCGCAGTAACATAATTCGCCAATACTCGATACGCGGTGTATTATGTCTCGATCACACGTTAGCATGTTCGTGTTGCCATCTCTGTCTTACATGCGCTAAAGTTCGCAAAGCCTATGTTCAGACGCGCCAAGATACAGCGGCCGTACTGTACATCGCGCCACAAGTACCAGCGTGAATTAAAACCACGCGACACGATAGATAAGATAAAACGTTTTCTACGGAAATGGCAACGCTAGCCGCTCTTTCGGCACTTTAATTATTATATTATACTGTTAATACAAAATGTAATATTGTATTGTAAAGTGTATTACATTAAAATTGTTAGTATGAATGTTTGTTACTCGTTCAGGCAAAAACTGTTGAACGTATTTTAATGACATTTAGCACACAGGTATACTCGTAACAGCAGAGTATAACCTGGAATACCCGCGGCAAAGCCTATTTACCCAATATATCCAATTACAATTTTAAACTCAACTTCAGACGACTCGTATTGTAGAATAAAAGCACTTGGGTAACTTCAATCATTTATTTCTTTTGTACTTAAATCGCCATTTCGCAAAGGTGTCTTATTTAAGAGGAGAAGAAATGGCGAAAGAAACTCCTCTAGACATATTTTAAAATATTTTACAACAAATTCTTGCTCAATCAATTTTACACTTAAAACTACTTCTACAATTTAGAATTATTACGAAACACCCGTATTACTGTTTTCCCAGTCTAAGACCGAATGCCCTCTCGACATCTTTCGACCGACCAACATGATCCCAAGCCTTTCCTGTAACTCTCATATTTCAATCAATTCGGCGGATGAAAATAATGTCTCGTTGTTGAAAATAAAGACAGCATTGTTCGCTATTAATTTGAAACCCTAACACAATTAACTTACAATTGTATGTTTGTGGGTTTATATGTTTGTCTTTGCGTTTATTTCTGGATTGGGAGGGGGGGAGGGGTGTCGATGTAGTATGACATTGTGTGACAAGAGGTGGGAGGGGTCCTAAATTTCGTGACGTCACATTTCAAAATCGAATAATTGGTATGTATGAGTAAATATTAAAAACAATTAATGGAAATAAAACTTATTTCGGAACTGCTGTTTTAATTTAATATTTTCTAGGTGTAAAATTTCACAATATGTGACGTCACACTAGGGGGAGGGATCAAAAAGTCATAAATTAGTGTGACGTAATTTATGGATGGCCCCTAATCGCAAAAACAGCTAAACGAATTAGGATTTTCCCTAATTCGAGTAAGCTTGAGCTAACATTTAAAGGTTTGTTTTATTTAAAACTAGCTGGCTAACAATGGGCAGTAGGGTTCAAAGTGGGCAATAACACGGGAACACAAAGGGACCTTTCTGAGTGCTAAAGACCCACAGCAGGTGTAAAAGACTGGCACCATTGGCATAATTGGCGGCAAATGAATTTTGAAAATCGGTCGGTGGTCGAAAAAAGTTTGAAAACGATGACAGCTTCATTACAGTTCTTTTCAAAGTCAAAAGTCAAGGTCAAAATATTTTATTCTTAAAGGTATCAATGATACACTTATGTACGTCATCATTTTTTTATCTACCAGCTTTTCGGAAGGGTGTTTTGTCATGGAGGAGAAGAAAAGCCGTAAAGAAACTCCTCAGCACATCTTAAAAAAAATATTACAAAAAAGAAAATATTACAAAAATATTTACTAATCTGAGCGGAACTGGTTGCAGAACTGGTCATTTCCATGCATCTTTGTCATTTAAATACTCGTCTACACTATGTCCCTTGCCTAACAATTGTGTTTTTACACGTTTTCTGAAAGATTCTATTGGTAAGTCACGTATTGATTTGGGAATTTTATTATAATTATGTAGAAGACACTAATGTGTAAAGAGAGATGTTTGCCATATTATATTCAAAGTACCCGGATGACCGAGCTTTGCTGAAGTTGAAAAATGTGAAATGAAGTTGAAAATATATTTATTATATAACCGGATCCAAGGTTTATATTTAAACTTCAAAGAATGTTATTATAATAAAGCAGTAATAAATATAGCCACAAATGAACAGCTGCTATAATAGTGGCATATTATTATTCCAATCAGTACCCGTGTCCTTGTATGGTAGTTAGTATATTTTCAATTTGAACCATGGTCCATGACTGAACGTTGGCGAGTCGCATACCAACCTTGCGTAACCGTCGCCGCGTCGCCGCGAGCGGACAAACGCCCAAGCGACATTCGTTAGAAGCACAAGTACTAATTTAACTAAAACATGAACAGTATCCCGATTATACTAAGAGTAGCTACTTAAGTACTCCACAGAAAACCTATTTATGTAATGTTGTCTCAGAAAAACACCGAAATGTGTATTTTTTATCACTCGTTCTGTATTACTTGTTTGCGAATTGGTATAGAAAAATAGGTCACAGCTGTATAAAAAATTGGCTTAGTTTACTCATAAATGGACGTGATTTTGCGTCAATTTTTTATTTTGTTATGTGTATGTGTTTAACTAGTTGTTAATTAATTATTAATGATGCCTAAATAGGGACGAAAGCCTATATTTCTATTTAATAAAACTTTATTTGTACCTAAAAAGCCAAAAATAAAAAATAAATCTCATGCTTCCTACTAATGTTATAAAAAGTTTCTGAGAATGTTTGATGTTTGTATTTCCATCCCGCTAGCCGCTGTACGGATTTCTGAAGTTATACTTCTTATGCGACTTGCAAAAAGGTTGCGTTAAACGTTTGCGCTACCATGGAGGGGGTATGAAAGCACTGGATTACAAACAAATCTCACAGTCTCAACAGCATGATTCAGATTCCTGAACAACGCCATCTAGTTTGTACTTGTGTAAACATAGGTAGTACACAAGTAATATTTTTTTTCGAATGGATAGTTGCCGTTGGCCCTAGTGGCCGTTACAGCTTCACGCGAATTAAATCGTAGCCTGGTCCACAAACAGACATGTCCTGAATTAGGATGATAAATAATAGAATAGATTTTATTATGGTTGTATCTTCCTATAAGATGATTCAAATGTATATGTTGGGTTGCGTTTATATGTACATATTTCGTTTTTTTTTTCAGTTACAAAAATAATGTGGTTCCACCACCATCTATGCCATCCACCAGATATTTATGCCACTAACATTTTATTCATTTGTCACTATTTCTTAAAATAAATAAAATAGAAATGCTTTTCGCTACAAAATTCAATGTGATTTATATGTTGTAACCACGAATCACAATTACTAAGCCTAGGAAAAAACTATTTGTTTCAAATTATTATGATACAAAAGCGGCCTGTAGGCGTGGTTGACAGAAGGAAAGACAAAGAGAAAGAGAGATAGACGACGCTCGAACGTGCTGAATGACGTCGTACCTAACCTATATACTAAGTAATAAATAATATTCACCACAATAAAATAATGAACTAATGCCATCATTATATTTATTATCACACGTTTATCCTTCCGCGAACTGATAAGTTTACAAAATAGTTTGTATGTTCCGAGCGTAGGTTGTATAGTATTTAAGCCTTTGGACATTTATATAAATCACTAGCTGCCCCGACAGACTTCGTTCTGTCAAAAGTTTTTTTTATACTATTATTTTTGTATGCTGTATCATAAAAAAATAAAAACAAAAATTTTTGTCAAAAAAATAAAAAATAAATTTAGGGATGGACCACCCTTAACATTTAGGGGGATGAAAAATAGATGTTGTCCGATACTCAACCCTAGCCGATATGCACGCTAAGATTCACGAAAATCGGTCGAGCCGTTTCGGAGGAGTTCAACTTCTAACACCGTGACACGAGAATTTTATATATTAGACTAGCTGACCGGGCAAACGTTGTCCTGCAAAAAAAATTTTAGGGGTAGGGGGATGAAAAATAGATGTCCGATTCTCCATCCTAGCCGATATGCACGCAAAGATTCACGAAAATCGGTCGAGCCGTTTCTGAGGAGTTCAACTTCTAACACCGTGACACGAGAATTTTATATATAAGATTTTATTTCAGTCCCTTTTAAATTATAACAATTTTCAAAGTTCGGACCATTGCTATTCCTGACTATTACTGACGCGTAGGTAAATCTCGCAAGCATAAACTCTGGCAAGCGCTTACTTATTAGGCAAAGGCGGGTATCTCAGTAAACTGTTCCTTCCACGCTCCTTGTTGCTAAAATCCATTAATGAACACTAAATACACACATATACAGTACGGCCGCTGTATCTTGGCACGTCTGAACATAGGCTTTGCGAACTTTAGAGCATGTAAGACAGTGATGGCAACACGAACATGCTAACGTGTGACTGAGACACAATACACCGCGTATCGAGTATTGGCGAATTATGTTACTGCGCAGCCTTCTGCGCGAAGTTCAGACGCGCTGAGATACAGCGGCCGAACTGTACATGACATTAAAATTATTCTTTCTTCTCAGCTTTTGTTTTCTTCAGTCTTCTAGATTCTTCCAGATGAATACAAGCGCGACATTCTGCATGCACTGAGCACCCGAGTCTCCGAGTCTTGCACCGCCCGAGAGGTAGCCGCGGCTACGTCCCGACGGGCACAAGATGCATTTAGAATGTCACACTACTTTTCTTCCTTCTTCATTCTTCTACTCATATACTATCCTACTTAACTCCTTATATACCAGATTTATATCTACCGCATTAAAAATTGTTTTAGTCGATATTAAAATACTTTTGTTTTTCTTTCTAACTCAAACATGCGATAATACAAGAACTAGGTCGACGGCGCCCCATTTTACGGGACGCCGTTTTCGTTGTCTAGGTGCTTCATATTTTACTGAAAAATTGGTGGCTGTATTTTGGTACTTAGTAAATAAAAAGTATTACATTTTGTTATAATATTGTTGGTACATTTAGAGAATGATTAATCCAAGATAAAAAAATGGCAGAGGGCAAAGTGAATTAATTGGTTTGGTATTTTATTTAGTTTTATAATTAATTAAATCATCACCTGTTATACTTTGTATTTCTTTCTAACTCAAACGTACGATTATACAAGAACTAGGTCGACGGCGCCCCGTTTTACGGGACTCCGTTTTCGTTGTCTAGGTGCTTCATGTTTTAGTGAAAAATTGGTGGCTGTATTTTGGTACTTAGTAAATAAAAAGTATTAAATTTTGTTATAATATTGTTGGTGCATTCAACATTTAGAGAATGATTAATCCAAGATAAAAAAATGGCAGAGGGCAAAGTGAATTAATTGGTTTGGTATTTTATTTAGTTTTATAATCAATTAAATCATCACCTGTTATATTTTGTATTTCTTTCTAACTCAAACGTGCGATTATACAAGAACTAGGTCGACGGCGCCCCGTTTTACGGGACTCCGTTTTCGTTGTCTAGGTGCTTCATGTTTTACTGAAATAATAGGTGGCTGTATTCTGGTACTTAGTAAATAAAAAAAATATTTAATTTTGTTATAATATTGTTGGTGCTTTCAACATTTAGAGAATTATTAGTCCAAGATAAAAAAATGGCCGAGGGCAAAGTGAATTAATTGGTGTAGTATTTTATTTAGTCTTATAATAAATTAAATCATCACCTAAGTTTTTGTATGAAGTGACAAGTATGAGAAGTAAAACTTAATAGCTTGATTAATAAAGTATTACTACTTGAAGCAGATAATAATATGCATTATTTCATTTCAAAAACTATAAAATGATTTGAGCCACTTCGTACTGAAACTTAGAGTGTAGAAATTGTAACCGTAACCCAACATCTTCATTCTTCAGGTGATGAATACCCTCGCAACTCACCCACCATTCGACAAGACTGAGGTACAGGCTCCTCTAGTCGTGAGGAATGATGGGAGAGGCACGAGGTATGATATCTCTTCTGTCTTCTATCTTCTTTCTTCTTCGTCACAAAATTTACAATGATAAATCAACAATGCTTTTTGCATGTATACCAGATTTTAGAACATGTGAATATGAAATATATTGGCACAGGCAAACTCCCTTAAATCCTATAGGGTCCTTGCAACAATAGAGTTATGACCTACTTTTAGAACAATTTAAAACTAATGCATGAAACAGGCAAATCTATGTGGTGCAATGGAACCTATGCACCAAACACCCAACCAGACAGCTGTCACAAGTCACGATTGTCATCGAAATTCTGTTACAAGGAAATTTGAGGTAGTATGGACGCACAAGTTTGCTATTACGAAACAAACACCGTAATGTAAAATGTCTTCTTTGCTATTGTAGTTTTGTAGAGTAATCCTAGTAAGTGTAGCTCAGGTTTTTCTGTATTTTCCTCCATGTGCAAGTGCAGACTGATGAAGTAAAATTGAGTATATTCTGTCACCTTTTATTAAAATGTATCCAATCTATGTAAGGAGAACAAAGAAACAGAATGAATGAACACATGAGCTTGGCGTTATAAAACTGCATAAAAGGCGCAACTTAATTCCAATCAGAGAGAGGCATGGGACTGTAACAAAATATGTGGAGCTGAAATAGTACCTGAGAGGTGTTGGTGTCGAACACCGCGTCGTAAGCGTAGACGCGCGGCGGCTCGGGCGGCGACACGTTGCTCCTGGTCACCGCGATGGTGTTGTTGACGGAGTCCACGGACACGCAGCAGTACGCGCCCTCCAGCCGCTCCCGCTGGTCCATGGGCCGCACCCGCACCACCACTCGCACGTTCTCCACCGTCGCCGCCGCCACCACGCCCAGCTCCGCATCCTTTGCCGCCAAAATTTAAAATAAGAATCTCGTCTAGCCACGCTTCGACTGCGAATCTTATTCGAATGCTGGCATCGAGAAACGAAAACAGACGACATTACGTCCACCGTGCTAAACGTCCAGTCGACTACTAAATCAAATGCGTAGTTGCGGAGCGCCGGCCCCGGCCCGCCGCACTGGAAATGACCCTGACACGAATATTCCATGACTCATACTTATTAGAATTAAAACAGATCGAAATAGAATCACCATATTTCGTGTAATCCACCAAAATGGACGATTAGACGCGACACGATTTTAGCAACGTTGGCAGTTTTGCAATATTTCTAATCGGAATGTAATGAACACCTACCGACAGAATTGAAAGGAAATGATGAGTTATGAAATAGTACACGACTTCCGGGAATCACATGCTAAGGGAATGGTGAATTCACTTACAGGCATATTGCACGTTCTCCTCCGACGAGATCACGCAAACTTGTATTTTATTACAGCACAAAGCAGAGTTACGTCTTTGTTTGTCGAATATTGGGTAAAAATCAATACTAGCGACCTACTTTTCGTTGAGCCTCGGATTCCTTCTTCGCACGAAATGAAATGACAGATATATTCAGATCAGTGTTGCATGGCTTTTATGCTATAAATTTCTACCACTGTTCTGTATTTCTACTATTCTAAAATTTAAACTACGTATGAATTGTACAAGAAATAAAGGCATATTTATAATACGAGTACTCAACGATATATATTTTATACGCCGATATTTCGACCCAGTTGCAGGGATCGTGGTCACGGCTATACTCAAAATGTGTTCAGTCCACGATGAGTTAAGTTTAAAATCAAGAATTATAAAGTCAACAAAAGTTGGATTATGTATGTTAGGAAATAATTTAAATGTATCAAAATTTGCAAGGAATAAATAACTGATAGCAAAACTGAAAAATAGAAAATTACTTAAATCCTACAAGGTTCAACAATTGCTATTTATTAAATTTTTCATTTAAAAACTTATACAGATCTATGATCCATGGAGAAAAGAGGTAAAGGAGAACTGACTCATATTAAGGGGGAAAGTTGAAAAAGTGTCCAACTACAACCAGTAAATTGGCACTAGCGTAGGCAAAGGATGGTATGAGAGGAATGTACCAGTTGTTGAGGGATTGAATTTAGACACTGACAGTCCTGTACCTAACAGGGTAAATTTTGACTACGTAAATACCTAACTTCAACTATTTACGTAGTCAAAATTATTTACCCTGTTACTACCGTGGTACCACCAATTTAACGCAGTTTAACTGACACTTTCGCACAACGTCATTTATCTTTTACCTCTATATTTCATTATTGATGCCCACAGAAAAAATTAAAGTTGATAAAAGTAAAGTAAAATATAGTGCGTCGGATAAATCTAAAAAAAAAAACTCGAGAGGTGTCAAGGGACACCCGGATGGAACGAAGTTCCTTGCAGTAAGTACTAGGATAGCAAAAACATGCAAGCGAGTGTGCAAAACAAATCTGGGGTATTAAATTTCTCATCGGCTTTGTTCCCCTAGTAGCAAGCTAAAAATAGTAGCAAGCTACTAGGTGAACAAAGCCGATGAGAAATTTAATACCCCAGACTTGTTTTGGCACACTCACTTGCATGTTTTTGCTATCCTAGTACTTACTGCAAGAAACGAAAATATCTGGCTTGCTTTCTATAAGAGAGAGAGAAAGACAGACAGAGAAACATGCGCACGCCGCACGGCATGTAACGACGCCGCACGAGTTGTAACGACTAACGACGGCAAAAAGTGTCGTTACAACTTTTCGTTACCAAATTTTCCGCCTAGCCCCCTTTCGCAACGCGCGATAAGGAACTTCGTTCCAAAAATAAAAAAGTTGTAACGACACTTTTTGCCCTCGTTTATTAATTAAAGCGAGTTACTAGGCGACCAGAAGTGTTCGAGGGTGCGATATCAGTGATACTGTACAATCATAGTATGTGGAATAATATCAAATATTACAAACTTTTGTAAGCTACTGCAAATTATTTCATCAAATGTTACGTTTTACGTCTTGCTCAATTTTAAATAATAGTGTTCGGTGACCAATTTCATAAAGTCCATCCCACTAATTATAATTATGAATACCTCATATATTTTCAATAATTTCGAGATGTTCATATTTTGTTAAACTTTTGATCAAAATGTTAAAATAATAATTTTGAAAACACACGTTTAATTTCAACGCAAAATATTTTTCGAATCTCAATAATTTTCACCCTAGATTAAATTAAAGTTTAATTAATGATTGAATTAAATTAAATTGAAATAATTAAACTTTAAATTAAATTACATTAATTTAAAAAATCGAAAAATCTAAAAATTTTAAAAATCTTTTCATTGATTAAGGAGTCACGAATGAAAGTTGGTTGAAATGGTTTTGTGTCTTTTAATATTATTCAATTTTGTACCATTTAGTCTATTTTCTCTGTGACTTATTTTATCTTTACTTTAACAGTGTTGCCACGTGAGTATAAATGTAAATGAGACAAGAAAGCGAAAAAAAAATACAAATGTGTCAAACAAACGTCAGAATCAGACGATAAATGTTTGTTTTATTTTGTTCCTAATAATAATAAATTCCAATTCCTGATGGCTATTTCTTCCTCGGGTGCAGAATTCCGACGTTTAAAACGTGAGAAGCAGATTTAGATAGCAATAATGTCGACTGAAGTAGTCGAAACTAATGTCCGTATTGCGGACGTCGACGTCGACGAATCAATGAAAGAGAATGTCCATCAGCGCGAATTGTGTGGTGATAGTGGCGACTCGGGAGCCGAGACCCTGGACACAGCTCCTGCTTCTTGTGCTACGTCCTCTGACTCCGAGGTGTCTCCGTCTAAGCATGTCGACAGCCCTATTTCCAATGATGGTGTGAGTTCAATAGATCTCGGTTTGGAAGACAACAGTCCAGCAAAATCAATATCAGAGTCCAGTTCCTCTAAAAATTATGGAAGTCCACTCCCTATAGACGATTCTCTACTTAAGGAAGATACTATAAATGCTTTAGATTTAGATACAGAACATACATATGCAGAAAGTGAAATAAATAATGTAGAAATAAAAGTAATAGCCACCGATTTTAGCATAGAAAATACCCAAAAAGTAGTTATAAAAGATTGTTTGCAACCAGAAGAGGCCACATGCCCTGAAACTGATACTGAACACATAAATCTGGTTCAACGTGAGCATATCATTCAACAAAATGAAAGCCCAAATCTGCATGAAGAAAAAGTGGCAACAATTACTTCTGATGAAGAAAAAACTCCTAAATCAATCGAAAGCTATGCTAGTGATAAAATTCCTAAAGACGAGGAGAATGAAGAATTTAAATTAGATTTTAGTATCAATAACAAAAATTTGACAATGTCCACCACAAGCTTGAATGATCAAAATCAAACAAATAGTCTCACCAACAAGTCTTCCTACAGCAGAAGTGCTGAAAATATATCCACAATGGAAGAGACTGCGCCATCTAGTTCTAATTCTAGTGTTAAGGATTTGAATACTGAGAAAATTTTATCAGAATTTACTAATCAAAAGAATAAAGTTAGGGCCACACAGAAAATTATCAATGAGTCATCGCAAGCAGCAATCAATAATTCAGATTTAAAATACCCAAGAATCCCAAAGGAGATATTATCACAAGACTTAGGGAGCATCGCTAAGAGTGTCCACGGTATTTTTTCCTCTGTTAGTGGTAGCTTAAAGAATGCCTATAACAATACTCAACGAGTGTCTTCAGTGAAGTTGCCTGTAAAAAACATAGTCAAACCAGTCAATGGGAAGCTTATGAATGACATATTCGAAGATAATGTACCTGAAAGCAATGTAGCTAGTGTAGGAGATAATTTAATTGTAGAAAAGGAAAAAGAAGAGAATTCGAATGTAAATATAGAAGAAGGCGGTTCAGATGTAAGCACTGATGATGAAAGTAAGAAGGATTTAATGAAACTGCAAATAGAATCTTTGGAGCGGGTGTTGGCGGAGCAGCGGAGAGAGAATGCATCACTGTGGGAACGTGTCAGACAGCAAATGGATGAACTGCATGCCAAGGATCTCACCTTCAAGGAGTTAGAGACCAAACTTGATTTGGTAATTATATTGGTTGTCATTTTATTTAATTTGGCACGGGCTTTTTACCCGACTGCCAGGAAGGGTTATGTTTTTCGCATGTATCTTGTGTATATATATGTTTGTATGTATGTATGTTTGTATGTATGTAGTATGCATGTAATATTTTTTATTACCTTGTATCTTCCAAACCACTGAATGGATTTATATAATTAAGATATCATTAGATTCGTCTTGATAACCCAAGTGTTCTTAGATAAGTCAAATTAAAAAAACAAATATGGTGGCTGTGAGATGCCATTATTTGAAGTATATATGGGTATCAAATTAAAGAGGACTTCAAAAAGTATATCATTACAATACTGTTATGTACAGCAATTTAAGAAATGAATTATTAATATGGATTTGTTGGCAAATTCATGTGATGTAACAATTTTTATTTCGAAAAATAAGGTGTATCCGTAGTCAGTTTTATAAGTAATTTTATATTTTTTAACCAAAATTTATTCAAAAGCAACTACAGTTGAATTTGGTGCTACCGACATCAGTTATAAAAAGTAAATCGCAAGGTCCAGGCCAAGTCTCCATACAACACCTTAAATAATGTATTTTTTTTTTTTTTTTTTTTTTTTTTTTTTACACGAATAAGTTAATGCTTGACCACAATCCCACCTGATGGTAAGTGTAGATGTGGTCCAAGATGCTGAGCACATTAACTTAGAAAAAGCCTATTCACTCTTTTCTTGAAGACATCCACGTCGTAGGCTGGCGGGAACGCCGACGCAGGCAAGTTATTCCAGTCCTTCGCGGTGCGTATAACGAATGACGAGGCAAACCGCGTCGTCCGTACCGGCGGGATGTTCACGACGAAAGGATGGATACCCGCCGTGCGTCGTGTCGTTCGATGGAGAAACGGAGATGGGGGAATTATCTCAAACAATTCCTGCGCACACTCTCCGAAATGTGCCCTGTAGAAAACCGAGAGGCTGGCTACTTTGCGCCTGTGCTCGAGGCTTTGAAGATTGGTCTCAACCAAATCTGGGTCACCAATGAGCCTCTTCGCACGCCTCTCCATCGAGTCCAAAGCAGAAAGGTGACATTTGGCTGCGCCTGCCCAAATGTGCGAACAGTACTCCACACACGGCCGAACCTGAGCTTTGTACAAGCTTAAGAGTTGCCTGGGTGTGAAGTACCGTCGCACCCTTGCAAGGACACCAAGTTTCCTTGCAGCAGCCTTAGCTTTGGTCTCGATGAACCGCCCAAAGTTGAGTTTCGAGGATATCTCTACTCCTAACAACTGAAGGCAGTCGGTATAATCCAAGGACACATTCCGAAAAGTAGGAGCCAAGGTGAACGGGCTCTTCTTGGCGGTGAATAGACACGTCTGCGTTTTAGTGGCGTTGAATCTCACAAGATTGGCTTCGCCCCACTCGGACACAGCCCGAAGTGTCAGATTCACACGTATCTTTCGTTTAGGGCGAAAATAAGATATAGCATGCTTAAATATGCGCATTCAGTGTCGTTATAAAGGGCCATCCATAAATTACATCACACGTTAGGTGGGGGGGGGGGGGGGTCGATCTAGTGTGACAAGCTGACAAGGGGTGAAAATCGAATAATTGATATGTATAGGTAAATATTAAAAAAAAATATGGAAATAAAACTTATATTCATAATATGTGACGTCACACTGGGGGGGGGGGGGGGGGGAGATCTCACAAATGTGACCAGCAGTGACGAGGACGGGGGAAGGGGTCAAAAAGTCATGAAATATTGTGACGTAATTTATGGGTGGCCCCTGAACAATAAAATTCAGACTGTATTTTCAAGAAATCACAGGACATCTGCTTAACCATCCGTTAATATAGTATTTTTTGAGCATCATCATCATAACCTATGCCCGTACATCCAGCTGTGTAAGCGCGCCGAACAAGCTCAGAAGGAGAAGGACGCGGCCGTGATGCGGTACGCGAGCGTGGAGTGCGCCGCCATCGAGGCGCGGCGCGCCGCCGACGCCGCGCGGCAGAGCGAGAGGGCCGCGGTGGCCGAGCGAGACCTCCTCAACAACAAGCTGCGCTCGGCGCGCGACGAGCGGGAGAGGATCTGCCAGCTCTATGATGACAAGGTACGCGGGGTTTGATACAACCTCTCATCTATATGGTAGAAAGTCATGTAGAAGGAATCTGGATATGTCTAATGGATTTTCGTATCAGTAACGGAAAGAGCTGTGAGCTGGAGGGCTATTCTCTAAAATACACACTCGAAATCGAAGCTCACTCAAGTGAGACTCGAAAGCGAACTTGCATCATCTTGATATGTCATTCTCTAATCATCTAGTACGCACTTGCGAAGTGAAGTAAGTCTCGAACTCGAACTTCAATTTTGAAACTCATCGCAGATTCCGCTGTCGACTTACAAAGCAGAATAGTTTTGCTGATATGATAGTAGTCAGCAGAGCTGGGTAACTGAAATAAAGACTGTCATTAAAGAGATGCAATTTATCCAGTGATCAACCAATCACAGTAGTTAGTTGAATAGGGCCGCTAGTGAAAAAGTATCTTGAGCGCTTCCGTACTTTAAAGGACTTTATGTGCCCTGTTTTTTATCGTTAGATAACAGTTGTGATGCCAAGCTTACGGGCTTAAAAACATCTGACAATTGGGTTGGCTTAACAGGTGGATAAGCCACCTGATTGTATGGCTCATGGCCATCTGAACCATAAACATGACCAATTATTATATATAATTGACCAATAGCGTTTATTTATTTATTTATTTATTTAATTGACCAATTAGTGAAGTAAACCTGATCCGTATCGCAGTGCCACGAGCTGCGCACGAGCGAGGCGGAGGCCGGCAAGCTGCGCGAGGAGGCGCGCGAGCTGGAGCAGCGGCTCAAGTGGACGCAGAGCAAGCTGCGCACCGAGATGGACGCGTACAAGGTATAGCGCGA
The DNA here is from genome assembly GCA_951805285.1 of Thymelicus acteon. Lineage (NCBI taxonomy): Eukaryota > Metazoa > Arthropoda > Insecta > Lepidoptera > Hesperiidae > Thymelicus > Thymelicus acteon. Next base: position 22,274,345 of record OX638214.1, on the reverse strand, counting down.
CACTTGCTGGCCACGGCTCATGATGGATGCCAATATATTAACTTATTATTGCCTGCAGTGTCTACAGTGTCTACACCCACTCACGGCACAGCATGCCTAAACATTGTTTAAGAAATATACCTTACATGCATAATGATAAAGTTTTAATTTCAATATAGCTACAATAACTGAGTTGCCTTAACATCGCACATTTAAGGTATATTTTCCTTCGTCGAACAAAAATGTATATAGGCAAAATGTGTGTGTGTGTGTGTGTGTGTAGGAGTGCTCGGAGCGCGCGGAGAAGTTAGCGCTGCAGGTGTCGGAGCTGGAGGCGGCGCGCGAGGCCGCGGCGGCCAGCGCCACGGACTCCGCCAAGGCCAAGCAGTACGGTAATGACAGCTTATTATGTTACTAATACAAACATAGATAATTTTTTGTTGTAATATTGATTTCTTATTGCACAAAATTCGGAGCCAGTGTCCGCTTCGTTATGGGAGTGCGGCTTTATAACTTAGGGCGCTGACACACTGTAATACAATCACGTCACCTAAAAGGTCGATGCATACGTAACGTGTTTTTACCCGGACGGGACGGGACGTGAAGTTTTGGAAATATCGTTTCATAGAAAATGTACACGTAAGACGTCATTTGACGTTGAAATACTTGGACTCGCCGAAGCAGCCGCGCTCGCCTCTACTCTGACCACTGAGAGAACGTCTCAATCGGGGCGTCGTGTCGTCCTATGCGGCCAATAACTGAGACCACGTTATGTCGGCGACAGAGTCGGAGCTGAAGGAGAGCCGCGCGGCGCTGATCCTGTGCCGGCACGAGCGGGAGGAGCTGGAGCGGCGCGCGGCGGCGCTGGCCGCCCAGCTGGACGCCGCACGCCGCGAGCGGGACGACGCTAGCGCGGCGCTCGCTCGCGCCGAACAACAGGTGACACCACGCTGCGTAGCAATGACAAGACACACTAATTTCATGACTTTTTGACCCCTCTCCCCCCCTCCTTCACACAGTTGGTCACATTTGTGAGACCTCCCCAAACTAGTGTGACGTCACATATTATGAAATTATACACCTAGAAATTAAATTAAAACAGCAGTTCCGAAATAAGCTTTAGTTCCATTAATTGTTTTTTAATATTATTCGATTTTGAAATATGAAGTCACGAAATTTAGGACCCCTCCCACCCCTTTCACACTGCATCCCCCCCCCTACCCCTAACGTGTGACGTAATTTATGGATGGCCCCCAAGACAGATACAATCATGAGATATTATATTTTTTTACAGCCTGAAGGGCTGACGAAAAAGCATACGGGCCACCTGATGGTAAGTGGTACCGTCGCCTATGGACATGAGCAATACCTGAGGAATCATCAATGCAAGGCCGGCCCTGAATTTGAACTCTTTTTACACCTTTTTTTAAGAACCCCATGTGTTAGCGCTCCGAGAATACCTCAGAAGGAAGCTCATCCCAGTTTGCACGTTATTATTTATCGGAGTGTGTGTGGGTGCAGGTGGCGGCGCTGCAGGAGAGCAACCTGCGGCTGGAGGAGGAGGCGGCCGAGCTGGCGGCGCTGCGCGCGCAGGCCGCTCTCGCCGACACGCTCGGCTCGCAGCTGCAGCGGTACGTACTAACGTCACGCACGCACGCACGCATGCACGTAGTGTAGATATTAAGGCAACATTATTTTTGCTTAAGTGTGCAAAATAATTGATAAATTTGAAAACGTCTGAGGAACAACTTCAGAACACTTCAACACTTCAGACATGCAGAAATTTCGTTGTTTAGTAGGTAATTACAACTTAATGCTTGGGCTTGTGCAACCGAGGTTTGCTGTGGTATCTATCTGCAATGTGTATAACGGTGTTTTCTATTTGTAACCGACTTCAAAAAAAGGAGGAGGTTCTCAATTCGATTGTATTTTTTTTTATGTTTGTTACCTCAGTACTTTCGACTGCTTGAACCGATTTTGATGATTCTCTTTTAATCGAAAGCAGGTGCTTGTCATGTGGTCCCACATAAATTTGAGCGAGATCTGACAAGTAGTTTTTGAGTAATTTTGAAGTCGGTTATTTTTTGTTAGTAAATTTAGAATATGTATTGTAAAGATATTCTTACTAACCACTTGATGTATTCACCGACGCGTTGCTGGCTTAAAGAAAACGGTAATCGTTATCAGCAAAGTCCCCGGGTGGGTGTCAAGTTTGTTAAGAGTTCCTCAAACTGCTATAGAAGCTTACTAAAACCTCAAGTAAGGTAACGATATAAAGCGCTGTTTACAGTCGACAAAAGAAGTGTGCAGGGCGTTCAAAAAAGGAAGAGGTATTCGACTGCTTTTTTTGTTTGTTACTTCAGAACTTTCCACAGGGTTAACCGATTTTGATGATTCTTTTTTTTATCGAAAGCTGGTGCTTGTTATGTGGGCCCACTTAAATTTGAGCGAGGTCTGACGAGTAGTTTTTGAGTTATTCCTAATTTTGGTAATTAATTATAAATGGTAATTTTTACATTATTATCTCATAGCTTACGTATACAGCTATCATTTACAATGATAATAACAGAAAAAAAAATATAATTTCAATAATTAAAGATTTTAGAACCATGCCCTGCATACCTAATTGTTTTGCCGGCTGTACACTGTGTGTGTGTGTGTGTGGTGCAGGGAGTCGGAGCGCGCGAGCGCGGCGGAGGCGGCGCTGGCGGGCGAGCGCGCGCGCGCCGAGACGTGCGCGCGGCGCGAGGCGGCGGCGCTGGAGCACGCGGCGCGGCTCACGGCGCTGCACGTGGCGCAGCGGGCCTCCGCCGCCGACAGCGAGGCCAAGGTACGTACCTACATACCACACGTAGGAACTTGTCGAAACTTCTAGGTTTTACTGGCAATAATTTCACTGTCACACGTTTATAAGTACGCACATACGTACGAACATAGTAATACAAGTGAAGGTTAAGTTGATATATTTAGAATCCAGGAGCAGGAGGATTAAAAAAAAACAACTCTTAGTACCTAAATACAATCTGTGATAATTTAATAAAATTTAAATAAAAGAACATAAATCACCAAAATAGCTATGCGCAAAACATTTGCCTTGATCACAAAACATAAAAAACAACCAAACTTACATTTTTCACGACTTGCGATTTCAATTAAATCAAATTAGATTAAAATTTAGACAAAGAAATGAAATAAATAGCTAATGCAAGTTACGCCGAACACGTCCGACTCCTTCGAACGACAGCAGAAAAGTGAGCCTTTAGCCTGCTCGTCTCGTGCAGCGCCTTATATAACCTTCTATACGAGGGCATTCTAAATATATATGTCGGAGATCATAAAATAGAACGCCGAACCGGGCCAGGCTTAGGTGTATTCGGATTTTGAAGATGGCAACACTATGCAAATTGTCTACTGTCATTTTGACACGCGGTGACGGGATAACCGAGGAGAACTGCTGACTTGCCAGCCTACAACGGACACTTCGGAGACAGCCTTCGAGCTGAGCAGACGCCTAGAGAAGAACAATCAGATACGGATCGACCAGTAACGGAATCAGACCAGGGTTATGCGAGGCTTGGGATGGTTGTGAGGGGAGGTTGGAGACCATTGGGGCGGTTCAGCCCTCATTCCTGACTATAATAACTGTGTGAAGTGATTAAATTGAAAAAGTGATTTAAAACCTGTGTTAAGATGAATTTCTGACTAAAGTGATGTAAACGCCCACATGTTGTTATTATTTCCCTCACCATCCACTTTCTTCGTTATATAATTATGGTGTTTTTATGAAGGCGAGGCTTGTTTTGGACTTTTATTTACAAATATAATATATTTCTTGGCCTTCTTGGCCTTTCCAAGCTTGCCCTTCCGTCCTCTTGTAGCTGTACAGCCGACAGGACCACTAGCAAACTATCCGTAGGAACTCCAACTTTGAATAATTATAGTTTCTAACCGCTCATTTACATGCGCGTCTCGCGGATCGTCTCGTGGCTCGCGCGCGCATGTAAACGGGGCATAAGATATATGTTCTGCATGTGTAGGTGCAGGCGCTGAGCGCGGACAACGCGTCGTTGCGCGAGCGGCTGGCGGCGCTGGGGGCGGAGCGCGGCGCGCTGCAGGGGGCGCTGCGGGAGGAGGGCGAGCGGCGCGCGCGGGAGAACAGGGCGCTCGCCAGGAAGGTCAGCCGGACACCGCAACACGACTTTATGATGCTGCAGATATATAACGTTTTAACATCATACATACAAATAAATAAAATTGAAGTGTCTGTTTGTAATATTAAAATAACCGCTTTTTACTAAGTGCATTTGGATGTATACACGGTACATATACCAAAACAACATTTTTTACAATTTTTGTCTGTCTGTCTGTCTGTTTGTTCCGGCTAATCTCTGAAATGGCTGGACCGATTTTGCCGGGACTTTCACTGGCAGATAGCTGATGTAACAAGGAGTAAATTAAGCTACTTTTAATAAAAAAATAGTTTGTTAGACGACATGAAGTTCGCCGGGTCAGCTAGTTACTTTATATTATTTATTGGTGTGGCAGCATCTTCATGATACACGCCACTCGCACACACACATGGCGGTTCGTGTATGTTTAGACTATAGGGACTGCCCGCTGATCTCCCACGATCAACTCTTGCAGTATATACGTATACTGTTGTCGCAGGTGGCGGAGCTGACGGAGGAGCTGGCGGAGGTGCGCAAGCAGCTGGAGTGGGAGAAGGGGGAGAACGGGGTGCTCAAGAAGAAGCACGCCAGTGCCGTCAAGGTCGGTTGCTTTTGTTTAACTGATACCCACTGGACCTTGTTTTGTTTCCATAAAACTACGCACCATAGTGACCACTTATGATTGACTGCGTTTTTCCTCCCGCGTTGCCCGCGTTTTCCGGGATAATAAGTACCCTATATCTTATTCCAGATCATGGTCTACCTGTGTGCTCAATTTCATGAAAATCCGTGCAGTAGTTTTTACGTGAGGGAGTGACAAACATGCAAACCAACTTTCACATTGATAATATGTTGCGTGTAGGAGCTGAACCGCGAGCTGCAGCGTGCGCTGAAGCGGGCCGAGCAGCTGGAGGCGCGCCTGCCGCCCGCGCCCGACGCGCCCTCCACCAGGACCGGTACTGACACACACACGCGGACACACACACACGGACACACGCGCGCGCACACACACGCACACGCACGCACACATACAGACAGAGAGAGAGAGAGAGAGACACACACACACACACACAGACAGTTCTATTACCGTTCGTATATGAAAGATTTATGGAATCCCCGTATACAAGAATTTATTAGAGCCGTTAGATGAACCCATTTATGCTAGAAAGAACCATACGACAAATACACGGTTCTGAAAATTAGGTAATTAATAGCCGTATTGCGTCATTTTGAGTGGCTTGAGTACTAATCCCAAATTTCAAAGAAATGTTTCATACAAATTACTTTTAGATTGGTAACATATTGGTAAACCAGATATTTATTGTTAGACGTTCCTCTTACACGGAGTGTGTGTGCAGGGTCGGTGACGTCACTGAGCAGCGGCGAGAGCGCCGACGAGCGGCTGCACAACGGACACGCGGACGTGCCCGACGTGCAGGTACGTACAACCCCCCCCCCCCCCACACACACACACACCCAAGACACACCACACTTTAGGGAGACGTGATATACTCACTGGATGCAATGTACGATAGTTAATTTAAGCAGCCCCCCCCCCCTCCAATGATTGGCCCTTATTAGTAATTTTTTTTAAAGTTAAACTCTTAAACATAATTAGCAATTTTTAAAATTATCAGCTTTTGTTAAAGATATATCATTATGTTTCTAAGGAACAACTTAACCAACTGTGTTATGATAAGGATTTAGGAACCTTATTATAATATGTTTACTTATACCTTATTATATGTAACAAGTTATACCTTATTATATGTAACAAGAAATAGTGAAATGAAATGAAATGAAATAATCTTTTATTCATGTAGGTATCACTGATATACTTACGAACGTCATTTTTTAAATTATATGTAACAAGTTATACCTTATTATATGTAATAAGAAATAGTGAAATGAAATGAAATGAAATAATCTTTTATTCATGTAGGTATCACTGATATACTTACGAACGTCATTTTTTAAATTATATGTAACAAGTTATACCTTATTATATGTAACAAGAAATAGTGAAATGAAATGAAATGAAATAATCTTTTATTCATGTAGGTATCACTGATACACTTACGAACGTCATTTTTTTAATTTACCAGCTATTCGCAAAGGTGCTTTGTCATGAAGGAGAAGAAAAGCCGTAAAGAAACTCCTCAGCACATCTTTTAAAAATCAAAGGCGCTGATCACTGTTTACTAGTAAATCCTCAACGCTGTTTATATTTAGACATGATATTGTGATGACAGTTCCTTCTCACTTTGCAGATCAAATGCTCAAGTATTCTAGATGCGTTGTTCGGAAAGGTTTGACGTCAGTTTGTTCGTGTAATGTAAAAGTACGAGTACCTGTTACGTAGCTTTTTAGTTTCGTTCTTAGTATTCTTTTTATATTTTAGTTTGATGCGTTATTTGTTATCGTTAGATTAACTTTATTTTATTTTTATAAGGTTTAAAACGTTAAAAACGCTAAAAACGCACAGTTCCCATAGATTATAAAGATGTACATACAAATGGGGATGGGTAAAATATAATAAAACTACACAAGTGACATCGCTTTGCTTGGGAAGAACTTTTTTTTACTACTTACATCCAGAACAAGTTTGCGAAGCATTACATACATTTAATGGTTCAGCTCATTTTATTGCATCGTGACTACTGGCAACATTACACAATAACCACACGGGCAAGTTACGCCAGATTTGAAATCATCCTGTCAATTTTTTTTAACGCATATATTATACAAGTTCCGAATATTATCAAGTGGAGCCCGCCCTCTACGGTATTTTGGCAAAGGGAGATCTCCCGCCAGGCGAGGTGGTATTGCCTGATCTTGTCGGAGCGTTGTATATATGCCAGCAATCGTACAAATTTCGATAGCGTGATTCAGGTCGGTGTGACGTCATCGTGTGACGTATAGTGCGGCGTATACATAGATTACCCCCAATAGATACCGCATAAGTGAAATTTTCTTAGAGTTTGAACTCACAAAATTTGGCGGAAGGCGCGGGTTGCGGGGGACAAAACAATGCGCTGTGATTGGCTATTTCTAATTCATACTTGGACTTGACGGGTCAGTATTGGTCGACACTATTGTCGTCGACTTGCAAATGCACGTACGTATTGGCGCGCGTCAGTTGCCTTGTATGCGGTATCTATTGGAGGTAATCTATGGGTGTATATCATGTAATGACGGTATGTGTGTGTGTGTGTGTGTTAGGGTGGCGCTGCAGGCGGGCCGGTGCCGGAGCGGCAGGCGCTGATCGAGCGCATCGTGTCGCTGCAGCGCGCGGCGGCGCGGCGCGCGGAGCGCTGCGAGTTCCTGGAGGAGCACGCGCGCGCGCTCACCGCCGAGCTGGCCGCCAAGGCGCGCCTGCTGCGCCACCTGCTGCCCTCGCTGCCCGCCGCGCAGCTCGCCAGCCAGCAGCAAGACGAACACAAGGTACAACATGCGGCATGGTTAAATATGCGGCGAAAAGAAATATACCTTAACAGTGTGACTAATATACGAAACTATATGGAAAACTGCGTTATAAAATATAATTGTCACAGTTTAACTACTAATACTATTTTACTATTTTTTACTAATTTTCCTTTTGTACTCGCGGCCCTGATATTTTTTTAACCGACTTAAAAAAAAGAGGAAGTATTCAATTCGACTGTATTTTTTTTATATATTATTATGTTTGTTACCTCAGAACTTTCGACTGGGTGAACCGATTTCGATGATTCTCTTTTAGTCGAAAGCTAGTGCTTGTTGTGTGGTCCCACTTAAATTTAAGCTAGATCTGACGAGTAGTTTTTGTGTTATTTTAAAGTCTGTTATTTTTTTCTTGGTAAAATCCAGATTATGCAAGTTAAGTTTTTAATGTATTTTGACTTATAATTAAATTGACATTAAAATGTTACTGACATTATTAATTTGTCTGTATCGCTGCCATCCAGCCGCAAAGGAGGCTGACCAAGGTAAGAAGGACGAATTATGAACCGCCTCCAAAAAAAAGAGACCTCAATTCGTTTGTATTGTTTTTGACACCATTTAGTTTTATTTAAAGATCCTTCAAACAAGTTAAACACTTATGTAATGGTAAATGGTAATCGCAGATGATCTTTAGCAACTATAAAAGCATCACGTCCGCATCGCTGACCAAGAAAAATCCACAAGTCAAAAATGTCCGAAAAATCAGTTAG